>CM035592.1:14626950-15826950 GCA_020423425.1 Chrysopa pallens | reverse complement strand
TATGCAGACACAGAAATTTTCTATTGAATTATTCATTAGAAGTTTTTATTTATTATATTTTTTTTATAGATTTGTAAAAAAATTAAGTAAATAGTATTAGCATATGATTTGATGTAATATGTGAAAAAAAGACTTTCATTTTGTCAAAAAATAAAAATAAAAATGTTATTTACTAAATTAATTATTTTAGCTATTAAATAGTAAATAAGTAACTCAATTTATTATAGACATGCATTTACTACGTTCAATACAGAAAATCTGTATTATTATAAGCTATTATAACCCATTCTAATCGATGAACCCAAGTATAAGGATTATGTTTTAGAGCTACTGTGTTTAAGATCTTTGGTTGGAGAGGCCATGGGGTGTGTTAGTTTTCACACCTGTATTCAGCAGCTTACGTTATTTGATCTGAAGGGCTTTCCATCTTCAAATGACCTGAATTTAAAAATATCATTTAAAAAAAAAAATGTTTTTGTAAAAGATAAAAATAAAAAACTAAAAACTTGGTTATTTCAATTTTCACATAAATTTTGAGGTTATGTGAAAAAAGTGTAAATACAAAAGTTGTAGATCTATTTATTACCTACAACTTTGCCATTCAACTTTTTTTCCATAGGACTTGTAGTTTTGCCGAGAATTCAGATAAATCGAATTTTACCCTTAAACACTCACCCTGCCCCCCTACTTCCCGAACTCAGATCACCTGTAATTTATTTTTTCTTTCATTTTTATCATATTATCTTCCGTTTTCAATTGGTTTCATTCTACTATCATTTTTTTTGTTTTCAAAAATTATCTACCCTGGTATATTAATATAGTTTTCTTATTTAATGAATTATATCACACATACTAATAACTGTTTAAGATACTGAATTCTAAAAATTAGATTGAATTGTGAATATAATTTTTGTAAATAAATATTTATGTATAAATATTTTCCATAATATTTTTATAAGGAATGAATGAATAAATCAGTAACTTTTTAATTAAAAAGTTAGATTAAAACTTTTATTATTATACATACATCCAAGGCTTACAGAAAATGTATTATTTTTTAGCATTCCGTAGGGATCAATAAAAAGGGCATAATATTTAAGTATTCAAACATATGTGACACATTGTATATAAAAGTCAAATTTTATTTGTAATTATGGAATACAAATTATAAATTTTCATTCTATTCTTCAGTAAATTCATAATTATTGGTACTGTTTTTTTTTTAAAAGTATCTAACTAAATAATAAATGTACATTTGAGTCAATTGAGGACATTATTTTACGAATAGATAATTTTAAGTCACATGCTTCAAAATGAAGTGCGAAGAGAATCGAGAGAAAGTCGACTCTAAGCTTTGGAATAAATGATAAGCCATGATAAATATAAAAGAAACTTTATCGGAAGGCAAAACTCAAAGCTTAACTTCTTTTATTATGCCATTTACAAGCTTTTATTTAGTTAGCTCTCCTGATGTTTGCTTATCTTTAATCCAATCTTGCAAGTTAAATTTGATCTATATCTTAGTGTTCAATTGAGTTAAAATTGCCCATAAATGTGTAACTCGGATAACAATCCAATATTATGATATTGTATAAAAATTATATTGTAGCATTGTAAAAATTGTTTTTGATTTCTTTCCACCATATTTTGATATATGCATGTTACTTATATGTTAAAAAATTCAAGAATGATCCATTTTTAATAAATTTTTTAAACTCCTAAAAACCATGAAATTTTAAAACAGGCTAAACTTTGTATTTTGGAGGTGATATAAGAACCAATTTTATTTTATAAATTCAATTTGAGTTAATTCATTCATTAAAAATTATTGTGATTAAAGCAGATTTTAAGGTAGGATGAATTCTAAAAGTGGAACAAATTATTGCCTTTTTCTTCAACGTATCCAGTTTCTGTTCTGCGTTTAATTAATGCGTGAAATTTTCCACTACTTAAAATACTAGTTTTTCATTTTATTGTTTTATATTTATGATTGTATTCATTTATACCAAAATGAATACAATTTTATTAGTTAATTATTTATTTCTGCAGACGAAATCATCTTCAGTATCGAAGCTAGTCCACTCTTATTAGCTCACACTTAACCGTTTTAGTAGCATACAAAATCAAATATTGAATAATAATACGGAGAATTTAAAAAATATTGAATAATTGAATTATTAATATATAGGAATTCCCAAGAACTTTAATTCATAATGGTTATTTCCTAAATGTTTATAATTTATTATTAAATATTTTGTGTTTTTTCATAAATTTAATTTGTTTAATGAAATCATTTAGTGGTTGCAATTTGAATTTATTAAAGCGTGATTTACGTCAGATAGAAAAGACTCTGTTAATAAACAAAATTTATTTGGATAATGGATAGAAATATTTGATTGATCTAAATAAGAGAAATCGACGTATACAAATAAAATGCAATGGGACCCTTAATTATCTATTCAACTATCGATAAACCTCTAGTGAACAGAAATCATTTTGTTTATGCAAAATTCATTCCGATTCAAAATTTTAAATAGATTTTATTTAAACTGAATAAATTAAACTGAATAAATAATTTTCGATTCAATCCGATTTAAAATTTTGAATAGGTTTTAATGAATAGTAAATTTGATTTCCGATTGAATTCTATTCATTTGTTATATGGTATACTTTAAAAAAAATATATATTAATCATTTTTTTTTTTACAATTAAATTAACGTCTGATGATGGAGCAGAAATACTACGAAATATATAACGTTAAATACTTAAAATAAAAATAAATAAATAATTAAAATTATGTAATTAATTAAATTTCTTACTAAATAAAAAAAAGAATCAAAAATACTCTATAATGAATATTTTTAAAACTCTTTGTAGTCTATTTGAAATATGTATCTTATTGAAATTACAAAATTTTCAATAGAAAATATTCCGAGTATTTAATATCAAATTTAATACCTTAAGGTTATATACAGTTTAGCTCGTATACTATTTGTCACCTTGTAAAATCTTTGAGTTTTTGTATCAGAGAATATTAATTTATAATGTTATTAAAACTTTATTGTTTTTAATTTACGTTCGATGCATTATTATTTGCTATTTAAATTAAAAAACAATTGTTTTTTTTTGTTTGTTCTTTAAAATTATTTGATTTATTGTGATAGAAATTTTAATTTCAAGTTCAAAATTATTTTAAAATTAATTTTTAAAACAACCTTAAATTTAATGAAACTGGAAGTGACATTTTTCGATACACAAATCGTTTTTTGTGTTAAATACAAAAATACAAAAAATAAATTCGTCAAGTATATAAATTCAAATACAAAATAGTCTTAAAATCTTTTAGAAAATTTAAATACACATTATTTAGAAGTAGAAAATTTGTTGCATGCTTTGTGGTACTAATTTTTTAAAAATACGAACAAAATAAACGCAATTTTTTAACGATTTTCTTAAAAAATTGAAAATTAGTAATTGAAGGTATAACAATTATTTATCTATAAACCCATTATGACAAGCGATATTCGCTTAATTATAAATTGAAAAAAGTAAGCTATTTTGATTGTGTTCACTCTTTTTATCGTGACCTGACAAGTAAAAGATTATGAATCCGAAAAATGGTGAAATGCAATTACTTTTGTATTTCTGCGCTTGGAAAAATAATGGAAGAAGCTGAGGAAATTGCATCCTTTTTCAATTATAGTTATTATAATTTACATTGGGATAATGTCTCAATAAGTTGAGTACGAATTATTCTTGGAAACGTCCTTAATGAGGTTTATCAACAGCTGTTAGAAGCAATTTTTCAGTATCTACAAATAACTGAAAAATTATTTATTCAAATTCGGTATGCTCAATATTGACATGAAGTCCTAGTGCTTATCGAAAATTTTTTGTAAAAAAGTTTTTATAAATATAAAATCAAATTTTTATGTTAGAAATTTTTTTTAGGGAAAAACTTTTCGAGAAACAGTAGTTTTTCATGTCAATGAATACTAAAGTTCATAACATTTGCCTAAGTATCTTTTGAGTTATTTATGCTGGAAAAAATCAAACGTATATTATATGCTATTTAAGTCAATAGCTGTTTAGAAGCACACTCCTTAATGTCAGGACAAAATTGATAAACCATTATAAGACAAATATTTCAGATGTAAAATTAAAATACGTATTTTATACTATGCAGGTATATAAATTTTCAATATTTCCATTTAAAATAAATCTGGAAAACTCATGGACTTGTAATGTGAAAATTATTATTGCCTACATATAAATGTAAAAATAGTAATACTGTTGTGATTCACATCAGTAAATTATATAAAGAAAATGGTATAAGATTTGTATGGTAAGAAAATAAATAGGTCTTGTAATATATTAATAAAATAAATAAATAGGTCTTATATATTGTTTGTATATACACGAGGGCTAGCCAATAAGTTTTTTCAATACACTTTCATCTTTTTTAAGCTTTCAGTAACAGTATAATTGTGGCATTTCCTCGAAATAAGTGTACGATAAACCCATTATTTGAGGTATAAACCGTTGTCCCCTGAGCAATTCTTTACTTTCTTTTACTACTAAAGTAAAAAGAAGTATATTAATCCGGTCAATCAATTAAGGTCTTCGGTGCTTTGATGCGATATGGTCGTAGGTATGACAAAATTTAAAAAAAGTAAAGAATAAAATTATTTGCGCTAGTATTTGGCTGAAAAGAATGGAAAAAATTATAGGTTAGTTTGGTCGCTCAATATGTGCTAGTTATTATTTTTATAGATTTTTAATGTCTCCAACCAATTGAGTCTTACGCTCTTTCTTGCAAAATCTCTCCCTGCCTGGCCAGTATATTAACCTTCACATTGCAGGATAACTTCAATACTCCCGATTTCTGAATGTCCTCCAACTTGCTTTTGTTGTTCAAGAGAATACTTCCAAGAATTATTGGTGGTTTAAACGCTGATTAAAGGTTTTGTTTATTCAAAATGTAGCTTATATTTTGAGAAACACGACCACAATATGTGATACTATGTAAAGGTCCTTTTGTGATATTGTTTCCCCCATAAATTTCATTATCACCAGTTTTGTTACAATATTATTTGTTACCACATTTGTTACAATATTATTTTAATTTTTTAGTTTTATTTATTAATCTTCATATAGCCTCTAGTTGTGTTCCATTTTATTCTAATGATTATCAGGTTTTTACGCCTAGTAATTTTTTTTTATTTTTTACATTTTTCTGCGGTTGCGTTTATTCTCATCTGATGGTAAAGACGATATTAATGTCGCAGATATTTTTGAAGTTATACTTCTTTAGGCACGTTATGAAAAAATGATGAGAGTGAAATTTTCAGATGCGCGCACCTCACCGTCACACAAAATTCACCGGTTGAAGCTGTTATTATGATTTATGTGACACTTAATGTAAGAAAATATATATTTATTTATTTAATTTTTCAAATTTAAACTGAGCTTTATTGACAGTGTTGACTATCCTTCTCCAGTCCTTATTATTATTTTATTGTAATTAATTATTTGCATGCAATTAAAAATTGTTTTTTAATGATACTAAAAAAGTATAACTTCTGACGCACGTACATAAGTACATATCCAATCGTCATCTCTGTGATTTTCTAAGGACTTGGTGATCAGTCCTCCTCTAGATAGTGTGGTGGTATTAACTAATGTTAAGATTTATGTAACCTATTATACTAGTTTTGAGAAGAAGAAAAAAGATTTTATTTTATTATGTTATTTTATTTTTTATAATAATAAAATACAGACCTACCACCACACAACACACAACATAATAAGTAAGTTATGTATAACCCAGTAGTGTAAATATATATAATTTACATACCTATCATAAACTAAATAATATAATACATTATGTATATAGATATTATGTATGTATGCCATGTGAATTTTATATATTTTATGCATATTCATAAGTACAGAGTCTTCTAATCAAATTAGACTGTACTCTCTCTTTATGGGAGCTAACTAACTGCTTTAAAAGTCGTAAATAAACATGTTTTTTTATACTCAACATAAAAAAAAATATTAATTTTAGTCTAAAGTTTGTAACGCTAGAAAATATTGACCGCACAAACAAAATTTTGATATGGGTAGTTCATAGAAAAATTAGTCCATTTCCACATGTCCACTCGTCTATCCAATCCTCAATCAAGATAACTAAAAAACGAAAAGAGATATCGAGTTGAAATTTTGGTGACGTGTTTTAGATATTAAAGGGGTGTTTAAGTTCGTGAATGAGGAAATTCGATCAACGGTTTCAATAGATCCATGATGATCCAACTTTTCAACCATTAAAAATAGAAGAAAAATTCAAAGACAAAAAACTTTTGTTTGAAACATTTTTTTGTTAACAGTTTAGATTCGTCCCAAATTTCAGCTGAAACTTAACTTATGAGCATAAACGTAATTGCAATACATGTTATTATTATATATGTATATATAACTGTATGAACTGCATATTTAGAATATTTTATGAATACTTATTATTAAAAATAATTCAAACATTGATACTGAACCATATGTCGATTATCTAAACAATTAACACTATTAATTTTCTTTCTAAAATTATTTATAGGTAATAATACCTGATTCCCAAAAAATATGTCTTAAAAATAATTAAAAATTAATTTGATATTTCAAAATGCTTTGTTGGATAAATTAATTAAGGCAAGCCTACCAACATTTTGGTAATTATTATTTTTTATATGTTCGAGAAAATTGAAAAATGCTAATATATTTTCATTGGCAAGCAATTCAGCGGGCAAGCCAGCAAAATGCTTATATATTTTCATTGGTTTCCTGTAAAAATTACCAATTGATTAATAATAATTAATTAATTTCGAGAGCTAGCATGGGATGCAGCTACAAAACCAAGCAAGCAAGCAATTCAGCGAGCAAGCAATTCATCGTGTGGGATAGAAACGGTCTATATAAAAATTGATATTCAGGACAAAAAAGTATGTTCAATTTTTAACAAAAATTTTGTCTCAAAGAGGGAGCTGAGAGTCTTTAAGTTTTAAATGGTAACACAAAATCAGTGTCAACTTATGTATTATTTGAGTTTTAATATAAAGGTTGGATAATTAATTTAAAATAAAGAAAAAGTTAATACTTATTGAGAAAATTTGTTTAGTTCAATTATTTAAATTTCAGTCATCTTAAACTTGTAATAAAATCAGATATTTTTTATATAGCAAACTTATTAAGTGAAAAAGTTAGGTAAGTTAAGCAGTTCATATAATTATAACGCTTTTTTCATACAAGCGCACAATGTAAGATTTTCTTAACAGAAAATCTGATGGTCAACGCAAACACATCGGACAGTCCTATACGAAATTCTTATAAAAAAATTTTATCATACATCAGACAAAATTCTTAAGCAAGCACATATCATCGATTATCATCGGATACGTTCAACGAACCACAATGAACTTTCAAATATTTTAAATTTATTAAAGACTTTTTTAACTAACAGATGGCCGACATCAGACAACATTGTAAGATTTTCTGATCAGAAAATCTGATGTCTTATGTAAAAATCTTACCGTGTGCGGGATCAAATATAAAATACATGTTATTTAGTTACATTAGATTTTCTGATCAGAAAATCTGATGATGTGCGCCTAAATAATGAAGTTAAATAAGAAAAGTGACAAATTAACACACAAATATTGACGCCAAATACACAAAAATTCTTTACTGTGTAAGTTAAAAGATTCAGGAACGTGCTGTATCATAGCCATTGGTGTTTTTTTTTCTTATATAAGTAAATATTATATGCTTAAAGCAATGTGTAGACTAAATATAAGACGTTGTATTGTATCATTTGTATTTGTATAAAATATTATTGGTAGATATTTTACTTTACGAGTGAGTATCAAGTACTACGAATGGCTGACAGCAGACTGGCTTGAATATGCTGTTTATATTATATGGTCAACTTTCCAAAGATGTAAGAAGTAGTATAAGTAAGTAAATCATTTATGTTTTATGTAAATTCTTTGTTCTCCTTTTTTTTTTTTGAAATCAATTTTTTATCTCCATAAATGATAATTTACACGCAATGAAATACGACTTGATATCTTTTATTTATTTATATTTATTTATTCGCAAGGGAAACAACTCCCAATTTTGGTTTATTTATTTTTTGTGCAAAAAATTATTATTATTTTTTTTTATGTTATCAAAGATTTAGACCACAGAACGTACTAGTAATAGTTTTTATGACGTCACGTAAATGTAGGATTTTCTTTGATTGCTACAAAAAAGGTAAGCGTGGAAGTTTCAGGTCGTCACGTTTATCGATTCCATGAGTATACTTGTTTGAAGGAAAGAGTTGGTGGTGGTTTCAAGAAAAAAATCACTACTATAAGGTGATTCCTTTTACAATTGTATGGCAAAAGAAAGTAAAAAGAGAACAGGTAGTTTTATAGGTTAATTTTACAGCGAAATTTCGAAGAGAAAAGATTTTTGGCAGTTTATTAATTTCAAGCTATACTTCAAATTTACAATTCCTACAGTTTTTGAAAATATAGCGAAATTTGCTGGTAGTTTTGGTAACGAATATAAATTCGTCATTATTAAAATATGCCAGATACCAGAGTTTATTAATTTGATTTTAAAACTTGTAACGCTAGCAAATATTGATCGCACGAACAAAATTTTGGTATAGGTGTTCACGGAATCACCTAATTAGTCCATTTTCGTTTGTTCATCCAACGAAAACGACCTGAAATGGCGTATTCTAGACCTAAAAATCGGTCCATTCCGTCCTATAGATCGATAACCCAACTTCTGAACCATAAACAAAAAATAATTGGTTTTTTGAAAACAAACAACCATTTTCCACAATTTTAGCTTATAAACAAATATATAATTACAATACATGTTATAATTATATATGTACCTATTTATAATTGCAATGATTAAATATAGTTCAAACACTGATGCTCCACCATATATCGAGTATCTAAACAATTAACACTGCTAGTAGATATTTTCATTTGTTTTAATATTAAAATCCAAAACCTATTTTCCTTAAAGGGATTAAATTTTTTTCTTTTATTTGTTTTTTTTTTTGCATGAGAATGAGAATTATGGATAAATAAATAAATGACTGAAATTAATAGATTTATTTTTAATCTCCATTATTTTATTGTATATAAAATAAAATTTATACTAATACATCAGGTGTTTTGATAGCACTTGTAAATAATCTATCATCTTATAATAAATAATACCTATATTTATTTATTATTTAAGTAAACAATTTATACTTAAATGAGCAATTAAATCACATAAATAATCTGTTATTGTTCATTATCTTGATGAGAAATATAAAATTTATTTAATTTATAATAAAATAGAAGCAAATCCAAAGTAAAATATTGATATTAGCTCGGTTTAACGACTGGATATTGCATCTTTATGCATTTCAATTAGTTTTATTGTCCGAACGAAGTGAGGTCTATGGTATCACTAGATAATTTTTCATTTCGTTTGCCTGTATCTATCTATGTTTCGCTCTAACTTTCGAACGCTTTATTCGATTTTGAACTTTACAAACAAACTCGGCCTCATTCAACCCCAAATAAGATCCGAGTGAAGCCGCTCTAAAGTATCGCTTGGGTAATTTCATCACAGAGTGAGCATAAATGATAAAACTTCGCAAAGTAATTCGACTGTAGGGGGATCTGACTCGAAATATCGCCTATATATTCTCACCACAAGAAAATGACCGCTTATTGTCGAATTACACATAAAGGTTTTGTTGCAAGAAGGAGATGGAAAACAATCCTTAAAAGCTTAAAACTTTGTTTTTGAATCAATTTTAATTTAATTTCGAATTTTGCTTGGTATTGAGCCTAGTTTAACATTTTGATGGGTAATATAGAAAATTTATTGTAGTTGCATCTTCCCTATTTAATAACGGTAAACTAATAGCTTCTCTAACATCATTCGCATATCGGCATATGGACTAACAGAGTAAACTATCAAAACGATAATTTACGTAATAACATACAGTCGTGAAAGTATTTAACATAAAGACCTTAAAAAAAAAACGAATTTAATTTCGCTGTATATTTAAAGAATTACGCCTACTATATATTGAAATATATGAATTATAATTCTGTTGGTATGCTTATGAATTATTATAGCTAATTAATTAGAAATTATTAATTACCCATAGCACATAATTTTTTGAAACTATCTGCATGTAATTTAATATTAAACTTTAACATGTTATGTATAAAATTTTAATGATGTAATGAATGTTTCACTTTAAAAACTTTAAGTTATAAGTAATATTAACGAGTTTTTGATATTCAATTATCCAAAAACTAATGTGTGGTAATTTCATTATATACAGTGAGTTCTGCATCAATAACATAACGCTTTTAATACAAATCGATATGTCTGTAAACAATCGATAGGTCAGGACATTTGTATGTAAGCAAACGATAGTTTTGTATACGATAAACGCTTCAAATTGTATAGAGTGGAAATGTCCGAAATTATTGCATATTGGCTGGCAAGTTAATATTCCTTCAACTTGAATAAATTACCGAGAGAACCTTTTCATAAGAATTTTATTCAATGTATTGAGTATTTTTCAAGGGACCGGAAGATTCAAATTAACGAGTGGTCAAATTATCAAAAATACTTGATAAATTCGAGAGTCGACTATCGTTAATTTGAATCTTTTGGTCAATTTTTCCCATTTAATGAACTAATAAAAAAGTGTGTGTGTGTGCAGTTGACACACGGCAGAAGTGACACTTCTGAAAAATAGCCTGCGAGAGATTGAGATGAATATTATTTTTTACCAAATTAAAAAATTACTCATTATTTTTATGTAATATATAATATTACATATTTTGTAAATATTATAACTCACTACACAAGCACGTATACATATGGGCAATGCTTAATAGACGACAGTGAGCGCTCTACGAAGCATTGCACAAAGAGGAGACTCAGAATATAAAATATATACCAAGATCGAACACAAATTATACACATATAGCATATAACTACTAAACATGCGCATGGCCATGCTATATGATAAAGTATAATGTATTCTATCTCAATTTCTCGCCGACATAATCCTATATATTTATATGTTTGTTTCTTTATTGTAACGCAATGTAGTTTAATCGGGTTTCAAATCACAACGATTTTAAAGAAGTTTTATTTCAAACCAATTTTCATCCCCATTCAATATATTTGCTTTAAATAGGACGAAATTTTTATAGGAATCCCCGATAAAGTCAAAGACCTTTTGAATTATTAAAAAAAAAAAAAAGTTTACAAAACCATAAAGTTGTAATCATTCATTAAAAAATCACTAACTTTTGTTACATATTGTTAACAAATCAAAGAAATTATAATTTTTCATTAAAACTATATAAAACTTTCATTTTTTTAAAATAAAAAAATCTAAATAAATATTATAATATTTAATTACAGATTATATTATCAATTTTTTATTTTTATATTAATAAAACTAATAATTTTTTTTTTAATGAAATTAATATAATTTATTATTTAAAATCATTTAAATTATAGGTTGTAAAAAAATCTTTACGCATTGTAAAACAAAGTGAAAATATATCAATTTCTTTTATATACTTATAAACAGACGTTTATCAGATTGAGAGATTTCCGCCAACTTTCAATATTTGATTGAGTAATTTACTATATGAATCAACGAATAAAACTGATTTTGAAATAATATATTTTTATCATAAATATAATGGAACGTTTACTTACAAAGCATTACTTTAAAAATAGCTTACAAACTGCTTAATAATCTTGAGCTTACCTGAAATAAAAAAAATAAAAAAATTAAAATTAATATTAATTATTATGGAATAATAACAAAATTAGATTTGTATTTATTTTTTTATTTTAAAACATAGATTAAAAAATCAAGTGAAAATAACCGTATTAATTCTTACGATACTCGACATAAAGTTCAGTATTAATGTTTGAACTTTTCTTTTTATGATTGGCAACCTAAAAACGCAGTCCATTCAGTCATAAATATATATATAATAATCATATGTACCTATTGTATATATAAGATATTATTTATTTCAATAATCATTTACAATATTTACTTTGTGTAGTAAATGCAGTAAATATATTATAAACTTTACTTATTTCTGTCATATTAAATATACTTGATAGTATTTCAAGAAATAAAATGTATTAATTTTAATATAAAAACAAATTGTTTTGAATCAGAGTGTACCACCAGCAGATCAAGCAGTTTCTGATTATGTTCATACTTGTATTCATTAAGAAAACACAAAAACACATTATTATGTTTACGGTTTTATAGTAAAACATAATAAATTTAAAAGGATTTTTAATATAAAAATAAAAGGTGTATTTACGAAAAAATGGCGAGGGCGCCAGGAAGTATTCGAGGGTGCCAGGAAAAAAAGTATTCAACTCAAAAATTAGTACAATTGGAATAACAAGCAATTATTTTTATAAAATTGGATAATTTCAGAACCTCTAAACTTATCAAATAGATGAGACCGATGGCTGATTTGATATTATGTTCAAAAGACAACTTCACTTATCATGATTTACCATTTTCACCTTCTAGCGACGTTTTTTCACGTTGTAATTATATTCACTATTTAAATGGATATTCTATATAATTTCTATCAAGAATGAAATAAATTGTGTAGTTATATTATTCAACTTTGTATGAATAATATACAAGTAGTATATTTACCGGGTTAAAAAATGAGACTTATTTATTTAATCCGTAGAAGAATTGTTAAGCCTGCTAGACCTACGTCCTAGTATTAACTATATAATTTTGTTTATAAATGATTCCTTTTTTAAGATAACGACTCATATCGCTTATAGGACTTCTGGAAGAAATCCTAAAGAATTCTTATTTATGATTTGGACGTCAGAATTATCTTGAAAAAAAATTCTTTAAGAAATCATTAAGACGTCGAATGTGCCCACTTATTGAACACCTTAAGACTAAATAAATAAGAATGCTTTAAGGATTTTTTTTTCTGACTACTAAAATAAATTCGATTCTTAGGCTACGAATAAAAATAAAAAATAATTTTCTAGGATACACCTAGCCTAGAACACTGATGTTATGACTTACGAGCCCGTTATTCTATCCCTTACAACACAATGGCCTTAAATATAACGCTCAAAGATTAGATATTTTATTTACAAGAATTGATAAATATTATCTAGATAAATTAGTGAATCTTAAAAATAAATTTCAACAAAGTTAGTGGAATTTGAAGTTAAACTAATACGTTAGGATATTGATTTAATCTGCAATTTTTTTCTGCTTTATGATAATCCCCCAAATTAATTTTTAATGAAAATGAAAAAACAAAGACTATGAATTAAAACCTAATTAAATTGCAGGTTATTATTCGATAACAGTAGATATAATTGGAGTGAAATGCATATCAGAAAGATTAAATCTAATCGAGTTCTAAAAGTGTTCTTATGTCCAACTTCTTACGGAACTTGGAAATCACCATTCATTTTTTCAAAGCTCACCTACTACCAAAATATCAATTTCTTAAAATGTCTAATGAAAATGTAAGTCACCTATAATCGGTATTGCCAGGCAATTTTCGAGGGTCCAATACTTTACGAGCGCCTTAGAATAAATAAAATCGCTGGTATTAATGAAAAAAAAAAGTTATTTCTATAACGTTTAAGAATCATCGGTACATTAACGATTTTCCAATCGACATTCTAATGTATACGGAATTTTTATCAATCTTGTATAAATAGTATGCTATTTTATATGGTGTTCAGTATACGTACTTAAAGGATTATATTTAAGATCTTAATTTTGGTATATAATTAATATATTTTATATGACATTACATTTATAAATTGTATATATTTGGGTTTTAATGTCGTCTCCATAATGGTTTTCAGTTACAATTCTTCCAACAATAAAATTAAGATCGACATCCTTCAGGCATGAAGTATATAGGATGTCATTTAAATAAAGGACAAACGTATTTATGCAATAAAGAAGAAAGGCATTCGTTTGGTATTCAATTTGCATAGAAAAATATCTGAAATAATTCATACTCCATTTCGTAACTTTGTTAGACTCATTATGAAGATACAAAATTGTAAAAGTAAACAAATAAAGATGAAAAAAGGCTTTTTGTTTTTCGCGAGATAATCTAAATATGAAAAAATTCTTTAAAAAAAAAAACTTGATTTTCGGAACAATACTATATTCTGAACCCTAAATTTTTGGATATATTTGGATATATGAATGCACAATAATCCGTCGAAAAAAGATGAGTATCTATAAATGATATGAAAGGCTTATGGGCACTGAGAGTATATATATTAAACAGAATATAAACCAATTGAATATAACAACTAACAGAGTTAATTGTTTAGATACTCGACATATGGTTGAATATCAATGTTGGAACTATTTTTAATCAATCGGATTCATAAAAAAAAAATATAAAAATATATTACAATAATATGTATTGTATTCATATATGTGCTTAGTGCAACATTTGAGGTAAAAATAGTGGCGAACCTAAGCATTTTACGAAAAAATGTTTCAAGCAAATATTATTTTGAAAAAACAAACACTTTTGGTCTTTAAATTTTTCATCTATCTTTTATGGTTCAAAAGTTGGGTCCTGGACCTATTGATCTCAATCGACCGATTTTACTCATTCACTAACTTAAACTCCAAATACATCACGTCGTTTTTATGTCCAAAATTACGTCACGAAAATTTTAACTTGCTATCTCTTTTCATTTTTGAGTTATCTTGATGGCGAACAGGCAGACATGCGGAAATGGACTAATTAGATGATTCTATAAATACCTATACCAAAATTTTGTTTGTGCTGTCAATATTTTTTAGTCATACAAACTTTAGATTAAAATTAATATAATCTGACATATAATGTATGTCGAGAATAAAAGTAAACACCTATTTCAATAAAATTATATTCACCTGTTAATGCATTTAAGAGAAAACACATTAAATAAATACACATAATTTTTTTATCTGTGTTTTTTCAAAATAATAAATACATGTTGATTATATAATGTGTCTGGTTTCATGAGACTACCTATACAATTTTATTAATGAATAAAATATATATGATATCAGTAGATCTATCTTGTAACATGTAAAATAAATGGAATTGTCTCCGGAACCGCCGCCGGCAACAAATATTTTCAAGTATTAATATTCGAATATAGCTGTCGGCGCAAGTAATTTTATTAGTAACCGGTAGATGCACCTTATCTGTAATCTGTGATAGAGTTAATTTTGACAGATCTACAACGGTTGTGAATTTTCATCTATATTCATTTGATTCTTGTTTGATATTATTAAAAACAATAATACTTCAACACAAAATTTAAAATTGGACATAAATTTATCATTTTGAAGAATTTGTAGAAAAACAAGTAATTTATAATAAAAATTTATTCAATGAATTTTTGAAGAATACATTAATTTTTAATAAAATCCATAATAATAAAATCAATAAGACATTAATTAAAAAAAAAAAATTAAATACACTGGAATAATTTTTATTGTTTTCAATATTCATCACTCTAAAGTACTTATATAATAACGTCTGGCCCCAAGGTTAAAATTGATGATAGTATCCTGTGCTATAAATACAGAGCACTTTATATTTAATGAGTAACTTGTACTGTAAAATTTGCATATTAAATTACGAGCCATTTAGAACTGAAAATATCACAGTTTAGATTACGTTTCCAATCTCGAACTTGAAGTCTATATTTTAAAACTATGACATGACAGGCTTGAGGTATGAATAATTGAATAATGAAATAAGGTATTGTTATATTTTTTTTACACAAATACATACAGTTTAAAAATCAAAATCAAATTTTTTGTTCTTCTTCCCAGAGTGTAACAGATATTTAATCACAGATGGATAAATATCGGTTTAACTAATCCTTATCCAAATAAATTTAATAATAAATATGACGGATCATTATAAACAACATCAGTTACACTATTTATCAATGAGCTAACTGCTCTCTCTGCAGCCTAAACTATAAAGAGGATCTTGTTCATTCAAGTGTTACAGGAAATGATCATCGCCCGTATAAAAAGAGTTTTCTGGCTTGTGAGATCAATATTGTTGATACGCTTGTTTAATTGATTACTTTTAAGCTGACCATTTATTGTTTTCGTTTGTAGAACTTAAATAAATAATTTTTAATTTTTTTTTTCTTTCTTTTTAACATCGAGTTTGCTTTTCAATTATTATATTTAAAATATTCAATTTCCTTTATAAAGAATTGTAATATTTAAACTAAAGGATTATTATTATTATATTTATTATTAATGAGTTAAATTTTCATTTACGTTATCCACTGTCAATAGATTTGCTTTCGTGAGGTTCCGAATTTCTGTTATTTATTGTCTAATAGAAACAATATTATCCTTCCAGAAATTATTCATGGCTGTTGAATTTTTCGCCTACTTCAAATTTTCAGGAATCATCAAATATTATAATCAAAAACCATTAAAATTGTTAAAGGCTAAAGGCTAAAAAATAAACGTTATGAACCATAAACATAAAACAAATCTATGTATATTAAGAACATATTTGAGCTAGCGGCATCATACCATTGAAAAAAATAAATCAAAATATTGAATTAATAAAATTACCGGTGCCGGTCCCAATTTTAATCGAATATTAATTTTGCCGGCGCCGGTCATGTAGACTGTTCCAAATACATGTATGTATACTTAATATGGATGGGTTTAAAATAAATACATATTATACGTATACTCAATTCGTATGTAATATTATATTACAAGAGTAGAAAGTTGTTACTTTTCAATAATAATAATTAATATTATCTGTAATATTATTATTTGATTTTCTATTTACATTATATTACATAGCTTACTTACAATGTAATAAATATATATATTTATATATATATATATATATATATATATATATATATATATATATATATATATATATATATATATATATATATATATATATATATATATATATATATATATATATATATATATATATATATATATATATATATATATATTGAATTTTTATTTTATTTTATCGAGAAAATACAAAAAAATAAATATGTTACAGGTTTGACTTATTCCACTGTTTTGATATTTGTACAGTGTGGTATCAAAGCAGTTTTGACGAAATGTTAGTTGAGTTTTTTTTACAAATATTTACTGTATCGAATAGGGTATTTCAATAAAATTTAATTTTTCGAATGATAAAATTATTAATTCGATTATATCGATTAATCGTTATTCAATTTTAATAAAAAGTATTCGATTATTATACATAAAGATATATATTTGTTATAATAATCATGAAATATTATCCCCGGATTGGATTTCAGACAATATCTCAAAAACTTCGAATCCAATCGTTAAATGGATGTTATTTTTGAAATCAACAGGTCAAATCGCCCTTATAAACATAATTTAAGTACAAAATCGTGTCTCCGATTTTGATAAAATTGTGTTTATCAGAGTAATTTGACCTGTAGATTTCAAAACTAGAGATGACAAAATTTTGTCGATTTTTCGTAATTTTCTTAAACATTTCAAAAAATTGATAAAATAGACAAAAATTTGTTGTCTTCGATTATGATAAAATTATGTATTTAAGAGTAGTTTGACCTCAAAAATAACATCCATTTAGCAATTGAATACGTAGTTTTTGATATATCAACTGAAATCCGATCCGAAGATCAATATTTCGCACAATTTTCAAGCGATATCTTGAAAACTAGACACCCAATCGTAAAATAAGTGTAACGTTTTTATTATTTAGGCCTTGGGTGAGTCAAGCAATCCTAAGAACAGTAATAATATTTATTTTTGGCGATTTTTAACTTAATAAAAAAAAAAATAAATAAATAAATAAATGCCTTTTATTTTAATAGATTTTTTACAGACGTATATAGTTACCCTAGAAAAACCAAAAACGATCTTCAAAAATAAGTCACCTTTTATATTTTCCAACACTTTACTATTTGTTAAGACAGATTAATTTTAGCCTAAAGTTTGTAACACTAGAAAATATTAACCGCACAAAAAAAAATTGTAGTATAGATTTTCATAGAATCACCCAATTACCCCATTTCCGTTTGTCCGATCATCCGTTTGTCATCCATATAACTCGAAAACAAAAAGAGATAACGAACTAAAATTTTGTTGGTGTATTTAGACCTAAAAAGTAAAATCAAGTTCGTGCATGAGGAAAATCAGTCCAATAAATCCATGACTCAACTTTTGTACCATAGAAAAATTTAATAACAAAAAATGATTTTTTTAACACTGAAACATTTTTTCGTCGAATGTTTAGACAATTTTAGGTGGAATTAAGCTAATAAACACATATTATTATTATATGTATTTATCACTGTATAGACTAGATATTTAGAGTATTTTATGAATTCTAGCGACATTGATACTCAACCAACATGTCGAGTATCTAAACTCTATTCGCTCTTTTAGCTGGTATCTTCAATTCTAGTAATACATTTAAAATATTAACGAAAAACAACCAGAAATTTCTTTTTCTTAAAAATGAGTGAGTGACATCGTGTACAAAAATTAAATTGAATGTTTGTATAATATTATAAAAACAACAAAGGTATTACCGCCGAATGATGTGACGCGATATACACAAACTAAATACTTTTTTTTTTATATTTATTTTGTAATGGTTCTCGTTCATCGATGCTAATAAATAATGCCTTAAGGAATTTTTAAAATTATTTCCTGTTCAGTCACTTACCTAGGTAAGTATATATATATACAGATAGCTATTATATCTATACATTGTAAAGGTGCCATGACAGTTAGCAACCAATCAATTAAATAATGTATAGATATTACTACATATAGGTAATATTATATGTGTACACTACTGAGTCAAAATTCGAAAATCAATAAGCGACCCGATTAATGATATTTTTGTTTTTATACGATTTATTATTAAAATAAATGAAAACATAACTTCAAAGAATAAAAATACACTGTAAAATCAATATAAATTAAGCATTAGAAACGGTGCACACTAAATTAATGGTGATTATCAACAGAAATTTTGGCTGAATATTTCATCTCAAAGCGGTAGTCTTAATAGTAAAAGTCTTACAATTTTAAATGGTAAAACAAAATAAGTGTTAACTCAATTGTTATTTGAGTTACAATATAAGGGCTAGGTAACTACTTTAAAATAAAGAAATGTTTATTACGAAAATTAATTTACTTCATTTATTTAAATTTCACTCAAGTACCAACAGTCTTAAAGTTCAATAAAATCAGATATTTTTTAGGTAAAAATGTGAGGTTAGAATTTATGTTAAAAATGAAGTAACAAAAGAAAAATGGCAAATTAACCCCACAAAATCCATACACATGTTTATCACAGACGGTTTTAGACTACAATACACGGAATTTTTTACTATGTAATGGACATAGAACTTCCGCGTGACGTAAGTTTGAATATGTTTGCTAAATTCTCGGAACGTCTTCACCGACTGAGTTTCATTTTGGATATGATTTAATGGGTTGTTTATGTATCCAATCACACAAAAATTTGTAAGCTTACTAAGCTTACTTGTTTTGTGACATATGTAAATAAATTAAGTAAGCCAATAACACACACGCATGCAAATATTTAATTTTATCAAAATCGATTCACGGGAAATCGGCATTTAAATGGGAAAAAAACAGTTCACATTCGAGCGTTGTATCCCCGAAAAGGTAATTGACAGGTGAGATGTTTTTAAAAACAGAACATCCCGAACATTTTTATTATTGTCTACCAAATATTTATAAATACTCCTTTAGTAGTTTTGTAGTTATGCGTGTTCGTCTGAATGAGTTTGATGGACCGACAGATCGATAAACAGACGGGCTGGAAATTGCTCATGGAATTCCAAAACATTGATATAGTAGTACATTTTTGAAATCGGAGCAAAATAATTTATTTTTGATACAAATAGGAAGATAATACTTCCGATATCATAGATAAAACTCGAGAGTAATAAATTTTTATATTTTTAAAGCAATTCAGCTAATTGAAATATCTGATGTACTATATTTAAATTCAGACAGGAAGTCGAAAAATTCATTTATATTTTTGGAAACTCGATGATAAAAAACGTATTTAGCAAAAATAAACAAAAAACCCACATCCTCTAAAGAGCAAAGGAATATTTCTATTTGCTTTTATTTCTATTGCATTTTACATCGAAAACAAAAAATTTCGACTTCCTAGCTTGAATAGAAAATAAGTTGGTATTTAGTTAGAGCTTTATATTTTAAACCATATAAAAACTTGTGAGTGAATCAACCAAATAAATCTATTCAACAATATCAAAGAACGGTTCATTTTTTGATAGCGTAACATTCATGAGATATAAATTTCGATTTTTTCCCCAATTTCCTAGATCAAATTATTTTGTATTTTATAAATACATATTTCGACTACAAAGTAGTCATCATCAGTATGAATTAGCTAGTTGTAATGATTCTCTGAGCAGATGTTACTCGTTACTAATTTGGTGACGGTTTGCACTTCATGAGATAAAAAGTTTGAGTGTTTACAAGGTAAACAGTTTTAAATAAAATGAAGGAAATTATATTTGTACTTTTATTTATTTTATCTTTTATCGTATATATTTTTGGCTGGTAGTGTATTTTAACAATTTAATGATTGCATACATGCAACTTTTACATATTATAAAACCTGCCTACATACTTTTTAAGGTCGTTTCATTTTATTAAACTTATATTACAACTTAAAAGTGTTTATTTTTTGATTCATCAGCAAAATAATATATGAATATACCTTCATTATTTTCAGAAATTCAGAAACTTTTTAAAACATTTTTCCCCTTTTATTTTTCCATAAGCCATGATATTTAATAATTTTTGAATTGTTCAATATTATATATTTCAGTAATTAAAAAAAAATAATAATAACAAAAAATAAAATTCACCTGTTTAGCACAAATGCAGTCAAACTTGAAATTTTATTGAAGGTCGTTTTTTTTTTTGGAATTCTAAATTTATTCACTATTGAATTTTACAAATTATATTTAATATTTTATCATTTTTAAATCAAATTGTTACTTTCTTTAATGGAAATTTATTCAATACAAATAATTGATGGCCATTTCAATTATGGTAACAGACAGATAATATTTCAACCATTAATTGCAATCTTTGAAATTTTTTTAATGTATTTTTTTATAAAATTTTTATTTTGCGAATCCAAATATTACTTTTTAAATGAATATGTTTTTAGTTTTTTAAAGTATGATGTATAATCGATTGAAAATGATTTCAAGCAAAGTATTTTCGCTAATAGAGAGAATGCTTCTATTTCGTACGAAAATTGAACCGAAATTTAGACATTTGTAAAGTCACGGAGTTAACAGAAAACTTTTCGTATCGTTTTTAATAATAAGAGTTTTATTAATGCGTGTCCAAAAACTATATAATCTCAATTATTTCTTAATATTATTCTGCTTCTGTCAAAATTTCTATTAAGTGAAGTTCTATTAAAGTACAGTTATTTTTTATTGGTTTCTTCCTTCCTTTGATCCCTGAGTAAATTTTTTCTTGGACATGTCAATTTATTTTATGTTTTTTATGTCATTTCTAAATATGTCTTTGCATATAGCACCACAAATTCACCTTTCAACTATGTTTATAGTATGGCATTTTGGTGACTTAAGGAAACTAATTTGCTCATTCATAAATCAGTGACCAATTTAAAAATTTTTTATACAAATTGCAACACATTATTTGTTTTTGATTAATCGCGACAACAGTAAGGCTCGATTAATTAGGTGATTTTATGAATATCTATCCAAACTTTTAAGAAATAACATTTTCCAGTGGAAAAATAGGACATATCGATTTCATTCCGATCTCTTATTTTAAATTATATTTTTTTTCATTTTTTGAGGATTCTGTTTAAAATAAATTTAATATTTGATTATTTTAAGCGACGTTTTAAAATTTATTATTTTTTCATTAGGTTTTCTACAAAAAATTATATCAACATTAATTACAATTATTTTTTATTAAATTTATTAAATAATTTAATATTCACTTCATTATTTAAAAATAATATATTTTGAAACGTCGTTTAAAATAATATTTATTTTAAAAAGATTGAAAATAAAATATAAAAATAGGTATGTTCCTGTCTGCATTATGTTATGACCGTTGTGTCTTGATTAAAGTGAATATTGTTTAATTTTTCACATAAACGCAAAGAAAAACTACATTTTCTACCAGAAGGCACCGACCTCTGTTTATATTAAATAGAAGAAACTCCGGAACAAGAAAAAAAAGCAACATAATATAATAATAATTCACACGAATTCCCATATTGAGTTTTTTAAAAAAAAAAACATTTAATACAATATTATTATTATTTCCAACATATTATAAAAAAATTATAATTTTTTCCATTTAATTACATATTTCTCTTTTGCAGAAATAAAATAATTTTCATTGTTTAAACATTAAAACAATTTAATTAATAAATAATTCATATTTATATATTTTTATTTATTTCTTTTAAAGAAAAAAAAAATGTTTTAAAATATATTTAATGTTATTATTTTTTAACATGCGATAAATATTATTTTTATTTTATTTTATATTTTTTTATTAAATTGTACAGTTAATAAGAAGTACTAAGCAAAAATACAAAATAGGTACTGTTTGTTGAAAAAGTTTAACAGGAAGTTAAAAAGTTATGTCTTATTCATAGTAAATTGTGTAGATACTTTAATATATTTACCTCTATGTATAGAAATTTTCACGTGAAAATTTGCAAGTTTTGTATACATTTTTTTGTATATGAAAAACATATGAAAATATAATAAACGTTTCAAGTTTGCAACGCTTAAAATATGGAAGGTATTATTATAATTTTGGTATAACTGTTTAGTAGTAAAAACACCAAGCATAAGTAAAAAGTGTAAAAATTCGGGTGTATGAAACGCTCCATACGAAATCAATGTTGATTATCTACACAAAAAATATGTGGAATTTGTAACACAAAATCAGTGTTAACTGAATTATTATTTAAGTAATTAATTCAAAATAACGAAATATTTAAAGCTTATTTAAATTTCAGTCAAAGGTTTTATCAAACGATATTATATCGATTGCATGTAAATTTGAAGTAGATTGGACAAAGGAATCAATCGTTTTTCACCCCTTTAGGAGTAGAAATCGTTTCTTATCGGATGTCTACGTCATACAAAGAACACACCCTCCAAGTTTCAGGTCTCTACGATCAGCGGTTTAGTGTGTGCGTTGATCCTCTAGACAGTCATTCATTACAAATCATTTTATATGTATGGATAAAACTTTTTATATTCGACATACATAATATGTCGGAGTATACTAATTTTAGTCTAAAGTTTGTAACGCTATTTAATATTGAAAAGCAAAGAGAGATAGCGTGCTGAAATTTTGGTGACGTATTCTCAACATAAAAAGTTTAAGGTTTTCAATGAGCAAAATAGATCCATTGGGTCCAATGGATCCTTAACCCAATTTTTAAACTATAAAAGGTAGAAGAAAAGTTCAAATACAAAAAATGTCAATTTTTTAATAAAAAATAAGGATTTGCCACAATTTAAGCTCAAAGTTCGCTAATTATCACATATTGGTAATTACAATAAATATTATTATTATACATATGTATACATATATAACTAGATATTTATGAATGCTAATTAAAAAATAGTCCACACTATGATATTCAATCATATGTCGAGTATCTAGACAATTAACTCTGTTAGTTGTTATATTTACTTATGTCATAGTAAAAATCAAGTAACAGAAGAAAAACGACAAATTAACACACAAAAATCTATTCACACATTTTTAATACAGACCGTTTTTGACGCAAATACAGACAAATTTTTCAACTGTGAAGGAATGATACTTTTATATGGAGGTAATGTGGATATTGATATTATGTTTTTTTATTTTTAATACGTGTACATCATCTATTACTGAACGGAATTGAGACATGTCCGGAAAGTGTTTAAAATTCTAGTAATAGCAACTTTATGAATATTTTATCATCAATGTATTTATTTCACGAAAAAAAAAATTATGATGGTTTTAGTTAGTGACCTGTATGGTTGTAAATGATTTTACAAGAGCTTCCAATTCCCATATTACATAATTCAAAAATTCTGGTATATTATTTTTTAAAATCTATGAATGCTTCAAAACGAGCTAATATAAAATTTATCGAATTGGAATTGATATGAAAATATAAACCTTCAATGGTAGAGGATTATTTTATTTATTAGAGCGTGTCAGATTCAGATAAGGGAGATACATTACCACGTGTTGAGTATCTCCACCAAATCTTAGGTCTCTAAATGGTGCCACGCGTTTAGGGCAGCAGGTCAGAATAGTAAAAAAAATGGATAGCTGTTCCCGAAAACTTGCAAAAAAGACACACCACCTGCGTCACGCTCAAATAGTCAGATTAGTAAGATGTTCACTTTTCAGCACGTAATGAAACTACTTACTTAATTTTACGCGCTCGATTAAATTCAACTATCAATTTTTATTTTACTATTCTGATCACGTACCCTACACGTATGTCACCATATAGTGAGCCATGATTTGGCAGGGGCACTCTAAAAGGGTCAATGTATCTCCTATATCGTAACCTGACGTGCTCGAGTAAATCAAAAAATCCCCACTTAGGCTATCAGAAGCGAAATTGTCTGGAAATTTTCTAAAACGTTTGATCTTACCTATGGCATTGATACAGAGACAGCCATAATGGTTGTAATGGTACAGACTAGTTATTAACTACTACGAGTCTTAATAGTACTCTAAACATAAGTCAAGTTCAAACTATTTATAAACATAAATATTTCATAATCAGGGGCGTAGGAGCCGTATGGGCAGGGTGGGCAGCTGCCCACCCAGAAATTTCCCTGGGTGGGCCATGCCCCTTTGTTGAAGAGATAAAAAATTTTATTGCTCTATTACAATTTCGTGTAGGATAATTTTAAGGGCAAAACAATAGTTTTTCACGAAAAATTGACCTTTCTAGTCGAACCTGCCCACCCAGCAATTTCGAACCTGCCCACCCAGCAGAAATTTCGTTCCTACGCCCCTGTTCATAATAATGAAAAATCGTATGATATTTAGGGAATAAACTTAATAAAATTTTCAAGGGCCCGAGATGATCAAACTTACTTTGACAAAAAAGATCTCCCTAATTTTACTCTTTTAGTATAATTGAATGAGAAATCATAGACCTAGAACTACGGAAAATATAAGCATATATATTTTATAGTTTTGGAAAAATTTAAAGAAATTCAAAATATTCGTCAGGTTAAGTTGAAGGACTTAATCGGTAGTGGTTAATCAGGAAAGCTGAGGCCTTTATTAAAACTACCAAAAATATTTGCCTCCAAACATTTCTAGCTTTTTGAAAATAAAGACCAGAATCTATCCAGAGTAGATTCGATTTTCTTAGCTCGATTACAATTGCTTTATATTATAATTGTTTGCAAAAATTACAGTTAAACAAGTTACTTCAATCTGTATCCGTACACAGAAGGTATATCTTAAAATATCTAGTCCAAATATATATTTTTTTAGATAAAATTTATAACAAACTTACATTTTTTTTAAAAATACAATTTTATCAGTATCGTGTAGGAAATATTAACAAAAATAATAAAACTCAATGAAATTTTTTCATTTTTACTCCAATTACCTCAAGCCACACGTTTTGAGTCAATTTATTGTTCGAAATGAAACTGAATTTATTCTTATGATGTTATATTTTTACGTTTATATAACTCATAACTAAACTAGTGAATATAACAACTAACAGTGTTAACTGTTTATATGCTCGAAATATGATTGAATATCATTGTACTATTTTTAATATCTATTTCATACAGTTATAAATACTTATATAATAATGTGTATTGTAATTAAAATTCTGGCGAATCTGTGTACACAAAAATGTTTCACATGCGTACAACACAAGTTGTTTGTTTTAAAAAACAAACATTTTTCGTGTTTGAATTATTCTTCTATCTTTTTTGGATAAAAAATTTGGTCATGGATCCATTGGATTCAATGAAATTTTTCAATTTCACCACCAAAATTTTAACTCGTTATCCCTTTTCGTTTTTGAGTTATTTTTGTGACGGAGGGAAAAATGAAAATTAGGTGATTAGAAAGCTAATTAGGCGATTCTATGAACACCTATACCAAATTTTTGTTTGTGCGGTCAGTATTTATACTTGCGTTACAAACTTTAGACTAAAATTAATATAATTCCTGGCTTATTATGTACGTTGAGTATAAAAGCGAAAAATCTTATGAACTCATGAATTATTTACCAAATTGGATAGACACGTAAAATGAAATGTAATACAGCTTATAGTAGACTCACTAGCGTTTTATTTGAACGTGTTTTTCAATTAAATTTGTGCAACGTGAATTTTAAAATGGCTAGAGTACATTCAAGATATATTTTGACAAAGTTTCGATTCACTAGCAGAAAAAAAAAGGATTTATCAATATTTCTAAAAGGTTAGAAGAATAATTTTGAAATTAGAACTAGATACCTACTCTGCACACTAAACTCTGAAAATTCCGTTGATTTCCATTTCCGATTATTTGTCAAGAACAGGACACCACTTCCACATCCTGAACCGAATCACTGTCTTAGTGATACTCGGGAGGCATTTGATTGTTAGTATCGGGCTATACTTACCAATGGTTTTCTATGGTTTTCCATTTGGTTTGCACAAAGTGAATACTGGGAAAGTTCCTTATAAAGTCAGCCATAGCTGCCCTTCCCTTCATACGCCACATCCTATTTTTGACTTATTCTGTACAATTGTATGTATTGTATAAAAAATAGAATGAATAAAGAATTGAATTGAATTGAAGACTTTCATTCAGATTTCTATCTTTTTTTTTTTTTAAATTTTAAAATGTTGTTTATAAATTTAAAGTGATACTTTAAATTTGTTATAAGTAAAATTTATGATAAAATTAATAGTCGGATTATAAATATTGTTCTATTAAAATATATACAAAAACAAGATAATTATTTAAATAAATTGCACATTTAATGAAATTTAATTATAAACAAATACAAATTTCAATAAAATACTAGAAAAAGCAGTTTTAATATAAAATTAGAATAAAAACCAATGTCCTCCTCACAGACTGTTGCTACAAATATTCCGTTAATGATGATACTTAAAGATAATAATAAGTTGTTTTCTTACTAATGATGCTTTTAAAAAGTGCATTTAAAACAACAACATTGTAGTGCGGCGCAATTATTACTAATAAATTAAAATAAAAAAATTAAAAATAATAAAAAAGATTCGCTTTTAATTTTTCCATTTTATTTAGTAGAGTAGAATTAGATCAAAGATTATGTGAAGTTATATTTTTCTAGATTGAAAGAGGGCCATTATGAATAGACCCTTAAACCAAGATCGCAAGAGACTTAAGTTTTGGTCAAAATTTGAAGAAAATGTAAATGGAACTGTATTTCAGTATCTGTGACTTTTTAAAAAAAAAACATTAAGAATCAAAGTTGTAGAAAATTAGTAAATCTTGCTTTTACATAAGGTTTTGTAAATAATACGACTCTTAACACATACTTCAAGGTTTGGTCCCCTTAATTCTAAAATTTGACTTATCACGTAGCAGTTTTGATTTATTATAATACTGCATTTATTTGGATCACCTCTTTAGATAAAATTTGGGATTAATAAATAAAAAATCATACATAATGATAAAATTTTATGTTTTAGTAGCCCACTTCGCAGGGTAGGTTAAAATTTCTACAAAAACATCAATTAAAATTCAGATTCATGATCAGAAGATCATTAAGATCACGAAGATCATAGATTCAGAAATATATGATCTTCTGATTGATTTATAAAACTAAGTACTACATAAACTTTGATTTCTATTCTCTCAGAAATACTTTAGTCCATGTATTTAAAACATTCATAGAGCTCGCTTGGATGCCAATATTATATCGGTAGTAAAAAAAGGAAATTAGCACGAAAAGATCAGAATTATTTCCACCCGGTGTATTATAAACAAAATGTTGTCTTTCCTCAGAGCGCAATGAATGAATAAACCCACAAAAAGAATAGCACATATCTATCAGGCAATCATGAGTTTTGGTTTTGAGTTCATTCAAAATTCCTATAGAAAAAACATCTTTCCAAATTTTTCAAAATTTTCCGAGAAATTGTAATTATTTTCCTATATAAACCTACACAGTTCTATTACGAACATTTCGAAAAAAAAGCCCAATCCGCCCATCTGTTTTCAAGTTTTGCCATTACAAAAACCTTACATAAATATGACATGATGGGATATATTAATGCCTACATTTTTATTTAAATGCAACTGATTTCAAATGGGAAAAAAATGATGCAGCGTCTTATGTTGTTGGAGGTATAATGTGGAAGCAAGATTTCATACTTTTCGTAAACAGTGATAGAAATACAGCGCAATTAATGACCGCAAGCAAACCGAACTCACTTTTAACCATTTTAGGATCTACTCATATAGTCAACACACAAAAACTCGTGGACGAATTTACTCAAAGAATAATCTATCTTAATTTTTTTTCCTAATTTACCCTACACTAAAATACTTAACAAGATTGTGCGGCAAATATTAATACACTAATAAATTGAAAAATAAAAAATGTAAAAAGATTCGCTTTTTATTTTTCTCGATACACACTCTTGGCCGTATCACCGGTTCTTGTTGGTGGTTGATTTCACTTGCTTGTTGTGTATGTATTAAATAAACTACAAACGCAATTGCAAAAAAAAAACATAATTATTTATAAAATTAATGTAGTTAATATAAATATAAGAAGTACACCGACCGGCTGTTTATCTCACACATAATTCTAATGAACTAACTTTGTACTTACAAGTAATAAGAAATTAAAAAGATCTTTCAACCATAGGTCTCTTTTATTATTGTATTATTATGTACATATGTTGTATATACAAGGATGTCAATCTGTAAAGTTTCTTAGAATACGTAGCTATTTTAGGTCTGTGATTAGAGATCCTTCAATTCTAAACAAGTGTTTGATACTTTCATAGTGTTAAATATGTACTTAAAAAGTTATAGTCAAAACTCTCGGTCTTTGTGCAACGCTTTGTAGCGTCCCCACTGTCGTCTACATAATGTGTTTAATTTAGGTAAAGTTTTGTATCATTGCGATAAATATCTATCAGATTCAATTTACGAAATAAAAAACGAAGATAACAACCAACACAGCTATTGCTTAGATGAATGACAAATGGTTCCAAATCAACGTTTGAACTATTTTTAATCATTATCATTTATAAAATACTCTAAATATATATACAGTGATAAATACATATATAGTAATATGTATTGTAAAAATCATCATACCTATATGTGTAGCTAAATTAGAACTATAATTGTGGCGAATCAAAACATGTTACAAGAAAACGTTTCATACAAAAGTGGTTCTATCTTCTGTGCTTGAAAAGTTGGGTCATGGATAAATTGGATTCAATGGACCGAATTTGCTTGTTCATGACCTGGATCATACTTTTTAAGCCTAGCCACAAAAATGTTGGCTCGCAATCTTTTAAAGTTATTTTTCCTTTTAACATTATTGTGATGACGATAAGACAGGTGGACTGACAAGCGGAAATGAACTAATTAGGGTATTATACATCATACCTAATTAGTGGATGAAAATTTTCCAAGTAGACTTGAACTAATTTATGCTTCTATGATTCATCAGAATCAAAATTCCGACCGCTTTTCAGAATCAATACCCAACCTATCTATAAAAGCATTAATTAGCTGTCAACTGACTACTATTAATTGACATACGGTATTTCATAAATAGAAGTACTGAAGCATATCTTTAGTAGTATAGTAGATATAAACATAATTTTTCTCATTTAATAATGAATAGAATTTTATGTTCTTTGAAACTAACAAGTAAATAATCCACATGATTACAAAACTTAATAGTATTAAGAGAAAAAAACAACACATTATTAAACAAGAAGTAGCTACGATGAGTGGCTGCCCATAAATATTATAAGATGTTACATGTCAAGAAGAATCATGGGGAGAGAAACAGAATCTTTCAAAACATACGTTTTCATTAGAATAATATGATAGGTACTGATTGTCCTTCGAGGTCTAGTGATTAAACATTTAAAAATATTAAAAAAAAACCCTACCCCAATTAATTTGAATGTAACCCATTAAAATAATAATGTCATTGTCTTTATGGGCATTAATTTTGTTGTATTTAGTGCCATTAATGCTTATTTATAAATACATTTATAAAAGTTAGTTGCTCGAGCCATCTTAACTTAGAATTTTATTCAAGAAAACATATGAAGAATTTTTCTTCGATGCGCAAGAAAAATGGTAAGTTCGACAACTTGCATTATTATTATTTTTTAATTTCTTGTTCCATGATAAATAACGACGCAAATTTTGTGTTAAGTATAAAATATTACACAGATTGAATTGCTAAATATTTACAAAATTCAATTTAGAGTTAAAATAATGAACTTTTGAAGACAACTCTAACTAAAAAATGACTTAGATCAATCAACTGAATCTTACTTTTTAAGTCTGAACTACGTCACCAAAATTTCAACTCGATATCTCATTTCGTTTTTGAGTTATCTTGTTCACGGACGGGAGGGAATGGCTTGCAGAAATTGATCTAACTATGTGATTCAACACTATAACAAAATTTTCAAGCGTTACAAACTACTCGAGTATAATAATGTTTCAGGCTCAACACAATCATGCCACATTCGGATGAATTTTCAAAAGTATGTTAATCAATAAAATCAATCATTAATACGAACTGTAGACTGATTATAAAACATTACAAGCAAATCATTTCTAATCTTCTTAAATTTTTAATTACGAAGAACCAAAATGTGATGAAATAAACCATTTAAATACCGTTGGCACAGAAAAAAAAACGGGCATCTAGCAGGCATTTAGCAAAAAGATATTACGTAAATAATTATCGAACAAATCAATTCATGCAAGAACAATTTTAACAAATAAAATTCATAAAAAAATGTAATTTTTTTATTTTTTTTTAATTAGACAACATTTTTTGTGTAAAAAATTTTAGTGGTAAAAAAATGTAGATCAACAGTAAAAATTAAATCTATGGAGTAAAAAAAAAACACGAAGTAAAACTATCGGTTAGTTAAATGTATAACAAAAATCCGGAACTTTTATGATTCTTTCTTTTACACACAGCGAGAGAGAGAGGTTTAGTGTAGCGTAAAATAACCACTAAATAATTACTAACGAAATACACCGTACTTTATTATTATTATTATACGATTGTGGTTTTCTTTAAAACAGAAAAAAGAAAACTAAAATTGCTATAATCATAATATACATTGACGATATATAAATAAAAAATAAAGCAGTTGAATGAGAATTTAATGTGTTGATTGAGGTTAGAAGCCGAAAAATTCCATACATTGTACCCTAGTGGCAGGGTCGTCTTTAACCGATTGGAGACCTTGGACACATTAGAATAATGGAGCCGCTATGATCATAACACAGTACACACCATTTTTTTAAGTTTCTTTAATTAATTATGCATTTATATTTTTTAAGACTTTTTATTATTATTATTTTTTTTTTTTATAATAAAAAGATTTTTCGAATGTTAATCAAAATTTTTAAATTTAAAACTATTTTAGCTTTATACGTGATACCTTTGTGCTTTAAAACATTTTTTCTAATTTAGTCAGTCGATAAATAATTTATTAAGGCTATGTTCCGATATAAACTGGCTTTTAACAGTATACTGGAACAGTCAAAAATATAATTTCATGTAACTCTCTATATTATATCGGAAAAACCAGTGTATATCGGAAAAATAGTTAAATGTCAAGCTTTCTTCATTTTAAACGGTGTAAGAAAAATATTTACGAAAAAAAATAAATTGCTTTAAGCGTCTTAACTAAGTGACTTTACAAAAAGCTTGACTAAAAAATTGCTGTTAAGTTACTAAACTACTGGCTACTTGAATAAATTACTTGATCCATGTAAACAAGGCTTAAGAAAATGCTCATATGCCACTCTTTGAGAATAATGCCAGAGGAGATTTATGATAGTCGGAAAAATACAAGAGCGAATCAAGAGTCAATCATGTGTATTTGAAATTTTCCATGGCTTAAGTAAATATTTTTAATTTTAAACCATTCTATCATGTTTTAAAAGTAGGTATCATTATAAAGTTTTGACATAGGTATTTATTAAAATCAGTTAGAGATTTAACTAGCTTTGTATTTACCCAACCCCTTGAATATGAAGGAAATAAACTTCTGATTGGATGAATAATTTTAAGTAAAACCACTCCCAAACAAGTGAACCGAATATTGTTTCATAGATTTATCACTTATAGTCCCGCTGCACGTCAGTATTAGATCCTAAATGAACTCTAATAATTGTCATCTACAAAAATTCTCGAAATTTTTCACTGAAAATGACAAAAACAGAAAAACATTTCCAGTCTGTTAAAAAAGGGACAATTTACCCGTAAAAATGGTTAGTTGTTGATAATTTAATAATCATCATCGAATTAGAATAACAAAAAACGGATATTCGTCAAGTAATTTTTCTCAATTTTTATAACTTACGCTAATATTGTTGAATATAGCCCAGCAAAAAATCCAAATCAGAAAGACTTTATTAAGACCTCTTTAAGATGTCTCAATTACAACGCCGTGATGATTTATTTTTTAAGAGATCATAATTAAGAACTATGATTTTCGAAGGAAATCAGAATTATGAGCACTTACAATCATTTTTCTGTAAGAAGTCAGAAATATGAGGTCTCTTTTACAACTCGATAAGATTTAATTTTTCTGTTTATTATTATTTTTTTTATTCAAAATTAATTTGGAGGGTTATCATAAAGCAAAAAAAATCTAGGTGTATCCTAGCAAATTTTTGTAATTAAAAATTTTTTTTTTTGTAAGAAACAATTTTATAAAAACGAATTCTTAAGCCGTTCTTATTTATGAAGTCTTAAGGCGTTCAATAAGTGTCGCATTCGACGTATTAATAACTTCTTATAGGTTTCTTTTTGAAGAAAATTCTAACGTTCAAATCATAAATAAGAATTCTATAGGAATTCTTTCACAAGTTAAATTGCTTATGGCAACGAGTAAATAGAGAATAGCTAAGATTTTGAGATGAATATTTGAACTGTATATAATTATGAATATTGTATAAATAATAATTCCACAATGATATAAACTATTTATATTTAGTATATGCGTTATAATTATGTAGATCCTGTAGCTAATAAGGAATCAAGTATTCGGAAAAAAAGCATTGATCCTCAAATTTGAAGTTTTACAGGCAAAAGAAATAAAACAATTGGTATTCAAAACGTTTTTGATAAATTTATCTTAAGAAGATATTTATAATGGTCCTATATATATATAACGACCATCTGAACTCACTTTCACATAGTGTGCACCTATGTGAAATATAACGACGGTTGTTAAAAACACCCGTTGCGTTCGTTTGTAAATAAATAAATACAAACATACCATATTTCTATATCCATATAGAAAAACAGTTGTGCTGTGTTGTGTTTACATTTTTAAATATTGAATGAAACAAATATATAACTTCTTTAAATAGCGTGCGTTTTTATAGTTAAGGTAAATCGTGACTGTTTAACGGTCATTGTGAACGTGCTCAAATGTTTAATTTTATTTTTATATCAAACAAATATCAAGTGATATCATTTATTTTTTATTCATAATAAAATGTTTTTTTTTTCTTGTATAAAATTGCAATAATTTTTCTCTTCCTTTTTTTTTAGTAAATAAAGAATTTTGGATTTTCTTTGATCAATATCTTGAAAGTCTATTAAAACTATTTCTAAAAATACATATAGAAGTAATATTCAGATAAATACTGGACCAAAAAAATAAAAAAGGAAATGATTAATTATTTTTGTATTTTTTAGTATTAATTATAAGAAATATATTAAAAAAATTCTCAAATTTAGTTTATCAAAAATAAAATGTATTTTAAAGAAGCACGTAATTGGGTTATTATAAAAAAATATACCGGAAAACATTTGCTACATTTAATCACGATAAAGTTGATTTGCAAAAGATTAAATAATGTCGATAAAGTATAAAAAAATATATTATAAAAAATTATAAATTCAATTTTGAGATTTCTTGAAGGCGGACAGATAGGCAGCCATAGTTGAATTAAGTGATTCTATGAACATCCATATCAAAATTTTGGTAGTACCTTCAATATTTTATTCAGCGTTAAAATCTTTACACTAAAACTAACATACCCCCATATATATATATATAAGTGCATTTTTAGTATAAAAACGAGTAAATGAAATTCAAAATCTGCCATTTAATAATCAAAGTTTGAAGTTCCTATAATTATTGACATTAATAAAATACACAAACACGTCTATGTCAGCTATGCACTAGTTATATTATATGCGACTTGCAAAAAGGCTTTTAAAATACAAAAGTTCTTTGTTTTTTAAAAAAACTAATATTTTTTGCATTTGAGCTTTTCTTCTAAGAAGATTAAGAAGATTGGTTAGTTTTAGATCTAGGAAGGGATGCTTTAGTTTAGAAATTACAAAAAAAAACTTATTTCTCCTCAATATTTCTAGTGTTTAGAATAAATTTAATCTACCCTGATAAATTATAATGAATGCCGATTTAATTCAGGGTTTTCTTAATCAATATTGTTAGCCACTATTACATCATTTTTCTTGTATTCTCAAGAAATTTTCCTTCATTCAATTTTCCTTGAAACTCAATATTAATTTTTTTTAGAAAATAGATTATTTTTTTGAAAAAGGGAAAAATAAAAATTTTACAAAAATTATATAGTGAATTTCCTATGTATGATCAATGTGCCTCTCAAATTTCGTCTAAAGTCGAACAAGGCGTTCGAAACTTACAGCAAAAGTCAATTGAAATTCGTTTTATTTTAAAATATTTGGAAACTTTTTAAACTTTTAGTTCGGATTTCTACAGAAGTCTGGTTTTCTCAGAATTCAATTCAAAGATGAATATAAAAAAGTGAAAAAAAATTTTTTCGCTAACAAAATATTGGACTTAAATAATTAAAAATAAAAAAAATCTCCAACAGTTGTTCAGAAAAATAATATTTCTGACCAATTTGCCTACTTATTAGTAGGTTTAACCGTTCATTTAATATTTCAATGACGGTTATCTTAAAAAATATTACTACAAAATTATTTATTACTTAAGAAATATAAGTATCTTAAATTTATGTATTCTTGGCATTTCCTTTTCATCACCATAAAAACCCACAATTTTTCGAATATTTAATTTAATTAAAAAATTAATATTTTATTCGATTTTAATAATTAAAATAAAAACAAAATTTTACGTACATTTCATAAAAAAAAAACCGTTGTATTTTTTGTAATCCTCGTAAAATGTACGACACACAAAAAATGTTATTTCATAAAAAAAATTAAAAATATTAGCACATCAAAAAACAAACACTATAAAAAATTTATAAAAACACTATGTTTTTCAAAAAAAAATTTAATTCCAGTATTTACTCGTTGCATTAAACTAATTGCTTATTTTTTGTAAAACATACAAAAAATACCATGGAGACTTTAACGATCGATTAGAACAGTAACTGAAAATAAAAAATCAATCACATATTGAAACAAACGATTTTCACATGTAGCCAAGCACACACACAGATTTTCAATTAATTTTTCATCGTATTCATCATCACACAACTAACTTCATTTGAGTAAATGTAAAAAAATCAAACACTAAGCAATAATCTTTGTAAAGAAGTTTACTGTTGAACGCACCATGGAATACTAAAAACAGCATGTATTTTTAATAAAAAGAGAAGCGGTTTTGTGTTCATGTTGAATGTACTATAAATTGTTGTATATAGTTAATTTAATATAATAATAAAAGGTAGGGTCACCAGGTGTTTGTGTGATTCCATTTAGAATTTTTTATTTATTGGAATTACGTATTTCAGAGCTTTGTGTAAATGAGCGTAGATGTAGAGATCGGAAGAAAATTCCAATTTTATGTGTGATACACAGTAAAAAGTTTTTGTGTAAAATCAACATAATTTAGATGTTAGAAATGGTCCACAAAAAATCAGTGTTGAATAATCTATACACACAAAAAAGGTTGAATTTTTAACACAAAATCAGTGTTAACTGAATTATTATATGTGTTTCAATACAGAAGTTAGGTAATTAATTAAAAATAAAGAAATATGGTTACCAGGAAAATTATTGCTTGTAAATTATATTAACGGGAAGGTTGCCAAGGTATTTAGATAAAATGAAGAATCGGCTATGATTGTGGTGGTTTTCTGTAGTTTATCTCTCATAACTTCAGACTTTTATTGGAATAATTTTAGTCTCTACGTACTAATTCATAGTTTTCCTTCAATATCCTGTCTTTCACCCACCTCAATAATTTAATTTTATGGATATTAATAAATATTACAAATAATGATGCAGAAAATTGATAATTAGGATTGTAAAATTGAATTATTTTTCTGCTTCCCATCGCTTCCACTGTATGTACATACACTCTTCACACCAAAAGTGTAGCGAATTTAAGTGTAATGTAAATGCACTTTGGACAATTTTGATAATTGTAGCAAAGTATAGCAAGGAAAACGAATATAAGTATGTCCGATATGTACGATAGGTTCACGAATGGTATACATTTACGATACCTACATCATATGATTAAACATATAACATTATTTATTAATGTTGGCTCGTCAGAATATTTACAAACTTATATTATTCGCTAATTATAATACTGGCTATTACCCTCTAGTGATTTGTTGTACATTTTTATTTTACAAATATTTACCATTATCTTGTTTTTAGCTCAATTTTTTCGCTTTTCATTTGTCCAAAAAATGATAATTGTCATCAAGTAAGGGAATTAAACTTAACAGAACTTAGACAGAAATTTTCCGAAGCTTTAGTATTCACAGGATTTAACAGATAATCGTTTCAAAACAAGCCAAACGAAATTTTATTTTTCAAAGATTTTATCGAAGATATACAATATGAACAATTGAAGGGAAGATTCTGGTTTCATGTTAGCGTGGTCTAACTTTTATAGAGATGATAGCGGAGTACAAGTCATATTTAAATCTTCTAGGACTTTTTAAAATCGATGGAAAAGTCTCGGTAGATTTTCAAATTATAAAAATGGAAGATTGTTAATTTTAAGAAGTCCTCAAAATTTTCTCATTAAGACGCTATTTGATATTTATTAGGGAGATTGTAGGAAGTTTCGAAAATATGCGTACTTCTAATTACTTATGGTTTCATTGTCGTCATCATCGTGATCATGGATTTTCATTGTTGCCGGTCATAAGCCATGAATAAGCTCAAAAGCTTTCAGAGAAGATGTTTGGTAATTTATTGCTTTTCTACCTTTAAATTTGTTTCCTAAGATTTAATCATTTAAAATCAAATACTCTAAATTTAATCAGTAAAAAGTGAATCTCACTACCTTTAAACAAAAGAGTACCTATATATGCGTGTATTTAAACAAAACAGTATATTAAACAAAAGATTATATATGTGTGTGTATAGTAGTGTGGGTAATATAAGCCACACCTCTTATATATGTTAGGTCATAGTATCAGTAACTTTTTTTTTATTGATTTAATGTATTTATTTATGCATAGTGTTTAAAAAATATTAGTATTCTCCAGTCCTTCTCTATATAAACTATAAGTGTGCCAAATTTCATACTCCTCCGTTCACCTTTCGTAAAAAGGAGTACAAATTTTTTGCTTCACGTATATATAAAAAAAAAAGTATTAAGCCTGGGTATGATTGAAGTCATGTGCTGACCGGCATCTAGAAATTTCCTAGTGATTCGAATTTTACCACATCAATTTTGAGTAGAATAAAAAAAATGCAAAGCCTTTGTGGAATCATTTGTAAATTTATTTGTATATGCGACTATAATTTAACGTCATCAGCAAAAGTAGTAGTACCCAGGTAAATTATGGCTTGTGATAAAGCATAACTTCTATAAGTATATATACGCCGTGAACCAAGAAGATGCTGACTTAATGTTTGTATATAACATTATCATTATATGGTATTTATTTTGTAAAAAAAAATAAAAAGAAAGAGCGCCTTTAACATACAAATCGAGTTTTAATCAATATAATATACAGAAAAATTTTAGATGTCATCTTGTGTCTGACCTTGAAGAAAGTAGTCTTTTAGGTTTACTTACTTATTCATTCTTTAACAGTGTGTCATTATTTTATTTCAACCAGTATGTAATTATATGGTCATCTTGACCGTTTTTATCTGAAGAATAAATCCATTTTGTGTTTTTGTGTTGGAGTATATTTGAAAGTTTCTATCGTTTGATGATAAAATTGAAATTTAGTTCTAAACCCTTTAAATTGCCAGTTTTTTATTACAGCTACGCAAGTGATGAGCAAAGTAATTCTACGACCAAGACTTGGATAGTCTTGGAATTGGTATTAAAAACTCTGTTTTAGGGTTGGTCTTAGCCTTGCACATACACTTCGAGTCTTGGTTTTGGTCTGGGATTTGCTTATATAGTCTTTCGTATGTATATACATTATCAATATGAAGACTATTATTTCTTTTTGGTATTTGAAACTTAAAATTTCAAATACAAAAAACGTTTTGCTTCACGAAAAGAACATAGTGAAGTTTCTATATACAAGGACCAATTTTGCTCATTACAAATGTACGTCTTTCATGAATTTCTTCTTTTGGCCGGGTTTTCTCTGACTTAATAACAAAGGAGGTTATCGTAGGCCATCATTCGGAGAATAATTCGAAAGACAAGCGAATCTAGTATTGAAATTATGATTAACGGTATTAGGAGCAGCTATAAGGAAGGCACTATCAGAAATTGATAATAAAAATTACTCCTGAACATAAAAAAACTTGACAAAATTTTTAATCTCGTTCCTTTTTTAGGACATTTGTAGTTAATAACATTTTTTCCCATTCCGAAAGAAACGTCAATTCTAATTTTCTGATTCAACCTACACTTTTGTAAATTATTTTTTTGGCGTGTTCATGATAGAACTGTAGAAATATTATTTATTTGCATTAACGAATGTGTTTATCTCAAAACCGTAAAATTACTTCCAAATTACTGATTCATTTGAAAATAACCCAAAAACCCATATAATGCTGTATAATTTGTTTTCCTGATAAAAGTTTTCCAATTGCATTTCTTGGAACCAAACGAAAGTAATTTTTTGATTTAGTTAGCTATACTGTAGAGGAAAATTTCAAGTAATGCAGAAGATCTTGTATTAATACAAGACGTTGCAGAATTATGTTCTTGGACTTCAAAAGCAATTTTTAATTATCGTTAAACATACGTCTTTGTTAATTAAAATTCTAAATTTTTTAATATTTAATAATTGGTATTTGTATTTTTCTCTCTTTTAGAAATGACAGCTTTATTTTTGATAATTCAAAACTATGGTTCGCTTAGTTTACGCAACTCCTGCCGTATCCAAACAGAAAAGGTTGTTTGATTTGCTTTTTTTCAAATTATTAATCGAACTAAACGTGTCTTTCACATATTTATTATGAGCTTCCTGAAAGATATCTAAGCAACACAATCCACCCAACATAATTACATCAATAAATAGATCAAAAGCATATACCTTCATGAATATTCGTTTTTCATTATTTTAAAACGGAACCAATTTAATTATTTTTTTCAAAAACCATTTTTTCGAATACACGAGCTGTCCGTTTTTCGATTAAGCGAGAAACTTAATACACTTTTTAAGTTGCGCATCTAATTTTAAGCGAGTAGGACAGCACAAATTCTCTGTTTATTATTAAATGATTTTTCTATCAGACTTACAAAAACGGATTGATAATTTTCCGATCTTCGTATAACAAACTGTAAAAGGTATATTTTTAAAGGATATTATGTTAGCACCATCGCTCGGAAACAAAAGTATGTAAAAGTGAAAAAAATGATTTAATAGGGAAGATGCAATAAAAAATTTGTTATTTAACCAATCAAAATGTGAAACTGGGCTCAATTCCAAACAAAATTTGAAAATTAAATTTAAATTGATTAAAAAATAAATAAGTTATAAGTTCTTAAAGATTGTTTTCCATCGCTTTCTTGCAAAAAGACTTTTATGTGTGATTCTACAATAAGCAGTTATTTTCTATGGAAAAATCGCCCGACAAAATTTTAGAATATTAATGTAATTTATATAACATTTTTATTCATAATCAACTCATTTGTGCATACTAACATTATTTATCTTAAATTTTGAAGGAAAGTGTATATAAGTACTAAGGACATCAATAGGACCTTTTCCCGTAGAATGATGCTTATTTATAATCATTATGGTTATAAATGAACATGTATGACATTATTTATGCAAAACTCCTTTTTTAAATTAGCAATTTTCAACGTCCATATTTTGGCTTTTTTATAAGATGTTTAAAAAATAACGTCAAATTCATGTTCGTGAAGTAAAGTTACGCCAATTGAAGTGATTAAAAAACATGTACATCTTCCCTGTTGGTGACAAACAGGTTTTTCAGCTATAGTCTCTTTTTATCTTAAATCTGGTTTATTATTCAAGGGGTGCAGCTTCAAATTTCATATTTATTCTTTTATTTTGATTATTCTGTTATTTTGCCTTTTGACACAGTTTAAATGTTAGTTTCTTTTACAAGATTTGAATAGAATTTTGCACAACTCAGTAAAATATTACAAATGAATAATTTATATTGGGAAATTTTTTTAAACTAATTTGATTTAATCATTTTTTTTTCTCTCCAATATATGATCATTACATTAACCGATATTATTTACTGATTAGTCATCAATAATATATTGACGTAATTAAGTATTTCCCTATCGAGTCTAATTACATTTTAGATTGAGTAAAGTTGTATAAATTAATGAATGTTGTGTTTACACAATATTATTATTATATTGTGGTTTCTAAACAGCTACTGATGTAGGTATTACTTTGTAGGTAGAATAGAGGTCTTATTTCAATGTTTGACCACAATAAAAATAAAATAAAAAATAAAAAAATACACCTACTTTTTAATTGAAAGTAAAATGTGACGATTTTATTAAGACAAGGACGTGTTACAATTTTATGAATAATTATATTACAATTGTGATAATCTTTTTGTAGACGTAATAATCAATTATTAGGTAAGGATTTCAAACGGTGATGCGCCAAATTGGTCTTGGTCTGGTAAAATAATACAACACCAAGACTCTTTACACAAACAAGATAATAACTATAAAAGTAATAACTTATGATTAATAAATGAGTCAAAATATATTTAACAATCTCAATATGTTATTTTTTGGGAATATTAAGTTGGTTTTATTAGATTTTAATACTATAAACAATTTTTTTTTTGATTATTTATTAACAAAGAATTTCATGTCGAACTGATGTCTTGTATGCGTTCCATTAAAATGCATTAGTAGGTATTGTAACGACTAATACACATTCGAATTATACAGAAATAACCACTATATACACACCGCTCAGTTCAAAATCATATGAAACAAACGGGCAGGGCTAGAGAAGAGCACGCTTCAACATGCAACAAGACTTTTACCCAAGGAAAGTACTACTTTCTTAAGAATAAAAAACATTTTATTGAAGTAAGTAACTTTACGACGAATGTTTAAACACAGTCTCTACCAAGTCTTGGCCGAACAAGACCAAGTCCAAGTCTCGAAGTATTTGATCTTATAATAATAACAAACAAGCAGCCTATGTGCGAATTGAAAGATCCACACGACGAATTTCTCAATAAGGAGAATAAAAAATCGATAATTTGTTGATTATTACAGTATATTGGTAGTTTTTGTCTTTTATTTAGCCTCAACAAAAATCGGCTGAATTGGTTTAATTGAAAAGTCATTCGTTTTAAGTAATTACGTGTCGAATGAAAGCGAACCACATCGATAGTATTCATTATCGAGATTACGGTTCTAGTAAAGTTAAAACGTAAAGATTTGTCAGAATGTCGGATTGACAAAATCGGCCATATCTCGGAACTTAATAAAACAAATATCCGTCAATTTAAAACTCGTGAGGTGAAATCGAATATTAATCATGATTAGGCAAATAAAAATTTTTTATATTTTATCAATGATTTGATATACTTATTGACACCGGGACTATTAAAACCAATGTAGCATGAAACTCAAGCAGTATTCTGGAGTCTACGAAAACTAAAACTGCTCTGTATGTTCCACTTGAATGACCTGTACACGATCAAATTATTTGTCAAATTATGTTTAAGCTTGTTTGACATGTTTGTCAAACAATGTAAATGTTTGACGTGTTTGATGGAAATTTTGATTGACGGTGTTTGTCAAATAAGATCTTAGTTACTTTGAAAACAAGAAGAACACAACTGCGATGAATAACAACATTGTTTGATAAAAACGTTTGATAAAAACAAAAAACAAAGATCTATTGGTTTGATCATATGCCCTTTTGTTTGATGGAAACATGAAGTTTGACAAGCAAACTTGACAAACAGATTTGACCGTGTACAGTGACTTTTATGCACCTCTTATAGAAGAAACAAAATTAAATACATATATTTTTTTCGATTTCAATATATGCAGTTTTCTTTTTTCAATACGATAATTATGAGAGTATGCAAATATTGAATTTTGCCCTGAAATAAAATTTTTTTAAACGTATATAAAAAAATTTTATTGATGAGGCAATTTCAAAACAATAAAAAGTGAATTTTAAATAACAACAATATTGATGGATGGCGACTAAATACAAATGACGACTGTTTTTGAATATTAAATTCAGTAAACAATTCTGTTATTTTTCAAACTGAATTGATAATAGATATACTTAAATGGAATATATAAATTTATTTTTTATTATTTATTCATGTAATATTTTAATTTTATATTCCATTCACAATAAATGTATTTTTATTTAATGATTATGTATAGCTTTCAATTTAGGCTCGATTATATTGACGCAATCCAAATTTAATTAATAACACAACATCATCGGTGACGCATACTTTAGGATTTGCGTAGTCATATTGGAATTAGATAAGAGACTAACCATATAACAATATGACTACTGGAAGAATTCCTAAAGAATTCTTATTCATAATTTGGACATCAGAATTATCTTCAAAAAGAAGCTATTTAGACGCATCAGTTTTTGAACACCTTAAGACAATAATAAGACAATAAATAAGAATGCGTTAAGAATTCGTTTTTAACTTTTCAATTACGCTTTTTCGTAAAGTCATTAATTTTTGAGTAATTATAGAGTTCCGGTGTTTTTCTTAACAAAAAGTGTCATAAATATTTTTTGGTACCTATTAATGATTTCACAATTGATTTGAGTCTGGGGGCCTAGACACATATCATATGATCAGGGAAACAACTTTTTCTTCTTCGAAAATTCGGAAATTATTCGTGAATCATTTTCGGAATCTGAAAAATTTTCAATTGCGACCACAATAATCATATTGATGTGAATCTACGCATGACAATACGGATTCTCCATTGTCCGACAACCTGTAAATTGTAAATTTTAGGTTTTCAGGCAACGAACATGGACAATCGGACTAGATTTATCACATTGTGAACAAATTAATTACGCATTTGTTACTAAATGAGCGTTCATTAAAAAAAAAAAAAACATTGGCTAATTAGAAAGTTCTTTGATTTGAGTTGCTTTGAATTGGCGTGATTCGTGGTCAACTGATCGAGAGACTATCCCAATGTAAATTATTATTCACTTTCATTACTTTTCTAATCGCAAAAATACAAAAGTAATTCAATTGCGTCATTTGTCGGATTCGTTATCTTTTACTTGTCAGGTCACGAGAAAATGATCAAAAACAATCAAAAGTAACTTTGTTCGTAATAGAAGAGAGTGATTTTCTTGGGAACATCCTTAAGCCTGGTATGATTGAAATCTTTTTGACGCAAAAGATATACGTTTATTTATAAGTAGTTGCCAATCGTATCTTGATTTTTAAACTTATATAAACGGTGCAAAATTTATTTTCTGCATAATTATTGTTTAACCTTCAAATTTTATCAAAATAATTTTTTATAGAAAACTATAAATTAGCATAATTATTAACAGATTAGAAAAATTATTAAAATTTTTTATGTTTTCAATATTATATTTATTAATTGTACTGTACATGAATTCCAAAGTTGATAGTAGGTACAAAAATGTTAAATATTTTGTTTTAATTTTTCATAAATGTAGAAATTGTAACATAATTCCTTGAATTATCGTCATCTCTTGATAAGAAATCTCATATAGCAAAATATAGTGTTTAAAATTTTCATTGAAATCAAATGGGCCATTAAAATTACGAAGATTAGAATCTTTGATTTGAGTGAGTTTGGTAAAGTTACTACTGTCCAGAAGTAAACGTCGCAGCACTGTGGACAGCAGTCAGTAGTAAATTATCTCATGACGATATCTTGGCGCAAATTTTTAACCTGAAAGAAAGCGGGCACACAATTCAATTATTATCATACTAGAGAAACAATCAACGTGTAACCCACAAGGTCCACATGGCGAACTTTCGAATAAAAATATAAAGTTTTCAATAAATATCAATATACAGGATTTTTATCGGTTATGTCCATTTTTATTTGACCTAGAATGGAGGAAACAAGGGGTTTATGGATTTCTGGTTTATTACGTATTAAGTTGACTTTGAAATAACCTTGAAGATCATTCACAAGGTCAAAATAAATATTCTCCATTAAAAATCCTATTTGTATAAAACATTTTTTTTTAAATCGCATATTTTACCGATTATTTTTTTTTTTAAAGTGATACAAGAAAAATTCGAAACATTTTTGATTAATCAATATGTATAGAAATTTAAAGCAAAAAACGTAACAAAATTGTTTTTATCAATGTGTATTAAACAATGTAATTTGGATCTAAAATAACATGTAACAATTTCCAATGTGTTGTTTTTTAGTGGTTTATTCAATATTCATAGATAATCGCGTGTGTCGCGATGATGTACCACATATTTCGTCAATATTTTTATTAAAACAATACATAATATTGTGAACTAGGTCTTATTAAAAATGTTTTTTTATGAAAACACAATAGATTTTATAGTAGACATGTGATGATGATGGTGATCTAAAAATAATGTTATGATTTCAGTTTTATGTAAAAACATAATATCATATCTCTTTATTAGAGCTAAAAGTTTAATTTTAATGTATCATCATTGAGGATTGGTTGTTGTATCATCAATAACTTGTTTTTAAAAATTAACGTATTGGTAAGTAATTTGAAAGTGTTTTATTAAAAATTCTATGTCAAATAATTTATTATAATTCCTAAGAAATATATATTGAAATTTCAAGTAGAATATGTAGTATTAAGAATTTCTTTGTAAGTCAACTTTTATACCAATCTGTCGTACCAAGAAAAAGAAATCAATACGATTAAATAATCTTGAAATGACTAAGATTCAACGGTGAGTATTATTTACGCTATTTAAAATAGGAAAGGAACAATCACGTTTAAGCATTTTCATTGTTTACTATGTTAGTTTGGCACCTAATTATTATAAAATCACAATGTATCCTGCTTTTTTCAGCGGTGCGTTTTTTTAAGGAGCATTTCAAAATAACTTGAATGTAGCTCAAAATTGAGAATTTTTTTGTAGAAAATTTTCTATATATTTTTTTTTCTTATTTAAATTAATTTTTCTATCTTTGTACTCAAAATATTCGAAAAACAAAATTAAATATTATGATTCTTATATTTTCTCAATAATTCATTCATAACTTTTTTTAGAGGCATCTTATCTTTTATTACAAACAGAATAAAAAAAACAAACGTTGAATTATGGAAAAAATAAAGTTCAATTAAATCACCGTACGATCAACAGCTACGGAGATATTGCCATTCAAAATGAATCATTTTTTCAGTATTTTAATTTTTTCTTCTAATTTTCAGCAGAACAAGTGAAAGTTACAACTGACAGTATTATGAACTCGACAATGATTTAGAACCAATGTGTAAATGATTTTTAATCATTAGCATTCATTCAATACTCTAAATTTGCAGTTTACACAGATATTAATATAAATATATTATTATTAAAATTATAAGTATACATACATGTATATTGCTTAGTTGGAGCTGAAATTGTATATATAAATAATATATTTTATATGTCGAGTATAAAAATAAACTATTTCAGTTACACCAAGAAAATTAAACATTTTCAGGACTTAAATACTAACTATAAACGGACACCTAAATTTGTGAGAATATAGCCAAAGAATAGAATAAAGAAATCTCAGCCTTATTTTCCGAAATATCAAAATATGGAGACCGGTTATGAAAAATTGTTGTTTTTTTTTCGATTTTTCATCTGCTAAACAAAGCTTTTAAGAGAAAAAATATAAAACTTCAAATAAAACTTAGGGATAATTAAAAAGTCTATAAAACTGTGTGCGAAAAAATTAAAGTGAGTTTTGTTCTAAACACTACAAGACTTTTAAAATATTGTGATTTTTTAAAATGCAATAACAATTGCAAGAAATCATTGATTGTCTCAGTTCAATAATTTTTTCCGAGAAGATGCTCTTTTATAAACTCATTGAATGACCGAAATCCGAACTGTGAGAAATAAATAGTTTCTGAGAAATTCGCATGTTTAATTTAAAAGGCGACCCCGGACTGACGTAACGTAATTACAGACCTTGACGAATCAATAAAGTTAAGCAACAGCAGTCACAGTCAGTATTTGGATGGGTGACAACCTAGCAGTACTGTGTACTGTTGTTGTATAAAAAAATAATAATAATCCCCTTTGGTTAATGGCTATATAGCTAAAAGTTGCTGAAGCCAAAAAAAAAATTTAAAAGGCAGTCATGAAAAACATTGATTCCTCCAGTTCGAGGTCATACAATAAATTTTTATTTTGAAAAATAGCATACAGCTTTTGAAGCATAAATCACTAACCCTGTGTTCTGAAATTAATTAAAATAAGTAGTTAAAAATATAATTTATATCTGGTTTAATATAAAATGAAAATCATTCACCAATATATCTTGCATTTAAAACCCATTTCCCATTTTACGTCCGTGAGTTTTTCTTTTAAATTTTGTAAATTTCGTTACAAAAACAAGACTTCGTGCTATTGAGCTCAATATTAACAAAATTTGTAAAACAATTTCAATTGAATTATTTTTATTATTGGCAATTTATTTATTTTTTAATCATGTACACACGCATAAACAATTTATTTTATTTATAAAATATTATGTAGATACAGAGAATGAACGAATGAAAAAAAAAATGTACAGTTATTTATTTTGTAAACATTATTACAAACAAACAAAAAAAAACCTGCTATGTTAAATACATTTAATGTATTTAAATGGAACTTCTGTATACAAGAATGGAATGACCTTTCTATTTGATCGGAAGGTCACTTTATTTGTACACGACACAATCAACATAATCAGAATTCAGTACTAGGCCACTAACTCTTTCGTTGCAGTTAATAAGTAAAAATATATACTTTTATTTATTTTGATATTTGATTTATTTAATTGATTTATTAATAAAATCAGTGCACGAATTATTTATTATTATTTTAGTTTGATTTGCATATCCAATTTTATATTTAACATAATTAGGTCTATTAGATAATTATGAATACTATCGAGTTGTTCATCAATATTCCTTATTTTATTTATCCTATTTATGCTTAAGAGCGATTAACTACAGCTGTTATTGACATAAAGGAGTGTGCTTCTAAACAAACGGTTGACTTAAATTACATGTAAAATGCATTGTACATATTTGAATAACTGCAAAAATACTTATCTAAATTGTTTTGAATTTTTGATATGCACAAAATCGACATAAAAACAGAAGGCTAATCGAAGAGATTTTCTCGAAAAAAAATTTTTAAGTAAAAATCAAAATTCGATTTTATATTTAAATTTTCGAGAAAAACTCTTCGATTAGCCCTCTGTTTTTATGTCGATTTTGTGCATACCAAATTTCAAAACATTTGGATAATTATTTTTTCAGTTATTTGGACGAGAAAATTATTCTGTTTCAATCCCCTTTAGGTTTTCTACCTCCACAAGCTATTCTGATGCGCATGCTATAGATTTAGAAATTACAAATGGATTAAATCCGTTATAAATCTGTTTATTCATACGATAAGCCGATAGGTCCACAATAATTTGATCACTCAAAAATCGAATTAAAATAATCAAAAAAATATTAATAAAAGTTTATGTTTAAAAAATTTGGTGCTTTGAAATGTCATTACGGCGATCCAACGTACCAAAATCATAATGATAATCAATAGAACAAAAATATCAATTTATATTTTTAAATTGGTTCTGGAATTTTTTCACCACGAACATGGTGTACTGTTTATATAAAACGTTTGTAATCAGTGGTAATTAGGTAATTATTATATAACTAACAAAGTTAGCTACATAGTCTAAGAAGACATAAGGGAGTTAATTAGGGGGTTTCACAAAGAAAAGTTTACGAGGAAACAGCTCATTCAACTTAAAACTGATCATACCGTTGCTGTGGCTACAATTCGGTTTTTGATAAACTTTTATTCTTGGAGGTTTAATAAAGAGATATAGTCTTTAACAGCATGAACCCTTCGATTTCTAACAATGAGGGCAAAGGAAGGTGTTTCAAGAAGACCTTCTCTTTCACTTTATACTTCGACCTGGCCACTGTCACCTAAGAACTCGATTCGGTAATACTGAACTCCCCTGTATAGAGTCTTCTCGATGATTTTTAATGCCTTTTATAATTAAAATAAAAGAGAAAAAACAAAATTCAATTATTATATAGACATTCCATACCTTTTATTATTCTCAACGTCTCCATATTATTATCGAATCCTAAATAATTACATCGCAAAAGAATTAATCTGAACAGAAAAATAACAAAAATATTCAACACCGATAAATCATTTCAAAAAAAAAAATACATAAACATCATCAAATCGTGTTGATCAACAAAATAGTGTAATTACAAATGATTAATTTTTCTTAATTATTATAAATAATAATAATTGAAGAGATTAAAAAAAATACCTAATTACATAATTTTTGTCTATAATTGTTTTAAGATTTCACGATAGGTATTCATATGAATTTAGTCAGGAAATTGCTAACAGACTTTCTTTCACATGACATCATTAAGAAGTTCTTTAACAAAATTTGTTGGTTATTTTTTTTTTGTTCATTCAAAATTTATTTTGATGAGTTGTTAAAAATACTAATTAATGTTGAAAAAAATAAAATAAATATATAAAAAAATATTGCGTTTCGTGTTTATTGAAAAAAATAAGATATTAAAAAAACTTCTAAGAATTTACAATTAAGAAATTCCGATTTTGTTGAGTCATCGTCCAAAAACAAAAAAACCATGATAGAAACAAAAATTGCGAAATAAAATTTTAGTAGTTATTAATTATATCCAATTCGAGAAAATAACCTTTCGCTTTGATATCCAAAAGTATTTATCTTGAAATGGAATTGATATTTATATTGACTATTCCACAGAAGGGAAATGTAAAACCCCGATTAGCATTGGTTTTATTGCCCAAGAACATTAATTATGTGAAATTATATTCAGCAGAAGTGTTTATAAAATTTCATTAATTCTTTCTTTCTTTATAAATTCGCTCCCCATGTTTAAGAGATATATAATTTGTGTAAAATGAAAATAAAATATCATTTAATAAATTTGTTATCAGAGGAATAAAATACATAAACAAGACGTAATGGGTACGACTCTACAATATCGCGCCAAGAACTTCCTTATAGGAAAATAATATACAAAATACAGTGTTTTATAATACGTGTGTTTCCACCCCGAAACTGAATACTCTACAACTTAACTAATCTACAACTTTAACCTAACAACCTCCTTTTTCCAATCTTCCCATAAAAATCCTTTACCAGAAATCAGCGAACTGGGCCAATTTGACCTACGTACGCTAGAAAAGATTTTCTATATCACACTATGTCGATTGCATCTGATTCTGGTGTAATCTAAAGAGAGTTATAAAGATGGTTTATCTACCCACATAGGTTAAGTTTTATTTTGAATGGTTTTTATTTGAAATTTTTCCTAAACGATGTTTCAAAATCTCGATTTAAAAGTTTATAAGATGATGTATTATAAATAAAGATTAGGCTAGGTGATATAGTTTTTGAAGTTGACTTTTATTATTATGAAAATGTTTCAATCAAAAGTTATCCATATGTCTTGAAAAAACTAACATTTTTGTCTCTATAAGTTGGTCATATATCCATGAAACTAAATTTACCGATTTTCATTACATTTGGCATTTCCGGGAGTAATAGTGTCACGAAAACATTCCACAGACATACACTCACACACACACGCACACACTTGGGTGGTCTCAAAACAGGAAAATATGGCGTCATTCCCGATTTTGATTTTCGTGTCGATTTAAATAACTTTCCTGGGGAAAGAAGTTAAAAAAAATCAGACAATATTAACTATAATTTTGTTATATTATTTAACTTTCATGAGTTTATTAAAATGAAAAAGTTCTCATCATAAAATAAAATAAAATCGTACTTTCGCTAAATTAAATGTTTATTATACGCACACTGGGGAGTTTTATTTTAATTCTACACAGGATGTCGACACAACGCCAACATTACTTATTATTATTATTTTTTAAATTTTATTTGAAAGTTATTTGGTACTACATTCCAATATTGGTAACATTTATATAAATCGATAATCGAAAAACAATACAGTCTGTATTCAATATAATGTCTAATACAAATGAAAGTTAAATATTAAAAAGTTTGGATAGGTTGTCCACACATACCCAAATGTCGTTCACCTATTGTATTGGATGTCCACGTACGATTAAACATTTTATTTAGCAAGCAATTTAAAAATAAGTTGACAACAAAAGTGAGCACGGACAACTATGTCAACTGAATTGACAACTTAAAAACATTTCACCCCTTTTATCGCCTCATTCGGAAGAATATGTTTTTTTTTTCTCTCGAAATAAGTAATTATTGCAATTAATTTGCAATAAGTATGAAAAAAAATTAATCTTTCGAACAAAACAATTTTTTATGATTTTAGTTCGGCAGCCATACTGCAATTTCCAAAAATTATAACTGTTTTTTTTTTTCTTGCTTTGGATGTACTCCACCAAAATTTGATATCCATTTGTAATTAGAAACTAACGCATGACAATCTTTAATTTGCTTGGACTTTCAATTTTAATGTTGTGGGCTCAATTGAAAGTGAGTTGAAAGAAAAAGAACGTACAATTAATTATTACTACTTACAGCGGTCAAAATTCGACCATAATCACCCAAAAGTGAATCTCACTGCCTTTATACAAAATAGTATACATGCGTGCCTTTAAACAAAACAGTTTATTAAACAAAACAGTATATATGCGTGTGCATGATTGTGTGTGTAAAATAACCCCCACCTCATGTATGTGTGTGTCATGTTGTGCGTAATGTATTTTTAATTGATTCAATGTATTTTTATGGACAATTAAAAAAAATAATAGCATTCACCAGCCCTACTCTATGTAAATTTATAGTGCCAAATTTCATAATCCTTCCTCCGTACAATTTTCGTAAAAAGAAGTACAAAGTTTTTGCTTCACGTATTAATATACAGAAGTTTCATATGTGAAAACTAAGCCATCTATAAATTTTTAGACGGGTATTCATAAATAATATGATAATCTTTTGTGTACCGGAACTACCCATTCTACTCATAAAATTGTAAAATTTAGAACGTATACAAACTAATAAAATATCTGGTATTGTTTTCACAAGATTTATTTATATATTTAAAACACCTCATTAACTTTACCAATATATATATATTTTAAATAATCATAAAATTATATCTTGTAATTGACACATTCTCTTCGAATTAAAATAACAACCATATTAGTCAACAAAGCACATAACGAACTGTTTAATGAGATAAATAATTAAATTAAATAATTTGATGATGAGGTTTTTTAAAACAATCATATTATTGTTAGTGAGTTGTGTTCCAAGTAATATATATATAATGTACAGACATTATTGTTGTTTATGTTTTGTTATGTGTGTAGTAATAATTATTGTTGTGTATTGAAGTAAGAAGCGTCTAGACTAAACAATAGCAAAAGAAGAATCACAAAAATTTTTATTTTAAAATAAATATATAATGATTGTTATAAAATTTATTATATCATTGAGTTAGTTAAGTGTATGAGGTAGCTGTTATTTCAAGAAATATGGCTTTAAGAAATTAGGAAGATTATACTATAAGCCAATATCTATTTTATTATTAAACTGTTTTTTAGCTTCACCCATAGATGAATTAAACAGTAGAGATACAATATAGGCAACAAGTATATGCGTTTGAAAAGATGCCCAAAATCTGTGGTGTGTTATTGTTGTGTACATATCGAATATTATACTTATTTGTTCCAAAAAAATTATTATTTTTGTTACACAATTGTTTCGAGTAGTCTAGAATGCTATAGAAATAAATACACGAGATTTAAATATAAAGAGATATAATTTACCAAAAGTAAGTAAAAATAAATTTTCATAATTTTTTGACTGCCATAATGATTTAATGTCAATTTACTAGAGATTTGGGTTACTGAATGTTTTATATAGTCTTTTTATTTTTATTAAAAATTACTATTATTGTTTTAAATGTTATTAATGATTTTAATTTATGATATGTTAAATGAAAATTGTATATCAACAATGTTATTTTTGAACAATATCCAAAATTGAATTAGTTTTCCAACAATTTCAGAGAAGATGATCTTTAGTGAAATCATTACGTGGCCGATATCCGAATTTTGACAAATAAATAGTTTCTGAGAAATTCGAATGTTTATTGAAAAAGGCACTCACGAAAAATATTAATTCCCCAGTTCAAGGTGATCCGATTTTTATTTTCAGATTTTACTCTTAAAGAGTAATATTTTTACGTAAACTTGAATGTAAAGTCAAGTTTATTCGTTTAATTGCTTACAAATGGCATTAAAAATGAGTTATTTAATGTTTTTATTTAATATTATGAATATAAGGTTTCCTCTATTTTCATTTTTTTAAACATATAACGTGAAATATATGGTAGATAAATATATACACACAAATAATTATAATAATTAGTATTGTAATGACATAAAGTTAAGACAATGTAAAGCAACAAAAAAATAAAATAAAAATAAATAAATATTTAAGTATTATTATATTATATATAATTATTGTATAAATGGTAATTATTTTTTATTTAATACGTTTATTAAATAAATTATAAAATAAGTACATTTTTTTCCCATTGTAAAATTTATTTACTTTAATTAGCATAGAAAAATGAAATTTGTTAAAATACTCTGTATATGCTTGGAGGATGAATGTTTCACCAACTGATAATTTATTATAAACATCAGATCATAATGTTAATGATCTAAATGTTTTTAGCCTAAAATCTGTTTTCAGCCTAAAGTTGATTGAAGGCGAATAGAACAACATTAGTGACAAAAATTGCCAAATATCTCATAAAAAACCTTCTATAACTTCCAAACTTCAAAAGTTTTTCTGAAAAACACTGGTCTCTTGTGAAAATATTTTGTAAGATTTTCATTTAGTTCTGAAATTTGTAATTGCAATTTCACATTGAGCTCACATCAAAAAAGCTTCATAATATTAGTAATTTAATGACTCCCAGTTCTAAGACAAATATTGAGGTGGAGTTGTTGAGCATTTTTTAAAGTTTTAGCAACTTTTGTTATGAATTTATGAACGATAAAAATCAAATCAAAACCATATAACACAATGGATATTTTTTTTTTGAAAATTCAAATTTGTTTACCTAGAAAATGTTCAAGTCATCCTTAAGGTGCACATTGATAGTTTATAGGAAACAATTCCGGTTAAATTCTGTGCCGCATTCAATTGTGTAGAATTTGTGTAAAATTCTGGTCAACCATAAAAATTTTTGAATGAATAAGAACGAAAACCTAACACCTTACATTATTTTTCGCCGGTAAAAAATATGAACCGATATAATAGTTTTCATTTTGATTGATAGCTATACTTTACACTTTTTACTTTTATGTATTGCATGCGACCTACGTTAAATAAATTTAAATTTAAAAACGCCTCATTAGCTTAAACTAAATATTATAACAAATAACAATTCTTAAAAAATTAATTTGTCCGGAAGAAATTGTTTTTTATAAAAACATAAAAACATCCGTAGTGTAATAAATAAATATATTTTTACAAAAAAAAACCAATTTCAAGATCTCGTTAAAATAACGTTTTTCAAAATCATCGGAAGGAAATCATTGTATATTAAATTACTGCCCTAATTTTTAATTATTATAATAACTTTTACTTTAATAATTATTCTAATTAATATTTTAAATAAAGATTATTAATTTTTTGTTCGTTTTATGTTAATAATTACTGTAGACAAAGTTAAGATTTTTTTATCGGAAATAATTAAAAGAAATTTATTTCTGAACAAAATAAGATAATGTTGATATTGATCGCACTACACACTTGATTGAACTTGATTCATTATTAAAGTCATCTTATAGGTGTAATTAAATTGTCTTTTTATTATTCTTCATTTACGTGAAAGCAAAATTTTGCTTACGGCGATCGCACTATTGGAAAAAGAGCCTTCAATAGGATAAGCCATCTATTATTGAATTGGTTTTACGACATTGTATTTCAACTATAACTAGGTATAAATATTTGAATATATATGAGAAAATACACACTGACCTGAATGTTAATTGTTTATTTTAATTTAAAAAAATACTCGATTTTTATGGTGTATTAAAAAAATTTTTTGGTTTAAAATGAACGTGTTACTTGAATAAGCAAAATGATAAAAAGTGGAAGAAAATTACATTAGGATGAAACCCATTGGAAACGCAAGATAATATGATTAAAATGAAAGAAAAAATAAATTACGGGCGATCTGAGTTGGGGTAGTAGGAGGGGTAAGTTTTTACGGATAAAACACGATTTATCTCGATTTCAAACTAAAAGTCGTATGGAAAAAAGTTAAATGGCAAAGTTGTAGGTAATAAAAAGATCTACAACTTTTGTATTAACACTTTTTTCACATAAACTCAAAATTTTTCGATTGAAAATTAGGGTGCTTTTTCGATATTTATTCAAAATAAGATGAAAAAATAAATATTTTAAATCAAAAAAATTATAGTGTATTTGGAACATAAAAAGGTAAGTTGTCACCAAATTTCGGAGAAAACAATAAAAACCAAACACTTGGTTATTTCAATTTATCACATAAATTTTGAGGTTATTTAAAAAAAGTGTAAATACAAATGTTGTAGATCTTTTTCTTACTTACAACTTTGCCATTTAACTTTTCTTCATAGAACTTGTAGTTTTGCCGGAAATTCAGATAAACCGAATTTTACCCTTAAAAACTCACCCCCTCCTACTTCCTGTACTCAGATCGCCCGTAATCTATTTTTCCTTTCATTTTTATCATATTATCTTCCGTTTCCAATTGGTTTCATCCTACTATAATTTTTTTAGTTTTCAAAAATTATCTACTCTGCTATAATGGGAGAAAGATTGAATAAATTGCTAAGTGCAGGAAATTAATTTTTATAATAAAAAATCAATTAGATTCTCGAGGTTTTATTATAAATACCTTTTAAAACCAACATGTTTTCAACAAATTCTTGTTAGCTTACCATATAAAAAACTTTGATCAAAGTGCAGAATTTTTCATTACCTGAAAATAAAAAAACAGAAATATTAATTGATATTAATACGCTAGAAAATATTGGAATAGGTATTCATAGAATCACCTAATTACTTCATTTTTCAACTGTCTATTCTTCAACAAGATAAATAAAAAACAAAACGAGATAGAAAGCTGAAATTTTGAAGCCAAATTCTGGAAATAAACAATGAGTGAGAGTTTGAATATATCATACAATCAATTTCGATTTTCGGGATGAAATTAAATTAGTCTACAGTGCATCACGTGGTTTTTTTAAGCTCAAACTTCACGAGTAGCTTTATCATCGTTAGAGTAAAAATTTTTCTGAGCCCATAACCTTTTTGATTGAATCCCAATGCTTCAAATTGACAGATATTAGTTGTTTTCTTATTTAAGCAGGAAGATTCATTAATAAATGCAAATAGCTATTTTCTAATACGAAATAAAACTAAAAATAGAAATTTTGAGACAGTCGGACAATTTATTTTCTCAGATATATCGATCAAAATGGTTTATATATTTGTTATTAAATGATATTCACAATAACAAAAAAAGAAAATCCGTCAATTTTATTAAAAATGTAATGGGCGCCGAAATTGCAAACATCGCATTATTCAGAATTTTCGTGGAGAAAAAGTTGTTGCACTCAAATCAAAATGAACCTATTCGTGCAATTTAGCTTGTTAATAATCGTTTTGTAAATGAATGTGGTGTAATGTAGACTAATTTTTATATTAATCAGAAAGTCAATACTGTCCGAGTCCAATAAATATTTTAACTTAAACATAAGTACAAATAAAATTTATTTTATTATACATACTTATTAAATATTTAAAAAATTTAATAATATTCGTGTCAAAATAAATCATAAATATTTCACTTGAACCAATGTTTTCTGTTCATAATATAATTTTATAAACACTCTTAAACTCTCAAAAGAATAACTTTATAAATAATATTTCCCGTTAATTTCTTATTATAGAAATACTTTTTAACTGCATTATAAGCTAATAAACACATCTACATATGTACATGTTAAAATAAGAATACTTGAATTTATACAACTATTTATGAGTATACAAACAAAAAAATTTAAAACTAAGTTTTTAATGAAACTTTGTAACATTCACTATTTGTACTTGTATACTACACATAATATCATAAATAATTTATTAAGATAAATATAATTTTCGATTAGATATACCTACAAAGGTGTACGTAATACAATTATGAAAATTGTTGAAAAATATCATACAAATTATAATATTAGTTAAAGCAAACTCAGGTTGTTTGATTATTCACGAGAGATTCTTGAGCTAAGTATAATCTGTTTGTAATGAAACTTGATAGGAAAAATTATCGGCGTTCAGTGGAAAGTTTTGATTTTCTCACACATCATATTTTTTTGGGTTACTTAAACGTAATTTGAAGTTTGTGGAAAAACATTTTTTTTCTCGGACCATTTTCCAGAAAAGTAGTGTTTTTTCAATAAGCCCATTAAAGTAGAAAAAAATTTCTTACATTTCTCATACATAATGTTTTTTGGTAGACTAATCGTTTCGCTGTTACATACTAGGCAGTTCAGGGGAATGTTTTGCTACAGTTTTGATTTTCTGATCTTTCATATTTTCCAGGTCACTGAACAGGAATTTGAAATTTACGAGCAAAAATTAGGCCCGAATTTTGTTTTTTTGGGCACGTTTTAGGAAAATTGTTTTTTCGGTTTTTGGTTTATATCTCATCTCATAAAGGAAACGTTTTGCGATAAGCCTCTGCTTTACAAAATTAGAAAAAATTTCCTACATATCTCATACATAGCATTTTTTTGGTAGACTAACAGTTTCGTCGTTACAGGGCCTCCAAAAGAGGCCACATTTCCATTTCTTGTAATGTTAACTGTTTTATCGCAAACCACCTTTGCTGTGATACTGTCCCTATATTTGTTTTTTATCCGAATTAAATTGTTATATATATTTTTATCAATACAAAATAAGGACCTATTTGGGATCGCTTCAACGGCGAAAGGATTAGTCTTCCAAAAAAACATTATCTATAAGAAATGTAGAAAATTTTGTCTACTTTTATTTTAAAATCCCTGAATATCCCTGTTGAAAAAACTCACCCTTTCTGAGATATAGGCCAAAAACTGAAAAAAGTTGCATTCATAAAATTTGTTTAATTTTCTTACGCTTGAAGTGTATAAAAGCCCACCAATTTTCCAATTTGAAATGCGACATTTGAGTTAGAAACTATTTTTGAATTTACAATATATTTCTAAACTTTAGAAAACTCTAGAATTTTTCGAATAAATTTCGATTTTTTCGGTTTGTATGTTATAGTCGAAATACGTATTTATAAAATAAAAAAAAATTTTTTTGATCTAGGAACTTTAAACTAGACAAAAAATTGAAATTTATATTTCAACTAGTTATTGGTTGAATATACACTTCTAAAAAACAGAAATCTATAAAAAATTAAATATCCTTTTTATTCTTTGATGATTTGACATTTTAATTTTAATTGAATTAATAATTTCATGAACACAACTAAAGTGTTATTTACAACACAAATAAAGTTTAATAATGTTTATATAATGATTAACTACTAATGATGAATTAACATAACGGAATTATAAAATAATATTGCATTATAAAACATAAAAAACATATTAAATTTAATGCAAATTAATTCAAAGATTTTATTTATTTCATTATTTTCGCTATTGAAATCATTACTTCAATATATGTAGTAAGAAATAGTCATTATTCATTTTTTAAATTTTATTTTCCGTTATTATGTAATTTTCCTTACAGGGAGTATCTACCAGTTTCTGATATTTTTGTTTTGGCCAAATATTTATGTTAAAATTTTTAAATGAAAAATATAAGGTATATCATTTTAGAGGCTCTTCAATATCTGCAAGTGATCAGTAAAAGTGATCCATGTCTTAGAAAGAATTATTTCCACTCCCATTCAATAAGGTCATCGATTTTTTGTCTGGACATTGGTAATGGGAATGTCTAAATACAATTGTTTTGAACATAAGATGATTAACCTTCTAACCAGGTTTTGGAAAATTATTTTATATAAGTTAATTGTAAAAACCATTAATTATCAATTAACCTTTTCCTTCGGTAATTGTTTAAAAAAAAAAAATTCACTAGATAGAACCACCTAGGTCGATACAAGTGCTTTAAATTATCGATTAACATACTATTAAGATCATTTCAAAATCGAGTTAACACTTTAAGAATAGAATGGATATTTTAAAATAAAAAACGGACTACCTCAAAACTGTGGAATTCAAGATTATGGAAACTGTCTTTTTAAATAAACAATCGAATTTCTCAGAAACTATTATCAGAATCTAAGTTTTAGCCACTTACTGAGCTTATTAAGAGTAGCACCTTTTCTGAAATTATCAAAATTTTCAATCAATGCTTATCTACAAAAGTTCTTACAATTTGAAAAATAGCCACATTTGAAAGAATTTTTAATTATTTTGTTCAAAACTTATGAACCGATTTTTAATTGGTATATGTCATATTTTGAAGCCATTTTTAACACCTTAGAGTTATGAATGAAGGCTGTTTTTTTTTACCAAAAGCCTTGTTTTCTAGATAATATGAAAAAATCGAAAAACATAATCTGGAAAACTGAGCATTTGATCGGAAAAAATTTTAGACAAAACTTTTAGGTCTTAAAAATGCCTACAAAATGATATACTCAAAGAAAATATCGGTTCATAATTTTCATCGGTTTTCTGCATAATAATTAAAAATTTTTCAAATATAGTGATTTTTCAAATTGTAATTCTTTTTACAATTCAATCATTGATTGATTTTTTTAATAATTTCAGAAAAGACGCTACTAAATAAGCTCAATAATTGGCCAAAATCAGGATTCTGAGAAATAAAAATTCTCTGAGAAATTCGCTTATTTAAAAAGACACTTTCCATAAACCTGAGTTTCCCAGTTCGAGGTAGTTCTATTTTGGCTTAAACTTAATAGTAAAATCAAATATTTTAATTTAATTGCTTAATACACAATTTAAAATGCTGCTAATTGATAATTTAATGCACTTCTACTACCCCAGGCGGTGAGGGAAGAGGCTAATTAATGGACACAAATAGGATAACAAAATTTAAATTAGTAAAATGCTTGAAATCTGCATAAAGTAAAAAAAAAATACGATAGGATATTGATATATTTATAAACATTTATTACATAGTTCGATTGAACATCAGCACGTTAGTTTAGATAACTATGCCTTAAAGTTTTAATGTCTTAAACTTCTCGTATTTCTTAATATTTAGAATAATAATAGTTTTATTCATGGCAATGAGATTGACCCTTAAAACCAGCATTTTTTGCAGCAGGGGCGGATCTTAAGTAGGTATATACATAACCTTTAATTAAAATAAAAAATGATTAATATACAAATACGGTTGGAAGCCCGCCCAACCTTTCAATGATTCACATTCATGAAAATACTAGCGACCATTCACCTTATGTAAAAATGAATATATATTATTATAAGTTTGTATTTTTTCACAATTACTATAGGGTAAACTGGCTAACTGTGAACCACGTCCCACAGTGAATCTTAAATATTTATCATTAAAATATATTTAATCAATCCCTATAGATCAGGGTAGAAACCTTTGAAAATGGTAAAAAGTGAAAAAAAATTATGGTAGAATGAAACCCATTGGAAACGGAAGAGAATATAACACAAATGAAAGGAAAAATAATTTACGGGCGATATGAGGTCGGTAAGTGGATTAAAAACACGGTTTATCTCGATTATCGACAAAAATACAAGTCCTATGAAAAAAAGTTAAATACCAAAGTTGTAGGAAATAAAAAGATTTATATTTACACTTAGTGGAAGTGCATGGAAGAAGCAAAGAATTGAGTTTTACAACACTGCCATATTATTTTTATATTAAATTATATCATTTTATTGTATTTTAATCCGATTTATAAATGCATCCTCAATTTCAGCTCAGCCGAGCAATTGATTAGCATAGTCCTTTGTTAAAATACGAGCTGTAAGTAAATCCAAGTAAAGTATTTGTGAAACAAAAAATGTGCTCGGTATATTCTAATTATAATTCTAATTTTTTCAATTAATTTTTAAATTTGATTATTTCTTTATAATTATATTTGGTATGGTTCAATGAGTAAACAAAACGGTCAAAGAACTTTTTTTCAATACATTTTTTTTTTTTTTTTAATTATATGAAAATTTGTAACAATGTATTTACAATCTACATTATTACAAAATCACTAAATATGAATATTAAATATTTTGAAATCGAAAACCTGTTGTAAATTATTTATTTGTAACGACTTAAAAATTGTTTTAGCATCCAAACCATTCGTATAAATTTCAAACTTCAAAACTAGAGGTAAAAAAGCGGCGAATTGATTTCTTTATAATTTTTTTTCGACTTTTTCCCAACCATTTGCATTTTTCCTAGCATTTTCAAACTTCTTAAATAGTGGTAAAAATTTCATGAACTGATTTCTTTATAATTTTATTTTTTAAATTGTTTTCCCATTTATCTTTTAGGACACGATCGTAGTCTGATGAGGACTCTCTAGAATAATGTATTTTACTTCTGAGTTCAAAAGTAATATTTTCCTAAAAAAATTTTGTTGCTTCGATTTAAAAAAAATTTTGTATTTGACAACGCTTTGAAACTATTTCAACAATTTTGAATTCGTATACGTCGGTCTGTCGTTCTGTGGCACTCATTCAACCGAGCGAACTCCATAACTAATGAAAGGAAATTTATATATTTGTTGCAATCAATAGTGAAGGTGTTTATGCTGGTCTCATTTTAGAAATATCTCATCTATTAATTACCGTTCTGGGGATATAGCGCTCGAAACTTACCTCTTTTTTAACCCCCAGAAACCACAAAAAAGACGTTATAAGTTTTACGTGTCTGTATGTGTGTGTGTATATCTGCGCTATCGTAGCTACCGAACGGATTAACCGATTTTGATTTTTTGTTTGTTTGAAAGGTGAATTGGTGGGGAGTGTTCTTAGCTATGTTTGATAAAAATCGATCCAAATGCTTGACTAGTAGAATATACTATACACTATGACAAATTAGAAAACCAAGATATGTTGGGGGTTTTTTAAATTTTAAATTTTTACTTAAATGCAGATCCAATTTTAATAAAATTTTATACGTTTCAAACGTGAAAAATAAAGCCACCTTACTTCCACACACAATTTTATATTAACATATATTAACGTAGAAAATTTTTAACATTTTTCCGCAAATCCAAATTTCAAATCAATCGTCCAAGCCGTTTTATAGACATAGCGATTTAAGTAGGTATAATATTCGATAATGGGTATTTTCAAAAAATGCCGATATATCGTGAACCATTCATTCAATTTTGATGAAATTTTGTATGTAGATGCATAATGTAGTGTTACATTCAGTTTGGTTAAAATGAATTATTCTGGATATTGACGGGTAGGAAAAGTTAGGTATAGTCCCGTTAGCTGAGTGGTATATGATTTAAGCAAATATATAGCTCTATTTATTTGAGCATGTTCATACATCACGTGGAAGTTTTGTGTCCATTATTGGCAGTATATTTTAAATTTTCATGTAAATAATATTTATGTAAAAAATATACCTTTCTCATGGGATGCTAATTTTTTATTTATATCCAATTTACTTTTTTAAAAACAATATCCGATATCTTATATTATTTATCCGTAGAGTATTTGACAACATTTATAAAAGCTTCATAGTACGGGTGCTGATAAAACAATATTATATGATTTATAAATATACTTCTGATAATTTCTTTTATTTAGAATAACTACTGTTTCCTCAACGAAAATTTTGAGAAAAGGATCGTAATCCAAGCCAGTAAAATTGTCGATTTTTCCTACAAGCTTGTTCTGATTTGTTGTTATTTATATAGGAAGACAATAGTAATTTTATCCAACACGTGTAAATGGCAAATGGTCTGGCCACGAGGAAGACAAAACGGTTTTTAAACCACTTCAAAAAAGGAGGAGGTTCTCAATTCGATTGGATTTTTTTTAAATGTTTGTAGCTTTTCTTACTTAAAAGCTGGTCCCATTTCGATTTACTTTAGATATGATGTTCCTAAGGGGAGAGAAGGAGCAAAGATAATTTTTAGTGATGTGTGTTTTCCCGGATAATTTCGCGTCGTTTATGATCCAATTTTGGTGATTCTTTTTTTGTTCGAAAGGAGATATCCTAAGGGTGGTTCCATAGTAAATCAGGAAATCAGAGTCTGCTATCCCTTAAGGGAAAGAGGAGGAAAAATAATTTTGAGTAACTAAATTTCATTTAATTTTTCGTAGTATATACAATAGTCAAAAGTAAAAAATAAAAATTTTTTAAACAAAATGAACCGCCTTCAAAAAACTGAACAAACCAATTACCTTTCGAAGTCGGTGGCAATCTGATTCTTATCTTAAACATTGATTGGCTGGCGTCGATTCAGAAAAGTAAAATTGCTTACAAGGAAAAATTTAAAATTATTTTTTACTTTTAATTCATTTTGTTGATGACGGTTCTTTCATTTTAAAAATTTTTAAATTAAATTTGTTATTAATTGATCTTCCCACTCCAAATGAATTCCTGTCATTATAAAGATTGTGGATCAATCAGATGAGTTTTTTCTTCTAGGTCTCTACGACACTCGAAGAATAAATACCCATGTAGTAAGGGAGGCACTATGAATATTAGAACAAAAACAGACTAGTGACTTCTGTTCGATTTCGCACTCTTTGGATTATAGAAGGATATCCAACATTGTACATTCATGTAATATTTCCAAACACTAAAAAAAACGAACGATGTAATAGCAAAACAGCATTTTTAATTATCCACCACAACAACATATATATATATGTATATAATAATTAATAATATTACATTATTATAGTTTGGCGTCAGCTGTTGGAACAACGCCATTATACATACTATTATACCTTCAAGCATATCACCACCATTGAAGTTGTATATTTAATGTTAGCACATAACAACCAACCATTTTATATTATATATATTAAGTATTAAGATTCTGACTAAGATGATTATCAACAAACATCAATTATTTAACTATTCATACACTTCTTACCTAGCTAGGTTTGCATTATATTACCAGGCTGTATGTATTATTATTTATTATCTTCTCTTCTCTTCCAAGGCCACGGTCGTTCGTTCAACTATTCAATCATATTTACAAAATGTTATTTATTATACAATAAATTATAATAAATTTGTTTATATATCACACAGGCAGATAGATATTGCCAAATTCAATTTGTATATGATGGATAATTATATTTAGTGATGTACCAGGAGATAATCTAGTATCGTTGGATTGCTGACTGAACGGCCACGATAAATGAAACAAAATAATTATTGTCTACCACTTTGCTACCTCCGTTTTCCAAAAATGGCGATACACTTTGTTTTGACATTTGTAAATATAACCCTATTTTGATATAACTTAATTTGTGTTTGCATCATAATAAAATTTTTATTAAATATATTCGAATTTAAACCGAATTCTCGTCATTTGCGGGAAGTATTGCTTTTTTGTTTCGATATGAAAAAATCTGCGGCTGCGGGCTCAACGGTTTATCTAAGATACTTATGGTAAAACGGCTATTATTGACAGAACGTGTCGGGAATGGTTCCAACATTTTAAGAGTGGTGATTTAACTGTCGAAGACCGTCATAGTGGTCGACGGAAAAAAGTTGTTGAATATGCAGCATTGGAGGCGATTCTTCTTCTGAAATTTCTAAAACCGTCTGAAACCATCACAGGTGAGCGTTATAGAACGCAATTGATGCACCAAAGTGGTGAAAAAATATCCCGAAACGTTGAAATGGGAAGTTTTACTCCACCCGCCGTACTCTCCAGATGTTGCTCCGTCTGATTTTCACCTATTTCGCTCAATGGCACACGACCTGGCTGACCAGCACTTCAGCTCGTATAAAGAAGTGAAAAATTGGATCGACTCATGGATCTTATCGAAAGTTGAAGAATTTTTTCGCCACGGGATTCGCCTGCTGCCCGAGAAATGGGCCAAAGTGGTAGCTAACGATGGATAATACTTTGAAACTTAATGTATGTAATCGTTTTGTTGTATTAAAGCCTCAAAATAATAAAAACGGCGGGAGCAAAGCGGTAGACCTATGTACAATTTTCCATACTTTTCAAAGTTTACAGGCCAGAGAAAAAAACTGAATAATATTTGTATTCATTATATGATCAAAATTCTAAAAATCCTGTTAGCTTAATTTTTCTGAACGTTTTAAAAGTATTAGGTCACACTACTGTAGTGTGCACATATGCATTCATCTCCATACTGATTAAGAAGCCGACCAAACTATCGACCGATAAAAAGTCTGCAGTCTGCGGGGGCCCTAACTAATACCATATTTTATACTCATATTACAAAATTCAGGAAAATAATGTAAATATTTAGGGACTAAGGTGGTTTTCTACTTTTCCCAATCAAATAATCTGATGCGTAAAGTCCTTAATATTCAGATTGAGAATTGAAAATTTGGTTAAAAGCATTAGCGTTACACATTATTATAATCCATGATAAGAAAATATTATTTGTAATTAATTATTTACTTTCTTAAATATTTGGCTATAATTATATCAAAATATAACACGTGGTCGGGGGAAGAATTTCAGAGCAAAACTGAGACTTTGTCAGCATTTCGTTGTCAAAATTGCATTTTTCAATTTTTTGTGAATTGCATAAATGTGCAAAAAATAATTTTAGTCTAAAATTGACTTAGTAGGTTAACAAATCATGTCGACGATGTTGGATAAAAATGTGACTTATGAGATTTTTGAAATGATCAACTCAATTATATTTATTACTGAAGAAAACAAACTAGTTTTAATTATGTCCGGTAAATCAAAGCACCTATAAATTAAGTAAAGATATATTGAAAACGTATGAATAGGAAATGATTTTTATTCTAACAAATAATTTTTTGCAAAAAACACATCCAAAAATGACGATGAATAATTCAGTTCATGTTTAATAGTTTTTTAGCTGCAGAAAGTTAAATGTCACGAAAACAAGATTTTCAAAAATTGTATATTCTGGTTTTTACGTCAGTTTTATTTTAATATAAAATAATTCTACTTAAAAAGAAAGTACAAAATATAGGTAGAACCAATAGTTTCGTAATATAGACTGAGAAATTTTGAAGCAACGCATATATGAAAGTATATTACCATCGAAGTTGACTTGAACGGAAATCAGCAAGACCCTCAGCAAAGGGCTGGCAGCAAAGAAGCATTTCTTAAAGAGATAAACTTCTCGATACTATTGGTCTAGTTATTATTTGGTCCAATTGTGTCCTAGTTTACAACGAAATAACTTTTATTAATGAATTAATTTTTTCGAAGAGGTGTATAATGTATATACCAAACTATTGAAAACTTAGAACAGAAATAGAAGGCGCGTAGTAGAGAAAAGGCGTAAAGAAATCAAAGAGAAATCGTGTTTAGTGCATTCTGGAGGCCGTGTTATTAATTTTTTTTTTTTTTACTTTTGGAGATCGTTTTCTTTTAGCCAATTGAGAAATGTTTTCTAGAAACAGTATCGATCAAGTTCACTGTAAAAATATACTAAACTAAAATTCTCAAAACTAAATGGCAAATATAACACCAAACACTCGCAACAACGGATATAAACGATTATTTTTTTAAATATATCTTCTAGTAATTCCACTAAATCAATAGCTTTAAGCTATTTTAGTCATTAAAAAAAATATTCGTGATTGGCGGCGATAGATGTTTAAGAAATGGCGTCAGTCAAATGTCGTCAACAATCAATTTATAGCTATTAATTAATTTCCTATGGATATTAATACTGATGAATATTAAAAATAATTCTTTGATGATGTATTTTTAAAAACACGCAAATATAAAATATATTCAATAGAAAATCCTTGATAATGAAAATGTTTCTTCAATTTGTTATTTATTTATTATGTAAAATCGCAATAATTTATGTACAAAGTCTTTTATATTTTGAAGTAACGTTTTGACTTCCGAGAATCCAAAGCTTTGTGTTTCTGTTTGTAAAAAGAAATTTTTTTTGCACAGATTTCAAAAATTATATAATATAGACGTTCTGGAACTTCCAGAGACTTCCGCGGCCATCTGCATCTTTCGTGTCAAAACTCATTCAAACGAATGTACACATAGGTCGACTGAATGAATATTTACTGCAAAAAATTGTAAATATGTTTAAGTAGGTCCCATTTTAGAAACGTATGGGTCTTATTAGTTTTCGTTTCGGAAGTACACACTGAAAAGTGTGCAAAATGTAAACACACGACTGAAAAGTGTAAGGTGTGCAAAATATGTTACACACAAAAAACGCTACGAAGTCATTTGATCACTAAATTTTACTCTTCATATGTTTTTGATACCGGGCACTTTAAATGAAAATCGATTCTTAAGGAGTAACCTATAAAAATTATAACAAAAAACTTGCGAAAAAAGTAAACTTAATTAGCATATTGCTACAGAAAATTTAATGTTTTGTAGAAAACATATTTTTTAATCAAATTGCAACTTATTTGGTGATAACTATTTAAATAAACAATTCACGGGGCAGTTCTATGTCCATGATGGGATACATGATATTTTCGACAACTCGTTAACAAAAGCTTTACATTATTATCATTTGTTGCAAAAATTAGAATTCGAATTTACAAAAACAAAGTCTATTGATGTTTGCCATTGTGAATACCATTATCGGTAACATCACTATGATTTTCGTATAAAGCGAATTAAAACGGTTAATATTGAAATACCTTTAAATGAACTCTTAAAATTAAATTCATATTATATTTGTTTTTAATCAAAATCTGTAATTGAATTAAAATTTGTGTTTGATCAACAACAAAGATTTTGTTTTTTAATCAATTTCATTTACAATTTAATTTTTGTAGTGTGCATCAATTTGGTTTACGGCGTTCCAATGGTTACGAAGGATAACTTGATCCATCAAAATCTGTGGATGGTATGTGGTCTAGGGTATGAGGTATATATTTTAACAATCGATGTGAAATGTAGTGGGGAAAATTGGGAAACTGTAATTTTTGAACCCCTCCCTTCCTATCTTGGAAAATCGTTAAAAATACTGTTCTTTGAATGCAAACCATAAAGACATGGTCTTTTTACAAGCGATGTGAAATAAATAAACAAACAGGGAAAATTTAAGTTTTTTTAACTATCCTTTTTTAACTGCAGCTCACACAGTCACTAGTTATTTATTTTTATTTACATCGTAAAAATATTACTAGTTAATACTATTTTCAAAGCTTAAATTAATTTATTGAATTTACTCAAAAATTTTTATTTGAAATTAACAATAAAATTTATATACAAACAATTGAACATATATTTTCTAGAATACAATTGTTTTATTCTAAAATTTGTTACTTTTAGCGAATCAATCGATTAAGTTGGCGATCCATTTACTATTATACAATGCATGGTCTGGATAGAACATGCAATTTTGGTGAACAATACCAACTTTATAAACAAATACTTTGTACAGACCACAATCTTAATATTATAGAATTAATTTATTTAATTGAGAATTACTTGATTTTAGAAGCATCTTGAAATGGATTGCAATAAATCCATAAGTCATGGCGTAGTTATTTTTATCGGCGACAATTTATTCATAAAAATAACGCATTAAACATATTGATTAGATATAAAATTAATAGCTTTACATAGCGATTAATTGATTAGTAAAATCATTAAAAATTAATAATTTTAAAAAAAATTATATTATTAGTAAATTATTATTATTTAAAATTTTTTATAATGTAAATTAAGCAATATAAAAAAGCAATTATATATTATATTATTAAATAAAATTAATGCTTAATATACACGGATATTCCCAAGAATATTATTGCAATGATTATAATTTTTTTTTTTATTAAAATGTATATTTTTTTCCATTTTGAGTTAATAAATTTATATTTGCTTATTTAAAATTCTTTTTGTGTTAAAATTCTTGTTTAAAAAACGTTAATACTACGATTAAACATTTCCATCAGGTTTTCCAATCGATTCCCCAAGTTTTTAAATAAACTAAAAACGCAAGGATGCTTAATATTGTGAAATTCCTTAACATTGTGAAATTTTATCGATTTTATTTTAAATCATTATTTTATAGTGCGATTATTGTATATACCTACCGTAAAGTCTACCCTAGCGAAGCAGTAATATGTTGTCTTTAAAATTAATTAATACCTGTATATTTTAATTAATATTAAAAACTTGTAATTATATTTTTTTAACTTAAAAACACTAATTATCTATACAGTTAATAATTGTATAGTCATACACAATTAACATGATGTTGTCACATAATTATTAAATTTAAAGTGCATACAGGGGCGTAGTTATCGCCATATTTATGAGGACCCATGTGTAGTGGGCACCCCAAAATATAGTAAAAATTTAATATCAATTATGGTAGTATCGTGACCGGCGGTTTAGGTCAACTGATCGAAATAATAAAATTAAGATCGGAATGTTGTAATTTTAAAACTCGCTATCGCTTTTCGTTTTTGAATTATCTTGATGTCGGGCAAACAGGCGAAAAGGGATTATTTAGATGTATTAATGAACATTTATACCAACATTTTATTTGTGAGATTAATATTTTTAGCGTTACAAACTTTAGACTAAAATAAATACATATATAGTATAAAAACTTTGAATATATGAAAATGAATATATTTTCTGAAAAAATTATTCAGACATCTCTAGCCGATTATGTAAATGCCAATTTTTTTTTCTTACATTTTCTAGAAAGAAGTTACTCCAAGTAACTCTGATGGGGTATTTCCATAGAGAGAACTACGCCAATGTATTTATATAAATGTAATTAATTAAGTATATGTATATACATTAATTATATAAATTGTTAATTGAATATATGTTAAATAATAATTTGTATGTTTTAAACTAACCAAATGTGTTAATTTTTGTCTGAAATCATAATAAAAAAAAATTCATTAAATTAACCATAAATATTTTAGTTATGTAATTAAATATATTTTTTCATGTTTATCAAATTAATCATTTTAATGCAATTGTTACATCATTTATAAACATGGATAGTTTGTAGTAATTAGTGAGATAATTAATTTTTAAATGAAAATTAATTTTTATAAAAACTTTAACCTAAAATTAATATACTCTAACATATTATGTATGTCAAGTATAATAATATAGTAGCGTTTCCACCATATTTTGAGAAATAAACCTTTTATATTTATGTTAAAAAAATACAAAATCCTTTTTAATAACTCTTTTTCCTTTTAATACCATAAAAGCTTATATTTAAAAAAACTTTTAACTTTAAAACTGGTTAAACAATTGGCTCATCGAAGATTGATTGCATTTACTTCGTATTTTTGAATAAATTATTGATGAAACTATTCGAGCTCTAATTAAACTTAACGAGATTTTGCGATTTGTATATTTAAATATTCCGAAACAACATGAATCAAAAATGGTAGTTTTATATTTTTATGTCGAAACAGATTTTTCTTTCAACAGATGTAAAGAATTAAATAAAAAATACATATTTTTCTTTTTTTTAATTTTTTTTTGTCTAATTGCTTCAACTACAATGTAATATGAAAAACATTCATATGCCCGCAAGGCTCAAATCGTGGACCTTGAGTGAATTTTTAATTAAAATATACACAATTTTATAATATTTCATTTCAGTTGTCTCATATCAATTAATAAATGTGTTGGCACATATTGTATATAAAATATTCATCAATAATAAAATTATTAAAAAATTAATAAATAATAAAAAATAATAATTATTTATTTATATTTTATTTTTTTTATAACAATAATTATATTTACAGTTATTAATTTTATAACATAAATAATTTATTTGATTTGTTATATAGGTATATGTTTTAGCAATATTCAAAATATCTCCTGCCATCCATCCAATAATTCCACGAAAATTTCTCATTTTGATTAAAGTAAAAAAGTACTTATTTCGCAGAATAAGTACTTTTGTCTAATTTCCAAAGGAAGTAAGAAATTTGAGCTCTTTAAGAAGTAATTTTTTTGAGTTCCGTAAGAAGTCGGAATTATGAGCACTTTAAGCAGTGGAATTCTTAAAGCATTCTTATTTATGAAGTCTTAATGTGTATCTACTTGTTTTTGTTTTCCTATTCAATATAATATTAAACATATATCACACTCTCTTGAATATTAATAATCTTTTATTGGCTGATTGAAAAACATGGCCGATTTAAAATAAATTGTTAATAGTTCAACTTTGGTTTATTGGATGCAGTTGAAAATGTGCATAAGTAAATAGCTCAAAATAATAAGATGAGTATACAAAATTGTGCTATGAATGAATATTAACTCGATTATAATAGCGGTTTATCATCAATGTATGATAAAATGATAGTAGAAAGTCAAAATAAAGTTTTTATTAAAAATAAGGGAATTGAATTTGTTTTTTGTATAATTAATTCAATATTAAAAATGATTAAAGGTAATCAAGAATTTATTTAATACAAATTGTATATCATAAATAAGTTTTTAATCAAATCAAAATTTTATAACTTTCATCGAACTGAATAATCTCCACTACATCGAATACATAGTATTAGAATTATTATATAACAATACATATTTGTTGTTTGTTCATTTGCTTTTTATAGTGAATATGTAATATGTATGCAATCATTGATACCCTGTCACATATTTAGTCTTTAAGCAATTAACTCTGTAAGTTGTTATCTTCACCTATTATACTAGTACATAAAGGGCCGCATATAGAAAATTTTGCCATAGGTGTTCATAGAATCAATTATTCCATTTACGATTGTCCGTCCGTCCGTGACGAAGATAAAATAGAAGTGATAAAATAGAAAGGTGATAAAAAGCTGAAATTTTGAGTATCCATGATCCAAATTTTTAAGAGATAAATGAAAAATATAACCACAAAAAATGTTAGTTTTCTTTTTCCGTTGAAACAAATAGCTTTAATTTGAAACATTTTTTCGTAAAATGTTTAGATTTGCCACAATTTTAGCTCATTTTAAGCTAATAAACAATAGGTAATTACAATTCATATTATTTTGTATTTATAACTGTATAGACTGGATATTCATAGTATTTTATGAATGCTTATTTAAGATAATGATATTCAATCCGATATTAAGTATCTAAACAACTAACACTGTTGTTATCTTGACTTGTTTTACTTCATCTGCGCGTAATATTAGATAATACATGTCTACAGCTGCGGTAACTGAGACACTCCTATCGTGAAATATAACCTGTTAAAAAACTATGAAATAAAATATATTTTTAATCTTTTAATAAAATTTTTTTTTCCCATTATCAAAATATCACATCTCAAAAACTAAATTACTGTAATCAGATTACTACTATTATATTAAATGTTTTCTCAGGCAAAGACAAAATTTTTTATTAAATAAAATAACATCTCTATTAAATATAATACAGTCGTGAGTAAAATATGAATACGAAAAAAACAAAACAAAACAACTTGTACTTAAAAACGTTTAAAAAGAAATTCATTAAAAAAGAAAAAAAAAGAAAGGTACTCGCAGTCTTCGTTCGCTCACACACAAATAAATTAAATACTTTCATTCATGAAACACAATGAAGCATAACGAACAAGATGCATTACTTTTTGTTTTCTATATAATCAACGGTTGGTTAGAGCTTGTTTCAAGTACTTCTTGTTGTGGGCTATTCATCAAATCAGATGTAGTTACGAGTTTTCTTAAGATGCCGTAGGTTCTTTTCATTAATTGATTTATAATGACTGGATGAAACAAGTAAAATTTACAAAATTTAAGAAACTATTGACGTATAACAGCAAAAAAACAGACCCAAACACACACAGACACGTCAAATATAAAGCACCCCGTCGTTTTTGCATCGAAGGGTTAATAAAACCATTATGTAGAAGTAACGTTAACAAAGGATTTTCTAAAGAAATTGACTATTTGAGCAAATGGATATTCATTTATATGCAAACAAATTGCTTAGTATTTCGAATCTTATTTCCCCCCATTAATTTCTAATCAGTCTATTGACTCTGAGGTTAAGAGCGTGTTATATATTTAAGCATAATTGACTAAAAATTTTCGAACTGGAAGATTATGGGTTAGAACTCCGGCATATTAATCTAAACTATTTTAACTCATTTGTGCATACTGTATAATGACCCTTATGTATAATCACTATGGAGATGAACTTGTATTTCGCCATTTATGTAAATCTCCGTTGTTTATTTAGAATTTTGAACGTCCATATGTTGGCTATTTTTTAAGATTTTAGTTAAAATATAACTTCAAATTCCTGTTCGTGAAGTAAAGAGGCTTCAATTGAAGTGATAAACATCTTTGTGCATATTCCCTATTGGATATTTTTGTTACATTTTAGTTCTTTATTTGACGGTTATATATTTTTGTTATTTTTTTAAATGTTTGTTTTCATTTTAGTGTTAATTTTATTTCTGATTAAACTCCAGTCCTAATAAAATAGGAAACATCGAGGTCAAACTCAAAGTTAATCTTGAACATAAATAAATCATAAAACATCAGTTAGTGATTAGCATACATGTATTTTCAAATTACTAAATCAATTTTGATAAAACTTTGGTAGACTATTTTCTAAGTTGAAAGACTTATTTTAATAAACAGTAATACCAATTCTTAGTTTCTGAAAAATAAATGGAAAAACATACACACTTATAAAATTTGATAGAAAACCACATGTACTAACATATACAAATATTGTACAATACAACAATATTACGTACATATCATTTTGAATTTATAACTTATATACTTTTTGTATTTTTCATTTAAATATGAAAAAATATAGGCATGGATTTTAATTTAAATATACAAAAATTCTAATAGATAAAAAATACCATGCCGTTTCAAAAGTAAATGAATTTTCATTTCAAAACAAAAATGAAACAGTTTTGTTTGTTTGTTTATATGACACAACTACTAAGGTCAAAGGTTATTATTATTACACATGACTGAATATTTCATGAACATCTTTTATATGTAAAATTCATGTTATGTGAAAATCAATACAATTGCTTTTTAGAATTTTTTTGTTTCTGACAATGTCGAAAAGAGAACTCATGGATATTTGATTTGATTCTATTTAGAAAATTTTTTGTATAAATTGAGTGAAAAATATTAAAAATACGATTCACAAATGCATTTAAAAAAAAAAAATAATAATTCAACTCTTTAAATAGTAGTATATATCTACTTTAAATAATATACTCAAAATAATCTATATTATACACCCCCCCCCCCCTGGGAGTATTGTTATTACTGATCTCAGCCGATCAATAATGTTAAGCAACATTCAGCCGATCAATTATGTTAAGCAACATTATACACAGTAAGTACTTGGATGGGTGACCGCATACGATTTCTATATATAAATATATTTAATATTCAAATAATATATCTATTTCAATTAATATACTCAAAATAATCTATACTATATATAAGAAAATCACAATTAGTCCCCATGTTAAATCTTATGGAAAAGTGCACCAGAATCGGGCTTATTTACCTACTCAGAGCCGAGACAATTTTTTTCCCCTGTAAACAGAACGTAACCGCAGTTTATTGAAACTTTAAACAATTGCATTACCAGCAGAAACTGGTGAGTTTCAAACATTGAATTTCTGATAAAACAAAATTTTCCTCTTAAACTGCATGCATATTTTGGAGATGTTACCATATCCTCATTTCGGAAAAAAAATTGTCACCCGTTTTTATTCGGCCATTCTTGAGAAATTAATATTTGAAATCGTTAAAAATGAAGATTACAAAATTTATTTCTCAAGAATAGCCGAATAAAATCAGTCTTTTTGCCGCAATGAAAAGATACTAATTAACAAACCCCTAAATTTTCATGCAATTTACAATTGAAAAATTTTGTTTCCCAAAATTCACTGATCTTCCTACCCTTTTCGGCTGGAAAAAATATTTTGCTCTATAAATCGAATATAAACATTCAATAAACCGCTGTTTTGTTTGGTTTACAATAGAAAAAAAAATTTATATTCCACCCCTTCATATCTCGACTCCGGCACATTTGGTGGCATAAGTTTAAAATATATAAATGGCATTCAATAACTTCAGGATCATATACGCACCATTGCTCTGAATACCTAAAATAAATGAAACATTTGTTTTAGTATGAATTTTTGATTCGAAGAAAAAATGTTCGATGATATATTACCTTAGGCATTGATAATAAAATTCATAATGATAAATTTAGCTAAGGTGGTATACTCGAAATAATTCAATATTGGAAAGTTTTATATTATTTCTAATATAAATCAATTCGAATTAAAGAATTACGGTCGTATTTGAGAATTTTACCATACAATTATAGTAATTTTTCTTTAAAGTTTTACTTGAAATAAAATTTACCCTACAAACAATAAATCTACTTGTATTTAATTTCTACTACAAAATAATTTAACTTTATAGTAATTTAATTTTAAAAATATTTTCTTTTTAAAAGACCTCAACTTTTCTAACAATTTTTCTAAGAATTCTATTTCAGTCAATTTCTCATTTATTTCTAAATATTTATTTTGTTTATTTTTCAAAACTATATTTTTAAAAGATCATATAATATGACAGTTTCATTTAAAGTTTGAATTTCTTCAAAAACCCAGATAACTAAATGATTAGAATTTGATTAACTACCTTAACCTAATTTCCAGTAATTTGTACAGAATATTTGTATAATTAAAAAAAAATTTCATGTACCAAAAATAACAAAAATAGACATTTTCAATATCATAAAATTTGCAAAACATAATCATCATTGCTTTGTATAATATTTATGTTATACATATTAATATTTTGATAAGAAAGGTTTAAATTGTTATATTTATATACCTGTGAAACAAAACCACCAATCATCGGTTTATTTTATACATGAATATATTATCATAGCAAACTCTTGCTTCCTCAACCTATTCTTTTACTGTGTGATACAAATTAAATTAGGCAGGCTAAATATACAAAGTTCTAATTTTCAGCAGACTTTTTTTCAAGAAAATACTAGATACTGTTGTGTACAGACAAGATATACTGTTGTAATGTTTCTACAGATAATATAAGAGTATTTCTTGTGACAGTAATGAAGTCATCATTATGAATTTATCTATTGCTGAAATTATAGATTTTTTTTTTAAAACTTAATTACGCTCGCTTGACTTGGAGAGTTAGCTGGTGAATGCTTGGTGAGAGCGTTACGAAAATTTTGGCCGGACAAGGCAATTAAGAGAGATATATAGAAAGAGAGAGAGTATAGATATAATTTTTTAGTACATGTTGTAAATAATGTCGAAAAAATAAAAAAAATACCAGATATAAAAATATTTTATAACTGTAATTTGCATCTTTTGATATACTGTAGATGAGATTACATTTTATACACATTACATGATCATCATTGCGATGTCATGGATAAATAATAAAATTACTTGAGGCATTAATTTAAATATATATATATATATATATATATATATATATATATATATATATATATATATATATATATATATATATATATATATATATATATATATATATATATATATATATATATATATATATATGTAACATCAAATGTATAATTTTGGCTAGTTTAGTGGTTTGACCTTATAAAATATTTTTTATTTAATCATAATATTATTGAAAATATATCCGTATTCCACAAACATTGAATATAAAAGACTTATTCATTACAAATAATTCGAGTTTTTTTTCGAGCAGAATGTCAGTATAATAAAAAGAGTAATAACTATCTTTTAACTTTGTCAACTTATTGCTCAAAAACGAACCGTTAATTGAAATGGAAAGATCTATTGAAACTGTCTATCTATTAAAGCTATTTTTGTTTTACCTCTCCCCGTGTTAATGCCTTGCCTGTACGAAAATCTTGAAAGTATAATTTAACTCATTTTTCAGTGTTCTTTTGAGTCGAATTTCAGCTTTGAGTAGCTTTGATTCAATCTATTTTAATTTCAATACGCTTCCACCATAATTTGAAAAATAAGTGCTTTTATTTTTATTTTTAAAAAATTCAAGAACAAATTCTTTCTTTTTAATAGCTTTTGAACTTTCTTTTTTGGAATAACTCAGAGTAAAATGTGTCTGTCTAGTCAAACCTTCCAATTGATTTTGAGCAGCATATATATGACACATGTTTAAAGATATGTGACTTAATTAAAGAGAGGTGTAAAACAAAAGAAAATCTTCTAATCATTTATTTATCTATTTCAATTTCTAGATCAAATTTTTAATCATTCTTCCTGAACCCCTAAAGTATTATTATAATTCCATGCTTGAATGATTTTCTAAGAATGCAAAGATATTATGTAAAAAAAAAAATTGATATGTATGTAAATAAAATTTATTAGTTTAATTATGGCCAAAGGTAACAAAAATAAAATAATCTAATTATTTGCATGATACTAGAAATTATTATTATTAATATGAGACATGACAAAAAGTATCTGTAACGACACATAATTTAATATTTCTTGACAAAAAGAATTCTGAAAGACGATTTGATCTCTCGAAATTTATTGTACTATAGAAAATAGACATCATAAAAGTATTAATCAGAAAATAAAGAGGAAATTATTATCAAAATTACTACAAATTATTAACTGAATTGATATTTTTATATATTTTTGGTGTATTTGGGATTTATTGTCATTCAATTTTCAGTTGTTCAGGCTGGCAGATAGCAGAAGTAATAATAGTAGAGAATACCGGGGCTCAGTGACCAAGTGAGTAAATTCACTAACACCTTTAACCATTTGAATACTTATGCTGGAGGTTGCGGGTTCAGGGAGATTACTATATCCGTGGCGTCTCGATTTTTTGATGAATTTTGGTAAAACAAAATAGGACGAAAATAAAGAATACCAATTTTCGAGTTTTCGCCTATTTTCAAGATATCGACACTTTTTTTTAGAAATGATCGTGTTTATGTCACATAAATGCCACAATTTTTAAACATTTTACAAGATTTAATTATTATTTGTTGAATGACTATAATTTAAACACAATTCAAGTGCAAATAACCGAAATTTAATTAGTTTAAATAAATCAACATTTGTATATTTAATACAAGCATTATGTACACCATTTTGACTGTTATTAATCCATGGATGCGTAGGGTGTAGTTTGCACGGGTCGGATTGATTTTTAGCCCCTACGTTCAACCTGTGATTAACTCGAAAAATAGACAAAAACTTGAAAATTGATATTCTTCATTTTCGTCTTATTTTAGCTTGTTTTGCCAAAATTCATAAAAACACAGATATCGTAATCGAGCATTCTAGGCTGCAGAAGTTTGATCAATTATAATAAAAAACAGGGGTAGTTAATTTATCACACCGTCGTCGCTTGGAAAATATCAAAGTAGTCCGCTCTGCGAACAGAATAAAATATAATTGCCAACTTGTGCTTGAAGGCATCTTGGCCTTCAAATGATTTAGTGTTCTAAAGAAGATATAGAGATCGAAAAGGTCTAGGTACAAGAGACGCGGTTGCGGTTCCGCTCTTAATATACTCTAATTCCGGTAAACTGGCCTACAATCTCAATCACTGATCTACCGAACCCGGCGAAAAACAGCAGACAGCCGAAAATGTTCAATACAGGGTTATTAAAGTAACATGAAAATTTGGTTACTAGCTTCTTACAAATTTTAGACAAAATTAAAAATATACTTACTCTTGTATATTTCATACGTATGAAAGGTATAAAAAGGAAGAAAAATATTAATTTTAATTAAATAAACTTCAATTTCAATATACTTGTTGTATACACACGAATAATTGTATAAAATATTCCGTTAATTAGAATAAAAATAATGAAATTAAATGTGATTATCAATGGAATTTAAAAATAATGTTCCTTTAATTATATAAAACATTCATAAATATTATTGTCTTCTGATATACAGTTGTACAATTGTATGGAAAGTATAAAATATTTATATATTGACCCGATTTATTATCAGTCGTTCAGTTAAATTGTACATACGGTTCAGTATTTTAATAGACCAAGAGAGATTTTAATATTTACTACAAAAGCACGTACGTATGTATTTGCGTCAAAAACGGTCTGTGCTAAAAATTTGTGTCAAGATTTTTGTGTGTTAACTTTTAGTTTTAGTTTTGTTACTTGATTTTTAACATGAAAAAGTGAAAACTAACCTCACTTTTCCACATATTAAGTTTGCTACATACTGCTTTTATTGAAGTTTAAGACTGTTGGTATTTACAGTAAAATAATTTTCCTAATGAGGCATTAAATATTTCTTTATTTTAAAAAAGTAACCTAACCTCGGTATAAAAAACTGAAATAATAATTCAGTTAACATTGATTTTGTGTTAAAAATTTAACATATTTTTTTGTGTAGGCATTTTTTTACTGTGTAGCTACTATCCCATTTGACCAGAACTCTGAAAGTCATTGAATGATTTACACTAGCTCTTATTTAATAAATGGGCTTAGAGCAATAGCTCACCGTCCACGTCATCTGAAATTTTATTTACCTAATCTCAATAGAGTAATGAATAATGTTTAGGGTTTATAAATTCTTGGATCCTTTGCTGATTTGGGGGAGGAGATGAAAAAAGTTTAAATGAGGTTTGGACGATTACTCCATTCATATCCATGCTGTGGGAATCTAATCAATTAAACATCCCTTTTAATTAAATTGGCAAACTGTCAGTGACAGGTGATTTGAGCGTATAACTTCCAAGTTAAGGCAACTCACTATGAATAGGTTGCAAATTTTTACTTTTTGCAATTACAGCAATAATCAGCGTTGTGAGCAAAGAGCAATTAGGTTTACATCGCTACCATTGTATTTCGATTATCGGATTGTTTTGAGTTTACACCTCCTTAAAGATTTTTAGTTCTTCATATCATCGGAAAGTACCTTGATTTGTGAGTATAAAGACCAACTTATATTTTCTGAATGTTAAGCGTCAATTGAAAAATTATCACAATGAATAATTAATTAATCACGATTTATTGTTATTGAATCGTAGAATTTAAATTCATTTTAATTACTGCATACATAATCTAAATGCTTACAAGATGTCACACCGAAAAAAAAAATTATAATTTATTTTTAGTTTAATTTATCAGTCAATAAAATTTCCCGTGCTCATAAAAAATTTTCTGTCCGTCGTGACAGAGAAAGCTTATCTTTCCGTTAATTATAATTAATTATTGAAAAGAAAAATTTTTTTTGTACAGCGTTAAATGTTCTATAAACATACTAAGTTTGAAGAAAAAAAAGGTAAGTCAATTTTATACAAAAGGTTCGCGGCACAACTAAAGGTAATACGAAGACATAATATCAAGATTGGAAAATTTAAAATAAAGCGTTCGATACGAAATCGTTGTCACTCACACACACACTTACGCACTCATAAACACTCAAACACTCACACACGCTGGCCAATTTCTAAAACATACTTTTTTAGAATCAGAGGATCTCAGAACATGGAAACTGTAAGTGTGGGAAATTTCATACTCCTCCGTTCGCCCAAAAAAGGGGTATAAATTTTTTGCTTCACGCATCAATATATAGTTAAAAATATTTTTATATCACTTAAATTATAATTTAAGTACAATATTTATATTTTAATGAATAACTGTTTACTACGCAGTGGGCAATTTTTTTAAGTTTTTTTTTCTTTTGAAACTCAGGTCATTGCGACTCCCAATACAAAAATAGTACCGTTTTCTTATTATTTCAACAGAGAAATGTCGTTGAAATTGTATGTAAATGTTAAAAATGTTTGTCAACGTAATTAAGTTGATAACATTGACAACAACTGCATATACCTACATAACATAATGTTCAACAAAATTTATAATGCAATTTATTAATGTATTTAATTACTTTACTTAGATAGAATAAACTTACTTACTTAAGTATTAAGTTACCTTATTGATAGTACTGATTGGTTGTTGTTCTACTAATTGTATAAACAACATATATATATCGAGAAATTATTTAGGTTAGTTGATTTTTAATGTAAAAACACTTTAAAATAGGTAAATGGCATGTTTTATTTATTTATTTATTTATTTATAGTATTTGTTGTGGAAGGAAAGAATTATATATTGACAATGTTTTTTTTTTAATCGTGGAAAAATGTGAAATTATTGTATAGAAATTATCATAAATGATTTGAATATATTTTTATTTACAGGGTATTTGTAATATTTTTAAATAAGGAATTAATAGATTTATTTGTTTATGACATGAATCTTGAGGAAGATGGTGGTAAGTTACATACTATCTATTGTCCAGTAAGATTAATAAAATTACTGTTTTTAGATTTACGCACCATGAACATTTCGTTTTGCTACGTGATGAAAAAACTGATTTTTGAAAATTTTATTGAATGATCTTCAAACTACAAAATCAAATAAGTGGTTCATAAGACGAACGTCTCAAAGAGGAGAATTTGTTTATTATTACTAATATGGATATATTTTGTCTTTTTTTTTTAGTTTTTTTTTTTTTTCTCGAAAAAAATCTGGCTGGATGGATTTTGCATTTAACTATAAGTTATTCAATTACACATCTAATTCATGTGATTCCACGACAATATGATTATTCAAGTTTCAAAACAATTAAGTCTGTTGGTTATTTCATGCTTGTCGTCCGAAATTAATTATTATTTTTGAATTTTGTAGACTTCAATTATTCTAGAAAACCCATAAACTGCGAACAAAAAATTTTAAAATTTTCGTGGATTTTTTAAGGTTTTCTTATACAGTTGCAAAATTCTCGGAAAATTAAAATAAAAAACTACATATCATTTTGTTGATAAAATTCATTATTTAAAGTAACTAGGATCAAAAAATACATAACACTTAATTAATTTGAAAACTAATTTTTAGTTAATATATTGCTCCCAATTTTTTCAGCAAGCAATATAACAAAACTGGTTTTTTAGTTTAATGCCCGCCCCCCAGCATGTGCTAACGAATCAGAATGATTGGTAGCAGGCTTTTTCTCTTCTTTCACCTTAAATGTGTCTTAAAAAAATCAGCTTTTTACAAATGTCTGCATTTTTTTATCGTTAACCTCTCGGGCGATTATCCTTAGGTTATCAAAGAGGATTTACCACCATCTATTTTTAGATAAATAGAAGAGCAGAGACGTCATCTACTCAAAGTCAATTATTCTTTTTTTTAAAAAAAAAAGCCTTGTACAATTAAACTAGTTCAAAGTATCAGCCAAAATCAAAACACTTGTTTTATAAAAATATTATTTGAAACAATTATATAATAATTAATTTTATTATTTATAAAACACCTATAAACTTGACCTTTATGGAAAACACCTTAATTTAAAAACCATATATGATTTTATTTTATTATTTTTTTTAAATAAATAATTGTATTTTTTATTGTACTTTTAAAATAACTTGACCTAAATATTGTACTGAATGAAAGCAATGAACACAATAAGTTTTTAATTTTTTTCTATATTTATATAAATTTGTTTTTTTTTTGTACATATCTAAAAGAAATAATTAAAAATAAAAATGTAATCTGAAAACCAATTAGTGACCTGCATTTTTATAGTATTAGATTTTTTTTTTTTTTAATTTGTGTATTGGATAATTAGATATGGTATGAAGTTTTATCAAATATAATAATTACTTATTTTATGAAGTTAGCCATATGGTTTATTTTAAACCTTCAAATATCTTTATACAAACTAATTTTTATACTCGATAAATAAAGTTTGTTAAACTAGAAAATATCGCAGGTGCTAACAAAATTTTTGGTAAAGGTGTTCATAGAAGCAATGTCTGTCTATACTTTCAGACATCTGTCTGCAGGTCATCAAGATAACTGGAAAAAGAAAATAGATAGCAATTTGAAATTCTGAGGGTGTATTTCAGACCTAAAAAGTAAGTTTAAGTGAATGAGCAAAATCGGTAAAACAAACAATTTTGTTTGAAATATTTTTTCGTAAGCTGTTTAGATTAGCAACAATTTCAGCTCAAATTTAGCTAATAAACACATACTATAATACATTATTAAAAATGTATTTATATCAGTCTGTACTGCATATTTAGAGTATTTTACGAATGTTAACGATTAAAAGTAGTTCAAACATTGATATTCAACATTATGTCGAGTATTGTTCAAGAGAACTCTATGATTTTTCGATTTTTTGCTCCAATTTTCTAGATCAAAATGTTTTATATTTCATAAATACGTATTTCGACTACAAAGTAGTTATGATCAGAATGAATAAGCTGCAAACCGTCAGCAAATAAGCAACGAGTAACATCTCCTTAGAGAATCATTACTACTAGCTAATTCATACAAAGAATGACTACTTTGTAGTCGAAATACGCATTTACAAATACGCATTTACAAAGTACTGTAAAAATGAAATTTGGGCAACAACAAAATTTAATAGGTCAAAAATCTAAAAAATTTACACTGTTAGTTGCTTATTTTTTCTACTCCGTTACATACATAACGGTATATAAAATTAAGTCTTAGCTTTGTATCGGTAGAAAATATGAATATCTTGACACATAGAAAGTTTGGTTACAAGTGTTCATAGTATCACTTAATTCGTCCATTTTTGCCAGGCTGTCCTTCATAAAGATAGCTAAAACCGAAAAGAAGTAGCGAAATAAAATTGTCATAGTGTTTTCTAAACCTAAATGAGTATAAGATCGTCAAAGCTAGATCGTTCAATTAGGTCCCATAGCTTCATGATCCTTCTTCCATACTAAAAAAATTGTTTGTTCTTACAAATTTTTTTTGAAACGTTTTCATAAAACTTTAAGAGATTCGCTACAATTTCTATTCAAATTTTACTCATGTTGATACAAATATAGATCTGCTCAGTGGCCAAGTGATTATACTTAGACTGGAAGTTACGGGTTCGAACCAAGGCTGCTGCAGTTTGATCAATTATAATAAAAAAAGGGCGGTAGCATCTTTGCCTTCAGTTGATAGAGTGTTCTAAAAGAGGTAACAGAGGTTCCCCTCTTAATAAACTCTTAATACATATAATGTTATTATAATATAGTATAATAGTATATTATTGGAAAATAAACTTTTCATAGCTGTATGGACTACTTACTTAGTGTCTTTTTGATATTAATGAGAATAATTAAAAATAGTTGATAATTAACATTGTTTTAGGGATTTTCATAACTTTTTTTTATTGGTAAATACCGTTTATTAATTTTATCGGATTAATACAATATATGCATGTCGTAAAAAGGATGTGGGCGAAATGCGGAAATCGAGTATGAACTCAACGAGCCCAAAACAGTTGGTATATATTAACGATCTAAGCCACCTGGGTTGCATTCGATTGACCCATAAAAAACAATTTAACGGTTCATAAAATGTATTATACTGAATGTATAAGTATTGATGTTTTTTACCTATATTTAAAAATAAATTATAAAAATTAATAATCAATCAATCATATATTTTTTTTTGTTTTAATCGATTATTGCTTAAACTAAATTAACTATTTTTAGAAAATTAGAAGAAGAAAAAAATTTAACCGCAAAATATTTTTTATTTAAGTTTGGATAATTATAAAAATATTTTTGTATCTAATTTCATGGTTTGGGTAATTATCATGTAAATATTCAAAAATTTATATCGGAAAATTTTTTTGCTTATAATTATAAAAAAATTTTTTTTTTTTTTGTATTTAATTTTTTTTTAATGTATGTTTCTTAAAAAAAGTTTTTTAAAACATAGGTTTTAGTTCTTTTTTAAAAAAATATTAATTAAAAGTACAGAGGCAAAAATAACCACGCATACTCATCGTTCAATCAATCATGTGTGAGGATTTACAGTTCAGTTTTTCTACATTTTCCAGACATTATTTTCAATTTTTCTTTCTACGAAAATCTTTTTCAAATTAAGTTAATTGTATCTAGCATTAATTTGTGGGGAAATACGAACATTCGAATTTTAACACGTGTTTGAACACATTCCTAAAAAGATTACATAGAGAGTGTTCTACAATAATTTAACCCAAAAAACGGACAATTGATCAATTGTTTAACAAATTAAGTGTTATCCGTAGACATTTCAATAATTCATGAATTCTATGAATAATCAATTTTTATAAATAAATTTGAATTGAATCTTATTTTTTTAAATCTAGCATTAGGAAATAAAATAAATTATGTTTAAAATTTCAACAGCAGCTTTTGATAAAGCATAAACCTTAATGAAATACCAGGATTATTCCCAAATATAACTTTTTCTTTTTGGGCCGATTAAAAAAATTAAGTTTTCTTGGTATTAAGTACAGCTTCAAAGTGGTTCCGGCTATATAAAACATTCAAAAGTAAAATATTTTTCAAAAAAAAATAATCGCCTTCAAAACATGAACTAAACAGAATAATTTTCATTAAAAACTTCTATAAATAATTACCCTTTGAAGTCGGATCAATCATATTCATAGGTAAAAATTTGATTCGTTTGCACAGAGAAATTGGTCAAAAGGAAATTATTTATGGAAGTTTTTATATGAAAATAATTTTTTACTTTTCAGTTATTTTATACTGTTGTTTTTATTTGAAAAATTTATATACAGTTTCCATATATCTTTTATATGTAAATAGCTCAATATATTGAAATCAATAATGCACGAAAAATTATAAAAATTTTATATATTTCTAACGAAGCGTATCTAGAGATTTTTTTTCTTCAATATACCCATTAATTTTAAGTTAAAAATAAACAATATCAAAAATTTAATTAGTAGAAAACCTGATTTATTAATCCATTAATTATAAAATCATCATATTGTATTTAAACAATTGTGTTGTATTTCGATGAATTTAAAAAAATTACATTCCATTGATGATTTTTTTTTTAAATGATCATAAAAAGAAAACAATACACTTATTTCGAAATAATGCCAAAAATAAAAAAATAAATAAATAAATCAGTAAAACATAAATACAATAATAGAATTTACTTATAAAACTCATAACATAAAAATGATTGGCTCTATTGATATAAAATAATACCTTGTTTTCAGATTAAATTTTATTGTATTATATATGTTAAATGTACAGTCTAATAACATAAAAAGATTTACAATATAATTTCATAACTAGTGAATTGAAGACACAAATTAAGTTGAATTGGAACAAGGCATCTATAGTTAACACTCGAATGCATTAGTCTGCGGCTTAAGTGGCTTTTCCCAATTAAATATTTCTAAATTAAAATTAATTTTTAATCATTTTAAAATAAAGGTACAACAAATACTTAAAATAAAGGTACTCTGCTTGGTAAACAGATGGAACGCTTTGTAACACGTAACAGTACAGATTTACGATACGGTGTTACGTACTTTATGAACGAATGTTGCACGTGTGTACGCTGCTTAACTTTCAAATGTATTTTTCCATCACAACAGATTTCTGAAAAACATAGCCTTCTTTAATGAGCAATAAAAACAATTTATATCTGACAAATATTAAACCAGAATTTTAAAGCAAAATAAATTTCAAAATTTTCTCCTAATTGATTCCATATTTACCATATCAATTTAATAGAAAGGCAAAGTATGTATCCAGAGCTAAGAATGCATAGTCAATTAGAAATCTTTTTAATAATTTTACTGTACAGTTTAAAGAATGATGTTATAAATTGATACATCGATATAAAATAATAAACATCCTCACAGTGTTTACTGAATGGATTGTTGTTTATTTATGTGTATATTTGAAGATTTAAGACAATCATTATTGTATGATGAGAGAGGTTCTAATAAAAAATAAAAACTCTGATTTAATCATTAAATCACGATTCGATATAATTTACGTTTATTGTAAACAAATAAATTAATTTAGATATATTATATGAATTATATGCGTGTATTTTTATTTTTATTTTATGATGATATGAATGTTATTACGTAAGCAAATAATTCAATACAATAATTAATTACAAACGAATGTAGAACAACATTGTAATTGTAATGCTAAATTTTGATCGGATAAAAAACTTTTTATATTGGTAATTATCTATTTACGAAAACATTATATATGTTACAGTTAAAGTATGAAAACTGGAATACTAGTTGTGGATTTGACCAATGTAAATATTTAACTCTTGCATACTTAAAATTAATCAACCCGATTAATTCAACCCAATAAAAGACCCAATCTAATTTGATGGCAAGGTCTATAGAATTTAACAAGTATAATATAAATCGAAAATTATTTAATTTGGTTTCGTTTGATAGTAGGGGCCCGGGATAAATTTTTTTTATTACTTCAATTGTAGCGTCTTTATGAACATGGATATTAATTTTTTATTTTTAATCCTTATAAATAAGCAAGATATGGATATTGAAAATTCCAAATTAAACAAAGATGGAAATTCTTATGTGTGACGTCAAATGTTAGTCAAACATAGTTTTCATGAAAGAGACAGAAAAGAAAATGATTATTCATATCTTATAACGTCTTTGTTTTTGAATCAAATTTAATTTAATTTTCATGTTTTGTTACGGTTTTGAGTCTCGTTTTACATTTTTATGTATGTCAAATGAAGAATTGGTCCAGTACCCTATTGAGTAGACAGTTTAGCTGAACACGAATTTATATTTTATCTGTAACATATATAATTCTTTCGATGAGTTTAAACGAAAAAAAGACACAAGGAGATGATATTTTCAGGTATTTTGGATTTTGAATGGAAAACAAATCCAGAAATATTGAAGAAGGAGGCGTTGTTAAATTTATTGCGACCCAAATTTTGAAGGTGTATTTATCAATGGCAGGCGCTTGCATTAAGTGTATGAATTAATCTGTAGTTTTGTATGAAAACATTACAACAAGATTAAAATTTACTTACCCAATACTGTTTTTGTATTCTAAGGAATGTAACAGAGGAAATTAATTGACTACGAAAATTACCTGTAATTAAAAAAAAAATTATTAGACATCAGGTAAAGAAGTTTGAATATATTCTACAAAATATTTTTTGTTCAATTAAATTGGTTGAAGATTATAGTGACCCATACTTATACTAGTGGTCAAGCTTGACCTAAAATATGTAAAAATTTAGCTCATTTCGCCTAAAATTCCATGCAAAAAACAATTTCAATCTTATAAAATATTTGTTCAGTAGTCTTGAAGTGAATTATTAGGAAATATTTGATTTTGGTTTTTAGATTTTATATAATTTCGAAAATATACTGAAATCGGTCTGCGAATAGAATTTGGATCGAAGTCTTAAAAAAAACATATTCAATAGTCAGATTAATCTGAACTTTGCCATATTTGAGAATATCATAATTAAGCAAAAAGCACGGAATAATTTCTTTATGATTTGTTTCTATGAACCCTATTTGCATATAATTTTGATCCTAATTATTATTTCAATTAGTTTGACAATTATTGACCGAACGACATGAGGTCTATGGAATAACAACGATTTTGCACTTCGTTTGTCAAGTATCTATCTATGTTTGTTGCGCTGTAACTTTCGAACGCCTTGTTCGATTTTGACAAAATTTCTACAAAAAAAAAAAAATAAAATAAATAAATAAATAAATAATAATAATAATAATAATACTCGGTTTCGAGAGAGAAAACGGGAGATTATGTTTCAAAAGGAGATTCTCATACCACAAGGCTATGGTACTATGTATTAATAAATTATTTTTCATTGTATTTAATGCATATTATATTTAAATTTTTGACAAATATTATTTAATTCGTCTAACTCATCTAAATTTTGTGCACAAGATATTTATATACTATTTATTTACTTCTAAGTGAGGTCCACAATTTGCAGAACTACTAGTGTCCTGGCATAATTATATAATTGAAGTTAAAATAATATTTGTATCTTTTTCAGATGATTATTTTCTTCAAATACTGATCTCTTTAAGGTATACCCTTTTCAATAATGCCTGATTTTCGTGTCATTCATCACTGCCTGTACTAGACATGATTAATTTTATTCACCTAAATTCTTCTACAATATATATGATTACATAAAAATAGATACACACAATTGTAAAATAATAAAAAAATATTTTATTGTTTATTTACAAATAACAAAAAAAAACTTGCAATAAATAATAACAAAAGATTTAATTAACATTAATAAAACATTAAATGCATTGTAACAAATATTTATTATTGATAGTTTTATCTATAAACATACTAAGTACAATACAAATAAAACTTTCTAACAATTTGATATGTACTACAAGAACAACATTACAAAAAAAACTATGATGATGTCTTATATCAAAAATATTATGTTATTTTTTATGAATGAAATATTGAAGAAATCATATTGTATTCAATCAAAACTTCTTATACAACAATCAACAATTATTATTATTATTATTGAAGTATTTGATATGATGAAGAAGTCAATTGTATTTTTATTTATAGTATTCTATAAACTACCGAGAATCTAAGATTGTTTTAAGGGGGAAACCACTTTTTGACACATTGTACTAATTTTTTCAATGGCTAAGTATAATGTTATCTATGCGATCCCGAAATTGCAGAATTTTTACCGATTAGATCGTGAGATATACAAACTCAAAATTGAAGAATAATTTTTATCTCCGTCATGCGATTTTCCTGTCATAACTCGAGTGACACAAGAACAATTTTCATATCTCACCGATAGTTTCGAATTGAGACCGAAATTGTTTTCCATGTTCATTTATAACATTAGTAAATACTAATAATATTTAGAACTAGTAAATGCTCAGAGTATAACATGTTTAAGATAGTAATTGCTCTGACTATACTATACCAAGTGGTTTCATGCCAGAACTACCTTCATCTACAATTTTAATTTCAATTTTGAATGTAAACATTAAAATCACGTCAGTTGTTTCAATAAGGGTTATTCTCTATAGCCAGTAGTCGGTTGTCAGATTCAACTAAGTCGTTGGCAAACGCTTAAAGACATTTTTGGTATTTATGCGCATATATGTTAAAAAGTGATTGAAATACATTTGGCTAGCCTAGATCAATATTTTCCTTTATATTCCAGAATCTGGATGACCGATTTTCACCTGTTCTCTAATTAAATATTATTTGACATTTCATCGTAATTTATAGAATCAACAATCGTTTAAAAAAAATCATAAATTTTCAAATTATTTATAAATAAAGAAAAACAAATTGGATGGAACGAGACTCGAACCCCAGGCTTCTTGCATTTCAAACAGGAACATTCCCACTACACTGTAGGATGTATTTAGAGTTCATTTATTGAGTATCGGCTATCGTTAGATAGCCGATCTCGATATAGCTGTATATGTATGCGAATAGTAAATTTTTAATCTTGAGGTTATGTGAAAAAAAAGTAATTACAAAAGAGTTGTAGATCTTTTTATTACCTACAACTTTGCTATTTAACTTTTTTCCATAGGACTAGTAGTTTTGCCAGAAATCGAAATAAACCATATTTTACCCTTAAAAACTCACCCCCTCCTACTTACCGAACTCAGATCGCTCGTAATTTATTTTTCCTTACTTTTTAATCATATTATCTTGCGTTTCCAATTGCTTTCATCCTACTATAATTTTTTTCCACTTTTTAACATTTTTTAAGACTTCTACTCTGGTCTAATATGATTTAAAAAAAGTGTTTTACCTTATCAAATTTAGCATACATTCCATATTCAATATATTTGAAACTTCTTGTTTAAAAAATGGGTTTATTGTGTTGGTACCGACAATCGACATAGTTATGTATGTGATACGGATTTTTTTTCTAACCATTAGTATGTTACGTAAGTAGGTAAGGTTTTTTTTTTTTTTTTTAATTACTATATGATATTATGATTTTTTTTTTAATGATCTGTATTGTTTACGCTTGAATAATTTTAAAAAAAATCAATTTTTTATTAAATGATTTATTGTAGTAGAAGATGAGGAGTCCATATTCTTTCCTTTTAAGACTTTCCGATTTGATTTATCTGCATTGTCATTGAGACGATGCCACCGAATAAGGGTTAAAAGATTGCCAGATAAAAATCTCATTAAAATTGTCAACATTATTCTTATTTTTATTTTGAAATATTTTAATATTAATAATATTAATATTTATAATCTTATTGTAATTAGACAATTACAAAACTTGTATTATTTTTAATCTTACTCTTTTATCGTACATTTAATTAAACCAAAATTAACATTAATTATATGACGCTAGAATTTTAACACAAGAAAGGTTTTTGAAACTACTAACGCAAATTTTTTTGTGAAAAATTTTAAAATTTGTGTTTCTCTTCCTATTTTTACATTTTGGGTGAATTCGAAGGGAAAATGGCAGTAGTTTTTAGAAGAGGTATAAAAATGAAATTAGTGGTGTTTTTTCTAAAAGATTTATATCAAAGCAATGATCATTTTAATTTTATGGTTAACGAAATCCAATATGGAAACAATTATAAAAAAAACTTTTCTATATATCTCTCCTGAGCAAATTGGTGTTAGTTTGTTTTATGACCTTTATTTTCTAATTCACTTTTTTATTTGTATTTTTCAGGTTTAACTTATTCTCTTTGTTTTTTTTTTGCTGTTCTTTGGCTATGTCTGCCTGAGACGTTAAAGTAATATCTTAATACTCTTTAAACATATAAGCCATTAAATATATAACAGACGTTATCTAGCGAATAAAATAATCTCGAAAAAGCAAAAGACCCATTTTTTAGAATGTTCGTAGTGAGAAAAGTTGTAGCGCTAAACTTAACGAAGCTACTCAAAACAAGTTACAAAAACTGCAAAAATCTAGATATTAAAAAAAATACCATTATTTTTTTTCCTTCAAATTTTTAAAGAAAAATTGTTGGAAAATGAGTCATTTTGTTTTATTGATTGCAATTTATTTTTATGTATTCAAATAAATTTTTTAATGCAAAGCAAAATACAATAAGCGTCATTTTTAAGGCTATTTTCAAAATTGTTACCGATATTTAAAATTTTTTTTTTTATGTAAATAATTTTCATTTTAATGTTATGTTATTTATAGAAAATTTTGCATGAATATGCTTGGTAAATAAAATTATAAATAAAATAAATGATTAAATTTTAAGATCAATTAATTACCAAAAATTTTATTTACTTATTGTTTGATAACAAAAAATTTATAACATCGAATAATTTTACTATAATCCACATTCCAGATTAGCAAAGAATTTTTAACTGCACGTGGTAAACAATTGACTATTAAATTTCACAAACAAATTATTATAATAAGCCTTTTAGTAATATGTTAGAGTATATAAATTTTGATCTAAAGTTTGTAACGCTAAAAAATATTGAAGCCAAAAACAACTCATTTCCGAATGTAAAACCACCCGTCCGTCCAACATCAAGATATTTAAAAAACCTAAAGAGATAGCGATCTAAAATTTTCGTATTTATTATTATAACAAGTGAGTTTGAGTTCGTGAATTAAGCAAAATCAGTCCATGGGAAGAAAAAAAGACACAAAATGTCTGTTTATTCAAAACAAATACCTGTTGTTTCAAAAATTCGTAAAATGTTAGGATTCGTCACAATTGGAACTCAAATTTAGATAATAAACATATATATTTGCAATACATAGTATATTATTATATATGTGACAACTGAATAAATATCATTTTTAGCGTATTTTATGAATGTTAATCATTAAAAATAGATTATATGTCGAGGATCTTAACAATTAACATTGTAAGTGTTAATTTTCACTTGTTTTTCATTAATTTTAGTTAATTTCAAAAACAATAATTTAATATGTTAATTGCTATTTTATTAATACTTATCGAGATAATTTAAATTTCTGTGTGGATTTAAATATCTGATAAAAATATTAATTACATATTAAATTACTGTTTATGTCATAATTTAAATCTTATTTCACAATTTTGGTGATGTCATCAACATCAACAACAACAAAAAAACCGGATATGAATCTTTTGAATTGTTTGGAAGGAACAGTTTTTTTTTGTTTTCTTGAAGACAAACGAAGAACGTGGACAATTTAATTACATTTAATATTATGTATTTAATAAAGTATTATTATTATCATTAATATTTATATATTTTGCAAGTTATTTACATAATATTTACCGGATGTAAGTAGCCTATATTTTTATTATTACAGTCAGAAAAAAAAATTATAAAATCATACTTATATACAAGACAAATGGAAAAAGTACATGTTATGAATAAGTAAAAATTTCCGCAAAAAAATAGAAATTTCTGTAGTAGCTATGTTTTTTTTTAAAGTTAATTTCCTTTTGAGTTTATTAATCCCGGTGACCATAAAGGTGACATATAATTTGTAAAAACACAATTATTTTAACTTAATTAAGGCTTGTTTAACAACTTTTTCCGAGTTTTCCACGCAGTCCATAAAATTTTGTATCCATATGTTTAAAATTGACAGAAATTTTGTTACTTATTGTAAGAATATTGTTTGTCAAGAACTTTTGTAAAGATTGTATATTAGTTTCTTGGGAAAGTTTGATTCTTCGAACGTAAAACTAAAATGCAAAATTGAAAGGTTTAAAACTAAAACAAAAATCAATCAAAATCAGAGTAAGCTCGACCGTAGCCGTGTGCAAAAGTTAGTACAGTTAGCATAATTAAGTTTTCATCAGTGAGATATGTAACTACATACTAATTTGATAGTAATTTCCCTTGCTTATTTTATTACTAGAGTCTAATATGGTAACTTTGTTATTAATAATATATTGCTCTAAGGGAAGGGGGTAGATAAGAAAGACCCATTAAATTTCGGCCAAGATCAGATATTTGTAATATTTTAAATTTCAAGAGTTTCTTGTAATTTTGTGAGAGCTAAAAAAAATCACCAAATATATTTTTTTATTTATATATGGATTTTCTAGGGTAATTAAGGTCTAGAATTTACAAAAATACCATTTATTTTACAATCGATTGACTAGTTTCTGAAGTATCGTATGAAATGTCTTTCACGCCTGTTATGTTTTCAAAGGATATTACAAAAATTACGAATGTAGTCGTAAAATAAATGTGATTTTAGCAATTTATGGGTCAAACTTTTATTAAATTATACTTATCGAAATTGTGAAAAAAAATTGGGAATTTTTTGCAATTTTTTGAAGGTGAGCAACGAGAAAAATTTTTGATATATAATTAATTATTTTTAACGAATGGATGCGTAATATTTAAGATATTGCTTAAAATCGTATTCGAAGATTGATATCCCGGAGCACTTTAAAACAAATCTCCAAAACTAGCCATCCAATTTGAAAATAAATATTAATTTTACATTTTTAAGGTTTAATTAAATTCCTTAGAAATCCTAATAACTCTTATTTTTAAGACTAGAAACTCATTAAAAAATGGCTACACAAAAAAATTTACTTTTATAACAAAATTTAATTTAAATCGATCGCTCCGATACTATTTAGTGTCCCATTTTAGCTTTTTCCTAAGAAAATAATATTAGTGAAAAATTCGTCTCTTATAACATTAAAATGAAAATTAAGGAATAACAAATCCATACTGCGATTGATGAATATTATTTTAATCCAAGCGAATATGCTATAAAAAGAAAAAACGAAAACTGAAAACTTGAAATGTTAACTATATAAAAGTTCATTCACATGTGAAAAATATTATAAGAGTTAGGGCACAGGACTGAAATGTAAAACTAGATTCAATATTATAACAACAGTCGAAAATTAAATTAAAATTGTTTCAAAAACAAAGAAGCTATCAAAGATTATTTTCTATTCTATCTCTCTCTTGAAAACGATATTTAACATGTAATCTATATGGAGGTACTAACAGTGGACGTCATACGGTGATATTTCCCTCTTTGTTCAATTCGGAATTCTTAATGTCCATACCTTGCTTATTAAAAAAAAATAATTTCAGATCTATTGATCGTGAAGTAAACACTCTTTAATCGAAGTAATTAAAAAACTTTAGTCCGGTCACCCTATTAAAAATCTGCACTTTTTCATAATTTTTTCAATAAAATACGAAGTATTCATGAGCGAATTCATTCACATGCATACCTCGCCTTTCAAAGACAAAAGTGTTAAAGGCTTATATTAAAAAAAAAAAAAACAAATTACCTCTCATCTAATGAGTAAATCAATTGTAATGTAAATGATTTTAACTACCATTTACATTACACTTATTACTTATAAGTCGCGCGTTGTCAGCATATTAATAAAATATAACTGCAAAAGAAAGCTAAATATGTGTTTGAACAAAATATACAACAACAACATGAAAATATTAAAATTAAAATGTATATTATGAAAAGAAATAAAACGCATTTTACATGAGGTCATTTCCGGTTAATTACAAAATTTAATAATAAACATGGTAAAAAAAAGAAAAAGATTCTTTTAATTACATTACAAAACAATATTTACAAGTGTTTCATTATATGTAGTTTTTTACATATAAATTAAATAAATGGCTATTTTTTTATTATAAAAATCTGTAAATATAAATTTCCAATAATTGGGCTTTTAACGATCCGCAAGGTACAGCCAATCCTAATCTTGGAGAATAAAACATAATAATTTGTTAATTTATTCACTTTATCAGACTGATTTTGCTGAAACCTTATTCAGAGTTTAAGTTACGTAATTACGCGTAGAATGAAAGTAGCTCTATGTCGATAGCTTAACTTTTTATCAAGATAATTGAGGCGGAAAAAAAATTGAACATACACACACATATACACAGGCATCTCTCTAAAAGTTTTGGATTTGCGTTCTTGGGACTTGATTTTTCAACTATTCACTGAGAAACTAAATATGTAATCGTAACTTATTTAAGTCTAATTTATATTATTTTAATATTTTTTATTTCACAAACTAATTTGTTTCCTCTGGACCTTCATATTTATTTCATACTAGAAACTTCACTTGGTGGTACCAGCGTCGTATTAGCATTCCTTATGCTATATGACCGTTGTGAAACCTTCCTAACACAGTTATTTGTTCGATATACGATTGAGCATCAATGATTAAACTATTTTTAATCATTAGGATTCATAAAATACTACAAATAAAATTATAAATTCATACATAATAAAATGTTTTATAATTATACATGTGTTTATTGGCTTAATTTGGGCTAAAAATGCAGCGAACTCAATTATTTCATGAAAAAATTTTAAAAATAAAAGTTGTTTGTTTAAAAAAACCAACATATTTTGTAATTGAATTATTCTTGTATATTTTATGGTTTAAAAGTTGGTACATTGGACCAATTAATCACTCATTCACAAACTTGATTTTACTTTTAAGACCTAGAATACACCCCCAATTTCAACTCACTATATCTTGTCGTTCAAGAGTTATCTTGGCTCGATGAACAGACATGTATGCGAAAATGGACTAATTAGGTGATTCTATGAATACCAATACCAAAATTTTGTTTGTGCTACATTTTCTAGCTTTATAAACAAAAATCTAAATAATTAAAAACAAATGAAAAGTTTTGCAACGTCCAAAACAAAATCAATCAAATACAGACTGATTCTGGTTTAAATATTATGAAAAAATAATTCACGATAGCAAACATTTAATAAACGTGTTTCATTCTTAAAAATAAACTATTATTAAACTTCGAGGTTAGCCAATCAAAGTATTTGGAAATGCCCAAACATTGAACCACATTATTCATTTATGATGTGAAGATACTAATTTTAACCTGCTTTTAAAAAGTCTCCACCCTCGATTTCACTCCAATATTAATAACCAAAAACCTGAATTATATATTTATGCTCAGTGGCTGTAATAAAACTGCGTCTATAAGTTCGTTTTATTAAACAAATACTATCTTAACGAGAATACTCTTGGATTATTAAATGATACAAAGTTTATAATTTGGTTCGTTTCACACAAAAGAAGAAGTTTGCTAACTAAATACAGGAAAAAAGAATCGAATTTTAATTTTAATAATTGAAATTTGTTTGTTATAATCAAATCTATAATTTTATTATGTATATAATGAATAATACATTAATTATTTTTGTACGAGATGAAAATATCTTCCTAAAAACCTTATCTATCTTTTTACTTTTGACTGATAAAACTTAAAGATTGATTTCTGTTATCAAACTTAATAATTTAAAAGATACGTTTTTCCTTTGGATATCCAAGGGTACGTATACGGATATCCAGTACACCCCTACAGTTTATTAGACTCAAATTAGTGACGATTATATATATTTTTAGGTACCCAGTGGGAAGTTCTTGTCATGGTACCGATTTTGTGAATTCGAAATTTTGAAATATGTTTATGTTTCAAGATCGCTAGAACCCAAATTCAAAGTTTTTAGAGCGATGTCAGTTCTCAGCAAACTCAGTCCTCTTGTAGTTTTTCGAGGATAATTGACTCCAGTGAGTACATTACCAGGTTTATTTTATACAACTACGTCAAACTCACCTCAATTTTTGAAATGTTTTTTTTCCAAAGTTTGAGAATAGGGAAATATAAAAAAATGGACGTTTAATAAAATTTTTAGGTTGGAAAATTAATATTTTGTTTAAATAATTAGGAAAAATTATTATATGCACAATTTATATTATATATATATATATATATATATATATATATATATATATATATATATATATATATATATATATGATTTAAAATTTTAGATAAAAGTTGTAAGATTTTTCACGGTGAATGCACTAGTGAAGTTTATTTTGACCAAGTGAATGATCTACAAGGATCTCGATACTTTTTGAAACCTAGCAAAAAGTCAGTTATTATGTTCAATTAGTAAATAATAATAAGCGACATTTTTGCAGAAAACTAATTTGCTTCACCTATAACTTTGAACAACTCTCAGAAGACAATTTGCCCTTATCCATCCTACAAGTTTTGTTTCGAACGGGTACATTCCGAATTTCTATATCATTCTATACTATTTCTATGTTCCTGTTAGTGTGGTATTTGGATTAATCTAGTTAGAGCTACCACGCTTTTATATTTTACAAACTAAACAAGAATATTTGAATGTATAGATCATTTTCTATTCAATAATAATAATATAACAAATCAATTTTTAACAATTCTACATTCAAATTTATTATATTTTCCAAGGATTTTCCAATTAAATAGTTATAATTATCTATTATTTTAATCAATTTTGTTATTTATTTTTTTCGTAAAAAAAAAAATGTTATATAATGATTTCAATTATTATTAATATTATTATAATTATATTATAATGAGCTTATTATAATACATAAATATTTTTTTTAATAGAGAATTATTTAAATTTTATGTATATATGTTAAAAATTGAAAATAATGTTTTAACAATTCTACATTCAAATTTATTATATTTTCCAAGGATTTTCCAATTAAATAGTTATAATTATCTATTATTTTAATCAATTTTGTTATTTATTTTTTTCGTAAAAAAAAAAAAATGTTATATAATGATTTCAATTATTATTAATATTATTATAATTATATTATAATGAGCTTATTATAATACATAAATATTTTTGTAAATAGAGAATTATTTAAATTTTATGTATATATGTTAAAAATTGAAAATAATGTTTTGTTTTGTTATCGATTGAAAATTGATGATAAGAACATTTGTTTTTAATTGTACCAGCTTGGCACTGTCATAATAATTGTAAATGATTGGATTATATTAAATATGTATATATTCAAATGGAAGTGGGTAAATATGCCTCAGATTACCATATCACATTTTTCTCTTTATAACCAAGTAGTTTGTGTAAAGCAGTCTCTGAAGTCATTGAAGGGACTTGAAAAATAATCGATCGATTTAGGTAAAATATCTTTCGCATTGGCAACCCTAGTACTTCATCTATACAAGACTATAAAAGACAACTACATAGCAATGACCACCAAGCTAAGCAAATTAAAGATTTTCACGCATAAAATATTAACTACAAACCAAAATTTGATAGAGTACAGCCAAAGCATGAAATAAACAAAAACAACGGCCTAATTTTCGGAAATAAAAAAAATTGCAGCGGGTTAAATATATCAAAAACTAAGATTTAAAAAAAGATAAAAGCCTCATACAAGATATTTGAGAAGTCTACAAAATGACGTGCGCATAATGAAAAACGGTTCATGAGTTTTGTCGTAAATAGTAAAAAAACTTTCAAAATATGAAAATTTTTAAAATTGAAATTATTTATTGAAAGTCTTAAAAATTTCAGAGAAAATGCTCCTTAAACAACATAAGAGTCAGTAATCCGAACTCCGAAAAATTTCTGAAAAAATCAATTGTTCATAGGAAAAATCAAATTTCGAGGTGATCCGATTTTTATTTTGAAAAATACATTCTACCCTTAAAGAATGAATGATTTGTTTCCTTAATCAATCGATGATCAATAGAAAACTTTTATTTACTTCCTTATATTTTTTGTGTCAAAGTGGACTACAGTCGTTTAATTAGTAATTTAATAAAACTAGTTCGAGCTTCTTGTATTTAAGTTTTTATTTAGTTTTCTCTGTCCCGATCTTTGTCTCAAATCAAATCTTGTCAGTTAAATTTGATCCACTTTCCGGTTGAGCTGACCCATTGAGCTGAAATTGTGCATACATATGTAAATCGGATGACAATACAATATTATGACATAAAATAATACAAAAATAGTATGGTAACGATGAAAACCTTTGTCTTCCTTATTTCATTGCGTTTCCACCATTTGATATTAAATATGCACATAATATTTATACTAAAAATTCAAAAAATAAACATTATTGAATAGCTCTTTGATATTTTATCTTAATAACTTGTGCCTAAATTTATTTTCGTATTGTCTATTTGGTTCTTGGGTAAATGTTTTCTGTTTTAATAAATACGAAAAATTTTTTAATCTATTCTCTAAATAATTCTCATATTAAATTATTTCCACTAAAACTTCTTATGAGTACGTTTTCAAAGAATTCACGGTTGCTTAAAGCTAACTGAAAAATTTGTTTAAACTGTGGTTAATAAATGCAATGTTTTAAGGGATTAAAAACGGATTTAATTTAGTTTAGAAATTAAAATTAAAATATTAAAACAACAATAATTGATAATGAAAGACATCCCGGACGTAATACATGTGTCGTGAATAAAATAATTAATTAGGAAAATGTTTTTCTGAGATATTTTTCAGAACCTCTTAACAGTTAATAACGTGGAAAAGGTTATATTTCGAACCAAGGAATATAAAAAATTTTTATAAATAATTCATATCATAAAAAGTTTTAATATTTCAATTAATTATTTATTATTGATTGAAGGTTATGTTCATATAATTAATTAAAATAATAGGTATAAGTTAAGTTACATTTTTTTTTTTTTATGTATAATTATAAATTCTATTAATTGTTCTTAATTCTATTTAATAAATATAAAAATATAATAAAAATCATAAAGGTATTAAATATTTATTTTTTTATTAATTGAAAAAATTAAATACTTTTATAGTATTTATTTAACATAAACTTTTAAAATATTTATTCAACAGTTAATAAAGTATAAGCGATAAATTATTTGACTTTAATAAGAATAAAAAAATAAGGAAATTTTCAATTAATATTATTTTTGTTTTCCATTAAACAAAAGAAAACTAAAACAAGTGCAAGTAACAATTAACTATTCAGGTACCGTGTATATGTTTAAATTTCAATATTTGTAGATAACAACTAACAGAGTTAATTGTTTAGATACTCGACATATGATTAAATATCAATGTTTGGACTATTCTTATTTAGTATTCATAAAATACTATAAATATCCAGGCTATACAGTTATAAATGTATACAGGTATAATAAAAATATGTATTGTAAATACCAATAAGTGATAATTAGCTAAATTTAATACGAACAAATTTTTCAAACAAAAGTTGTTCGTTTCAAAGAAATAAACATTTTTTGTATTTGAATTTTTTATATTTTAAAACTTGGGTCAGAGATCCCTTGGATCCAACATACCGATTTTGCTCATTCCCGAACTTAAACTCACTTTTTATGTTTAGAATACGTCACCTAAATTTCACCTCATTATCTCTTTGTATTTTGGAATTATCATGATAACGGGTGGACGGACAACCGGAAATGGGCTAATTAGGCGTTTCTATGAACATCCATTCCAAAATTTTGTTTGTGCGATCAATATTTCCTAGCATTACAAATTTTAGACCAAAATTAATATACTCTGACATATTATGTATGTTTAGTATAAAAATATGTCCATCATAGTATGTCATTGATTATTTTATGTAATATAATTATGTATGGGATATTATTCTAGTATATGAATACGTCGTCTACCAATACGGTTGCACATATTATAATGGATCTTTTGTTGATGAAGTTATGTTATATAAATAATTATTCCAACAGATCCATTATATTTCAAATATAAATAATTGTATGCTTTGAATATTAATTGTTCTTAAGTATTATAAAAAAATATATATATTTACAGTAGAATTCGCTTTTATTTTCAATAATATTTCAACTCACAAAAAAGTAAAACTTTTAGTGTATCGCAAAACTTTTTATTAATGGTTAAAATACTAAAAAAAATTGAAATATGTATACTTGGACGTCTTTGCTTCAAATTTGTGCAAATTAAAACAATCTAAAAATGCAGTTTGCATATTCGAACGCACTTCGCAAACATAAAAATGATGGTCATATCAAAGACTTTTTAACACTTTTTCATGCTTAGACAGTGCGTGCCAATTTTCTATACATTTTATATTTGGAGCAATTAAAATAATATATATATATATATATATATATATATATATATATATATATATATATATATATATATATATATATATATATATATATATATATATATATATATATATATATATATATAAATGCATTATTTCTCATGATAACCGCTACGAGTGTCTACAATTTGTAATAAAACATAAACATTTTAGAAAATAAACTATTTGTTCAATTGTTTCCATGTAAATTGTATAGTAAATGTCATACAATAATTATTTAATATATTTACGAAAAACATGGCATTTAATTGAATATTGGGTTGTTATTCGGTTGTTAAATTGGAAGAATAATAAATAAATAATTATTCATACAAATTAGTTTACAATTTTGTTTCTATAGTTACAGTTAATTGTAATTATCTTAATATATAAAATTCCCGTTTCAACTTTCTTTATTTTCCGATTATTTTCTTTTTTTATTGCAAAATTAACGATTTTCGTATACTTAATTGCCTGAAGTTCCATAAGTTTCTAAGAGATAGTAGTGTAAGTCACTTATTTGGTATAATATGTCAATAACTTATGTTATCTAGGTTCAATTAAAACAGCTTAAAATTTACAAACAGTGTGAAACTTAATCCAACTTAAGAGATAGATTTTAACTCAATTTTTCTCAAGAACCCGGGAAGATATTTTGAAAAAATTTAATAATTAAAAAAATAGTAATTAAATATGTACCAGACATGAATCAATAAAAAATGGTTTAATCAAATGAGAAAAATTGTCACAGCAAAGCTATTATGATTATGATATATGACTGAAACTATTAGTTAAAATACATACTTAAAAGTGTAGGGCCTGTCAATACTGAAGTTCGTTCAGCGTACTGGTAACGATAATAAAATAGGATATTTATTATAAGAAAACGATTTTCCTGCATATTTATTCATCATGTTTTCTGTAGGACAGACAGAAAACTAATTAGGTGTTTCTATGAACACGCAGTCAATATTCGGTAGTGGAAATTTTCATAAAATAATTTAGTTTTATTTATTAAATGGTTGACATGTATTATAACAACTCTTCATACGGATTCGTTTATGTTAAAATAATTAGAAAAAAATAATCTCTCTGTAAAAAAGGTATATCATCATCATCAAGGTCACATTGGAATTCAATTTGTACTACATATAAATATTTATGAAGATTCCACAAACTCCCACAGATTCACACACTAACTACGCATTAACTAATAATATTTCAATTGAATTGTTGATAATAATAAAAGGAGATGATGATGATCGACTATAATAATTCATTTATTTACATATATCGGGGTCGGCGGTTGGTGCCTTGTAGATATAATAATATCGGATAAATACAGGAGGTATTCTTTATTATATTAATAATATAATAAAAAAAGAACTCAACCTCTGTGAAGGTTAAGAAATTACATGTGGTGGCATCATCTGACTACAAAACTATTGAACACCGTGCCAATTATATCACAAATGCTTTTTATTTTTCTTTTATTTATTTTTAATAATTGTGAATGAAAAATTTATTTCAAAATATAATAGATTCCAAAAAAAAGTATCTAGTAGACCTGGGCCAAACCGTTTTAAAGACCATAATTGCAGATAAATAATTATCAGTTTACAAATGGTCGGAAAAAATAATTAATGATGTAAAAAATTAAGAGGGTGGGATATGTAATAATCGTTTTTTGTCCATTTTTGGCTAAATTAAGTCTCGTATCGAAATAAGTTAAATGTAAAAATTGTAGAAAATCAAAAAATCTAAAACTTTCTTATTGGACATAATTGGCTACTCATCGATTTGCCGTTAATTACTTACACTATTAACTACAATTTCAGATAAAAATTTGTATTGCCTTTAACATGATTGGCCCTGGTTTATAGTCTCATAATTACCAATTTATATTTTTATAAAAATTGAAAAATATCGATGATTGTTATATTTATTTAATGTTTAAAGAATGCAGTCCCATATCAGTTGATAAGGTAAAATTATTGGAATATTAAAAATAAGTTAAACATTTATTTTTGAAAATTTTTATTCGATTTTATTAGATTATTAAGTTTGAAGCACGTATTAATAGAATTGTTCACATCCATATATACAACAAAAGTCCAAAATAATTGTTTTAATTATTATTGGGGTGTGTCAGAAAGTATTAAAATTAAAATTTCTTACCCAATGATTTGTACAGGAATGTAAATGATATTGTAAATTACCTGAAATTAAAATTAAAAAAACATTAGAAAAATAATTTTCGAGAAATTTGATAATTTAAAGAACAAAAAATTCACTCCAATATGTAACATTTTTCAATTTTCGCGCACTCAAAAACAACTGATGTAAATGGTACGAAATTTGGTATGCATCAAGACCAATTGGGCAAGAATAAGCTAAAATAACAGCTTCTTTTCATGGAACAAAACATTTTTTTATTGAAATTTTTTGTTTCAAATACAAATGAGAAAGAGTTATTTATAATTTATACCTTTAATAGTCTACAAAATGATAATGCATAAAAAAATTATTGAAAAAGTATCATAATCAGATTAGCAAGATCAAGTAAGACAAAGACTAAATAAGCAAGACCAAGACCAAAATCGAAGTATTTGAGCAAGACCAAGACCATGAATGGAAGTATTTGAGCAAGATCAAGACTGAATATGCAACACGAAGACTAATACCAAGCCTGTCACAGTCTTGCTTTGCTCATCACTATAGTCAAATCTCAAATTATTCAAGCATTGGAAAATTTATTGGAAATTGGAAAAAATGTTAAACTACCTATATCAAATGAATTTCAGTAGGCTCACTGTAAATAGCACAGTTCTTAAAAATTACTTAAAACATCTTGAATTCATTCGAATCTATCGAAGCAAAATCAAGACTGAATATGCAACAAGAAGATTAATACCACAGCCTTGCTTTGCTCATCACTATAGTCAAATCTCAAATTATTCAAGCATTGGAAAATTTATTTAAAAAAAAAAATGCCAAACTATATAAAATGAATTTCAGTACATTCAATGTAAATAGTATAGTTCTTAACAATTACTTAAAACACCTTGAATTCATTCGAATCTATCGATACGTAACATGAAAACTATTAATATTGAGAGTTTTCATAATAGTCGTTTATTAGCAATAAAAAATGTAGTTATTTACAAGGTCAAATTGTAAAATATTATGTGATAAGATAAGTAATATAATAAATAACAGTAGTGGTAAGGGAGGCAAGACGCGATTCATATTTTCTAATTTTATCCATAATTTTATTTTGATATCCATATAAATAAAAACCCACTGAAAATAATTACCTGTAATAAGAAATACGTTCTTATTTAAGAAAATGTATTTTCAACATTTCAATCACATTATCTATAGAGTAATATTTGAAATTATACCAAAAGAAATTTGCATATTACTTTTATCAACAGAAACACAAACACAATATGGATTGATGATAGATGGATTCTTGTTCTGAAGTAAAATTTAAAATATTTTCAAATTCAAAATTAAAATTAGGCTTTTGAAAAAAAAAATGTATTTTTTTTTTATGAATTTCAAAACTTTATGAAACAATATTAACAGTGTGCGAAAAACTACAGGAAACAGTTTTAAAGTGATAAAATTTAAAAAAAAAAACACTATGTCGTAATAATGTACAAATAATTTTCATGATATTGTAATGAAAAAATAATATCTTTATTTCGAAAAGTATAACATCATGGGTGGGCATCCACATATGACGTCATCAAAATATGCTAATATACAATAATGATGACACCATATGTAGATGCCCATCCATGTTTTTATACTTTCTAAACATGGATATTAGTAACGTGTGACGTAAAAATGTTAAACTTGAGTCCGGGAACTATCGGGGTGTGCTCCGTACTGAATCTAATAATTTTTTTAATTTAATTTTACTTTTTATTTATAATGAAAAAAATAAAAATTGTTTTGTTATATAACTTTTCACCTTTCCAATTATTACAAATAAAATTTTAGTTCACCCTTATTGAATATGTTTTTGTTCAAAATGGCTATAAACAAATGTTTTAATACATTACAATGTGTTCAACCATAAAGACGTTTTATCTTCAATATGTATTATGGTATTATACAATGGTACTTGAATATTGTGACGTCTTATAAAATTTCCAACATTTTTACCATGTTCGATGCCAAATAGAAACACGTTCAGAATATCAAATAAAGTTTTTATTGATGTGTTGTATAACCTCTCTAATGCATAAATAATAAATATTATGCATAAACATGTAACTGAAGTCAACAAATAAGTACTTTCAGATATATACTTTCAGAAAATATATAATTACAATATACAGAGTGTGCAAATTAAAGGAAAAATGGAAATTCTGGGAAATTTTTTCAGTAGTACCGGTGGACAACATATTTCATCATTTCGTTATACTATCCTGAACAAGTTTACCAATTTTCATTGCTTGAAAGATTATTAAAACAAAAATGTACTATTTTACCCATCAAAATGTAAAAATTGGCACAATACCAAACAAAATTCGGTGTTCTCCTTTCTAACAAGATGTTGACTTAAATTATATGTAATATACATTGTATTTCATTCAATTTTCCCGCTCAAATAACTCAAAAAATACTTATTCAAATGTTTTGAAATGCACAATACCGGTAAAACGGAGAACACATCGAAAAGTTTTCTTAACAAAAAAAAAATTTTACGCTAAAAATCGAAATTCGATATTAAAAAATGTTTTTTCGAGAACAACTCTTCAATACGCCCTCTGTTTTTTTAGTTTTTTGGCCGTGAAAATAGAAAATTTTTTACATAATACAGGATGCTTCAATATTATGTTTCAATCCCTCTTTAGACAATCGTTAGAATGTCAAATCAAGGATTTTAAAAAATTTATGGCTAATTAACTTGTATTCCGAGATTACAACTTATTCAATATAATGTAATTGGGTTCAAAATCAAAGCTTAAGAGGTCGATTTTCTCTTGGGTGCATTTATCGTTATATATAGTGTTGATGTGTATACCATAATTTATTAATTTTCCAAAGTTAAATTTGTTTTCTAGCCTACAAAATTAGAAAGAAAAGCTTTTGTGAAATAATTTTAATATTTTATTTTAAATTTCTTATACAGAAATCCAATTGTCCAATTGTCGACTATCTGGCCTATTTCACCATAAAATAGTATTTCGTGTTATAAAAAATAATATATGGTTTTTAAATTGTCTCATAAATTCGAGTTAGGTCTCATTGTCCGAAAAAAAAAACCATTAATTAATTTGTGTCCCATAGACACAATAAATTGTATAGTTTTTAATTTAAAATCATCCCCCTTATACCCTAGGTTACAGACATACACACATACATACATAATAAATTTTATAAAAGCATATTGAATTATAAAGTTTATAACCACATTTTTAGTACAGGGTCTCTCAAAATAATAGGAATAATAGGGATCGGATTGATTTTTTTTTTACTGCAATTGAAACCTTAAGCCAGAGTCGATAATTTTTGAAATCATAAAAAATTATAGTAGGATGAAACCCATGGAAATCGGAAGAAAATATAACAAAAATGAAAGAAAAAATAATTTACCCGCACCAAAAAAGGTTGTGTGAAAAAAGTGAAAAAAAAAGTTGTAGATCTTTTTATAACGTATAACTTTGCCATTTTTTATTTGTTTCATAGGACTCACCCTCTTTTAATTCCCGACCACAGATTGCCTGTAATTTATTTTTCCTTTCATTTCATTATTTTTATTTTAATATTCAAGTTTTGTCATGGTTTCAGTCTAGTTGCATGGGTTTTATTAAAGATTACTAATTCCTTTGCCGACATTCAATAGCTTTAGCCACCTTTAAGTCACTACTGGTAATCACATTAAATATTATCAATGAACAATAAGCTAAGTGGTCAGGGTAAGTATTTTGATTCACCCTGATTGACTTATGGGCTGCAACACGCATTTGTATTTTTTGATTCGGCATAATATTTATGGAACACACAGTAAATAAATACAATATACATATAGTAGTGCCATTATTATTATAATTTAATTAAAATATTAATAATTAATTAATGTCTTATGCTCTAATTGCATATAATTACAACAACACAAAAATAAATGATGCCAGTCATTTCAAGTCACATTTCAAAAATATTATTATTATCTTAATATTAATTATTTTATGAAAAAATTAACAATGTTCTCATTTTATTTAGATTAAAAATATTAATTTTTTACAAAAATTTTGCACACACTTCAATAGTAGACATTTTTATACTTATCCTTTTTTAGGAACATTTATCACCACTAACCTTTGTCTCACTTTAAAAATTTAGAAAACTAGAGTATTTTCCATAAATTTTACTAAGGAAATCGTCTCTAGGTGTTTTTAGGGTCATTGATCACAAATCCAAGGTAAATGAGGATGGTTTCAACCTCATTTAAACCCCCTAGAAGTGAAAGAGAGACAATTTTGAAATTTAAAATTTCACCTCGGCATTCGTATCTCGGGGGCTTTCAGACTGCTACTGATTAGTGGTGATGAATGTTCCTGAATGTATCAAGTACACACTCAAACAATATTTTTTAAATCGGAGCTGTTCCAACGTTTTTCCACATTTCAACATTTTTTTTTTTTGGCTTATTTACTGTGTTTCGAGTATATAGCGAGCAACCATAAAAATCTAATTCAGAAATTTAACTGCGTACCGTAACATAACTGATTTTTCGACTATGCTTTAGAATATAAAATGAGAATTTTTAATTATATAAGCGACTAAAATACACTAAATATATTCTATTTGAAATCGTATTTAAATAAAATTTATGTAGAAATTATAATCCCTGTAACTCACGTAAATTACGTATCAGTTTGTTATAACTAGATCAGAGTAGAAGCCTTAAGAAATGATAAAAAGTGGAGGAAAATTACAGTAGGATGAAACCCATTGGAAATGCAAGATAATATGATAAAAAATAAATATTTTCAATCAAAAAAATTACAGTGTATTTGGAACATAAAAAGATAAGTTTTCACCAAATTTCGGAGAGAAAAAATTAAAAAACCAAAAACTCTTTTTCACATAAATTTTGAGGTTATTTAAAAAAAGTGTAAATACAAATGTTGTAGATCTTTTTCTTACCTACAACTTTACTATTTAATTTCTTTCCATAGTTTTGCTGGAAATTCAAATAAACCGAATTTTACCGTTAAAAACTCATCAATTTTCAGTTTCATCCTACTATAATTTTTTTTGTTTTCAAAAATTATCTACCCTGGTATAAACATGGAAGTGACTTGCATATTTTAAAAACTTTAAATAATAAATGTGTGAATTTTTTAATAAATATAATCATATATTACTACTACCTTTAATATATTATATAGTAATAATAATAATAATAATAATATGTAATTATTTGATTTTAAATAATATGTCTTAATGTATATTTAACGCTGAGATGACTCCGAAAATGATTGAAGTAATACATAGTAATTAAAATATTTTTGTTTGGAATGTTGTGAATAATGGATCTTTTTAATGCATTAAAACATTTCGCAGTAATTGGTTAATTATCTTGTAGTTTTTATGGAGTTAAAATCTTTAAAAAAATATATTTTATAACCTATACTATCATTAATGAGTATCATAGAGGACTTTGATCCCGAGTTCATCTTATCTAGTACAAGAATTAAAAACGTAGAATTTATGGCCAACCATATTGACAAAGAAATTCAATAGGCGAAAAATAATTATGACTATTGCGTTTGGGAGCATATTAATTGCATTTATCCATACAGACCAATAAACTATAGTAAATTTTATCAATTATAACTTCAAAGTTGCAACCACAAAGTGGAAAAAATATATTCATTTTACTGGCCCATATCTCAATAATATGAAGTTTATTTACATGTGTTTCGATAAAATATTTTGTTGAAGAAATCTGATATAAATTAATTTTGAGACTCCCTACTGACGTAACGTAATTACTGATCTCCAAAGTTACGCAATATCAGATACAGTCAGTACATGGATGGGTGACCGCCTAGGAATACTGTGTGCTGTTTCTGTGTAGAAATAATATACTCAGTGTAGTCACGTGTATGATCTTAGTAGTAGAAAAGTGACTAAAAATAAAATTAAAAAAAATTAATTATAACTTAAAACCAATTTAAGCCATTTGGATGAAGTTTTATATTAAGGTAGTCGGTTTCAAAATCAAACAGAAATTAAACCTCAATGGCTCAATAATGAGAGTATTGGAAAGTTCCATAACGAGGCTCAAAACATTGAGTAAAACGAGCAAAGCTCGACCACCCAAGTACTAGTAATGATTAAAGTAAACTTGCTATTATTCAAGTCTTTCTGCTTATGGATGCCATTTAATTAAATTTTATTTAACTAAACGTAAATGTAGACAGAAATAATAAAGATAAAATGTAATTGTAAAGGTTTTGTAAGCGACAATGGAATTTTAATAATTAACTAGAAAATAGAAGAGAATAATATTTTCATTTTTTCATAAACAAGATTATATGCCTGACAGATTCATAACTTTTTATCATAAAAAGAAAAAGATAAAACTGTGGTTGATAATAATATTTTTCACAAGAAAAGTATTTTGTGTTGCGATGAAAAAGATTGGCTTAAAAAATATGTCGCATATTCTAAAAACGTACAACCTTTTATTTGCAGTTTTCCTCAAATTGGTTAAAGGTGATTTTACCACAAACATGAATGGAGAATGGACTGAACAATACCCCCATGAAATTGGCCACTGGCTAAAGGTTTTGCAAACAAGAATAGAAATAAAAATACGTGTAAATTAAGTTCATTAGAATTATTTTCGTAACAGAAAAGAAACCTACGTAATGGTAGGAGAGCCTAATCGAGGATTACTCCTTGTTGAGTACCTCCATGAAATCTTAGCTCCCTATATGGTGCCGCCCATATAAAGTTGAAGATCAGAATATTAAAACAAAAAAATCATTAGTTGGATTTAATCGAGCACGTCAGATTAAAACATGGTAGGTTTATTACGTGCAGAAAAGTAGTGACGCATGTCTTTTTTGCCAGTTTCTCACTCACTCATTCTCTTGAATCACGCTCAAATCGTCATTTTAGTAGAATATACACTTTTCAGCTCGTAATTAACCTTCCATACCTTAGTCTGACACGGTCGATTAAATCCAACTATCGATTTTTTTTTCGATTCTTACGCGCAGCACTATGTACAGAGCTAATTTTTGGTGGAGGTACTCAACAAGGAGTATGATATCTCGACGCGCTCGGGTTAATCCAAAAATTCTCGCATGCGCTCCTATTCCATAAGCTTTTTGGAATTATTTAATAAAAATTTATTTCATTTTACAAATTCTGTTAAAGCAAATAAGTTTTCTTACAAGACATTCATTATCAAACTTTAAATTCGTATCCAGAAAAATTAGAATTTGTAATGAGTACAATATTTTCTAAAATTTTCTATTTTAAGAAATACAACAGAAATATACATTTTGCATACCAGTTGCTAAGAAAGGCATGTAGTGCCCGCATCGAATTTTTCATGTATTCATTTTCTAATAAGATAAATTTAAAACAAATGTAAAACCATTGTCAATTTAAATTACCGTATGATAGATAAAATCTTCCCAGTAAATATTTATTTTACGAAAAATATACAGAACATTTTTCTAATATTTGTAAAAACGTGTGTGTATTTTCACTGATAAGCAATGTGTATAAACCATTTTACAAACTCATTTATAACATAAGTATCAATTTTACACACGGCTATGGTTACAAGATTCCCTCTAACACGGTTATAATTATATATCAATTCTGTACCATTTACCATGTACGTATATAACTGGGATTTCATGGATGGCATGCGACAGGCTACGTTGTGTATTACCACAGCTAAACCATTTAACTATTTCCGGCTGAAATTGATCAGGGTACTGTTGAGAAGAGAAATGGAGTTTTTGATAAGGCACTGTCGGTTAAACTATTATCTTCATAATTTGGGAAACTGAGACGATCCTACTTATAGGTCATGCCTGGAGGACGATGAAACCTACATTCACATCATTTTCACCTGTAGAAATCTTCAGAATATTTGGGTCTGAAACTCTGGATTTATCCATTATGAGAACAATTTTGGTGGAGAAGCTGTAGACTGTTTGCGTGACCACTGATCCTATAGAATTGCATGCCTCGGATGGTTTTTTCGTTGCACCTTGCGCCAGAAGTCATACTAGCCTTCAGGTGATGGAGTGTTTTAAAAGAAAGTACAGATAACCAAAACGTCTTGGTGCGAGGAACTCAGCTTCAGTTCCCCTCTAATTTTTATCTCATCTTATCTTATATACGTATAACTTCCTATTGTTTTATAAATGGTACTAGCAAAAATAGCTACCCACTTGACAAACGTTCCTTTTTTGAACTCGAACATTTGGCTAAATCAAGAAAAAATTTAACTCTAGCATAGCGGCACGTGGGTGGGGGTACAATATCAGTGCATAACTGAGGATTTAGAAGAATTGCGTTGTTAAAATGCATTTTTCTTGCATATCTCACTCTTTATAAGTCAATAACGTCGTTTTTCTTATACCAAATGGTAAATACCATGAACTTTCTAATTAAAAACTCATTTTAGGCCAAAGTTAACAACGAATCAAGCTGACGATATGCCTTTTGTATAGAATATACCGACTGTAGTCTCTCTATGACCTTAGTAGTTATAAAGTGACAAATAATAGAGTAATAATTTTAAGAAAAAAAAAACATTCATTGTAAACAGAAAATTCTAGCACATTATGTCGCCATAATATTTGACGCCAGTTGTTTTATGTCGTAATTTATCTATACGACACGATATAAAAAAAAGTATTAAAACGCATGCGCATGTAATATTTAATGTAAATGTAATATCAAGTCAATATAACGCATCATTGGTTCATCAGCTATATCCTAACTTGATTTTAACTATTTGCGACATGTTATAGAATTTCTATGAATAATATACTAGAAATTGTTATTTAAGTTATTATTGAGTTTTAACTTTCATGAGCAATATAGTTTTTAAGTTATTATCATAATAAGTTATTATAAATTTACTAGTTATAATAAATAATTTTAAATTAAAAACTTCTACAAATAATTTCTATGAGCACAACAAATCAATTTTGTAGCTAAGGGTATGGAATTTGAGTTTTTTTTTGAGTGTGTATGAAAAATTTTGTAATTCGATGGAATTTAATCACTAAAAATTATTTTGCCCCCTCACTCACCTTAGAGCTGAAATTTTTTACTCAAACTAATACGGGGTTCACTTTTTTTTCCTCTACAAAAATTCTAAAATTGATATTCATTTTTGTATTATATTAGTCGAAAAATCAATCACTTTGGAAAAGACATTTTGTTCGCCAAGGGATAACACCAGATGCCCAGTGTCCGAAAACTCAGAAAAAATACAATTTGTTGTTCTTGGACAAATGACATGTACGAGGCCAAAATCGGTTTAGTTTTTTGTCTATCCTCAACAAATAACAGCTTGATGATCCAAACATTCATAAAGTAGTTGATATCATTATTTGTTCTTGAGATATTCGGGATAAATAATCCAGAATGGACATACATACATACGCACAGGCATCCTTCTAGAAATGTTGGATTTGATCGTAAAATCTAGACATGTCAATATTTTGGATTCAAAATATCAGCTCCATGACAAGAAGTTAAGAAACAGATATTCACAATTTCAAGTTTGTGGGGGAATCAAAAATTTTACGGACTCCAAAAAGCAAGTTTAGTTTTCAGAATTTTTGAAAAAGGCTGTTAAACTTATCAAAATTAATCTACATACAAATTTTTAGAATAATATTTATCAACGATACGTTTCACCAATAACTTGATCAACTTTATTGAAACAAAAGTTCTCACTAGAAATTTCATTCAACTTTTGTTGATCAACTATATAATCGGTCTTTTAAACTTGATACGTGAGAATGCGCCTGTAGTACGAATTCTTAGAAGTCACTATCAAACACCGAAAAATCAATAACGATCAAAATTTATTATTCATAACAGATACTCTCTTAATAATTTCGTAGCCAATTAACCCTCAATTAGCATTTCATTTATAAGTTTATTAAAAGGATTAAAACTATTAAAACTTTTAACTAAAATATAATTCGAAAACCAAAGTTAAAACATACCCTCTCTTATGTGCACTATAGTGTGAATAAAATTTTCGATATATGGAGCAGAACAGTTGTAAAAAGGGAGAGAATTCGAGGAATATAAACTAAAATCTACCGCATGTCTACACACACACACACACACACATAGAATACAGTTGAAGGATAAAATAAAGGATTCTATTATTTACTTATTCTATTAGTTTTATGGTTGTTTTATTACGACATAAATTTATATTCACACAGTAGAAAGAAACAACGTCAGGAATAGTGTTTGATGTTATTCAAATTTTAAATCTAAATATTTTATCTTTCTAAACGTGAAAATGAAAGAACCATAATTTGGTTTCAAATGGTCACAAACGTGTAGTGTATAGTATAGGCGAAGGAAAAGAAACACAAAATTCAGCTAAACTTACAAATTTAGATGCAGTAAAACGGCTGCTCAAACACTTGTTCGGATTTGGGTCAATTATTATACTTTGATAGAAAATGTATTGCATTTCGACTATATCTGTTTTTCTTGAAAATTTGCTCTAAAATTCAAGGAAAATCGTTTCAGCGTTTTTACGAATATTTCGATTTAAATGGGGAATAGGACTTCCGGATTTTCATTTTTTTTAGCTGCTGCATCCAAAATTGATAACTGGAGTTTCTCTAAAATGCATTCAAAATAATTTTATTAACTAAAATCCTGTGTAATCAATGAAGGATCAGTGAAAAAAAAAATTAAGCAAAGCTTTTATTTCACAACGTTGCGTGTTCTTTATTAACACTTCATCAGGCGGTTTACAAATTAAATACATAAATAATTTTATTAATTAAACAAAATATAAAAGTTATTTTTTAAATATTAATAAATCATTCAAAATAGTTCGATATTCGAAAAAATCGATTACCGATACACCAAATAAAAATCTATCATATCAAGACCCATCAAGATGTAATTAAAGCTTCATAATCGAAATCACCGACTTCAGGGATGTTCGATTCAGAGTTTTGAATGTATTTTTAAAGATATTCAGAAATTCACGAGTATAAGTCTCTTCAGATTATTAAGTACAGGTTTACGAAAAATGAAGTGGTAACCAAAATGTCAGAGATTCTCCCTCGACTATATAACACTACTGTATGAAACTTTAGCAATAGCTGACTTTAAAAGAAAATTAGTTCTAAGGTTATGTATAGTAAAAAATTTGTTTATATTATCTTGCAAATCTGGTTTGTTTATGAGATAAAACGAAAAAACATCATCCAGAAATTGTAATGAACGTTTTTTTTTTTATAGTTCGTTTAATACTCTATCAAGAAAAAGAATTTTTACCGCTGTTACTTCTCTATTTTTTACTGTTCCGTATATAAAAAAAAATGCAAACGATTCAAAAAAAGTTTATCTTCGTTTTTTTAAAAAATATTGGCCGCACACACAAAATTTTGGTATAGATGTTCATAGAATCACATAATTAGTCGATTTTCGCATGTCTGCCTGTCACCAAGATAACACTTAAACGAAAAAAGTTTAAATTTTGGTGACGTATTTTAAACATAAACACTGAGTTTAATAAGTTCGTGAATGGAGAAAATGGTTCATTGGGTTCGTGAATGGGTCCCTGCTTTTATTGGGATACTACTTTTGACTGAAACATATTTTGCAAAATGCTGAGGTTCGCCACAATTTTGATGGATTGATAGCTATGTAGACTGGGTATTTAGATTATTTAATGAATGCTAATGATTTTTTAAATAGTACAAACATTGATAATATATCGAATCTTGAGAATCAAAACAATTAACTCTGTTGGTTGTTAAATTCACTTGTTTTTTTTTTTAATATTATATTTTAAAACGAATTTTCTACTTAATATTTGTTCATTTTTTATATAGTTTTTAACAAGGAACCAGAAGCATGAAAGAACCAGAATATCATCTCTGTATACAGAAAGGGATTAGCTACCGTAATAGGGTTCAAAACAAGGATGCAAATAACTTTAGGAGTATTGAATGAATTATGCGATGAAAGGAATCTGATAGACATAAGTGAAATATTATAAATAAGGTACAAAACTGGAGGACAATCTGAAAGACATCCGTATGAAAGACAAGCTTGCTCTCAATGCTTGAGCATTATGATAAAGGAATCAGGCACCTTAGTATAACCGAAGAGAATGAGAGATGGGTTATTACAGGTTTTCAAATGTATGTATTCAGATGGATGAAAAGGAGGAAACATCTAAGAATTGGAAGAAGATAGTGGAAGATTGTCCAGGATCGGTAGACGTAGAAAAATTAGAGTTTAATAAGTACAATAATGTATGTACCACTTTTTACCCTGGACATTCTTGATGTGCACGAATTTAAATCTATAAAAGCGGTGATTGAATATTTTCGCGATAATCTTTCGATAAATTCGAGAAGAAGGTAATTCGGCCTCCAAAGAAATCGTTTGTGTTTTACACAAGAATGCAAAAATATAAAAAAAAAATTTTTTACCAAAAAATATCTACAAAATGAGCGAAATAAAAAAAAAATACTTGCTCTAACAAACTATTCTTGTTCTATGTGCACAATTAAATTGAAAAAGAAATCAATTTTCTTCACTCTGCACAAAGCCGGTACCAAGACCATGTAAGTACTTCTGTTAATAAGAAATTCATAAATTACATGAATGAATCATTCATTTTTATAAAGAAATTCATAATTTATTAATAAAAAAAAATATATATATATATATATATATATATAAAATATATATATATATATATATATATATATATATATAACCTAGAAATTTATTAACCTGTTGTTACATTGGACTTATTTGTCTGTGTCACTAGCTTTCCTAAATCCAGCAAACAGCAATATGCACAGAAAAGATTATACATTTTATTAAAAATTCTATTGTCTTGATCAAATTAATTGAACTTATACAAAAACAAAAACTTCTCAAGTTATATAATAAAAAATGGTTTAATAGACAAAACATTGAATTCACATAAAATTATTTATAATTTTTTTTCGTCGTCAAATTGTTAGATTACATAAAAAAACAATTAGAAAAAGATTAACAAGACTATGCGTCAGTATAATTTTTTGTGGCTACATTGATATGCTTTTTTTTAAAATTCAATAAACATGTCTCTAATTAGTCGTAAACGAAATCAAACGTTTTGAGAACGTAACATAAAAGAAAATCCAAAAGACGTTGGTTTGTCGAGATCGGCTTTTTTGTTATTACTGTTTTGGCATTTGAAAATTGATATTTTATTTTTAGACATTATAATTATCTATAAATAGCACAGTTAAATATAGCTATCCATTAGTATAATTTTAAACTAAACTATCTTAATAACTTCAACATCATCTATCAATTAGAAGGTTAACCACAATATTTTAATTTTATATACAGATGTACTATACCAGATGAAACTTGAAATACTCGACTGTACATAACTTTTACATCATCAATTAATTAGAGTCTTAACCATAATATTTTATTGTGACGCACAGATCTTTAAATATTCTAAGTGAAACTTCAAATCAGTACACAAAATTTGGGATGAATTATAATATATTTTTGTTTGGATCTCATGACTATTCATTTATAGGTTTTTACTTTAAACTGAGTCATTTATTTTCATGTTGGGGCGTACATACAAGTTATTCTTACCATATTTGATATTGACTTAGGTAACGTATAATGTTTAAATGTATAAAAACTTGTTAAAAAAGGATGGAATACTTGAATTCTTTATATGGATTTTAAATTTCTATCGAATATAATTCAATAAGTACAATTGAATGATTGGAAAAGATGTGGCAATATTGTATGGTATATATACAATGACAGTATCTATGAATTAAACAAATGAAGATAACAACTAACAGGGGTAATTGTTTAGATACTCAACATATGGTTGAATATCTTTGTTTGGAATACTTTAATCAGCATTCATAAAATATTATAAATATCCATTCTATACAGTTATATATACTTGTATAATAATATGTAACATTTTTTGTATGTGAATTTGAATCATTTATAGTTTAAAAGTTGGGTTAAGGATCCATTGGACCCAATGAACCGATTTTTCTCCTGCACGAACTCACTTTTTATATAATATACGTCATACGCAACCAAAATTTCAGTTCGTTATCTCATTTTGTTTTTGAGTTATCAAATCTCATTTTGTAATTGAGAATTTAAACACAGTATAAAGGATATTATTTTATTCAGCGACAATCAAAAATATCAGGTACGATTTTTCCAGCCGTTTTTAACAGAATCTTAATATTTTTAGATTATGTCATTCTTTTCCTTTAACTGCTTGTAGAGATTTTGTTCACAGTAAAAAAGATCGACTATATAGAATTTGAAATATGTTTAATGTCATTTTAATTATATTTTTTGAACAATATTTAATAGTAAATAAAAATAATTACTTGGGAATAAGGCCATTTATTGATTTTATTGTTAAAAAAAAAGAAAATTGAATAAACAATATTGGACGATTTTAAATAAAAGAAGCAAAAAGTCGGAATGCGGCAATACATTTTGGTTCTAAGCCACATGAAAATTTTATGTACATCTTCTAGAACACAATTTCTAAAACACATCACCATCTTCATTTAAGAATTCTTTTTTTCAGAAATAAATGAAATTTTTGCAATTTTAGGAAAATTATCTATGCAATTTATATTATACACAGAATATTTTTTAATATTAGCCAGGAAATAGAATTATGGGTAATTTTAGGGTTGTATTATTATCGATGAGGACTGTGAAGAACGCAGAAAGTTTTTTTTACAGTGTATTAAATCAAAGACGGATTCTCTTTGGGTAAAATATTACCCAAAACGAATTCCGAAAATATTATTATTCGGGTTCGAATGGTGAATACTCTGTCGTAATCAAACAATAATTGGGGTATGCGGCAAATCATCTATGTGTAAACACTAAGCTGTAAACTTTTTAAACAGAAAGCTAGTCGGAGTTTCAATATATTATTAAAAATATTGTGGCAACAGAATTCTAAAATTAAACCATTTTTTATTAATAGAATATAAAAATAAAATAAAAAATGTATATTTTTCTGGCGATATAAAAAAACTGTTTTCAATATATATGTATGGAAGCATAAATCATGCGAACAGAATCGATTACGATTATTTATTATTATCAAACTAATAAAAATGAAACAAAAAAGTTATAAAAATGGAAGAAACTCGTTGAAATATTGTATAATCATTCATAGTTTTTGCTTTATAATCATATAGGATGAATAGTCAAAAACTGAACCATATCCCACAGTCAATTTAAAGTATTTGCCATTAAACTTTCCATCATATTAAAGAAACATGTACAACAATTGAAGAGCATTTACCAAACGCGTATATTATCCACAACTGATCATTTGAATGAACCAAATAGTATGTATTTCGAAAAAAAATGTTGGGTGCAATTGTAAACTTTTTTTTTTTTAATTTATGTTCCAGTGTCTTACGCATGCTAATATAATCGTAATGGCAAATAATATTTTTAAACATTATTGTATGTTGAACATTTAAACTTAGGAATTTGGACAATATTAAAAAAGCTCCGATTTTTAACCGTAAAAATGTTCAACAGTGAACCATGGGCAGGAAGTATACAGTGCACCGCTAGCTTACATACTCTAATTAAGCTGACTGGTCTTATATTTCGACATATGCAAATTAATTTTTATATTATTAATTGTTGGCCCGTTGTTTTACCTTGGACCTTAGACTGAAAACATCGTATATTCAACCAAATTAAATATTTTATTATATCCGATTCAATTTTTTTCTAATAGTGACCTACAAAACAATATAGAAAATTGATTATTTGACAAAGTTAAAAATTTATAATTTTTTTTTTCCAAAAAATTTATAAATCTTTCACAATTTCGTGTAAAAAAAAATTAATCTAGTTTTTTTTGTTTCAGAAACTTTTTAATCTTAAAACAATTTCATAGAAATTGAACGAAAAAAAATTATTGCTTTGATTTTATTAAAATACTATTTTATTAGACATCAATTGAAAACAAATTCCTACAAAAGGTAAGTAAGTAGGTTTTGAAACCTACGCATTTCTATAAATTGCTTTGAACTTGAAATAATAATGATAAACACTACCTATTATCTATTGTTTCGAAAATTAATGGCATACCCTGAGTTTAATGTTTCATTATTAATTAACTAATAATAGTAATCGACGCATTGTAAAATAAATTTATTATAATAATTATAAATTTTACATCTCACATAGATACAACACAAAACTGTATAATTTGTGTAGCATCACATCAAATGTGGGAGTTTTACAGGATGGCCCAGTTCAAATTACATTTTATGCTCGATACAAGAAAAAAAAATAATGTCACTCTGTACAGGAATTTTGGTAAAACTATGTGATAAATACGGAATTTAATGTGTGAAAAACACGATTTTGTGAATATTTCTCAAAATAAATTAATGCCTAATATAGTTTTCTGATTTTTGAGCTATTAATAACGGAAATTTTCTTTATTTATTTTGTTTATTTACCCTTTTTAAAGGTTTCCTGGTCTAATCAAATTTTTAGAGTTGACCTAATAAATTTTCAAGATATGCTGTCATTGGTCTTAGGTCTGCCTTATCTGCCAAGTTGTTATTCGAAAATTCAATATATTTTGTATTTAACTTTGACTATTATTTGATCTTCTAGAACTTGATGAGAACTTCTAGATTATTATAAGTTTATTGAAAACAACAATGGTAAAATTAGAAGTTTTGTTCCTACTATATATATGTGCGGTAGATATTTAAGTAGTAGTTTGTGCTAATAATCTTATTCAAGAAGCTGTTATTATTATAATAGTTGTCATACTAAAATAATATATAAATACATAGCATGTTTAATGAGCATTCGACTTATACTTATAGTCCCGGTGCTCTTCATCATAACAAGACATTCTTTAATATACTTCTAAAAATTTGTATATAGCTTCATTATCGTTAGTATAACTTTGACCCCTCTCTACTAGTGGGGCATTTTCGTTTTCGGAGCCCGTAAAATTTTCGATTGCAGACTTGAAATTAACGGAAATCTGTTTTTGGATATTGTTATCGAAAGAACATTTAAAAACAAATGCAAAAACGATTTTCTTCAACATATAAGAAATTGTCCTTTGTCTGACAACATCAAAATTGCTATTTACACAATTTTCAGATTGTCGGACAACGGGCATCTGGTTTACGTGGCACGGACAAAATGGTATTTATATTTGTTTTTGAACGATCTTCCTACTATAATAACAAAAAAAAAAAAAGAAATTTCCATCAATTTGAGGCCTATGTGGACAATCGAAAATTTTATGGGGCTCCGAAAAAGAAAATAACCCACTATTCAGAATTTTTGTAGAGGAAAAAGTTGTTACACTAATCATATCTAAGCTATCTACAAATTTGTAGTAGTGTATTTATCAAGGACTTGGCATGATTTCCCACCCAGCCTATTATGTTTTTAAATAAACCTGATTCATAAATTAATATATAATTGTGGTCTAAAAGGTGAAGGACTAATTACATGGTAGTAAAAGTTTATACACGCATCAAAATTTTTAAGGACGTGATACTTCAACGAATCGGCTTATAATACTTCTTGGTGATTTATCAATTTAATGATTCTCATCAGTAAAATTAGTAGTCGAAGTAGTAGAGGAGGAAGGTAGAAACCTGCTAAGAAATCCTTCCTAGGCCTTTTTTTCCAATACCCTCCTTCTCGGTGTCGCGAACTTCGCAGCCGAATGCTGAACTAAATAGAGAACTTTTAGTAAATAATAGAAACTAGTTAACTTAAAGCCAAGCGGGAACAAAGGATGCAAAATTTCAAAAGTTTTAAGGGTTTGATGTTTAGACGAATCGACCTTTTGATGTAAAGTTTCATCAATTTTGAAAACAGCCTGCCACTTGGTAGCGGGGGGAGAAGGTAAAGCCTGGCAAGTAGGTCTTCCTTGGCCAACCTACCGACAATAATTCTTTAAATTAAAGCCATACAAGATCAACGGACGCAAAATTTCAAGGATAGCACAAGTGTTTGCCAGTGAAGTTCGATGAATTTGTCTAATAAAAAGTAGCTTATTTAACCTGATTAATATAAAATACTAGGTCTAAATATACATAAAACATAAGGTACCATATAACTATTTTATAATTTTAATTCATAATTTTAACATAACAGGTTTTACCAGTGATATAGATTAATTTTAAAATATGCATTGCTTGTTACAATTTTGTCAAAACATTATATAGGTTTATACATTTATTTATCTTTATATAAATAGCTAACGTCTCTTGAGATAAATTAATGTGAAAAATATATATTTTTTTCTTATTTATACAGTTGACAATTGAATTTATTAGCTACTTTATTTTATAAAATATGAAGAAAAAAAACCATGTTATATATCAATTCAGGGTCATTAACTTTTTCTGTGAACAGTCAAATGAAAAGAAAATTAAAAAATATCTATGGAATTCATTTTTTTATTTTGATAGAGCATTCTCAAACATTTTTCATCTCAATAATTGTGGATTATTCAGCTCCTTTCAGATACGGTAATTAAATATATATTTTAATTAATTCTTTACTAAATACAATTTTCATTTTGTGGTTAGAACAATTCATATTTGACGCTGTAGTTTACCTTCTGTCAATAAACAATGGGATAAGAAAAATTCTCCTGGACAAGTGAAAATTAGATTTAGCAGGCCTTAAGCCTGGCTCACATGATACTGGTTTGTCTACTGGATTGCTTGATTTTGTAGCTAGGAATCACTCTTTTGTAATGGGTGTTACGATGGCTTCTAGGCGATCTTCGCTTCACACGATGCTCTATTTCAGCGAGTTTTATACTCAGCCGACTAGCGGTAGTTGCGTTTTAATTAAAAAGGGGTAACAATAGAAATAAAAATCCATTGAGGTCAATGCAAGCATCTTATTGGTTAACATGAAAAACTAACCAAGCAAAAAGAACGGGAGTACAGAGCCAGAAGTAACATCATTTTCCATTACAACTTCCATCAAAGCTGCCATTACAAGAACCCGAAAGTAATCCAGTGGCGGTCCAGTATCGTGTGAAGCCGGCCTTAATAAACTGTTTCTAAACAACAGTCTAGTCAGTCAATCTCGATATTTACAAATGCGAAACTACTTGTCGAGGATTCGAGTTGGCAAATTTTTTTCTTCTTCTTTCTGATAGATAAGAGTCTCCAAGAACTGTTATAATTCACAATCGTTAATGCAGTTTTCCACAAATGTCGCGATAGAAGGGATTATCAAATCCATCTTAAATCATCTGCGAGCTGAAGATGTGATTAAATTTATGGGAATACATTTAATATTACCAAGTTCACAATACTCTTTCGAGGAGCCAGTAGATAGTTACAAGAGCAATCGAAACTCACTAAGCTTTATTTAGAAATCCCGAAAAGTGCCATCCTATCTATGATTTTGATCAACAAAAAGCTGATATTACGCAGATTTTATAACGATATCAGGTTATTGAGTGCGTGATATATGTATAGGTACTACTGTATTAGCATTTCAATGAAAACTTTTGGACTTTAAACAGACAATATTTTTAATTCTATCAGCATTTGGGCGTTTCGCAACTAGAAACCTTTAGAGAAAGTTTCCAAAAAACTTTAGTAACAATAAATGAAAAAGTTAGAATGCTTTTGTGGTTAAAGCTCTTATCAATATCTTAAAGTATGCAAAAATCAATCTAGAAATAATTGAGTATAATCATTATAAATTTACGAATACAAAATTTATGAATGGAACTTCACAGAGCCGTATACGAAATGGAACATTTTATTACCAAAAATTTCAAATAGTAAAAATTTTATTTTCGGGTGGAAAAAAAGGTAACGTACTAATAGTAAATCATGAAATTTATATCCCTAAAGATCAAACAAATAAATTTACTTGTGTATATTCTCAGAATTTTAACGCATATAAAATTTCGGCATTGATAATACACAAAATGTTTCGTTTATTGCATAACTTTATTTGTTTGTTTGTGATGTCCCAACATTATATTACATTACCAGAATGTAGAAACCCTACAATTAAAATATTTAATTATTTACTAGCAATAATTATTTAAATGTGTTTTTTTCTAACTACTTGTTCATAGATGAAGGTTAAATTTTAATATTATTGTTTTAATAATGTTAATTAATATATTGGATGTAAGAAAAAAGATTCTTCTAGTAAAATCAAGGTATAATTTTTGAAAATTTCATTTGAAAATGGAGTAAATATTTAACATTCGAATGGTTCTACCTTTAGAGTGCAATTACCACAAAAATTAAAAAAAAATTTTTTTTATAAAACTGTCCTTTTTTTTATAAAGTGTCCATTCAGTGTAGCTTTACACACATTAATAGCTATCTATATATTACCACGTGAAGAAAAAACTTTCCTACGAAAATTGGGTGGACGGCCAGTATAAAATTTGGAACACACAGTTTATACAGAGAAGGACTGCAAATTGCTAATATACATATTTTTTTAAATTGAGTATAAAAAATACATAAATCAATAAAAAAAACATTACATACATAAGAGATAATGAAGATATATATAAGAGGTGTAGCTTATATTACATTCACTACCATATACACGCATTTATACTCTTTTGTTTAAAGGTACAAATATATATTGTTTTGTTTAAAGGCTGTGAGATTCACTTTTCAGTGATTATGGTCGACTTTCGACCGCTCTAACAAGGACTTTAGTTAACAATAATTGTTTGAATATCATCTTTCGATGCATACTAGAAATATTTCCTCGTTTCCTTTTCTTGACACTGTTCTAGATGCCAAAGCGTAAACGACTACCGCTAAAAACAACAAAACATACCTTAAAGATCTTACGGTAAGCGGAGACCGACAAGTGTCAGCCTCATCCCCAGAAACAGCCTAGATAAATAAATACCCTTCCTATATGTCTTAAATAAAGAATTAAAAAATCCATATTGAAGGTCCTACGCCCGTCTTGGGATAAAAGGACATTAATCAAGTTTGTCAGTATTTCACCCTGTATATTTAAGTAAAAATTATTTTTTTAAACAATTAAATAACAATAATAAATTGAAAAGATGTTTTCTTTACTTTTGTATTATAATAAAAATTTTAATCATTTGCACATTAATTTACATTTAAAATAATATTTAAATGCAATATTTCCGGTGTAGGTAGCTTCTATGGTAATATGTTTTGTGGTTGGTCGTCTCCACACAACAGTTCACTGTGTCAAGGTATTTCTTATGTTTTTTTGTATATTTAATTATTTATAATTACAATAATATTATCTTAACTTGTTTATCTTAATCATTATTAGATAATGAAATATTTTTATACCTATTATGTTATATTATAAAACGTTTATTATTACCTATTTTAAGGAAAATAAACGTACGAAAAATTTAGGAAATAAGGTTCTTTGTTGATTTAGAATTTAACAGATGGGGGCCAAAAATATTTAAACCATAAATAAGATCGTATTGTAACTGGCATAATTGTTTCCCTTATGTTTTCTGTGTCTAAAAAGTTTTATTCCGCTAGGAACAAGGCACAAATTTATTTTTAACAGGAGAATTTAAACAAACATATAATTTTAATTAATAAACCTTCTTTTTCTTTATACCTTTCAGTGCAGACGTCATGCGGTTTCACCCGCGTATTTACCATTCCCGTGGGAATTCAGGGATTAAATAGCCTTTGTCACCCGAGGAGAGTAAAGCTTCACAACAGTAAAATAATTTTTCAAATCGGTCCAGTAGTATTTAACTTTACATGATACATAAAATTAATCAAAAAATTAATTTTTTTGATATCTTGGCAAAATTTTGAGCGATTTGAGTGAACTTTTTTTTGAAACCCACTAATTTTGGGTCAAACTTTTCATTTTTAATAATATAAACTTGCTTACTTTAACCCTTATATGAGAAGTCAATACCAGACTCATGTTATGCTTAAATCTATTGTAGATAGGATTGTTTTATCCAAATATTTGAAAATTATGACCGAAATTTAGTAGGATTACATACTTTGTTTGCCAAAATTGGTTAAAAATTAAGGGTAATAGAGCAAAATTAAGTTTTTATGGTTTTTGTGACGTCATTAGATTCAAAAAATTAATTTTTTCGATATCTTGGCCAAATTGTGACCGATTTGAGTATACTTTTTTTTGAAACCCACTAATTTTGGGTCATACTTTTCATTTTTTATAATATAAACTTGCTTACTTTAACCCTTATATGAGAAGTCAATACCAGACTCATGTTATGCTTAAATCTATTGTAGATAGGATTGTTTTATCCAAATATTTGAAAATTATGACCGAAATTTAGTAGGATTACATACTTTGTTTGCCAAAATTGGTTAAAAATTAAGGGTAATAGAGCAAAATTAAGTTTTTATGGTTTTTGTGACGTCATTAGATTCAAAAAATTAATTTTTTCGATATCTTGGCCAAATTGTGACCGATTTGAGTGAACTTTTTTTTGAAACCCACTAATTTTGGGTCATACTTTTCATTTTTTTATAATATAAACTTGCTTTCTTTAACCCTTATATGAGAAGTCAATACCAGACTCATGTTATGCTTAAATCTATTGTAGATAGGATTGTTTTATCCAAATATTTGAAAATTATGACCGAAATTTAGTAGGATTACATACTTTGTTTGCCAAAATTGGTTAAAAATTAAGGGTAATAGAGCAAAATTAAGTTTTTATGGTTTTTGTGACGTCATTAGATTCAAAAAATTAATTTTTTCGATATCTTGGCCAAATTGTGACCGATTTGAGTAAACTTTTTTTTGAAACCCACTAATTTTGGGTCATACTTTTCATTTTTTATAATATAAACTTGCTTACTTTAACCCTTATATGAGAAGTCAATACCAGACTCATGTTATGCTTAAATCTATTGTAGATAGGATTGTTTTATCCAAATATTTGAAAATTATGACCGAAATTTAGTAGGATTACATACTTTGTTTGCCAAAATTGGTTAAAAATTAAGGGTAATAGAGCAAAATTAAGTTTTTATGGTTTTTGTGACGTCATTAGATTCAAAAAATTAATTTTTTCGATATCTTGGCCAAATTGTGACCGATTTGAGTGAACTTTTTTTTGAAACCCACTAATTTTGGGTCATACTTTTCATTTTTAATAATATAAACTTGCTTACTTTAACCCTTATATGAGAAGTCAATACCAGACTCATGTTATGCTTAAATCTATTGTAGATAGGATTGTTTTATCCAAATATTTGAAAATTATGACCGAAATTTAGTAGGATTACATACTTTGTTTGCCAAAATTGGTTAAAAATTAAGGGTAATAGAGCAAAATTAAGTTTTTATGGTTTTTGTGACGTCATTAGATTCAAAAAATTAATTTTTTCGATATCTTGGCCAAATTGTGACCGATTTGAGTGAACTTTTTTTTGAAACCCACTAATTTTGGGTCATACTTTTCATTTTTAATAATATAAACTTGCTTACTTTAACCCTTATATGAGAAGTCAATACCAGACTCATGTTATGCTTAAATCTATTGTAGATAGGATTGTTTTATCCAAATATTTGAAAATTATGACCGAAATTTAGTAGGATTACATACTTTGTTTGCCAAAATTGGTTAAAAATTAAGGGTAATAGAGCAAAATTAAGTTTTTATGGTTTTTGTGACGTCATTAGATTCAAAAAATTAATTTTTTCGATATCTTGGCCAAATTGTGACCGATTTGAGTATACTTTTTTTTGAAACCCACTAATTTTGGGTCATACTTTTCATTTTTTATAATATAAACTTGCTTACTTTAACCCTTATATGAGAAGTCAATACCAGACTCATGTTATGCTTAAATCTATTGTAGATAGGATTGTTTTATCCAAATATTTGAAAATTATGACCGAAATTTAGTAGGATTACATACTTTGTTTGCCAAAATTGGTTAAAAATTAAGGGTAATAGAGCAAAATTAAGTTTTTATGGTTTTTGTGACGTCATTAGATTCAAAAAATTAATTTTTTCGATATCTTGGCCAAATTGTGACCGATTTGAGTATACTTTTTTTTGAAACCCACTAATTTTGGGTCATACTTTTCATTTTTAATAATATAAACTTGCTTACTTTAACCCTTATATGAGAAGTCAATACCAGACTCATGTTTTGCGTAAATCTATTCTAGATAGGATTGTTTTATCCAAATATTTGAAAATTATGACCGAAATTTAGTAGGATTACATACTTTGTTTGCCAAAATTGGTAAAAAATTGAGGATTGTAGAGCAAAATTAAGTTTTTATGGTTTTTGTGACGTCATTAGATTCAAAAAATTAATTTTTTCGATATCTTGGCCAAATTGTGACCGATTTGAGTATACTTTTTTTTGAAACCCACTAATTTTGGGTCATACTTTTCATTTTTTATAATATAAACTTGCTTATTTTAACCCTTATATGAGAAGTCAATACCAGACTCATGTTATGCTTAAATCTATTGTAGATAGGATTGTTTTATCCAAATATTTGAAAATTATAACCGAAATTTAGTGGGATTACATACTTTGTTTGCCAAAATTGGTTAAAAATTAAGGGTAATAGAGCAAAATTAAGTTTTTATTGTTTTTGTGACGTCATTAGATTCAAAAAATTAATTTTTTCGATATCTTGGCCAAATTGTGACCGATTTGAGTATACTTTTTTTTGAAACCCACTAATTTTGGGTCATACTTTTCATTTTTTATAATATAAACTTGCTTACTTTAACCCTTATATGAGAAGTCAATACCAGACTCATGTTATGCTTAAATCTATTGTAGATAGGATTGTTTTATCCAAATATTTGAAAATTATGACCGAAATTTAGTAGGATTACATACTTTGTTTGCCAAAATTTGTTAAAAATTAAGGGTAATAGAGCAAAATTAAGTTTTTATGGTTTTTGTGACGTCATTAGATTCAAAAAATTAATTTTTTCGATATCTTGGCCAAATTGTGACCGATTTGAGTATACTTTTTTTTGAAACCCACTGATTTTGGGTCATACTTTTCATTTTTAATAATATAAACTTGCTAACTTTAACCCTTATATGAGAAGTCAATACCAGACTCATATTATGCTTAAATCTATTGTAGATAGGATTGTTTTAACAAAATATTTGAAAATTTTGACAGAAATTTAGTAGGATTACATACTTTGTTTGCCAAAATTGGTTAAAAATTAAGGGTAATAGAGCAAAATTAAGTTTTTATGGTTTTTGTGACGTCATTAGATTCAAAAAATTAATTTTTTCGATATCTTGTCCCAATTGTGACCGATTTGAGTGAACTTTTTTTTGAAACCCACTGACTTTGGGTCATACTTTTCATTTTTAATAATATAAACTTGCTTTCTTTAACCCTTATATGAGAAGTCAATACCAGACTCATGTTATGCTTAAATCTATTGTAGATAGGATTGTTTTATCCAAATATTTGAAAATTATGACCGAAATTTAGTAGGATTACATACTTTGTTTGCCAAAATTGGTAAAAAATTGAGGATTGTAGAGCAAAATTAAGTTTTTATGGTTTTTGTGACGTCATTAGATTCAAAAAATTAATTTTTTCGATATCTTGGCCAAATTGTGACCGATTTGAGTATACTTTTTTTTGAAACCCACTAATTTTGGGTCATACTTTTCATTTTTTAAAATATAAACTTGCTTATTTTAACCCTTATATGAGAAGTCAATACCAGACTCATGTTATGCTTAAATCTATTGTAGATAGGATTGTTTTATCCAAATATTTGAAAATTATGACCGAAATTTAGTAGGATTACATACTTTGTTTGCCAAAATTTGTTAAAAATTAAGGGTAATAGAGCAAAATTAAGTTTTTATGGTTTTTGTGACGTCATTAGATTCAAAAAATTAATTTTTTCGATATCTTGGCCAAATTGTGACCGATTTGAGTATACTTTTTTTTGAAACCCACTAATTTTGGGTCATACTTTTCATTTTTTATAATATAAACTTGCTTACTTTAACCCTTATATGAGAAGTCAATACCAGACTCATGTTATGCTTAAATCTATTGTAGATAGGATTGTTTTATCCAAATATTTGAAAATTATGACCGAAATTTAGTAGGATTACATACTTTGTTTGCCAAAATTGGTTAAAAATTAAGGGTAATAGAGCAAAATTAAGTTTTTATGGTTTTTGTGACGTCATTAGATTCAAAAAATTAATTTTTTCGATATCTTGGCCAAATTGTGACCGATTTGAGTATACTTTTTTTTGAAACCCACTGATTTTGGGTCATACTTTTCATTTTTAATAATATAAACTTGCTTACTTTAACCCTTATATGAGAAGTCAATACCAGACTCATATTATGCTTAAATCTATTGTAGATAGGATTGTTTTAACAAAATATTTGAAAATTTTGACAGAAATTTAGTAGGATTACATACTTTGTTTGCCAAAATTGGTTAAAAATTAAGGGTAATAGAGCAAAATTAAGTTTTTATGGTTTTTGTGACGTCATTAGATTCAAAAAATTAATTTTTTCGATATCTTGGCCAAATTGTGACCGATTTGAGTATACTTTTTTTTGAAACCCACTAATTTTGGGTCATACTTTTCATTTTTAATAATATAAACTTGCTTACTTTAACCCTTATATGAGAAGTCAATACCAGTTATGCTTAAATCTATTGTAGATAGGATTGTTTTATCCAAATATTTGAAAATTATGACCGAAATTTAGTAAGATTACATACTTTGTTTGCCGAAATTGGTTAAAAATTGAGGGTTATAGAGCACAATTAAGTTTTTATGGTTTTTATGAAGTCATTAGATTCTAAAAATTAATTTTTTCGATATCTTGGCCAAATTGTGACCGATTTGAGTATACTTTTTTTTGAAACCCACTAATTTTGGGTCATACTTTTCATTTTTTATAATATAAACTTGCTTACTTTAACCCTTATATGAGAAGTCAATACCAGACTCATGTTTTGCGTAAATCTATTGTAGATAGGATTGTTTTATCCAAATATTTGAAAATAATGACCGAAATTTAGTACGATTACATACTTTGTTTGCCAAAATTGGTAAAAAATTGAGGATTGTAGAGCAAAATTAAGTTTTTATGGTTTTTGTGACGTCATTAGATTCAAAAAATTAATTTTTTCGATATCTTGGCCAAATTGTGACCGATTTGAGCGAACTTTTTTTTGAAACCCACTAATTTTGGGTCATACTTTTCATTTTTAATAATATAAACTTGCTTACTTTAACCCTTATATGAGAAGTCAATTCCAGTTATGCTTAAATCTATTGTAGATAGGATTGTTTTATCCAAATATTTGAAAATTATGACCGAAATTTAGTAGGATTACATACTTTGTTTGCCAAAATTGGTTAAAAATTAAGGGTAATAGAGCAAAATTAAGTTTTTATGGTTTTTGTGACGTCATTAGATTCAAAAAATTAATTTTTTCGATATCTTGGCCAAATTGTGACCGATTTGAGTGAACTTTTTTTTGAAACCCACTAATTTTGGGTCATACTTTTCATTTTTAATAATATAAACTTGCTTACTTTAACCCTTATATGAGAAGTCAATACCAGACTCATGTTATGCTTAAATCTATTGTAGATAGGATTGTTTTATCCAAATATTTGAAAATTATGACCGAAATTTAGTAGGATTACATACTTTGTTTGCCAAAATTGGTTAAAAATTAAGGGTAATAGAGCAAAATTAAGTTTTTATGGTTTTTGTGACGTCATTAGATTCAAAAAATTAATTTTTTCGATATCTTGGCCAAATTGTGACCGATTTGAGTATACTTTTTTTTGAAACCCACTAATTTTGGGTCATACTTTTCATTTTTAATAATATAAACTTGCTTACTTTAACCCTTATATGAGAAGTCAATACCAGACTCATATTATGCTTAAATCTATTGTAGATAGGATTGTTTTATCCAAATATTTGAAAATTATGACCGAAATTTAGTAGGATTACATACTTTGTTTGCCAAAATTGGTTAAAAATTAAGGGTAATAGAGCAAAATTAAGTTTTTATGGTTTTTGTGACGTCATTAGATTCAAAAAATTAATTTTTTCGATATCTTGGCCAAATTGTGACCGATTTGAGTATACTTTTTTTTGAAACCCACTAATTTTGGGTCATACTTTTCATTTTTTATAATATAAACTTGCTTACTTTAACCCTTATATGAGAAGTCAATACCAGACTCATGTTATGCTTAAATCTATTGTAGATAGGATTGTTTTATCCAAATATTTGAAAATTATGACCGAAATTTAGTAGGATTACATACTTTGTTTGCCAAAATTGGTTAAAAATTAAGGGTAATAGAGCAAAATTAAGTTTTTATGGTTTTTGTGACGTCATTAGATTCAAAAAATTAATTTTTTCGATATCTTGGCCCAATTGTGACCGATTTGAGTGAACTTTTTTTTGAAACCCACTAACTTTGGGTCATACTTTTCATTTTTAATAATATAAACTTGCTTTCTTTAACCCTTATATGAGAAGTCAATACCAGACTCATGTTATGCTTAAATCTATTGTAGATAGGATTGTTTTATCCAAATATTTGAAAATTATGACCGAAATTTAGTAGGATTACATACTTTGTTTGCCAAAATTGGTTAAAAATTAAGGGTAATAGAGCAAAATTAAGTTTTTATGGTTTTTGTGACGTCATTAGATTCAAAAAATTAATTTTTTCGATATCTTGGCCAAATTGTGACCGATTTGAGTGAACTTTTTTTTGAAACCCACTAATTTTGGGTCATACTTTTCATTTTTAATAATATAAACTTGCTTACTTTAACCCTTATATGAGAAGTCAATACCAGACTCATGTTATGCTTAAATCTATTGTAGATAGGATTGTTTTATCCAAATATTTGAAAATTATGACCGAAATTTAGTAGGATTACATACTTTGTTTGCCAAAATTGGTTAAAAATTAAGGGTAATAGAGCAAAATTAAGTTTTTATGGTTTTTGTGACGTCATTAGATTCAAAAAATTAATTTTTTCGATATCTTGGCCAAATTGTGACCGATTTGAGTGAACTTTTTTTTGAAACCCACTAATTTTGGGTCATACTTTTCATTTTTTTATAATATAAACTTGCTTACTTTAACCCTTATATGAGAAGTCAATACCAGACTCATGTTATGCTTAAATCTATTGTAGATAGGATTGTTTTATCCAAATATTTGAAAATTATGACCGAAATTTAGTAGGATTACATACTTTGTTTGCCAAAATTGGTTAAAAATTAAGGGTAATAGAGCAAAATTAAGTTTTTATGGTTTTTGTGACGTCATTAGATTCAAAAAATTAATTTTTTCGATATCTTGGCCAAATTGTGACCGATTTGAGTGAACTTTTTTTTGAAACCCACTAATTTTGGGTCATACTTTTCATTTTTAATAATATAAACTTGCTTACTTTAACCCTTATATGAGAAGTCAATACCAGACTCATGTTATGCTTAAATCTATTGTAGATAGGATTGTTTTATCCAAATATTTGAAAATTATGACCGAAATTTAGTAGGATTACATACTTTGTTTGCCAAAATTGGTTAAAAATTAAGGGTAATAGAGCAAAATTAAGTTTTTATGGTTTTTGTGACGTCATTAGATTCAAAAAATTAATTTTTTCGATATCTTGGCCAAATTGTGACCGATTTGAGTGAACTTTTTTTTGAAACCCACTAATTTTGGGTCATACTTTTCATTTTTTAATAATATAAACTTGCTTACTTTAACCCTTATATGAGAAGTCAATACCAGACTCATGTTATGCTTAAATCTATTGTAGATAGGATTGTTTTATCCAAATATTTGAAAATTATGACCGAAATTTAGTAGGATTACATACTTTGTTTGCCAAAATTGGTTAAAAATTAAGGGTAATAGAGCAAAATTAAGTTTTTATGGTTTTTGTGACGTCATTAGATTCAAAAAATTAATTTTTTCGATATCTTGGCCAAATTGTGACCGATTTGAGTGAACTTTTTTTTGAAACCCACTAATTTTGGGTCATACTTTTCATTTTTAATAATATAAACTTGCTTACTTTAACCCTTATATGAGAAGTCAATACCAGACTCATGTTATGCTTAAATCTATTGTAGATAGGATTGTTTTATCCAAATATTTGAAAATTATGACCGAAATTTAGTAGGATTACATACTTTGTTTGCCAAAATTGGTTAAAAATTGAGGGTAATAGAGCAAAATTAAGTTTTTATGGTTTTTGTGACGTCATTAGATTCAAAAAATTAATTTTTTCGATATCTTGGCCAAATTGTGACCGATTTGAGTGAACTTTTTTTTGAAACCCACTAATTTTGGGTCATACTTTTCATTTTTTATAATATAAACTTGCTTACTTTAACCCTTATATGAGAAGTCAATACCAGACTCATGTTATGCTTAAATCTATTGTAGATAGGATTGTTTTATCCAAATATTTGAAAATTATGACCGAAATTTAGTAGGATTACATACTTTGTTTGCCAAAATTGGTTAAAAATTAAGGGTAATAGAGCAAAATTAAGTTTTTATGGTTTTTGTGACGTCATTAGATTCAAAAAATTAATTTTTTCGATATCTTGGCCAAATTGTGACCGATTTGAGTGAACTTTTTTTTGAAACCCACTAATTTTGGGTCATACTTTTCATTTTTTATAATATAAACTTGCTTACTTTAACCCTTATATGAGAAGTCAATACCAGACTCATGTTATGCTTAAATCTATTGTAGATAGGATTGTTTTATCCAAATATTTGAAAATTATGACCGAAATTTAGTAGGATTACATACTTTGTTTGCCAAAATTGGTTAAAAATTAAGGGTAATAGAGCAAAATTAAGTTTTTATGGTTTTTGTGACGTCATTAGATTCAAAAAATTAATTTTTTCGATATCTTGGCCAAATTGTGACCGATTTGAGTGAACTTTTTTTTGAAACCCACTAATTTTGGGTCATACTTTTCATTTTTAATAATATAAACTTGCTTACTTTAACCCTTATATGAGAAGTCAATACCAGACTCATGTTATGCTTAAATCTATTGTAGATAGGATTGTTTTATCCAAATATTTGAAAATTATGACCGAAATTTAGTAGGATTACATACTTTGTTTGCCAAAATTGGTTAAAAATTAAGGGTAATAGAGCAAAATTAAGTTTTTATGGTTTTTGTGACGTCATTAGATTCAAAAAATTAATTTTTTCGATATCTTGGCCAAATTGTGACCGATTTGAGTGAACTTTTTTTTGAAACCCACTAATTTTGGGTCATACTTTTCATTTTTAATAATATAAACTTGCTTACTTTAACCCTTATATGAGAAGTCAATACCAGACTCATGTTATGCTTAAATCTATTGTAGATAGGATTGTTTTATCCAAATATTTGAAAATTATGACCGAAATTTAGTAGGATTACATACTTTGTTTGCCAAAATTGGTTAAAAATTGAGGGTAATAGAGCAAAATTAAGTTTTTATGGTTTTTGTGACGTCATTAGATTCAAAAAATTAATTTTTTCGATATCTTGGCCAAATTGTGACCGATTTGAGTGAACTTTTTTTTGAAACCCACTAATTTTGGGTCATACTTTTCATTTTTTATAATATAAACTTGCTTACTTTAACCCTTATATGAGAAGTCAATACCAGACTCATGTTATGCTTAAATCTATTGTAGATAGGATTGTTTTATCCAAATATTTGAAAATTATGACCGAAATTTAGTAGGATTACATACTTTGTTTGCCAAAATTGGTTAAAAATTAAGGGTAATAGAGCAAAATTAAGTTTTTATGGTTTTTGTGACGTCATTAGATTCAAAAAATTAATTTTTTCGATATCTTGGCCAAATTGTGACCGATTTGAGTGAACTTTTTTTTGAAACCCACTAATTTTGGGTCATACTTTTCATTTTTTATAATATAAACTTGCTTACTTTAACCCTTATATGAGAAGTCAATACCAGACTCATGTTATGCTTAAATCTATTGTAGATAGGATTGTTTTATCCAAATATTTGAAAATTATGACCGAAATTTAGTAGGATTACATACTTTGTTTGCCAAAATTGGTTAAAAATTGAGGGTAATAGAGCAAAATTAAGTTTTTATGGTTTTTGTGACGTCATTAGATCCCAAAAATAAATTTTTTCGATATCTTGGCCAAATTGTGACCGATTTGAGTGAACTTTTTTATGAAACCCACTAATTTTGGGTCATACATTTTTCGTAATATCAATTCGTCATTTTAACCCATATATAAGACCTCATGACCAGACTCTTGTTATCTTCAAGTTTATTCTGGATATGATTAGTTTTACAAAATATTTGAAAATTATGACCCAAATTTAATAAGATTACATACTTATTAAACATGAATAAAAATTGGGGGTTTAAGAGCAAGATTAAAAAAATTATTTATTTCGATATCTAGGCCAAAATTTTAACGATTTGAGTGAAAAATTTTTTTTAACCCATTAATTTTGAGTCATAGTTTTCATTTTTCATAATATTACCTCGCTTTCTTTAAACCTTATATGAGAAGTCAAGACCAGACTCTTGTTGTCCATAAATTAATTAAAGATATGTTTATTTTAACAAAATATTTGAAAACTATGACAGAAATTTAGTAGGATTACATACTTTGCTTGTCAAAATTACCTTACCCTTAGCTTATCATATAATTTAACTTTCCATATTGGGACAATTTACGCACAAATAATTTTGAAAGATATTTATTATGTGAATCTTATTAAACAAATTCCAAATTTTAATTATTTAAAAATCAAGTCGTATATATAAAGTGTTTTAGAATAAAATAAAAACAATAGAAACCGATTTCCCGATTTTTAAACATTACAATTAATTAAGAATATTAATTACTTTGTAAATGTATTAAACCCATAAACAAACAATAATGTAATTAAATTGTTTTCTTAAATTTATAATTACACACACACAAACAATTTAATTAAATGACTACAATTAAGAGATATTTCTTTTTATAATATTTATTAATGTCAATTACTATAATTATAAAATTAATTTTTATTTTTTTTTATTTTGATTACACGTGGTGATATATATGTATTTTTTTATATAATACAAAATGAGTATTTATTCTCTTTAACAATTAATAAATATTAATGTAAATAGGAAAGGTAATTAAAGTGAAAGTAATATAATAATAAATAATAATAATAATTAACAAAAAGAATTAAATAATTGCCCATACATTACCCGTTGTGTATTGTTTACAAAAAAAAAATCTAAAAATTTATTTGTTGCTATTTTTTTAATAATTTTTTATCTAAGTTTCATTGATGTATGAAATTATAATTTCTTTATTAATATGTTTATTTTTATTCTATTAATGGTTATTGAGAAAAATATGTTTTTTATCACGTAAAATTTAACTTTAGTTCGAGTTAGAAAAAATTAAGAAAGTTTTTAAGTTTTTTTATTAATAATTTTTTTTATGTATTAACAACTTTTTAAGTAATAAATACAATACGAATGTACTATTTATATTTGTTAAATGGGGGTTAAAAAACGTGTTCAAAAATGGATAGTCAAGAAGCATGAAGGCATTATCAGGAGAATTCACGTAATGTTAAAAAAAATGTATAGTAAAATCGTTTTCGTTAGTACATTATTTGTAAACAAAAGTTTCACGTGAACATTTGTATTCTGCAATTTGATTGGTTGCGTGACGGTTTTTTTATAAATAATAGTCCACAATTATTTATAGTATGCAATATGGCACAGTACATACAATATTTATTAGCTAAAAAGATAGAATCGATAACTAACGTTAGTGGAGTGACAAAAACGATAAAACTTTAGTTTAAATCATCGATAGGGGTACACTTGAGGAATTTAATTATAATCGTAATAAACAATTTAAATAGAATAATTTAATTTATCAAATTATTAACTACAATAAATAATAAAAACAAAATAACTAATGTACAAAAAGAAAAGATTTTAATAAGATGGGTGTTAATTTTTATTGCATTGATTCATTTTTTGAACGAGTTTTGCAAAAGTTGTAACGCTACGCGTATATGGTGCTACTATAGAAAAAAATTATTAATTTAACTATAAATTTAAGAACCTGCGAATTACCTGCAAAGTTTTTAGTGTTTACAAAAGTGAACAAATTCAATAATACAGTCGAATTGAATAATATAGTCAGTTATAAATAATTTGTATAGATTTTAACCCAAATATAATCAGTAATCTCTGAACAAGTAAACATCCCTTTTTATCAAAGCAATATTTCCGTAATTGGTTGGTATTCAAAACTTTCTTATCTTACAAAATTATCCAACACACAACAATCCTTAGTGAGTACGATTTTTGGGGGTAGACCAATAGCTTCTTACTTCAATAAATAAATAATTTAATAAATATTATACTCATAAAATTAAACTCATAAAAATTATATTTAAATTAATTTCTAGGCAAATATAAGACTTTTTCGTCAAGATTTTTTTTGATGATAAATTCGATTTTCTACAACTCATAACGAATAACACATTTGTCTCAATTTGATTGAAAATACCATAATGTGGATTTCTCATAGAATATAATTCTCAGTTAATTAAATTATGTCTCAGAAATTCTGACGTGATAAATATTTAGAAATACGTACCCACACATGCGCACAAATTTCTTAAAATATAATTTTCGTATTTTAGGTACATACACCGAAACATTCAGATAAAAACAAGTTATTTCATTTTTCGAAATGTTATCAGCAACTTTCTGCCAGAAAGTTTAAAAAGTTAATAACAACTTATTCCCAATCATGTAAATTTATTAAAAATCAATATGACAATATTATAAAGCCGCGATTCTAAACCGATGGTCTACTAGACCAGATTACACCCTGTAAACACATATGTGCTTAGTTTCAACTTCTTCTTCATCGAAATTTCACTCGATATTTTCTTTCGATGTCCGTTATAGCAACCTCGAAAAAAAAAACTAATTTTACAGTTTCCAGGTTACATGTCGTTTAATCCCGTATCGAAGAGTCGAATTTGTCCCGTAAAATTGAACGCTTGGGAAAATTTTCACAGAAAAGTTTAGCGAAGCAATTGGTTCACATAAAAATTTGAATGGCATATGAATAAAAGGCAAAATATATTGAAAATTTGTATTCAAGGTTAGATGACCGAAAGAAGTGATATTTTAACTAGGCGATTTTTCATTTCCTTTGAGGTTATCTATAGGTATAGAATTTATTGTCAGAATTTTATTCCGTGTCAAATGAACTATCTCTCATAATTTTCGCAGATTTTGTTCCAAGGTTTTTTCGCAGATATTTCACTTTTCGCCTTGACTATCATTCCTAGAAGAACATACGATGCTAGTTAAACAAAATAATTAACATGACTCCTCCATTCTCAGCTTCTGAGTATTCTAAAATTATGCAAACGTAATAAGAACAAATAGATAAACCAGACTATCTACGTAATATCATAACAGAATTTGATAATATAATATGAAATTTGTAGAACGGAGGTGTTTATGTACAATTAAATGTTAACAAACGTGGGATGCTCTTTACGTGCATTTATATAATTAGTCTACCTCTAAAGCTTGTGATATCATTGTTATATTATTGTACGTTCTTAATAACGCCATCGCTTTCTGTGAATATCTAATTGTAAGCATAGTCAGGCATCAAGAAAACCCACGCTTTCTAACATCGAATCATTCATCTGTGTGCAACTACATATAATATCAGTTACTTCTTTTCTACTTTTTATATTCAACCATACAGAATATGTCAGAGTATATTAATTTTAGTCTTAAGTTTGTAAAGCTACCTAATATTAACCACACAACAAAATTTTGGTATAGGTGTTTATAGAAACACTTTTTAACGCTAGCACATATTGAAGCCTCAAAATTTCGATCAATTTTAGTATCCATCCGCCTATCATCAAGATTATTCAAAAACGAAGAGATACCGAACTAAAAGTTTGGTAGTGTATTCTAGACCTAAAATCAATATCGTAAATGAGCAAAATCCATCCATTGAGTCCAATTAATCCATGACCCTACTGTTAAACCATAAAGGAAAAATGAGGAAAATTGATAAAAGGCATTTTTCGCCCATTATGTCGCATTCCGATTATTTTTAAATGGATTTTTTATAGTTAAAGATACAAGAGTCCTGTTACAGCGGTCGAAAGTCGACCATACTCACTTAAAAGTGAATCTTACAGCCTTTAAACAAAACAATATATATGCGTACCTTTAAACGAAACAGTATATTAAAAAAAAGAGTATATATGCGTGTGTATGGTAGTGTGTGTAATAGATGCCACACCTTTTATATATATGTGTGCAATTTTTTTTTTTTATTGATTTAATGTATTTTTTTATGCATAATTTAAAAAAAAAATATTAGGTTTCTCCATTCCTTCTCTATATAAACTTCAAGTGTATCAAATTTCATACTCTAACAATTTGCTTCAAACTTGTCATAGCCACAAAACATTTAAAGCTATACAAATTGGTCGCATTTTTTTTTTACTAAACTAGTTAAATTTTCTCACCAATTTTACTGGTATGTGGAACATTAAAAAGGCTTTAGAAACACTGGTTATATCGAATATTTGATTGTTTTGTACATTGTACTGTACTATAAGTACAAGTAATATTAAATTCACTGATGATATCATACAAATAAATTATTTAACTACCATTTTAGAGTGAAAATAATCATCATGAACAGAATGTAAGCACTACAACAAACCTTATATAATAATTAAAAGTTAATATAAATGTATACTCACATACGGTTGGCTCTTTGAAATTCGTTGCACGTGCCAACTTTATAACATAAAAGTTATAATACATTCAGTATACACGTAAAACGTAAAATTGAAATTTGTAACTGTGTTGTATATACAATGTTTTATTCAAATATATATTTGGTAAAGAACATTAAATAATTAACCATAACGTACGCTCTCATACCGATTGGAAATCAAACTATATCCTATAGAAATTATTCAATGTAAAGAATTACAATCAAAAGGCTCGTGGATGGTTTGAGTAAAGGTTGTAATTTTTTTCAGTGATGTATCGTAGTATGGGAAGTACGAAAAACAAGTTCTGTCTGGAATCAGACATGCACGTCATCAGCTTTTACGCGTTTGAAAACGGTAAGATTGAGTTGGGCCAAAACGGTAAAATCTAGAAAAAAAGTTTTGAATAAAAAAAGGTTCTTAGGTACTTTGAGCTGTTAGTCTATTAGGCTCTGTAAACATTTAATCATTCAATGTATGCAGATTCAAGCATATTTGACTTATACGAATAAATATACAAAGCCATTAAATAGTTTGTACCACCGATGATTTACACTGCGCTTGATTCGATAATTGTCTTTAATTTTCCTTGAAAACAACTTGGAACAATATCTTTGAATTTACAACTAAAACTCAGCAATTTTAATAATAAATTTCACATCCCTGCTTCTTCCTTATTTGTATAACGAAGTAGATCATTATCCTTCAACTATAGGGAGCCTATTTCAAAATTTCAGTTCGATTCCTTCTAAAGACACCATCTTTCTCTTAGCCTTTTGAATATGCTTGATAATTTTTCCAAAAACTCCAGAGGGATATTCGAAAATTTCCTATTTGCCTAGAATATTAATAAAACGTCCCAAAATTAAAAATTCCAGAATGCAGAAAACTACTAAAATGGCAAAATAGATAACCATCTTGAAGCGTTCGGAATTTTTAAAAAAATTCACCTCCAAATTGAACAGTTAGACCACAAAAGACGAAAAATTGAAATTAATGAATATATACATACTGTAGGCTACACAAAAAATGGCGACGTTCTGATTATTTCATAATTTAAATTTATAAAATTCAGGATTTTTAAGGAGTAATTGTATGGATGAATTTAATAATCTAGTCTAAAATCACTTTAAATATTTACCATAAAAAAAGAAAATTAAATGAGGAAAATAACTTAAAACAACTTCACACACCATAAAAATTATGTATTTTAACTCAATATTAATAAGTGAAGCAAAAACTCTGTACCCGTTTTTACGAAAATTGGACGGACGGAGGAGTATGAAATTTGGCAAACTTATAGTTTATATAGAGAAGGACTGGAGAATACTAATATTTTTTAAAATTATGCATAAAAAATTCATTAAATCAATAAAAAAAAATATTACACACACCATGACACACACATGTATACGAGGCTAGGCTTATATTACACACACTACCATACACACACATATATACTCTTTATGTTAATATACCGTTTTGTTTAAAGATACGCATATAAACTGTTTTGTTTAAATGCAGAGAGATTCACTTTTGAGTGATTATGGTCGAATTTTGACCGCTGTAACGGGACTATATTCCTTCTTTATTCCTTCTCTATTCTTTGTGTATTCCTTCTTTACGACCGCGCGACACCTTTAATTCATTCATTGTAAACTTGAACCACAATAAATTATATTTTTGTGTAGTTAATTGAAATGAAAGATGTGTATTATTGACTATAATTATTTTATTAACTTTTTATTTTTTTCATGAATTTATAACAAAAAAAAAATACTCTCACTTAAATCAAAAAAATATTATAATTTAATAATACAAATTCAATTATTATATTTCAATAGATATTTCGCACGATTAATATTTTAATTTGGATGATGAATTTAATAATAATATTGTTTTATTCAAATTATTATTATTATTGACCAAAAAATGTATTTAATAATATTTAATATGAAAAAAAAAGAAAGAAAGAAAAGAAAGTGAAAATAAAATTGGATACCCATTGCGGCAGGTGAAATATTAATAGCAATTTATCATGTGAAGATTATATTTTATGGTGAAAAGGTGTTCGTTCTGGGTAACAGTGAAAGAATAATAATAATTTTATATGCTGCATATGTATGAAATATATGAGACATTGCCGTGCTGAGGGAGTCCCGCGCTTGTGCCTAAAAAAAATATTTTAGAGCCATAATGGGACAATATACTTTGAATGGTAGTAGCTATAATGAAAATAGCAAATGATTTACTTAAAAATATTGATTTCAGGAAAGTTATTTCTAAATTTAAAATTGGGCTACCAGGAAGTTTCTTAAAGTTAGTATATTCACAAAATATTTTAAGCTCTACAACTTTTATTGCAAACTTTTCTGTGGAAAAATGAAATGAAGGGAGAAAATTCAACTATTCATATTTAGCTGTCGACGGTGATATTTTTAAATGAAAAAGATAAATAAACAAGTGAAGATAACAACTAACATAGTTAATTGTTTTGATACTCGGCACATGATTGTAAATCATTGTTCTGCCTTTTTTGATTAGTATTCATAATATACTAGAAATACCCAGTCTATACAGTTATATATACTTGTATACTAATAATATGTATTGTTGCAATTACCAATATGTGATAATTAGCTAATTTTGAGCTTGAATTGTGGCGAATCCTAACATTTTACGAAAAAATTTTGTTTCAAAGAAGCAAACATTATTTGTATTTGAATTTAAATCTTTTATAGTTTTAAAGTTGAGTCAAGGATCGATTGAACCGAATTGATCGATTTTCGATTTTTATATTTAGAATTCTAAAATTCCAAGTGATTATCTCGTTTTGTTTTTGAGTTATCTTGATGACGGACGAACGGACGAAAAGGACACATCCGTAAATGAACTAATAAGGTGTTTCTATGAACACCTATACCAAAATTTTATTTGTGCGGTCAATATGTCCTAGCGTTACAAACTTTAGACTAAAATTATTATACTCTGACATATTATGTATGGTTGAGTATAAAAATACTTATTTAAAAATAAAAAAACACCTACCTGAGAAAAAGTTGAAAATATTTGAGTAAAAATTCTTTACCTGAAATTAAAAAACAAAAATTATAAAAATTTTGCTTATTTTCATATTAATGAATGCGTAACGCGTAATGAAAATTTTTATTATTATATTATAGACAAACCATTATTATTCTTATGAAATTTTTTATAATAACACTAATAATGGCAATAAACAAAAAGTAAGTAACCTTCAAAATGGATTTAAAGTGTTAATTTAATCTCCAAATAATTATTAGTACATTTATAAAAATTTGTTTTATTTGTTTGTGGTAATGCCACCGTGAAGTTTTTCTACAAGGTTAATTTTCCCAAATATAATTGTTTTAAACTATTCTTACAACCAATAATCAAAACTTGTCACGTTTAAATTCATCAAAATTGTAATACTCTTGCAAAAATATCCCAATAATACCGATTGTAAAATATCTGAAGAAAACACGGATTTATAGTTAGGCACCTCATAGGCAGTGGTACCGTTTCGACCAGGATAGAAGCCTTTAAAAATGGTAAAAAGAGAAAAAAATTATTGTAATATGAATCCCATTGGAAACCGAAAAGAGAATATAACAAAAATGAAAGGGAAAATAATTTACGGGCGATTTGAGATCGGGAAGTCGAAGGGGGTGAGTTTTAAAGTGTAAACATGGGGTGCTTGCTTTTTCAGTATTTATTCAAAATAAGGTGAAAAAAATAAATATTTTAAATCTAAAAAATAACAGTGTATTTGGAACATAAAAAAGTAAGTTTTCACCAAATTTCGTAAAATAAATTTTTTTTGTACAAGAAATAAAAAACCAAAAACATGGTTATTTCAATTGTTCACACCGGTTATTTGAAAAAGTGGATCTTTTTATTACCTACAACTTTGCTATTTAACTTTTTCCCATATAACTTATAGTTTTGCCGGAAATCAAGATAAACTGTGTTTTACCCTTAAAAACTCACCCACTTTCACTTCCCGAACTCAGATTGCCCGTAAATTATTTTCCTGTCATTTTTATTATATTCTCTTCCGTTTCCAATGGGTTTCACACTAAAATAATCGCTCCATTCACAAAAATTTTAATCGAAGTTAGTAATGGATTTATTAGTAAGACCGTTGCTAGCTTTTTCATTACTGCATTTTTAGGAGCATTAAAGTGGCAAGTACATATTTTTGCCCATTAATATCACGATGTAAAACAAAATAAACCTGGGCAAGATTAAAAATTTTTCTTGTACCTGGAAACTAATAGCTGAAAATTAACTATAATAAAGTAATTTCTGAATCATAAGAATTAATCTAGTCTGTATAAGTAATATTGATTAGCTTATTTAATCCATGTTTACTTATCTCTTTAGTTTATTGCTCCCATGTGCCAGCGAAAGTGATTACAATGATGAAAGTATAATAATATCTACTGCTAAATAAAAACATAAATAATAATATGAAAGAAAAAAAATTAAATTAAATTAACAGAGATCCATCATCAACACATCAGTCATTCAATTGAAAACTTTCAAAAACATGTTTTATTCTAAACGACAACATTTTTGTATGATATCTTATTTTACACTGAACGTGAGACAAAACGGAACAAAATAATTTAATTAAAAACACTTTTTCTATCATAATATTTTATTGCCATTCTTCAATCATTGCGCCGCATGTCTTGTCAACCAATTTGTATTTACCCTAGACTCCTTATTTTTAGAAAAGTACATAAAGTTTCAAATGTAAGATTTATTCTGATGAACAGACATAATAGACTGCTAATAAATGTATCAGGTAAACTTTACCTTACAAGGTATTAGACTGCGTGCCCGTAATTATATCAAGTCATTGATAAATACACATCTAAAAATTTCTATATGGGTGAGTTATGATTCGTGTAACAACTTTTTCCCCTGCAAGAATTGAATTCTGAAAAGTGGGCTGTTTTCTTTTTTGAATCCCCTAAAATTTTATTCCCACAAATTGATAAAAATTCAATTTTTTTTGTTATAAGATCATGCAAAAACAAATAAAATTATTTTGTCTGCCACATAATAAAACCATATTTTCGTAGTCCGACAACCTGAAAGTTGTGAAAAATAGGAATTTTGATGTTTTTGGACAAAGGTCATCCTGTTTTGTCACATGTTGGAGAAACTCATTTTTGTATTTGACTTTCAAGTCTGTGGGGACAATCGAAAATTTCACGACCTTTGAAAAAGAAAACGCACTACTTTATGGAATTTTCGTTGGGAAAAAGTTGCTATACTTATGATAACTAAGCCATATATAAATGATTAGAAATGTATTTTGATTTGATATAGTTAGGGGCACCTTGACATGTTTTAATATTATTATCCGACAGTAGTTCGGAAATACAGAAAGGTGCTTCGATCACTGCCACAGTTGTAAATAAAATATTACTTGCCTCATTTTCTGATTATGGAGATTATGACACCAGTACTCAAAAATTTTATTGAAATTTTTAATACCAATAGCTTTACTAATAAAACCGATAATAATTGAGCATGAAAATAATAATTGTGCATTAATTTGATAATTTGCAGAGTGGTATAAAATGGTCAAAGTGATTTCCGATTTACTTATTAGAAATTCCTAACATGTTCATATTTACAGCGATTTTTTGCTCTCTGCTGCAACAGAAATCCCCGATTTTGAGAGGACTTTCATGACTACAGTTTTTGTTTTTTGTATCTATCATAGCCATATTTTAAGGCTGTGTGCAATTGAGAAAAAATTTAAAAAAAAAGAATAGCCTTAAAAAAAATGAAGTAAAAAGTTAAAATCATTTTAAATTATTCCTTGTGACCAATTACCTTTGCCAGTCGACACCAACCAATCAATTTTTTAGTTAAGAATAAAATTGGCTCCGACTTGGAATGGTAATTGGTCACAATATAAAATTTAAAATTATTTTACTTTGTTGTTCTTTTTTAAAATTTGTTATTTTATTACTTTTAAATGTTTTTTAAAACCATGAAAATTTTTTCATTTAGATGAAATTTAAACACAACAAATTTTTTTAGCCCCTTCTCTCTCGTTGGGAACATCAGATCTGAACCAAATTAAAATTGTGCCAGCTTTCAAATAAAAAAAGAATAATCAAAATTGATTCACCCAGGCGAATTTTAATTTTGTATTTTAGCTTTAATAATTAAAATAAAATAATAAAATTTTTCACTTAAATGAAAGACTTTATTTGCAATAAAAAACATTTATTCACTAATAATTACTCTTATTAGTTACAAACAAAGTGACAATCAAAAATGCTGACAGATTACATGCTAAGGATATCCAAAAGATGTTAAATTCTCCAAAAGAAAAATACAGAAAATGATGAAATCGTAAAAATATAAAATTAAAAAACCACATAAAAAAGACACAAAGAGCACCAACAAAACATCGCATATCCGGTGGTAAAATATCACACACAAGTAACCAGGTTAATGGAGCTGCTCCAAAAGTATATGCAATTTCCATAAAAAAGATACAAAAAAATAATGTTGTATAGAAAGTTGTATAAGTTTTTGGTACCAGTGAACATGCTACGATTATCGTTGAACAGATTGCCATCCCGCCATACGATAATAAAAGCATATGTCGTAGTCTCATACATTTGAGTAATGCAATAGCGACAATCGATCCAAAAATTAATGGTCCAAATATTAGTAAAATTATTTGTGCATCGGATAACACAATCTTCATACCAATATGGGCGACCAATCGCCATATCATAAATAATCCAAATAAATCGTGTATCGCTATTAAATACATGCAAATATAAAAGACTTGAATCGTGGGAGTAGCTCGTATACGACGCTGTATTACTGTTTTTGTATTCACAATCGTGTCCACTCCATTAAAATGGCCTTCAATTTCACGGATAGCATTTGTGGGATCATAATCTTCACCACGGAAATATTTAAAAGCATTCAAAATTCGATTTAATTCTTTTTTTGTCGAAATTAAATAATACGGTGATTCGGGTATACATATTAATGATAATGCCATTATTGTTGGCGTTACACAAAAATTTAAGATAATTGTAAAAAATTTATCTGTATTATCTTTCGGTTGAAAAATTTTCTCTAAAATAAAATGATTAATCATACAGTTTAAACGGCTTTCGTTAAGAATGGTCCAAAAAACATTGTGGAATATCAAAATTAATTTATATACCAGGGTAGATAATTTTTGAAAACAAAAAAAATTATAGTAGGATGAAACCAATTAGAAATGCAAGATAATATGATAAAAATGAAAGGAAAAATAAATTACGGGCGATCTGAGTTCGGGAAGTAGGGGGGGGAGTGAGTTTTTAAGGGTAAAATTCGGTTTATCTGAATTTCCGGCAAAACTACAAGTCTTATGGAAAAAAGTTAAATGGCAAAGTTGTAGGTAAGAAAAAGATCTACAACATATTTTTTTTAAATAACCTAGTATTTACATTTTTTTAAAATAACCTCAAAAAGTATGTAAAAAATTGAAATAACCAAGTTTTTGGTTTTTTATTTTTTTTCTCCGAAATTTGTTGAAAACTTGCCTTTTTATGTTCTAAATACATTGTAATTTTTTTGATTTAAAATATTTATTTTTTCATCTGATTTTGAATAAATATCGAAAAAGCACCCTAATTTTCAATCGAAAAATTTTGAGTTTATGTGAAAAAAGATTAGTACAAAAGTTGTAGATCTTTTTATTACCTACAACTTTGTCATTTAACTTTTTACCATACGACTTTTAGTTTGGCCGGAAATCGAGATAAATCGTGTTTTATCCTTAAAATCATGTTTTAAACTTACCCCCTCCTACTTCCCGAACTCAGATAGCCCGTAATTTATTTTTCCTTTCATTTTTATCATATTATCTTGCGTTTCCAATGGGTTTCATCCTACTGTAATTTTCTTCCAGTTTTTATCATTTTTTAAGGCTTCTACTCTGGTCTAATATATTTAAATGAAATGAAATAATTTACATCCCTCAAACAAATGACAACCAATAATCTTGAAAATTGCAAGACTGAATTTTGTCAAAAAATAAATAGACCATTTTGAGAATTTGTAAACTTTAAACTGGTTTTTTCCGATTTTGTGAAAAACATTAAAAATCGCCAATAGTGACAAAAATAAATGGTAATTACTATTTTAAGGTTTTCTGAGGCAATTAAAAATCTAGTAAAACCAAATAAAACATATTACGATTGTAGCCCTCGTTTCCGAAATATCGTTTGAAATTTGTCCGAAATATTGAACTCCGGATCAAATGGCGATATCTCAAAAACTACGCATCTAATCGTTAAATGGATTATATTTTTGAAATCCACAAATTACCCGTATGGAAATAATTTTATCGAAATTGGCTACAAAAAATATTTCTCAATTTTATGTATTTTTCTAAACCACTTTAAAAAAAAAAACGAGAATTTGTTTATCTCCAATTTCGATTAAACTATGTTAAGAGCCCTTATCTACCTGTAGACTTCAGAAATAACATGCATTTAACGATTGTTTGATATTTACAGCCTCTCGAAAAAAATCGATAAAATGAATACCACCCTTAGTTTGACTTCAATCTGTGTATCCCCTTTTGGATTTATCCACAATGATTTTCCGCAAGAAATCACAAAACTAAAGATTTATACCTAAGATAATTGTATAAAATATTCCACAAAAAATAAACAATTGAAAACATGTAATCAGACGACTACGTAAATGTCGTTCAGCAATTTCAGCAATATAAACCGGAGAGACAACACAATATATTCCAGTAAAAAATCCACACAATAAGTATGTTCCAAATGTAATTATTCTAATGTTAAATCGTACGGATAGTGCTAAAATAAACCATGCTAGTGATAATATTATTGATATTCGTAACAGGATTGATTTACGTCCAAGACAACCAGGAAATAATGCTATTGGTATTGTTGCTAAAGCTGCACCAAATATTATTACTGTATTACGATCACGTGTTTTTATTCCAGTCAATGAATACTGTGGCATTTGTGGTACCAGTATTGGAAAGAATAATCCAAGTAAATTGCCAAGTATAAATCCACCACAGGATGCTACAATAAATTAACTGGTCAAAAATCAATAAAAAAAAAAAATTTGTCGGTTCAAATAATCTGTAGACCCAAAATCTATTAATATACCAGGGTAGAAGCCTTAAAAAATGAAAAAACAGTAGAAGAAATTTATAGTAGGATGAAACCCACCGGAAACGCAAGATTATATGATAAAAATGAAAAGAAAAATAAATTACGGATGATCTGAGTTCGGGAAGCAGGAGAGGGTGAGTTTATAAGGGTAAAACACGGTTTATTTCGATTTCCAACAAAATTACAAACCCCAAAGCTAAATGGCAAATTTGTAAATAAAAAAAATAAGTGTTAATACAAAAGTTGCAGATCTTTTTATTATCTACAACTTTGCATTTAACTTTTTCCCATAGGATTTGTAGTTTTGCTGGAAATCGAGATAAACCGTGTTTTACTCTTACAAACTCACCCCTCTTACTTGCTGAACTCGCTCGTAATTTTTTTGCTTTCATTTTTATCATATTATCTTCCGTTTCCAATTGGTTTCATTCTACTATAATTTTTTTACCTTTCAACAATTATCTACCCTGGACTATCAGGAGATTCATCAAATACCTACTTGGATAGTTCTTAATAAAAAAAAAAAGGTCCGATTAAATCCCATGGAATCCCGTCGAAATGAATACCATTGAATTTGAAATTAAATTTTCGAATCATTCGGATTAAAAATTATAAAAAATTTTATATTAGAGAGTATTTCAGCCTCTTAGCAGGTAATTTAACGAACTTTCTTAACTAACGTCTAATATTCAAACCGAGTGTTCTACCATATTTATCCCTCGAATAGGTACCCGATTTTTGAGATTGAGGCGTTTAAACTATCGTGACTGCTCAATATTTCTACCTTCGGATACAGAGCTCTCCGTGAAATACAATTTATTTAATCTTTAACGTTTCATTATTTTATATTCCATATTGAACCGTCAAAGAAAATAATTCGATCAAAAGTCGGCTTTACCTACTAACGCAGCAACAACTTGGTTCAGTATTTTCCCCATGTTTTAATTATTTTTATTTTTTTTTTAATTATCAATTATCTGACTTTTTTCATATCATTTGCTTGGTTTTTGTAAACAGGTAAAATTACACAAAATAGCAGTTGTCAAAATTAAAAAAGTTTTTTGACATTAATGTTTGTTTAGTTGCTACGCAAAATAGTTCTGAATTTAGAGATATGTTCTCAAAAATATATAATTCTTTAAAATAGTATTAGACAGGATATATTAGAAAAATAATTGGGAGTTTAGAAGAGTTTTTCTATAGTTTTGATATTCTTACCCTTCCTATTTTTAGGGTCACCTAAAACGAATTTGAATTTTGGGGGTTAAAATTTGGCCCTATATCTCATAAAGAAAGCTATTTTTCGACAAGTCCATTCTTTACTCTAATTTCCAATTTTTTTTCTAAAATGTTTAGCCTAGTATCTATTGGCGAAACATCAAGTCTTCTAAAAAAAGAAAAAAAAAAATTATATATGAGAAACGTAGGAAATTTTGACTACTTTAATTTTGTACAGAATTGGCTTGTGGAAAAAATGCGTCCTTTCTGAAATATAGTCCAAAACCTAAAAAGTGTCAATATTTGCTCAAGAAGTGCCCAGAAAACTAGATTCCGGACAAAAATTTTGCCACACAAACTTCAAATTCGTGTTAAGTGACCCAAAAATTATTGAGGGTGAGAAATTCAAAACTATAGCAAAACTTTCCTCTGAGAATTTTAATATATCCAGCCTATGAGGATGAAACAGCCCACAAAATGATCCAAATATCTGTAAGTTTATTCCTCATGTACTAACTAGTAACTATTCTTAAGTCGAATGCAGACATTGATATTTTTTTAACTAATAAAGATATCTTAAGAATAAATATTCAAGTTTTTGAGTTATGTTACGTGGGTACAGCTGTTTTATTTGCCGATCTTAAAAATGCATTATGTCAATCGGCATTAAATTATTATCACTGTAGCGTGTGAATAGACACTTTACGATGTAAATTATGATGTAGTCTTGAACAAACATTGTCATGAAATATGTCTACGAATCATATTAGTAACTATCCGTATCTGGGTAAGAATACACCGAAGAGTTTAAATTTTTCTATGAGTGATTCAAGTATACTATTATTGTCGGTTTAATAGTAAAATTCTAGACCCGATATGTGGAAAAATTTTCAAATAAACGAAATGAATGATTTGATTGTTTATTAGTACTGGAGAAACGCTCATTTCCTTCCTTAAAACATCTCATAAATCCATAACTCAAACAGTAGTTAGGGTTTTAATGCTCATTCATAGAAGCTACATTTTTGGCGGATAAATTCAATTAATAATTTTTTTTTCCTTCCAACATTTATCAAAAAAGTAGATGCATTTTAAAACTGCTTTGAAAAAAAAACTCGTGGCTATAATCCTTGCATCTTGCATCATGACAAACTTTGTCATTATCGTATACATTGTCCTCGTGTCACTCTGCTGGCGGTCAGCAAGGAGGCTATACAACTTTTCTCTCTATTTTGTATCAATTTTTAAAAGTTTTTTATCATAACTAATACTTCAACAAGCGCACCTCGATTACTGGGACTTCACGGATGGTATGCGACAGGCTAAGTTGTGTATTACCACAGCTAAACCATTTAACTATTTCCGGCTGAAATTGACCAGGGTACAATTGAGAAGAGTAGTGGGTCTTTTGACAGGGCACTGTCGGTTGAACTATCCCATTTATAATTTAAGAATCTCAAACAATCCTAATTGTAGGCCGTGTCTAGAGGACGATGATACCTCCATTCATGTCATTTGCAACTGTAAAAATCTTCAAGGTGTTAGATATAGAAAATTCTGGTCTGAAACTCTAGATCCAGTGGGCTATTTGCGTGGTCACTGTTGGTCTCGATAGTAAATCCTGTAGCATCATCTATTCTGAATGATTCTTTCTCTGCACCTTGAGCCAGAGAGCATCCTGGCGTACAGGTGAAAAAATTTAGACAAAAACTTAAACTTTACTATCATCTATCCAAAAAAATGGTAAATGCTCCATTCCGACCTGTTGTATCTTATCATGTATATTGATATTTTCATATAATATAATACAGTGGAAAGATTCAGCGACCCTTGATAAAGGTTGTTATTACATAACAACTGACCATGGATCATATATCATTTTCGTCATCGTCAAATATATACCAAAGGTAAGTAAATAAACACAAACATTAATTAGAAACAAAGATAATAATATGAAATCAAATAGAGATAGGATTACATGCTATTATTATAGTTCTCATCCACAAATGACTATTATAAATGTGTATTTAATTATTGGTATGTTGTATCTTTTTGTTGTTTTTGTTTTTATCAAGTATGTGTAGTAGAAGTAAATTGGACATTAATTCATTTTAACCCGATACGGTCACAAACTTTGGGGCTATTACTTCAAAATAAATATACTTTTTTTGCAAAATTCATTAAATTTATAATTTTTTATTTAAAATATGTTTTCCGCGTAAAATGGCGTTTTCTTTCTTTTAAAATATTACTATAAAAATTAAAATTTACAAAAGTTTTTCTATAAAAATAGTCTAATTTTGCGTTTTTTGAGTTTTTTTCCTATTTCAGTATCTAAAAAGAAAAATAGACAAAAAAAACTACGGATTACTTAAAGAGTATGTTAAATAAAAGTTTGACACATGATTTAAATCTATAAATCAAATAACACGCGAATAGAAACTGTTTATCTATGTTGGGTCAGCTGGACCCCATGTGACACTTTATTATTTGGAGTTATGCAAATTTAAGTATCATAAACAGGATGAAATGGATTCTCGACCCCGGACTGACGTAACGTAATGACATGCTTAGACCAACTAATAAAAGTTAAGCAACAGCAGTCACAATCTGTATTTGGATGGGTGACCACCTAGCATTACTGTGTACTGTTGTTGTTTAATAATAATAATCCACTTTGGGTAATGGCTATATAGCTGAAAATAGCTAAAGCCAGAAAAAAAAAATGGATTCTCATGGAAATTTTAAGTTTATTGAATAACATTATTTTGTCTCGCGAAGAAATTACGTGACCTCTATACACAGATTAGCCTTCATGATGGCGAGAATAGGCATATTTGTCACTTTGGAAAATTTGGTACACTTAGCTGGTAATAAATAGCTCCGATTTCTTTTGATATAAACAAGCTTGCATGTTTTGTAATTTTATTTTAGTTTTGTTTTTATATTTTGGAAAATTTAAAGAGCGTTATTAGCAGAATTTAAAGGACAATTGTCCATGACAAATTTTTAATTAAAAATTACTTTTAAAAAATTGAAATTCAAACGCCAGTGACGCACATTATATCAGATGTTTTGAATTTAGAAAATCATATACGCTAATTTTCATGGGCCAACAGACATAACATCTAAATCGTTCTTTTGTGTGAAAAAAGTGCCAAGTTTACTTGCTACTGATAATTTAATCTTAATTACACCTAAAATAATTACATAGAATTGTTGTCAAATCTATAAAATATTTTAAACTACCTTTGTTACCCATCTAATTTACGGGTAAAAAAACATTCTAGACAGCGTACACATTAAACATTGAAACGATAATAATTAGATCTAAAAAGTTGTTTTCAATCTTAAAAATGATTCAACGAAACATCGTTCTGTTCTCGATTCAGTTGAGGTGAAATAATTAACAAATATTTCTGTAACATAAAATCAATACTAATAATTCCCATTGTTTTTTTTTTCAAATATTTAATGTTAAAATATTGTGATTGATTGAATATGGTTGTTGTAACTATAACAAAACTTATTGTTTTATCATATAAGGGTGTAATTCGTCAGGGCTGAATATTTATATGGCTTCACTGAATACATGTATCAGTATTTAGTCATATAGAATTTCATAGTTACTTATATTTCATAGAGCAACTACACATACAAAAATTGATTAAAAATATTCTGAATTTCTTACTGTATAATACAGATAATTTTTTTGAAAGTATATCGAGTCTTATATAGGCATATAACATGGATTTAAATATTATAAATCACCATTTCATACACAACCTATGAAATTTATCTCAATACTTGTGTTTTGTACAAAATAATTCTACAAAAATGGTCCGCCGATCGTGTTGAGTTCATCACAAAGTACTGTAAGATTTTTTATGCGATACGATTTAAAAGTTTTTAAGGTTCCCCGTTTTAAGCATTGATTAAAGGGTCGACGATGAGCTGCTAAGGGCCCGGCAGCGAATAAAAAAATTGGGGGCCCATAAGCGGTAAGTTAAACTCATCTTAATTCATATTAGCTTAACACTCAATATCGCTAATTATCGAAACACTTATTAACAAAACCTCTTTGCAGTTGTTGAGAATAAATAATTTAAGGACACTGGAAAGATCAAGTTGTAAAAGAAAATAAAGTGGAAATTATCTTAGTTGTTTATCAACAATTGTTACAATCACACAATTTTCCAGCACAAATGGCTCAGCAGAAATAATGATTCAAAAGTTATGAAATTTGGTATGCACAGTTTTGACATGAAAACCTAGTGCTTGTCGAAGAATTTTGATTATTACTTTAGAAATTTTTATTGGGAAAAACTGTTTGGCGAGCACTAGAATACCAGGGTAGATAATTTGTGAAAACAAAAAACTTTAAAGTAGAATGAAACCAATTGGAAACGGAAGATAATATCATAAAAATGAGAGGAAAAATAAATTACGGGCGATATGAATCAAATTATTATTTTCACGTTAGAATTTTTTCCGGAAAAACTCTTTAACAAGTCCTCCGTTTTTATGTCAATATTGTACAAATTTCTTAGCATTTGAAGTATTTTATATTAATAAGGTTAATAAGGTTATATAAAAAATGGTGATTGCAAAATTCTACAAATATGCGGCGGTGGAATTCTCATTAGAATTCCTAATTAGAAAATAATATATACTACCAATCTTAAAATTAAAGAGATCATTTCAATATTATTTATTCTCTGTTGAAGCAAGGAATGGTGTAAACCTGAATAGTGAAGCAACCATGTATGTAAACGACTATTACATTTTAACCTAAAATGAAATATTTGAATAAATAATAAATATTTGAATTGGAAATTTTGAATTCTCGAGTGTTTTTAGATAAACACTTTTATGAATAAAATAATATTGTGACTGGGTAGCATCATCATAATGTTTTTACTACATCTACTGCTTGGTACTTGGTTTTACTCTAAACGTTCTGTTTTTATTCATTTAAATAAGAGTATTTTTATTATGTATGCAAAGTGCAATAACCTTCTATTTAACATATAACGGGTATTGTTGTTTTAACAATGTTAAAAACGATAAATTTTATTGGGTTTGTTTTCATTTATAATCCAAAGTTCATTGAAAGGTCCAGCCCTATTAATATATAAGAAGTCATTTGCGCAACTACTTTCTGTGTTGCTTATGGGGTTGCTCTTCTTCTCGGAATTGTGAAGTTTCGATACTTTACTAAAGTTTAAAGTTTTATTAAATCTTACTCCAAACTATTCGCATTGAAGTTATTCTAAAATAATTTAACCTTAAGTTACACAAAGTCGTATATATTTTTCTGTTTGAAGTGGAAATCAAGTCTACATGCTTAGACCAAAGTTTTCATTAAGACAGATATAAAATAATGATAATTTCACTAAAAAAGGCGTTGAAAACAAAAAAAATGTATTATATTTTGGTAATTTATGAGTCTAGATTTAATGAAACTAAATTGATACATATTTTTTATTTTTATATAACTATAATTATCAATTGAAATAATGCGTTCATTCTATACACTTTTAACGCCATTGGTATATCCCAAACGTCCTTTTTTTTAATGAATAAAAATGCAGCAGAAAAACCATTTTACCTAACGTGCAACAAAACGAAGTGTCCGTTGACTGGCAATCTAAAAATTATATAAAATAATCATTATCAGTTTCTTGGACTAGAGGCATATGTTTTCGTGAATTTAATTTGGTACAGAGAATTGGCTGAAAACGCCTCACTCACCAAATTTTCGCTCTAAGAAAATATATGCCTCGCTTTTTATCAAAAGTGGTTTATGTGTTTCAGTACTTAATCTACAAGCTTCACGTAGCGGATGTAAGAGGTCGATAATTTTAAAATCAGAAATAAGAAGCCCCTAATGTTCGTATCATTCCTAAACATATGCAACGGAACAAGGATAGATAAAGATAAACAAAATGAAAAAGCATCTAAATCTTTCAACGTTCGATCTATTTAGACAGGAAAAAGACGAGTGCGGAGACTACCCATGGTAAACATTCACTAATATAAAATAATTAAAAAAATACAGATCATTGTCAACAAACTTGATAAATCGGCTTTGATAAGAAGAGCCTGTTTAGAATAGAAATTGTTCAATGACTTTTCTCTTCAAATGAAACACACTAATTTTATTTCATACAACAATTTTTTTTTTGTCACTATAAGTGTGTTGACATGTTACAATTGTTCTAAATACCAAACAGAATATTTCAAAAGATACTTTGGTATTTCTGTCTAAGTATTCGTCATGTTTAAGATAAAACAGACTTGAACTTCTGAAATAATAATCTACATAATCTAAATTATATATTTAATGTATAACAATTTATGAATACAAAATTTTTGGGTGGAGTTGCAGATATTTAATAAAAAGATCAAATGAATGAATTTTTATGGAAAACACGATTCACAAAATATTAATATATGTTACATATGGCAAGCCAAATTATATTTCAGAATGACACTTGAAAATTACGTAGGAGATGTGAAAAGGTTGAAGCCAAACGAAACAAATTAAACTGTACTCCGAATAATTTGAAATTAACCGTTATCCGCTATCGTTTATTAACTTCTTCAAACTTGAATTATACTGAAAAGGCATTTCCCTTTTCAGTATTCAGTTTTTTCAAAATTCATATTCTCATGATTTTATGATATAACAGACAAAAAAAAAAAAATTTGCAAATGCCTCTTGATTAGAATAAATTGTTATTTTCATCCCTCCCTTTAGGGATCCTGGATATACATACCATTACCTTTTAAAGTAGTCCTGTCGATGAACTTAAAATTGAAATAAAAAATTTTCTATAGATAATCGACGAGCTAGTAAAATTATCTGCTTGCTATATTGAAGTCCCGGTTACTTATTTACTAATAAATACTTTAAAATTAAATTTTCTTTTTGAATTTATACTACTTTAAGCGCGCTATGAAAAATATGATGAGAGTGAAATTTTAAGATGCGCGAGCATCACCAGAAAATTCACAGGTTCAAGTTGTCGTTATGATTTATACTCAACTTAATGTAAGAAAATATATATTTATTTATTAAATTTTTCAAATTTAAACTGAGCTGTATTGACTGTGTTGACCTTGCCCTTCTCCAGTCCATTTATTATTTTATAGTAATTAATTATTTGCAAGCAATTAAAAATTGTTTTTTAATGATACCAAAGAAGTATAACTTCTGACGCGCGTACATAAGTACACGCACCCATTTTTGCTTTGTATTTCTCGTGTGAACGAAAAAAACAGTTTAAAGTTCACAGAACCACCTTATATAACGCTTTTAGAATATAAAATTCAGAAAGTCCTCTACTTCAAACATTCGATAAACTATTGGAAAATAGATTCTAGCCGCCACAGATTAAGTAACTGAATATTTGTGCGATATACATGATCCTTATGACGTAAGAAACAAGTAAGCGTTTAAAGGTTCTAAAGGATCTGGCAAAATTTGACAATTTTAAGTTTCTACATAATATTATTCAGGAATCATGCGCCCCGACAAATTTTTTATAAAATAACATCTGTAGGTAATAGGTATAAATAATTTAATAACTTAAAAGTTCATCTCGATCAATTGATCCAACATATGCTTCAAATTAGCGCGTATCCGTATAATAAATATTCCAAACAATAAAATTAATGATAAATTAAGGGAAAAAAACTATTGTTAACTTAAATAAATTACAGTTTTATTTTATAGTACAAATAAACATAATAACTATTTTGAAATACAGCACCGCATAGATTAGATAAAGATTGTTGTGCAAAAATCATTTATCATAGTTTTAATGCAATTATGTGTGTATTTAAGTGAGCCTATCAAAAAATTTATTCCATAATCTTTATAAATAGTAAAATATAACTGTTATTATGTTTTATTCAAATTCTGATCGATAGTTATTGTTTTCACACCGAAAAACGAAAGTTTTTCAAATCTTTAAATTTTGAAGTATACACAATGGGAACAATGTGTAAAGCACTTTTGATTATCCAATAGTGAGTAGCCAATTAAAATATTATTGAATCAACCTGAAACTTTTCAGTTTTTCATTAGAAAAAAATTTGCGAAAAAGAGGTATGAAACAAGCTTTTTTACTGTGTAATTCACTTTACAACTACTAAGGTCATGTATTGACAGGTATTTTCTATACAACAACATCACACAGCAATCCGAAGCGGTCATCCACCCACGAACTGGCTGTGTCTGATGTTGATTTGGTGATGGGTTAAGATCAGTAAAGTTAAAGAAAATGATGTCAATTTCACGATAGTTCATATTTTGTTAACTTCTTGGTCTGTAAGCTAAGGTCCATATCCATCACAGATTATTTTGCATCTGTTTTAAACCATATTGTGCATATTATTGTGCAACGGGATTAAAATATTATCATATATAACAGCAATAATAATTAACACGTTAAGGTTAACAATCCATTCATGTGAAATATGTAAATAACACAATATTCCCTGCAAAAGTTGCGTTTTCATTGAATTTTCTAACAGTATCCACAAAAAAGGACATTTTTAATATAGTTTTTTGGGCAAACAATTGAATATTTTTTTATAATAAGAACGTCTAATTGTAGCTGGACACTCGCAGCGTCTTAGTTGTGTCATTATTGTTTTAAGCTGTATTTGCAATTTTATAACTATTGGAAATAATCCCGCTCCTATAAATCGCCTTTGTAAACGTCACACGAATTTGTGGTAACTTGACTTTAATATGACCTTTGTCACAGGTGACGTCGCTCCCGTGTAAGGCACTTTTTAGACTCTTATATGACCTATGCTTGACATACCCGTAATATGTCACTTATTTCAGTCTAAAGTTTAAAACGCGTGAAAATATTGCAACCACACACAAAATTTATTTATACGCCATCAAGATTAATTTAAAACAAGAACACAGTTGGGTTTTTTTTTTAGTTTTACCAGCAAGTTGAAGGCAACCAGCATCTATTTCATGATATCCACATTTTTTTTTCAATGTATGGCATCACATTTTTTAAATTTTTTTTGTACCAGTTAGTTCTATCTACTTTGTAATACTTATTGTTTTTTCAGTCTGTGGCATGTTTAGATAAACAATCGAAAAAAAAATATAAATTATCTATTTTTGTTATGCCCACATGTGTTATCAATCAATGGTATAAATCAATACGTTTATGGAACAAAATTATACTGTCTAGAACAACACCATTTATTATGTATATTATTTTCCTATTCGCGTCGTGTATAGTAAATGAAAATAGAAATGAATCGATCGAAACACTACGAGTACCGGAAATTTACAATACGACATTACTATTGTAACTTTTTGTTCCTGGCCAAATTTATTCTTACCAAAACCAAAAATTACATTTATTTAAAAATTGGATAACTATCACTAGTTTTCAAGATGTACTAAAAATTTATTCGAAATATCCTCAAAATAAAACGTTCAGCATAATAAAAAAATTAACTAAATTAATTTAGTTGTTAAACGGATGCCATATTTTGGTAATTTTTGGATTAAAATTATCTTATCAAAATTATTCAATTTTTTATCATTTTCTTCAAGGATTGAAAAAATTGTTTCAGAATTCGATATAACTGTCATATATTCGTCCACCAATACGTAAATATAAAATGTTTTGTCTGGAATAATTCATTGACGGTTCAACATCAGTCTAAATTGCGAATCGTAGACATCTGAAATTTGAAGGGCGTGATCTTTGTATGTCGTACGCATCTGATAGGAAAGGATTTTTCAAAATTCTATCCCTAACTGTAAGGGCAAAGTTCAATCTATTTCAAACTTTGAATACAATCGATGTAATATCGTTTGATAAAATGGGAAAATTTATTTTTTCAAAGTTTTTTCTGTAAAAATTGCCACACCAACGTATGACAGTGCCTGCTTATCTTTTTATAAGTATTATTATTGTTGTTTTAAAAAACTGTTTATCAAATAAAAGCTAAAATTTTTTTGAGATCTGTTTATTTTTTAGGGTTTTTCTTAAAAACCAAAATAATTTAAAAAAAAAAAAAAAAAAGAAGCAAATAACTCAAAAATCATAGAAACTTCTGAAAAAGTATTACAGTAACACAAGTACGTTCCTTTTCCTCTACATCGGCTGGCTGCCTGTTGCTTTCTATTTCCCGAATGCATGGGGTGTAACATTTAAGACCTTTTTTAAAATGATGCAATAATTTTAGTTTTTATAAGCAATTTTTTGGTTAAAGAAATCCAGCTGTACATAAGAATTTAACACTTTTTTACTCACAAAAATTTTAAAAACCCTCTACGCACAAAATATCCATAAAAAATCAAAAATATTTACCGGAAACAGAAATTATAATATTTTTTACATTTGTATTTAATTTTTATCTTCTCGTATTATAAAGTTTTGTTCTGTCTATGACTCACTATATACTACGAAAAGATATAACACTAAATATCGATCGAGAAAAATTAATTCACATCATTATCCATAATTGCCTTTTAAAGCTTTTCCGATAATTAAATATTTAAAATATTTCCAAAACCATACCACCATTCTTTTTTCCTACTAGGCATTATTTAAATAATATGATTATATAATTATGACATATTTTTTTCTACTTATAGGTAGTGAAAATTTAGGTCATTTCATTCTATCTATTCCGTTAAATCTTTTTCCTCTCAGTGTGGGTGCAAAGCTATACCTATTTATTTATTTTACCCGATATCAATTTATCACTGTCACAAGTATACAATATTTTAATAAGATTTAAGCTTGTTACACAACACAACACTATCCTCTAGGTGGTGGTGTATCAACAAACCATTAGGTGATTTTTAGAATAATGAATATATGCGGTATTCGACTAATATCTTCTCCAAACGAATGAATAAAATATTCGTCTGATTGTATAGGGAATTTCATTAATGTTATGTGCTTCATAAATTTTCATTTCTTCGTATGGAATTCATAACTACGACTGATCTAACAGAATTGGTAATTTAGAAAATCACTATTTATTAACAAATACAACGCATTATTAGCAAAAAAAAAACACTGTGATTCAGAAACCTTTTATCTTACTACTAAGCATTTCATTACGAACCACTAAAATAGATTACAAGCTTTCCTTGACGAAGGGAGGGAAGATTCACACGATGAAATTCCCACACGATGAAAAAGAATAAAAAGCAATAATTTGTATAATATTACGAATAGGGGTATTTATACTTGACATATACATAATGTCAGAGTAGTTTTATGAATACAAAAATTTTGTTTGTGCGATCAATATTTTCTAGAGCTACAAACTTTACACTAATATATATATATATATATATATATATATATATATATATATATATATATATATATATATATATATATATATATATATATATATATATATAAATATTCAATAATGCTAATGATCAAAAATAGTTCAAACATTGATACACAATCATATGTCAAATATCTAAACAATTACTGTATAAGTTTTTATAATCGTGCAAACCGTCACCAAATTAGCAACGAGTAACATCTCCTCAGAGAATCATTACAACTAGCTAATTCATACTGATGATGACTACTTTGTAGTCGAAATACGTATTTATAAAATACAAAATAATTTGATCTAGGATTTTGGGGAAAAAATCGAAATTTACTCTTTAAGTTGTTATATTCACTTGTTATTTTATCGTCAACAGAAAACGGCTGGACCAATTTTGCTGAAGAGTCATTAATTTTTAAATTATGTAATTACGGGTCGAATGAAAATGATTTCACGTCAATGCCATTATTTCTTTTCAAAGTAATCGAAAAGTAAAAATAATAAACGCACATGCCTACATGGTACATGCATACACACACACACAGTTATCTCTCTAAAACTTGGGAATTGGGTTCTATTGACCTTAAAACGTCAAAACATGTTAAAATTCGGTATTAACAAAATTGGTCACATGTAAATTTTATCCAATTTTGGTAAACAAAGTATGTAATCCTCTTAGATTTGAGTTATTTTATATTTGTTGGTTCAATTTAACATACATAGTATCAATTTTAAGAAAGCAAGGGCCGTGTTGTACGTTTTCGTTTAAAAAGATAACCAATTCGTTCGTTTCTATATTAAATTTCAATTTAATTTTATATAATTCCACAACGATACACAGTTATTATTATAATAATCAGTTGTATAACATTAAATTGTATAACACTTTAAATGAGAAATAATAATGCTAATTAAATTTTATTATTTCGAGTATTAATGTTTTTTAACAATTTTAATGTTTTTAAATGTATTATCAAGTTTTACATTACGTTTGTTATTTTTGAAAATAAAATCTCTAGTTAAAAACTGTTCGCAAAATGTGTGTTTACATATTTTACTGGTATTAAACAAAAATCTAATTATTAAATGTATTTTGTATTTTTCATATTTATGTAAAAAAATTAAGATAAACTTTTATTTTATACAATAAAGTTTATAATAAAATTTACCAAGTGAACTATAAAATTAAAAAGTTTATCTTTTGATTCACCTATTTTAAATTATTTTCTAAACAGATTTAATTTGAACGCTTGAAGCACAATTACTATTCTTTATTCCAAAGGATTTCGGTACCCATTTTGTTAACAGAGTATATTAAAACGGGAACCGCAACCACGTTCCTTGTAGACCTTTTGGTCCTCTGTACCTTCTTTTACATCACTCCATCATCTGAAGACGAAAATGCCTTCTAACACAATATGACAATTATATTGTTATTATGTTGTTGGTGGAGCTGATTACTTCGTTCTTATCCAAGCAACAACAATATAATTAACCAACCGCCCCCTTTTTTTTTTTAACTTCCCGCTATTAAAAATTTTCGGAAATCGGGAAGTAATTGGTTTTACCCCGTTTTGCAAAAATCGTGTTTTGATCAGATCTTGACGTTTTAATGTCCTAGAAAACTATTTTGACGGTTTCTGTGAGGGTGTCATTCTGTCTGTATGTATGTGTGTGTGTATGTTAGTATGTGACCCGCCTATAACTTTTAAACGGCTTGACCAAACAAGTGGCGTTTCAAAAATAATCACAAAACTTAGATTTCCTGAAAATTCGAACCGATTCGGACCAGTAGATTCCAAGAAATCTTAAAAAAACTACGAAAAAAAATATTTTTTTGGAATAACTTTTAAACGGCTGTATCGATCAACTCCAAAATCAGATCTTAACCTTGATAAACCACGTCGATCACCAACAATCCGGTTAAAATCGGTTGATTCGTTCGAGAGATATCGTAAATGAAAAATTTCATATAAAAGGGTTTTTTGTACATAACTTCGACATTTCTTTTCGGATTGTTTTTCGGATGAAATAGAATAATTATTAAAGCTCTAAAAACCGCGTCGATCGCCGCCAAGAACGTAAAAATCGGTTGATTGGTTCGAGAGATATCGTTAACTAAATATTCGGTAACAAGTGTTTTTTTAACATCAAAGCTCAAAAACCAAATTTTAAGCTCAAAAACATTGTAATGTGTTAAATTTTAAGTGCTTAAGTATGAAATTAGCGGGAAGTTGCAGGGATGGCCTTTAGGGTCAACCGTTTTCCAAATGTTTTTAATTATTTTTTGTTTGTGTTATTATCATTTTTATTATACATGATACTTATCGATGACAGGTTTTGAATACTGCATTTTTGGTTAACGATATGCTAAAAATAGCAATGACGTGCGTACATTCATATAAATAAACATTCAAAAAAAAAAAAAACGAACTCCTTACGTGTACCTCATATCAAAAAATAAATAACTTGAGGGTTATTACGCCAAATAATTATGTAAATAAATGTTCAATTCGAATTTTTTCACCATGTTATTTTTTGTATTTAATTATATTTAAATAAAATGAATAGCATACAATAAACTCACGATAATCGCACATGTTTGTTAATAGGATAATAAAGATTAACAATTTTATGATACAATTTTTAAATAAATATTTTAATATCAACGATGATATTATGTTTTTTTTTTATTTAGTTTTTTTACAATTTCATGTTAGCTACGTGAAATATGTATTCAAAATTTCTGTTTCTGAAAATTGTATACTAGTTCATTGCAAAACAAATCTATATGTTAAAGAATTGATGAAATGTCCGTGCCTTGCTATCGTCCCTCTCATCCTATTTGATTGTTTAATAGCTTAAATGAAAGGTTTTGAGCCACTGAGTGTTTAGATCACTTAGACCTAAATGAAATTTCTACGTTCATTAGAACAGGAGATATTTACGTTTGAGTGGAAAAATTCACATAAATTTGAAATTCAAAATAAAATTGATTTAACTCTGCTCAATAGCAGTATGTTGAACTGTTAATTATATAAAGTGTGCATATCGCATCTTTCAAATATCACCGGAATTATTCTTGATTCTGGAGGTCCATATACTTTTCATCAAGTACATGAGTACTACAGCACGAAGTAGCGGGTGTTTCACTCAAAATACTGGATGCCCCACCAAATACTGGGCATTCGATAAGAAAAGATTTTCCGGAATTATAATACTAAGGAAAAAATTAACTCCAATATTTCCATTGAATAAAGGCGATTTAAAAGCAGCATTTATTTGCAATCTATTTGTTACGACCAGTTGCAACACATAAAGGCTGGGCTTAAATTTTGGTAACGTATTCTAGACATAAAAAGTGAATTTAATTTCGTTAATGAGCAAAATCGGTCCATTAAGTCCAATGTATCTATGGCCAACTTTTAAACGATTAAGGCAGAAAGTTTGCAAATTTGTGGAAAATATTTGGCTTTGTCACAATTTTCACTTAAATTTAGCTCATTAACTCATATATAATTACGATATATATTATATATAAATTTACAGCTGTATAGACGATTATTTTAGGAATGCTTATGATTAAATATAATTCAAATTTTCACTTGTTCTACTCGAAATTTTGATAACTGTGCTAAAATTCTAACTGTCTATAACTCATTAATTTTTGGATTTTAATATTCATTTTTAATTAGCTTAAAAGGAAGTCATGTGGTTTTCACATCAGTATTTATAACCACTGGAAGATTTATTGAATCATTAAATCTAGAAAAAATAAATGTATTCTAATTGAAAATTATTACTATCATATTTAATGTTTGCATAGATAAAAACTAATATAATTTTTAGTTAACAGAAAACGAAGAATATTTCAGATAAAAATTGCATTTTAATAAGAAAAAGAAAAAATAAACTGCACAGATCGTTCAAATACATAAAACATCTGAATGATTTATGTAGATAAATGACGACTCAACATTAAAACTAAAGTTCGCGGTGTTCGTCTATCAAGTGCTGTATAAATAAATATCAAGAGAGTTTTTTGTTGCGAACTATCCATGTGAAGCTGAGTATATAATAGTCAATATTTTCATCGGACTCGTTGTCATTAATCTGTGGTACCGGTTTTTTTACACACATTTACAATGAATGTAAAATTTCTAGTATTGTTTAATACTTTAAACGTAAGCCATGTATTCTTCGAGTGCTTATTTTTATACTGGACTTAAATAAAATGTCAGAGTATATTTATTTTAGTAACGCTACCTAATATTGACCGTACAAACAAAATTTTGGAAAAAGGTGTTCATAGAAATACCTAATTAGTCCATTTCCGACTGTCCTTCCGTCTTCACGATAACTCAAAAACAAAAAGACATAGCGAAATGAAATTTTGGTGACATATTCTTAACGTTAAAAGTGAGTTTCAGTTCGTGATTTAGCATAAACGGTTGATTGGGTCCAATGGATTCTTGACCTAACTTTTAAACTATAAAAAGATAGCAGAAAAATGTATATACAAAAATTGTTAATTTTTTTTAAAACAAACTTTTGTTTGAGTTCTCCCCAATTTTAGCTCAAATTTAGCTAATAAACACATATAGGTAATAACAATACATATTATTATACATATATACATATATGACTGTATAGACTGAATATTTATAGTTCAAATAGTCCAAACAATGAAATTCAATCATATGTCGAGTATCTAAACAATTAACTCTTTCAGTTGTTTTTTCACTTGTTTCTCATACTTCTTGATGCCACTAAACACCACCGGGTGTCCCAATCCTTCAAGTTCAAATCATTCAATAAAAGACAGTTAATCGAAATAAATGTAGTTCATTTGATTTTAGGCTTATTTTTCACTTATGTACTCACACTCATATCCATTGTAAATAGGGCATTATAAAAATATATCATCAAAGTACACAGATTACTTGCAATAAATACACTCTACAGGTTGATACTTATAATACGTGTAATTAATAAAATACAAAAGTAAATATAATATAAAGTGAAATATACAACAACAACAAAAATCTGATATCTCCACAAACCTCTATAAACCAAACGCTACGTAAATTGAAGGTTTTGAAGAAATAATACTTTAGAATTTTGTCTTTGATAAATCCTCTAAATTTATTATATCTTTGACATGTTTCGTCTCATATAGATAATTAAATACTTTTTGGCTTAGATTTTCATGGCGTAATGTTTTTAGGAAGAAGAATGTTACCAAAACAAAACAAAAAACATGTTTAATTTTAAAAACCAAATCTAAGTAAATACCTCTTGTTAAATTTTTTGATTAAAAACAATAAAAAAAGATCAAAATAGTTAAAATAAATAAAAATAGCTTTGGCCGTGAATCTTATTTGGAGTGATTTACTGGCGATATGCTCGATATAAGTATACCCTGCATTAGAATTTGACTACTTAATAAACATATTACAGACTCAAGGCCAATTACAGCGGAACATAAAATTTCTAGCCATCTCAATTGACGAATTTTGCTTATTATCCTAGCGCTCGAATCATCAAACTATTTTCCTCTTTCTAAGTCATGCTTTGTTTCTAATCATTTGGGCAACAGAAATTCACCCACACAGGCAACAAAAAAAAAGCTAATCGAATACCAAACATTACCGCTATATTGTTGCTATTTATACATAGAAGTAAAAAATCACCTGCAACAACAACAATTTAAAAAAAAACAACTTCAACAGTGTAAATGATTGTTGTGGTGGCTGGCTGGTTGTTGCAATGACCTTGCACCGTTTGTTTGTATATTTGTCTTGTGTTCTTCATATTATGGATTGTATTTTTATTGCAATACAAAAATGTTGTTTGATTATAAAAAAAAATAAAATAAAAAACATACTTTAATACAATAAATTATTTATTTATATTATTTTAAATTATTTTTATTACACTTTCTATTATTATTATTAATTATTATTAGTAATTACAGGTTTTTGTTTGGACGGAATAGTAGTATTCAATGTAAAAGTTTTTATTTTGTACAAAAAGAAAAAAATTATAATTTTATGTCCTTGAAAGTATAATTTTATTATCCTTGAGGCTGTAATTATAATAAGTAAATTAATGGAGCAGAACAATATTGATTTAATTTACTTATGAATAATATTATGGATAATTTTCACTTTATAATCAATAATTTAACAAGTACTAGGACTTACAAATTTCTATTCAAATCGGAAGAGATAGTTTTATTTTAGGAATGTTAGCAGAATTATCGTGTTTAATTGTGCAGAAATTAGGCTATGTCAAAAAAAACTACTGCCATAGTTGCCTGATGCATATTCCTTGAAATAAAAGAAATGTATTTATGAACACCAGCCAATTGCGAACACTTGAAGAAGCTTAGATTTCATAAGTCTACCAATACACTAAATAATCACAAAGAGCGCGCGAAAAAATTTTAATATGCAAACACCTTCAAAAGAGGATTGGGGAAATTATTGACTAGTTAGAACAAGAGGACTACTTATAAGAGGTAACGAGGTGACATCATTTTTCTACGACTAGATACCCAGCCTAATTAAATGAATTGTCGTTAGAATACTGATTTTGTAAGAATATAAGGACAAAGAAACTGTAGTAGGAAATTCTACAACCAGAATCAACATCAAAATATGCAAGTAGAAATGATGAACGGTATTTCGTTTCGGTGCTGATTACTGGTTTAAAAAAATTCCGCAAAGTTTTCTAGTAATTCGAGAAAAACTATGGAATCGAACGTATAAAAAATAAAGCTGTTGAACACTGAAAAGGGATTAAATAAAGCTAACGTTTTCATTTAAATAACTAACCGGGCAAAAACAAGACAATATTTGATTGGAATATTACCACTTTAATTCGAATATCTAGAATTTTAATAAACCAGTCGAGTAGATAAAATTTGGTCTGAGTAATACAAGAACGTGTGAATAATACTTTGAGGTAGTCTTCTCAATTAAAACACAATGTTTGTTGTTATAGTGATTCAACAAATGCCTGCTATTTACTTTTGGGAAATAAATATTCCTGCATAAAATATTAAATATTTATAAAATATGAGATGAGAAGTCCATCATATATTAAAATGTAGCATCAGATGTTCCATTTATATAGATTAAATATTTCATATAACCGTAATAATTTCAAATAAAAAAACAACACCATTAAATTTATACATATTACGTTAGAAAGACAGTAAAATTATGTAAGCAACGTTTCACATAATGATTGATTAACGTTAAGGAATCTAAAATATATTCATAAGGTGTAGAAATAAAATGTAAATTTCACACTAAGCAATTATACTTAATGTAATTTTTTTTTTTTTTTTAACTTTCCTGATGTTTTTTTGATAGCAAATGCAGGAAGCTTATCTAACTTCTCTGTTTTCCCGGAAGCTTATTTGATTTTAAGACACGAAAATTTTAAGAAAAAATTATTTTTAGACATTTGCTCCAATGTTCTCTTCTCTATACCAACTTCGGTATAGACATTTGGCGTTATTAAACTGTATTGTACCCAGTTTATCTATGTTGGGAGTTCAATTCACGCCGCCTCCAAAAATTTCATTGTTGTGATGCGATGGTAAAAAGGACGGTAAAAAAGCCTAGGAAGGTTTACTTGCCAGACACCTACAGAACACAAAATGCGCCATTTGTATCAGATACACGAAATATAGAAACTAGAATATTCAAACTCAATGTTTTCCTATAATATCAAAAGCTCTACCAACCATGACGAATGAAGAGAGTTTAATGATTTCGAAATCCAAATAAAAAGCGTAAAATTGCAGTACTCAGCATATACGGCAAAGCCAAGCAATCTGCTCGCTTGTCTAACAGCTTACCGGTCTACATCGAAGAAGATGAGATATCGAATTAAAATATCAAAATTTGCATTAAGTCGTACACATATTAAGTCGTGAACTACCATATCATAGAACGTTTCGAAATTAAAGTAACCTCTCTAGAAATTCAGAACACCCCAAGTTCTAAGCATTCTAGAGAAAATTTTGCAAATAAGATTTTACACTGCGGAAAATGTTTTATTGCAGCAATATAAATTAAAAGATTTTTCCCGCTTTAATAAGAGATGCTCCAACAACTATGTCGGAAATCTTTTACAATGAAGATTCATTTACATTCACCCATAGAATGTCATTTACAGTATGAATATCATCAGAATAAAACATGTAAAGAGATATCAATCTAATTTCTACGTTTAAAATTTTCGAATACACAGTATTCGAATTTCATAAACAAATAATAATACTAAACCCTTATACAAACACAAAATTAATTAAATTATAACGAAAACTTACAAAAATATTTGCAATAATCCCAAGAAAAGAGTAGAAGAAAACTCACACACACACTTAAACAAAATATTCATAAAAGCACAACAAACACAAAAATTTCGTAACCTTCACACCGCGTAACAGTCAAAAAAAACAAGGCTTATTTTAAAAACATCCAAAAATAAAAAACAATGTGTTTATTCAAAAATTCATATTATAAATGTACTTTATTTTATTAAAAATAAATTTACTAAAAATATTATTACAATTTTCCAAGAAAAACAAATTACAATAAATTTTATTTTATTGTCCTATGTATAATAATAATGAGTGAACTAGAAAATAACATGCATATTAGAATACGTGAAACTGAACTATGATAAAAGTTCGCACATGGCGAATACTTCACACAAATAAATATATACACAACACAACAGCCTGCGGTATAAAACACAGGTAAATACACGGAATATATGACAATAACCAGTATATTATAATTGGTAAATAACACAAAATATAATACAGGTAAACTGGTGTATTGTAGAAGGGGTATTATGTATATACTACTATATGTATTACGTATTTAACATCAATGTTTTCTTTTACGATGTTTATGTGGTAGCTTTACTGATGAGTTCTATGACATGTGTACTACATTTATGTATTAAAAGTTGCCTATATTCAATAAGATTATGACAAAAAAATGTGGTAGTAATGTTATTAATTTTTGTTTAATCTAATTTAGTAAAATATATTTTTAGTATGCTGTTGTTTTTTTCTTGATTCACGAAGGAGTTTTTCGTTAATAATTTAGTAATTATAGAATAAAATATTAGAAGAAAATCTTCGCATTTATTTATGGTGGTTTGTAAAGTTTACAAATATCTACAGAAGCTCATAAGTCCAATTTTTGTGTATTCAAATAACTATAGCTGTTGAATGTCGGCAAATAATCGGAATCTTTAATCTTTGATAAAACACATGTAAGCAACAATGAATTAGACTTACATGAGTTATAATTGATTTATAAAATCTACAAGTGTGCGTGAATTCCATCGATGAAAGAAAAATCACATGTATAGATATATCCACATTACTAACTGAAATTTAGTTTTCTAATTCATTGGAGCATTCGTTCTATCTAAGATTGCAGATACCGATATTTGAGGATATTCAACAGCTATGACCTTCTTTCTCTAGGTCATTACTGGTAATTAAATTAAAGAACAAAATTAAATAGCTTTCCAACTGGTGGTCAGGGTAAGTACTAACTATTTTTGAATAAACAAAAATTTAGTTTATAAGCTCCTATGGGCGTTTGTATTATTTGGTAGTACATTGTAAGTTATTCAAAAGTGTGAAATATATTCTACAACATTATCAGAATTATCAATTAAAAGATGATAAATTATATACACAAATGTGGTTAGATATGCTTCCAGTTTTTCCAGAAATATTTTTTCCGTAACCCGCATACTGGGTGCATTATTTCCATTACTAAAAAACTAATTTAAAACAAACATAACTATCAAAGGACTAAATTGATTGATACCTGGAAAAGTGGGTTTAAATTCGGTATTGAGAAAAATCGGTTCATTGGATCCAATGGCCCAATACCCAACTTTTGAACCATAAAAGAAAAAAAATTATAAACAAAAAAATTTTTATTTTGTTTAAACAAACATTTGTTTGAAATATTTTTCGTTAAATGCTTGGATTCGCTACAATTTTAGCTCAAATTTAGATAAATAAAAACATACATAATTACAATACAAAGTGTTTAATAAATGCTAATGATTAAAAAAAGTTCAAACATATATCAAGTATCTAAGCAATTAACTCTGTTAGTTGCTACCTTCACGTGATTTTTTCATGAGTTAAATAACATTTGGATTCAAATGTGAAAGTGTTTCGCATAATTTATAAATTCAGCCAGCAAATTTCTCGATGAGAGCAAATGACATCATAATAGCTCAACAAAAATTTGTCATCGATATTCATTTCTATAATCACAATTAAACCAATACAATGAACTCTTTGACTATAATGTTAATAGTAGTTTCTTTGCAAACACAATAATAATGGTGACAAACCTTATTAGTATGATCAAATAGCTATCAACACATCTGTATTTCCGCTAACAAATATATATATATCTATTTACCGGATATATTCCATCCGTGGCTCTACACCATTCTTGTAGTATGGTATCGTATATAGCCATATTTTATGTATAGCCATATATATATATATATATAAATATATATATATATATATATATATATATATATATATATATATATATATATATATATATATATATATATATATATATATATATATATATATATATATATCTATTTACCGGATATATTCCATCCGTGGCTCTACACCATTCTTGTAGTATGGTATCGTATATAGCCATATTTTATGTATAGCCATAAACTGATTTCTAATATATAAATGTCATACTTGCTTTTATAACAATCGATACAAAAATATACTTTTATTATTTAAAAATTATTTACGTAGAACATGCGAAAACTAAGTAAATTCTCTCTTAAGCTGTGATTTTAGACTATGAGCTTTTTATACATACATAATATATCAGCGTATATTAGTTTTAGTGTAAAGTTTGTAACGCTACGTAATATTGACCGCACAAACAATATTTTGGTACAGGTGTTCATAGAAACACCTAATTAGTCCATTTCACGATAACTCAGAAACAAAAAGAGATGAGCAAAATTGGTTCATTCGGTCTAATGAATCCTAAACCTAACTTGTAAACTTTAAGAAAAGTAAAAACAATGTTTTTGAATCAAACGGCTTATTTCCTAAAGTTTATGCGTTGTCCGAAGGTATAGAAAATTAACTTTGAAGTACCATAACTTTAACTTTCTCCAAAATTTAATAAGATTAATAGCATTTTGTGAATTGATTAATGCCTTAAATACCTAACCAATTTATTAAAATGTAAAAGTTTCAGTGTTTTTTTGAATTTAAGAACTTTGTTAGTGATTTTATAAGGAATCTTAAAACATTTCAAGAAAAAAAAAAAACAACTAAAAACTTTCAGTTTTCTAGATTAATTAAAATCGGATAATAATAAAAATATTGAATTTAACCTCCGTTCTTCAGACTTCTACAAACCATCTACAAGTATAGTCGGTTACTTGATTTTTATCCATTCATCGATAGTCTATCTAATCAATTAACCGTTCCGTTAATTAACAAACTGCCGAAGTCGAAATTCGAACCCATAACCTCCAGGTCCAAGTAATCAAACGCTAATATATATTACACACCTATAACCACACGGATACTTGCATGGTTAAGGTCTGAGACCATTTATTTAACGATTGGGTGGTTAGTATCGGAAATATTACTTGAAATCAGTTTGAGATATTGATTTCCAAATTTTGAATAATATCTACAAAACTACATACCACGATTTTCAATGACTTTCCTAATTTTTACGAAAAACATCATACTTCTGTATTTAGCTACGTCAATTACTCATTCGCCGAGAAAAGGAAAATCGCTAAAAGGCATTAAGTATTGTCTTTAAATAAGACCTTTTTAATTTTAGTAAAATGTTATTCACACAGCTGTGAATTCTTCCGGTTCAATTTTTTGCGCAGAATTGTTATCAGTCGAAATGCAAAAACTTAAATTTTCAATAGCCTAGAAACTGGAATAATATTCACCTAGCCGAGAAGGTAACTAGATGACTTTTTATGTATTTTATCATAATTTTAAAGAGTCTGTTTTCCCTTTTCAAAGCAAAAAGATTTTCTTATAGGCATATTTGAATCACTTGAGATCTATCGATAAAAATACGCGTGAAACCAACATTTGGCGATTCAAAGTTACAAAATTTATATAGAAAATACTAAACACTTTAAAGCAAAGAGGTTTTAGTCAGACCTATCCAAAGTGGAATTACTTATCGACAAATTCACTTATTTCCCATCCATATCTGTTAAATTAAAGCTGATATAGGTGAGTTTGTCGATAGACCCAGATAAATCTCTTTACTATAAAGTGTTAGAATTTTTTACATAAATTTAGTAATTTTGAAGGCATGAAAAGTTGTCTATGAGAAGAACTTTTTTCTTTAAATGGATAAAACGGACCCTTTTTGTGAGAAAAATAGAATAAAAGTTATGTGTTAACATAAATTAATTTTTAATATAAGTTTATGAATAGACTAAGGTTACCAAATTTGTTCAAATTTTAGTACATAAAAGTTATGTTTAAAGATTATGTTTAAAGGTAAATATATTATTTAATCATCAAATTTTATTTACATGAAAAGTTTTTTTGTAAGTCAGATAGATTTTTATGTAGGAAAAATTAACTATGTTCATTTTTTTCATTGTTAATCGAACGATTACACAGAAATGTAAAATTTTAAATAGAGTTTATGAGAAAAACAATTAATATTAAACAAAATAATTTTTGCATCGTAATTTTTATAATTTGCGAATAATTTTTAATGTAACCATCTATCGGTAAAAGGTTCTGTAGATAATAATTTAAGGGGAATAGGGTATCGGACTGATTCTAAATTTGTTATGTTTCACATCAAAATGTGAAATAAGACTGAATACTATAACAAAACTTATTAAAATTGATTCAAAATCAAAGAAGTTATAAGCTATCAAAGATTATTTTCTTATCTATTTCGTTCTTGAAAACATTGTTTAACATGTAATTTATACGAAGATACTAACAGTTGACGTCATACGCAAGTATTCCCTTCTTTGCTTAATTAGGAATTTTAAATGTCCATATTTTGATTATTTTTAAGATTTAAAAAAGAAACTTCAAATTTATGTTCGGGAAGTAAAAAATTCAACATAAAAAATTTAGAGATCCGGTGTGAGAACGAAAAATATACCTAATTTAAGACAATCTCTGTTTAAATAATAAATTGTGCAATACGTTATGAATTTTTCTTTTTTAATTTTTAAATTATCTAAAAACAATTCGAATTTTATTAGTAGATAATAAAATTGCAATATTTGCTGTAATTTATTGTGTTTCGAATAGTTATTCTTCTAAAATAACAACATAAATTTATTATGATGAAATATTTAAATTTTTTTAACTATTTCTTTTACGTTTTATCGTAAAAGAAAAATTTTTATTGAGAAGTAAAACATAAAATATGCAACTAGATACTGCGTCATCTTGCTAAAAACCTGATGTCCTTCTGTGTATAATGTCATTTATAAATAGCCTATCGATAAGTTTTATTAGTCTTTTTCCTTGAAAAACTTAAAAAAATTCACTATAAGGCACTACCTAGACGTATAAAGCAATTTTTTATTTTACTATTAAGTATATGTCCTTCTGCTCGTATAAGGTTCTGGCCAGAATAGTAAAAATAAACAAAAACTCGATACTTGGATTTAATCTGGGTAGGATGATTATGTGCTGAAAAGTGTACATTTAAATAATTTGAGCATGGCACATGGGAATAGGCGGGTCTCAAACTTCTCAAGGTGGGTCTCAAAAAGACACGGCGATTGCGTGACATTCAAATCATCATATCAGTAAAATGTACATTTTTCAGCACGTAATCAACCTACCATGTCTTACGATTAAATCCAAAAATCGATTTTTTTTACTATTCTGATCGGCTAACCTGTGCGCGCAGCATCATATAGTGAGCTAATATTTGTTGGAGGTACTCAACAAGGGGTAAGCTATCTTTTATATGTTTATCTGGACTTTATCACCACAAATGGAACTAAATATTTTTGGAAATTTTTATTATACGATATTCTTATAACAGAACAAAAATGAGGTAACGTACCGAAATTTTAAGATTGTGCACGGAATTAAAAATTTTCCGACCTCCGTAAAACAGAATGGCACATACTATGAGATAATAATATACAAAAAAATATCATTGTGATACATTAAACTGTTTTTGATTTTATCTATATATTTCAAAAATTGATAAAAAAAGAGATGTCTTCCTCTCCTCCATTTCATCCAACACGTTTAATAGCTTTAATGAATGATATTGACTCATTGAGTGTTCTTAGATCAAAGCGAACTTTCTATGTTGATTAGAACATATATAACTTTGAATGGAAAAAATCCCATAAAGAGTTAAATGTCCGCGCCTTTCTCTTCTCAATTTCATCCAATTTGAATGCTTAATAGCTTAAATGAAATGTATTGAGTCACTGAATGTTCTTAGACCTCTCTTTCGTCTTTAGAACAGAAGATATTTGGATACAAAACGATCACAACACTTGGAAAAAGAAACGCATAAATGCATATTATATAATTTGGCTTTAGAACAGTCAGAGACTCCATATTTACCATTTGAGCTATTAAACACTCAAATTGGATGGGTTGGAGATTGTTGAGAGCACAACACACACTCATTACGTTTTTTTGAATGATTAAAAGTATCAGATTTGATTGGAAAATGTCACAACTGCTTAGAATTTAAGATATTAAATTATTATCAACAATTAAAGCTGCGGAGTAGCACACAGATCCAATAATTTCAAATACTTGTCATATTTGATCCCGAATTGAGATCTATTATACGAAGTAGTTTAAAAATACACCTACTGATTCTCAAACGCAGTAATCTTTTAAATACATCACACACTTGATAATGCATTCTTTATTGAAATGAATAGCATGCCAAAACAGTTACTTATAATATGAATACAAAAATTTTCATATAAATTGCCATAATACTTTTTGTTTTTTACTCTTTCACGTCTTTTGTTCTCCAAACAAATTTCTACTATTCGTAAAACAATTTATGTCCGTGACTAGAATATTTTAGAAATTTTTATTTTTTTCATATTGATAAGAGAAATTCTATAATAATTCATTCGAATATATCGACAAATTGTTTTATGACTTTAAATATATTAAAAAAATTCAAAGAAATTATTCCACGTAATATTATTTTAAATTGGTATCTTGTGGGAGCAATTTGTATTATCGAAACGATTTGTATTATCGAAATTGGAAAAATTGTGGTAGTTAAAGAAGAATTGATGTTTTATGGATGTAACATGGTTTCGAAAAACTCAATTACATGCAGAATTGGCGCTTATTGGAACAGTTTTATTTTTTTTCTCATCTCTCATAACTTTTGCTGTGTTTTTATTGATAATTATTAAGAGGGATTATCCACAGCTGTTAGAAGCACATTCCATTAAGTAAAATATTTCAATTTTTGGCGAACAAATAACAAAAAAATGCTTATTCAAATGTTTTGCAATTTGGTATGCACAATATTGACATGAAAACGGGGGAATTGTCGAAGAGTTTATCTCGACATTTTTAAATATAAAATCAAATTGTGATTTTTATCTTAGAAATTTGTAATCGAGTAAACCTCTTCAATAAGCGCTCCGTTTGTATGTCAATATTATGCATATCAAATATATAATTTGAGTAATTTAAAACAACAGCTTGTTAGAAGCACACTCCTTAAATATAGGAGTGTGCTTCTAACAGCTGTAGATAATCCTTTTTATGTAAAATTAGAACCAAAGAATAGGTAACTCTAATGCTCTAACATTAATAGACATTATATTTCTTTCAATTTTTGCTCGCAAATAGCCCAAAAAATAATTATCCAAAATCAAAAGAGTTTTTCTCAAAAAAATGTTTCTAAATAGGAAATAAATTTTTTATTTATATTCTTTAATTGACAAATCTTTTCGTTTTCTAGCCAAATTTTTAACATTTGGATAATTATTTTTTGAACTATTTGAACGCAAAAATTGAACGATATACAATGTATATTACATTTTATAGTGCATTAGAGATTGTCTTTATTATAGACGCCTCTTTTAAGATTCGTATTCTGTACGTATATTCTTTATTGTCAATTTTTTAAGTGTTTATAATTATTAACATTGGCAGAACGACTCCAGGTACTGAAATTTTATTTTTAGACAGACGGACCAAATTTTGAAAAAAAATTGTATTTTTGATTGTTACAAACTTGAGACAGAATTTGCCCCAATTTCCTAGATCAAATTATTTTGTATTTTATAAATACGTATTTCGACTACAACCGTAAACCGTCACAAAATTAGCAACGAGTAACATCTCCTCAGACTAACATGAATTAGCTAGTTGTAATGATACTCTGAAGAGATGTTATTCGTTGCTAATTTGGTGACGGTTTACAGTTGTGTAAACCGTCACCAAATTAGCAACGAGTAACATCTCCTCAGAGTATCATTACAACTAGCTAATTCATACTGATGATGACTACTTTGTAGTCGAAATACGTTTTAATAAAATACAAAATAATTTGATCTAGGAAATTGGGGCAAAAATCGAAATTTATTCGAAAAAATCCTAGAGTTCTCATTAATAATTATTTTAAAAAAAATATGGGTAAAATTTATTTTTGATCAAATCGAAAGTGTAATCGATAAAATAAGCTTGAAAATAGGAGAAATATGATGTTCATCTGTTTATAAAATATTTGAATACATGTTATAATAAAGAATTGTTTCTTTTTGAAATCGGTTAAAAATTAACAGTTAAGTTGATATTGAAGTGACCATGGCCTGGAAGGTGTCACATGGAAACAATTTAATCTTATACAAAAATATACAGTCAGAATGCCTATCATCCAAATTATGTTTTATTTTATTTTTATATTTAGTTTATTCACATGGATAGTGAAGATAGGTTGATTGTATATTAGTCTGGGTGCTCATTACCCATCTTATCATATTATTTGTAAATAATTATTTTAAAAGATTTATATGGCTTAGTGTTACAACTGTTTCCTCTACCAATATTTTGAAAAGTGGGCCGTTTTCTTTTGTGAAGCCTGTAAAATTTCCAACTCTGCCTACAAACATGACCAATACTATCTCAGTCTTGGTCAAATACTTCGAATCTTTGCCTTGAGCTTGGTCTTGCAAATTTGATCCGATACTTAAAATTAATAATTAACTATCATGTCATTGCAATCATAATAAGCTGCATGTCTCCAACTCTGCAGAGTTTTAAATTTGTAATGAGTGCAAACCCGATTAACTTTCTATGATTAAAGAGACAATTAGTGCGCCTTATTCAATGTGTAACTGATTGTTATGTCTTGTTACATGTTGCATGCGTGTTCTTGTCTCGCTTCGCCCGTTTGTTTATACTTGTTTGCGTTATGTTTATACTTGTTTGTTTCTGTATAATTCGAATATAATACTCGTATACAATAATATATTTTCATGTAACGCATACAAGACATCAATTCGACATGAACCGTTTTTGCAGTTTTATTTTGATATATTTGGTATCAAAATCCAATAAAGCAAACAAAAATTTTAAATACAAAAAACGTTTTGTTCTACGAAAAGAAATTTTTGAACTTGCTACATATATTTTGACTCAAAATATACATTAATTATATTATGTATTTATTGTTAACTGTTATATTTTAAAGCTTAGTTTTGCATTTAGTGTTGCATACCCAGTCTTGGATTTCGTCTCAGTCTTTCCTGTTCGATCATGGTCTTGGTCTTGCTGGTGTATAGATAACCTTCATAAATCAGAGACCAATTAGGTTCATTACTAATTGTAATAGGTACATTTAATTACAAATGCAAAAACGATATTGTTTAACACGTGACAAAATGAATTGTTTGATGCCTGACAACTTAAAAATTACAATTTTCAAGTTGTCGAATAACGGAGACCGATTTTTATCTCATATTGGACAAAATAATTTTTGGCATTTATTAAATGATCTTCCAATTACAATAACAAATGAATGTCCGCAAATTTGAAGAAACAACTGGCTACACAACAAAGCCCCGTAAACAAACTTTTAGTTGGGTATGATATAATTGACATGAAATGTTTATAGGCACCCAGACTATATCTCTATATAATATGATATGTCTATATACAAATTGTACCGTTAAAATTAATTACCTTTTAAAAAATATATATATACAAATAAATTATTTTGTATTTATTATATTTTAAAATTATATTCAATCTGTATATAATTTATATTGAAAAAGAAATCAAGAATCAAGATACAAAATAAATACAATTAACAGACAATTAACGGAAATAATTGTTTCAATATCCTGAATATACTTACGTATTATTCTTGATAAAAATGAACAAAATACCATGTAAGTGTAAGTTATTTATTTATTATATACAGAAAATAAATAAAAAACATTTAAAAACTAAAAATCTATAACGATAAAATCGTGATTTACAAAATTACAGCAAAATATTTCTGCCATTCCTATCTACAGACTATTGAAAATTATTCGTCTAATAAGTTGATAACACTGATAAAAGTCCTATTCAATCTTATAGAAACTGAAACTGAATGAATAGGAAATCAATAGGATTGAATAGGATATTAAATAGGAAATCATTTTTTCAATGAAATTTCCTATTCAATCCTATTGATTCCCTATTCAATTTTTATACGATAGAATAGTTCTCTTTTATCAGGGAGGCATTAATATGTTCAGACGATAGCGGTTGGTTTAAATTATTTTTGAGTATTCTTATAAAATAAAATATTTTTCTATTTCACTATGCATATTTATAATTAGAAATTTCCCATCTTTCATTTAATATACAGCAAAAATTCGATAAAAAGAAAAAAACCAAAAACAAATTTTATTGCAATTTTAAATTAAGGGTAATAAAGGTGAACTTTAAAAGGTCTAAGGCTACGATTACACTGGATGCAAATTCCGATGAAAACAGATCAGACGAATCCGTCAGAACAATCAAACTATGCAATGGCAATGAGACGAACACGTATAAACTTTTCCACCGTTCAAACTATTCTGTTTTTTCGCACCCGTTCTGACGAAAAGCCACGTAGATTATTACCCCTGGAGGAACAATAGCCATTACTTCCTTTTGTTGCTCCCGTTTTTAATCCTCAAAAATTTTGCAAATACTTTTAATTATAGACTTTTTAAGTAAATATATTCGCTTATGTGTATTTTAACTTAAGTGCCGGTATATCGTGAACCATTGATAAAATTTTGATGAAATAACACGCATGATATAGTTTTACATCAGCGATTTGAATTTGTTTGGAATCGAATATTCTGTATATTATTAAAACAAAAGCGAGTACCACTTACGAGCACTCGAAAAACTTTTGATGATTGGTACACAAATCTATGAAAAACATTTGGTGCCCTCCTATTTCTTTTCTTGTACCAAATAGGTCAGTTGTGAAGTCAGTTGTGAACCTTCCTATAAATCTAAAATAACTTAAGCAACGGCTATCCATTCAATAAAAATTTTCAATTCTGTCGTCTATTATGACCGAAATGCGGAGACGTACTGATATTCAGAATTCGCAAACAGTGTAACCAAATACTTATTTTACGGTAAAGTGGCTAATTTTAGAGATATCGCTTGAAATTTATCCGCAAGAAGTTTTATGTGATATCTTAAAACCTCCACTACACATTGCTGTTTGTTAAATGAATTATAGGTCAAAGTAACACACTCATAATTTATTTATTCATAGCTATTTGTATCAGGAGATTATGATTTTTGAAAATGTATAAATATATTATGAGTACCTAATAATCTCTCTGTACTATTTGAAGTGTCGTTTTTATTCTGTAGCCAACTTCGCATGTCGTTTTTGAACTTACGTAGCTCACAAATTTACTCTCTTCCTAAAGTAACTTCAAAAAAAAAAAGAAAAAATTTTCCTTCCGAACGTCCATCCTTTCAAATATTTTCCATATCCCCTGGCTATTTATTTATATCTTTAAATTAAATAGGAAATACAAAATAAAATTGAACATAATGTGTTTGTTTTAACAGTAGACATTTCCATTCTAATTTTTATTATTACATCTATTGCATTCCACTCAAATAAAAATGCTAATCAAAATATTGATATGAATTTCATCATAATTATTAAATACATACGCGCGCACCTATAAAAATATCTAATATATTTTCTTCATATATTAAATGCGGTTGACCATAGAGGAATTGCTTCAGGTCATTAAGTTTTCTATATTACTTACAAATTACATTTCAAATAATTCTTTTCAATTTTATTAATGATGTAATATGGAATTATATTTTTTTTAAATATTTAAAATAAAAATTGTTAGATTATGTAAAATATTTGCAGAGTTAAATGTGCTAGCTGGTTCAGCAATGTTTCTTTTATATTATTTAATTATTTTCATTTTCACTTTTAAAAATCGAATAAGTATCAAAATAATTTAGAAATAGAAAACAAATCCGCCTATGGAATTTATTTTCCATAATATAATTGATTTAAAGAAAAAAAAAATAAATTTTAACTGTATGCTTGAGGAAGTCTTAACAAAAAAAAACGAAACGTCACACTATTAAACAAAAGTTTGATTGTTTTATTTACTATCCATATTCCTGTTAGCCTTTTCTGAGCATAACAAGAAGTAAACATATTGTCTAAAGGAAATTTTTCTAAATTGGGAAACTATGCAAATATAATATGCTATTTACAAGGTCCTTACAACAAACTTTTTACTGGAAGTTAACAAAAAAAAAGTTAAATTCTTTATTTGTATATCGTCATATTGTAAAAGGATAATTACTTCATTTTTTATTATATAAATGAATAAAATGTTTATGTGTGGTTTTTATAATCTTGTGTAAAACATTGAAAATCGTTCAAAGAATCCAAAAATAAAAATTATTGCAGTTTTTAGGTTTTCTAGGGTAATATGTGTCCAGAAAAATTAAAACCAACACTTATTTTACACTGAATTATTGATTACTGGATTGGATTTCTTGCGATATCTTGATTATTTATGAAATTTATGAATCAAACTACCTTTATAAACATATTGTTATAGTCATTGAAATCGGAATTAAAAATTTCTTAACCTCAAAAAGATTACGAAAAATCGAAAAAATATCACGAATAATCGAAAACTAGCCATCCAATCGTAAAAAAAGTGTAATTTTTAATTTACTCTAGAATACCTAAAAACTGTAAGTTTTTTAATTTATTTATCGATTTTTTATGTATTACACAAAATTATAAAAACAACGTTAACTTTAACAATATCAAAAACAACTTGTCCAAATTCGGCCCAGATATCGGTTCGGTACCAGCACTATTTATGGTGTGTACCTTATACCCATGCAATTAAATATGGAATTTAATCGGAATATCCAAAGTTTTGAATTTTCTTATAAATCTACATTTTTTTCCCAAGAAATTTTTCCCAAATTCGTTACAAATATTTTTTTGGTTGTCCTACCTACAAATTTATTACTCGTAATTAAACTGATTTACTTTAAAAAACAAGTTAATTTCTTATTTTTATCGTTAAATATAATACTAAATCATCAATTAAATATTTGATTCCAATTAAAATTATAAACTAATAATTTTCGATATACTCTACATGTCAAATTCATTGATTTAATTAATTATTATACACAAACCACATATGCGAGATATTTATTAATAATAAAAATGGCTGTTGTCGTATCAAATTTAATAATTATATTTTTATATTATTAAAATAATAAATTTAATTTGATATAAATATAAATAATTAGTAGTGCATATCAACAAAATTAATAATTTCATTTATAATAATTATTTTTATTTACGGTGTACCTTTTAAAAAATTAGTTAATAAATAATATAATTTATTATTAATATAATAATTGTTTATATTTATGATTGGAAGATTAAATATATATAAAAATAATATAGAATAGTATAATAGATGAAAGTTTTTTTATTCTTTTTATTATTTGATTATTTCATTAGTAAATAAAGAAATTAATTGTTATTATTATTATAAATAAAATTATTTAATTAATATTTATTAAATTATTTCCTTTTAATTTTTATATTGAATAATTTTCTTTATTCTTTTAGTTGTAATTTCTTTTAATATTACTTTTTATTATCAAGTCTTCCTTCAGAAGTAAATTAATCTATTTACTACTAGGGATGTGACTTTCAAAAAAAAAAATCGATTATTAAATCGAATACATAAGTGGAAAAATTATATTAAATTAATATCTACATTTGATAATTTGCGTTTTTTTTTCTTTTGAGTATTGTATAATTATATTTTTTATTATTGATATTTGCAAGTATATTAATGTTTATTTCAAGCTATTTACGATGGTTATATAAATAGTTTAAACCGTTAGAGCAAAATACTAATTAATTTTTAACTTCCCGCGAAGAAAATCGAAGATTTTCAAGGAAGTTATTGGTTTTACACCGTTTTGAAAAAATCGAGTTTTCATCAGATCTCGACGTTTTAAGGTCCTAGAAAACTATTTTGACGGTTTCTGTGAGGGTGTCACCCTGTCTGTATGTATGTGTGTGTGTATGTATGTCAGTATGTGACCCGCTTATAACTTTTAAACGGCTTGACCGATTTGAACCAAACAAGTGGCGTTTCAAAAAGAATCACGAAACTTAGATTTCCTGAAAATTTGAACCGATTCGGACCAGTAGATTCAAAATGTTTTTTTTGGAATAACTTTTAAACGGCTGTATCGATCAACTCCAAAAACTAATCAGATCTTAACCTTGATAAACCACGTCCATCACCAACGGTTAAAATCGGTTGATTTGTTCGAGAGATATCGTAAATGAAAAATTTCATATAAGAGTTTTTTTTTTACATAACTTCGACATTTCTTTTCGGATCGTTTTTGATGAAATAGAATAATTATTAAAGCTCTAAAAACCGCGTCGATCGCCAAGAACGTAAAAATCGGTTGATTGGTTCGAGAGATATCGTTAACGAAATATTCGGTAACAAGTGTTTTTTTAACATCAAAGCTCAAAAACCAAATTTTTAGCTCAAAAACATTGTAATATGTTAAATTTTAAGTGCTTTGGTATGAAATTAGCGGGAAGTTGCAGGGATGGCCTTTAGGGTCAACCGTTTTCCAAATTTTTTTTAATGTTTACTGCGTTTTAAAAGGGAAATGTGTTTAAAAAAATACTTGTCATCAATTTCTGTTCAAAACTTTTTATTTGAGGTGTAGTACAGACGTGGGTACTGCATCTCTATCTTAGAAATTGTTATCAAGAATTATTTCGAACACGTGAAGATAACAACAAATAGCATTAAATTTTTCGATACTCCACAAATGATTGAATTTCATTGTTTGGACTACCTTTAAATTCCATTCATAAAATACAATACGTATTCAGTCTATACAGTTATATATGTATGTATAATAATAATATGTATTGTAATTACCTATATGTGTTTATTAGCCAAATTTGAGCGCTAAAATTGTAGAGAACTCACGAAACAAACGAAAAAATGTTTCAAGCAAAAGTTGTTTGTTTCAAAAAAATTAACATTTTTTTATTGATTGGACCCCATAGACCGATTTTGCTCATTTACGAACTTAAACTCACTTTTTATGTTTAAAATACATCACCAAAAATTCGGCGGACTGACGGACAGTCGAGAATGGACTAATTAAGTTCTATGAACACTCAAATTTTTGTTGTGCGGTCACTATTAGGTACCGTTACAAGCTTTAGACTAAACTATAATAAATATACTCTGACATTTTATGTATGTCCCGAATAAAAATCACAACTATAATATTCATAAAATGACCCACGAATTTCCCCCTAAAATTTGTTCGTGTCTTTAAGTAACATATTTTTGAAACTCTAATCTGTTTTGATTCCTTATTAAGTGCGGATTAACATCCGCAGTTAATACACAGCCATACAAATTACAAACTATTTCATCAACACCTTTTAAAGTGTAAATTATATGTTAACCAAAAAATGATTTAAGTTGTAGGACGAAATTTCAATTTATAATCAATTATCTCTTATTATTTATTGATTGAATCAATAGTTAAATAATATTCATAGATAATTTTATTTTCTTTTTCAATAATTTTATATTAAATATTTTTATTGCTATGTGCTAGATTGATTTCTTATTAAATATAAAATACCTATTTCATAATGGTATAATAATAATAATCATATATACCTGATTATTGGATACCATATCGATTATTGATATAGGTAAATAGTTATTTGAAAAATATTTACGAATAGTGAAATCAGGAGGAAGATTTCATGTTAATTATACACTATGAACATTTATTGCAAATTTTAGAAATGCTATTACAATAATTTTTAATTTTTTATTTTCAAAAATTGGTAAATACTAAAGCAATATTTAAAGATAAAAAGTAGGAGATTCAAAATAGCTATTATGGGGATAAAACTAAATTTCAAAATAAAAATTTTATTACGAAGTTTTTAATTAATCGCTTAATCTTTTTGAATATGTATATCAAAAAGAATAAATAAAATTAAATCCAGTGCAGCTTGATCTAAAATTTGGATATAAGGTTAAAAAATACGTTTCCATAACAACACAAATGCCATTCTCGCCATTATCCAGACGAAAAATTGCAAATACTCATTCATACACACAGGCAGGTATCTCATCTGAAAACGTTAAATTTGTATTCTAGTGATCTGGAATCGTAAAGATATGTAAAAATTCGAGATTCACCAAATTGGTCACACCTCAAGAACTTTCCACTGGGAAGTTAAGAACATCGTCCAGTGGAGATATGCACGTTCGTCAGAAACTTCCAAAACGTTAGAATTTTAAAAAATTCTAATATCCAAAGATATAACTTGGAAGTAATATCATTAATACGTAAAGTGGGTAAACGTTTTCAGTAAATAATAAAAATAATCAGTAAACATCGAATAGATTATGAAATAAAAGCGTCAAAATTAACTACGGAACCTTATCAAGAGATTGTATAGATATTTTTAAACAATAAAAATTAATCCCGGTGCCCCTAATCATATCAAGTCATGGATAAAACATTTCTAAAAATTTGTATATTATCGTTTTTTCTCAACGAACATTCGGAAGTTTTCTTATTCGAAGCTTAAAAAATTGTCGATTGCACCCTAGAATGGAAAGTGACGTACATCTGTTTTTTTGTTATTGTTATCGGAAGATCATTTTACAAAAAATTGCAAAAACTACTTTCTCCACAACATGTGTCAAAACGGGATGTCCTTTGCCCGACAACAATAAAATTGCTATTTTGCATAATTTTCAAGTTGCCGTACAACGGACATCTGGTTTTATATATTCCATTTATTATTTTTTACATTTATTATAGTTTTTTACATTAATTGATCTTCCTACTATAATACCCAAACGATGTCTGTCCATTTGAACCCTGTGGGGACACCGAAAAAGAAAACAGTCCATTTTTCAGAATTTTCGTAGAGAACAAAGTTGTTAAAATAACGATTATTAAGCTATATACAAATTTTCAGGCGTGTATTTATCAATGACTTGATATGATAAATGGCACCCAGCCTAAATGTTTTTAAATTAATGATAATAGCACTCACCTGTCATTTTTTAACGGAGGTAGCTCATCAGATATATTCGAAACACAATAATAGCGCTTTTTACGTTTTTTCACACAAAGCACATTTGACGATAACATAATTGAAATACGCTTTTTTTATTTTTTATTAATTTTTTTACTTTTACACTTTTATACAAAATAAATTGTACACACAAATGTTTTTTTTATTTTTATTAATTTTTATCACAATTTGACAGCATTTCTAACATTTTTAGGTAAACAAAATGTTTTCAGCTTACTGGGATAATGGAAAATGCCTGAAATTAAAAAGAATAAAGTTTTATTTTTTATTTGTATGATAATAAAGAAAAATTGTGATAATAATAAAAGAAAAATTGTTATTAATATATTGTTGAGAAAAATTATTGAAATTATTTGAAAAAAAATAATTTTAATACAGATTTCTTACATTTCAAAAATATTCCCGAACATTTTGTAAATTTTAAACAGCCATGGAAAGGTCTATAATATTTATAACGAAAAACGTAGAGCACACACAAAATATAACAGCAAGGAGGCTAAAGATCAGAAAAGATGCAAATAAGGTGTTTCAAATTTTTAATTCCATTAAAACGTCGTATCTCTACCGGCTAAGTGGCCAAGTGAGTAAGGACCCTAATATCTTCACCCATTTGACTACTTAGACTGGAGGTTATAGGTTCGAATCCTGGCAGCGACAGTTTGATTAAATTTAATAATAAAAAAGGGATATTTGGTGGATTGTACTGTCGTCGCTTGGATAAGAACCAAGTAACCGATTTCACTAATAGTAACAAGCATGTATTCTCTATGGCTTAAGGTATCGTAAACCATAGGGATTACATGATTCTTTTTATAATGTTGTTGGTGATGCCGGCCACTTCATTCTTATCCGAGCGACGACCATGTGATCCACCAAGCACACCTTTTTTTATTATAATTTCATTAGTCACATTTAAATCGATTTAAATAGCTTGTTGATTATCTAATGATTTATATTTCAAAATTCGGAGATTTCAAGAGGGATTGAAACTTTTTACTGAAGCACTCTCTATTATGTAAAATTCTTTCAATTTTCGTACCCAAATAACTGGAATACTTATTCTAATGTTTAGAAATGTGGTATACACAATATGGACATAAAGACGGCCCAAAAATTAAAAAAATAAATAAATAAATAGTAAATTATAAATAGCCATGGAAAAGTCAATAATATTTATAATGGGGAACGTAGGGCACACACAAAATATAACAACAAGGTGTGTAAAGACTAGAAACAATATCTATACCGGCTTAGTGTCCAAGTGAGTAAGGGAAGTAATACCTTTACCAATTTGAACACTTTGACTTGAGGTGGCGGGTTCGAATCCTGGCAGCGGCAGTATGATTGAATTTAAATTTAAAAAAAAAGGGACGGTTGGTGGATTACACTGTCGTCGCTTGGATAAGAACGAAGTAACCGGCTCCACCAACAAGATAATAACACGCATATATACTCTATGGTCTAAGGTAGTATTGTAAACCATTGAGTTTATATGATTATTTTTATTGAAACATAATACTGAAATATCCTCTATTATGTAAAAATCTTTCAATTTTCGCACCCAAATAACTGAAATGAAAACGGACGGTTTTTACCTAAGCCCTCCGTTTTCATGTTAATATTGTGCATACCACATTTGAATAAGTATTTTTGGAGTTGTTTTGGCCGCGAGAATTGAAAGCAATGCATATTACATATTTAAATCAACAGCTTGTTAGAAGCATTCTCCTTTATGTCGATTACACCTGTGAATATTCGCTATTAAAATACTGTTTTCGTATTGTGTTACCTTAATACATGCATGTAAGATACCAACAATAGGGAAATTTTCATGATAGTATCATAAAATGCATGTCATTTAAACACAACAAACACTTTCATTATGAGTAAACAAAATATTTATTAGAATGGAGCACTTTTCTCCTTGATGACGGAATACACTAAAACTATCAATACATGCGTGTTGTAACTAACACCCTATCATTTATTCGTGAAATTTTTTTAAAGTAACTTAAAAGAAAGTTTAAAAAAAATCACACTACTCGCAATAAATTGGATGCGTAAAAACATAAATTTGTTATTATAATTACAAAAAATTCAAAAGGTCATAATTTTTGATCATACTATAATAATAAATGAATAATTTATCGTGATCTACTTAAGAATACCACGCACTCAGTATTAATATTAATTATGGGAAATATAAATTTCCTTTATTAAATATAATTAACAATAATGTTTACCTATAGGTTATTATTTAAAATAGTTAAAAGGTGTTTGTGTTTATATAAAAATTTATTTACATTTAACGGAAACTAGAGAATTTATTTATTAAAATCTTATAGCATGCAAAAATTCTTTTAGCTTCTGAATAAATCAAATATTATACTTTCATCCAATATGATGATCTTTAATACATTTTCGTTTAAAAAAAGTCGAGCTATTGATCTTATATCATTAATTTTGGAATTATAGGATATAATTTCACCGTTTCAAACGATCATAAAAAAAAGGAAGAAATCATGAACTACTCCAAGGAAGTTTTTAGGTGTGCGAATATATATACACTTTTCATTATTATTTTTCGTCTCGTATGAGATGAGCAAAAAAATTTATCTAAAACAAGACCTGTTTCATTTGAAGTATAATTATGAAATCTTAAAAGCGATCCATAATTTTATTTGAAATTGACGTTCTTCATATGAATAAATAATAAGATAATTTTTCATTTAAATCCATTTTTTGTATTATCATTTGATACCAATTCCTGTGTTGAAGTTTGCAAACACTCATGTGTTTATTCAAATCTATAAGTATTTGAATAATGATTCGATTTTGCTCTACTTACTATACTCAAATTTATTTTGGTAAAGTAAAAAATTTCAAAGATATTTTTCAAATTTTTAGTTATATTATCTATAAATTTTAAAAGTATAAAATGCAAGGTTGAAATGTTAAACTTATTAGTCAAACAAGCAGAGCAAATTATTCAAAATCGAATTTAAATATGCTCAAAATTAGGTGCTTTTAAGCACCTTAGTATAATCTTGCAGTAGATTAAATTAGGTACTAAAATTTTAAAATAAGAAAATTGACTTATTATGATGCACTGCTACCGTGATATCACGTTGGCAAAGCAATGTGAAAAAACAAATTTATAATATAATGTAAGTACCAGAATTAGGTGCTTTTTATTTGGTTAAATGGTATGCATTTAATAAATCTATTTATTCAAAATCACTACAAAAAATCACTGCATTGATTCAGAATTCACTAACATGAATCACTGTTAAAACAAAGTGTCAAACTAGCAATGGCATTTTGAAATAACAGTAAAAAAGTATTCGAAATTGAATTTAAATCTTCTCAAAATAAAGTGTTTTTAAGATGCTTCTTAAGTGCTGCAAAATTAAAATAGGCGCTCAAATTTTTAATTAAAAAAGGTGAACCATTAAGATGCACTGATGCCGTTATATCACGCTGACAGAGCAATTCTAAAATAGAAACATGAGTATTTTAAATAAAATATAATGATTTAATGTAAGTAGTAAAATTAGTTGCATTTATGGAGTCCCTTAATAAAATCAATTTAATCAAAATTACCAAAAAAATCCGTACAGCTTGTTAGCTTGATACTTTTCTTCAGTGATTCATGTTGCACGAATTGTTTTGGTAATCTATATATATAAATCAATTGCTGTTCGTTTGTCTTGCGAAAACTTGAGAATGTCTGGACCGATTTTGCTAATTTTGAAGTATTTGTGGAAGTTCAGGGAAGGTTTAAACGATGAAAAACATAATAAGTAACTAGCTATGAAACATTTGAAGTCTTTTGTTGTCTCTACGCTTACTTGGCGTCACATACAGAAAAAAACCGAGTGCTATCACCAAATACCGGACATCCGATAAATGATTTTTCGAAATTCTACTCCTAAAGGGTGCACAGTTTGTATGGGACAAAGTGATTCCTTGATCCAATCTATTTCAAATTTTTCATTTAATCGATGTAATACCGTTTGAACACATGTAAAAAATGTTTATTCAAACTTATTTTGTGTAATAATTGTAACAGCAACGTTTGATCGGGTCTGCTAGTTTTGTTTAAATTTATTTATTGAAGGCACACCATAAAAGCGCCTAAACACAACCTAATTTTGACATCTACATTGTATTATAAAAGTTTACATTGGTTTGCCATCGTGGTATCACGGCAGCATGACACAGCATGAGACCCTAAAATTCACTTAAATAGCACCTAATTTTGAGCATATTTAAATTCAATTACTTTTCTCTACTAGCTTAACTAGTGTATATAAAACTGAACTGCATTATGTTTTCTATAAAAAAAAAAAAAAAAACTAAATATATATTTTTATCTCTCATATTCTTGGTATCGGTCAGTATGTTTATTTTATATTACATATTTTATGGTAATTAATTAAAATGACCTTTTAAAATATGTAAATTATTCAGGTTAACAGACATAACAGAAGAGAGAACAGTCAACAAAGACAGTAAGTAAGTACTTCGGGCTCAATACTACTCACTCTCAAAGTAAACTGTAATGTTGAATCAACTTTATAAAGTAATAAAGATACTACTAACTATAGATGTATATTAACGATCAATATGAATAATATTGTAATATGATCATTACAACCAAGTTTTTACTTTAAGTAAAGTTTTGTAGTAATTTTGAAGTGTACTTTAACAAGAAATTTCATTTAACTTATGCATTCCTGATACAAATAGTTGATTTTATTCAGAAATTTTTGCTCTTTTTAATTAATTAATAATAAATAATAATTATAAGTTTAGCCGTAGTAAAGCTATTATTTTGAAATTTACGGCAACTTTTTTTTTTCGATACCTAGTATCTATTATCAGTTCTTAAAAGAGCTTTACATAGATCAAATGACTAATATGCGGATTTGAACGGTGATATACACACTGAAAATACTAAAAGCATATGTTATTTAACTTAATCTATAACTAATAACTATTGAAATAAATCTAAATTTTAAATCTAGAACTATTTTTTAAAGATTGATCACCTCAGTGTTTGATTGACTTTCGAGGTGAGACAAGTAGCTGTGACTGAAATGTGAATTTCTTTACGCATTGTGGGCCCTTCCCGATTCCTATCGTCATTACGTAAATATCACGAGGATTCCCTTATTGTTCGTAACACTTTTGATTGAAATCTTTGGAGAATATTATTACTATTATTGCAGTTCCCCATGGTAGAATGTCATAAGTTCACACCGGTTTAAGAACTGTTTTATACATTAGCGCTTTATTGTCTAATGATAACTTAGAATCTTGTCCCAAAAGCCTGTACAATTTAGAAAATTTCAAGTTAAGCTTTATTTCCTCATAATAAGAAAGTTAAAGAAATTATTTTTAATATTTTTTTTTTTTTCAAAATTAATTGAAAAAACACACCATTATAACTCAAGAACGGCTAAGCCGATTTATTATATGCTCTATGATTTGCTTGATTTATATCTGCCCCAAATATAGCAGAGTAACTATTAAAACATCGGAAAAATTTATGAAGAAAATTTATTTCTGATAATTTATGTATGGAACGACATTTTTGATGAAGAGGCGAAAAGGAAGTAACATAAATGCAGGAAAAATTGGACAATTTAAGAGATGTCGACCTTTAGATCTATAGTAATACTACTTAAAGACCGAAAAGTGTCTATATACCTGATCCATAGGTTTTTCATATGACTCTTGGACCATTGTTTTCTAAGGTTCAATAGTATTATTTTATAATAATCTTATAATCTCATAATTTGTTGTATTAATCGATGCCTAAGATTAATTAATTCCTTGCCGTATTAAACTAGTTAAATTTTTTTGAGGTAGATACTCATTAATTACTGAAAAATTCACAGGACATAAATTATACTAAATTACCATCCTTAATTGATACAACAAAAAATATTATTATATAATTTAATTAAATTTGCCAATAAATTTTTTCGGTTGCAATTTCTAGTCACACATGAAGTTATTTTACGAATGCAAGCAACCAAGTCAATAGGTTAATAAAAATTTTTTTCACTAAATAAACAAAAATTATATAGTTTTTCCTTGAAATTTGTTAATTATTTTTATACAATTCATTAAGAATTAGGTCGAAAAATATAATAACAATTTATTTTATTTGTTTTTAAAGAAAAAAAAAAGAATTTAATAACAATATTTAATATTTTTTTTCCTATTTGAAATAGTTTAAATTATTAACAGTATATATCACTACTTTGGCTATAGTAGCAGTATAAAGACCTATAGACACAATAATTGTACGTTTTTAGTTGACTTCATACAAATTATTTTCGTATGGTGGTTGGAGTTGTTCTACTTTCACTAAAATGCAATATCAGAAATATTAATATTTGTTTGTATTTATTAACAAAATGCATTTTTTTTAAAAGTCCTTAACACATGAATTAATAATGCAATTACAAATAAAAATTTCATTATTTAGGCTGTTTTTATATTAGCAGCTCTTTGAGGCAGAGAAATAGAGGGGGCTTAATAAAAAACATAAAATTTTCATATTTGTCTCATCGATTTCAAAAAAATGCCGTCTTTCAAGTTGGCGCTAAAAAAAGCTGACATTTTTAAATATTTTCCGTAAGAGGAGGGAGAGTTGAAAAAAATACAATTTTCATAAGTATTAACATCATTAAAATACATAAAATACGCCTATGAAACTATCTCAAATTTATTATAAAAATGCTGGCAGACTTTACGTGATTTAAAAGAAATACCATGAATTTATATTTAATTTTTATATTAACAGGTTTCAATTTTCTCTTCAATGTACTTTTATTAACAAAAGCTTGACTTGAAAAAAGTAGCCATAATTTTATTTATAATTGATTTAAAAATAATGCAGTTGAAAATTGACGGATATCCGATAATGATTTTTATGTTTTACGGATAAGAAGAAATACAAAAACCATTTTTTACGACACTTTATAAATATATGATGATGTAAAAAAATTTCAAATTTTTCGAAATAAAATTTTTTTTCATTTGTTCGCAAATTTCTTTCTGATAAATGAACCAGGAGGAAATGGTTTCGAATTTATCTTCAAGTTAAATAAGAGCTTTTAATAAATGATTATTTTCCCCATTTTTACATATATTAATCAATAATTATCATTAAATATGAACACATTAAACTTTTTGTTTGATTAATTATTTAAATATTCAAGTGAAAATGTTTTGAAAACACAAAGTTTATTTTTTGAATTTTGGATATAATAATACCTAAATCCCATAAGACATTCAGATAATGTTATAGAATAGATCGAGTGGCGAAGACACCAAGATAATGTTGTTGAAATTGGGATCCCTTGTATAATCTACCGAAAGGGTGGCCACATCGATATAAAATTGAATAGCTAGGAATTGAGAACAATTTCGAGGTTGGAACATATCTCTATCTAGAGTAAAACATAAAAGTACAAATTTCTATTCAAATTTTATCACCGTGAAACCTAAATGTGTACAAATATAAAAGTGTTTTTCCTATCGAAAACCCGGTGTCTACTGACTTTTTGATTTAATTTCAATATCACTTTGCACGTGCTGCTAGAAACTAACGTTTATAAAAGTGAACTAAGCTTAATATTTTCCTACTGGTTTTGAAAATAATTGGTCTGGCCATATCTCTCGTTCTACCATCTCCCCCAGACTTACCCTGTATGTAAGTTATTTTCCAAGTCTTTGAATTAACGTTTTGGGATAACGAAAATAAATTGCAATAAAGGATAAGAATTACCATTGAAAACTTCCGTATTAGAAAAACTTTGTTTTTGTTTGGTAAAGATATAAAATATTTAAGATATTTTTATAGCACATAATAATATTTAACGATAGAATTAATTAAAATTACCATCTAGAAAATTTCGTCTAAAAAACCTAATACTATGTAAACATTAAAAGTTTTAACATTCATCCGTACTGATGCATATGTATGTGTGTATGTATGTATTTTTGTTCCTAGAAATTTCTTTAAAAGTTAAAATAATTAGAACTTTATATATACATACAGTATGTTTTAAAAAATAGGGTCACATCAAAACATTGTTAAATTCGATTTTAAGAATAAAAAAGTGAAGTCAGAAACTAGCAAAGTGTTCGTTGTTTATATACTCGGCAAACGGTTTAGTAGTTTTAAGTTAATTTTTTGGAAAGCAATTTTTTATTTTTTACTTTTGAGTATTGTATTCACGAAAAATTATTCATTTGGATGAAATTAAATCACTAAAAACTGTTTTTGCTATTTCACTCCCCTTTAGGACATTGAAATTGGACTATACGGGAAACACCAGCTTTCAAATAAAAGAAAATCATCAAAATCGATTCACCTAGTCGAAAAATTCAAATTAAAAATTCAAAAAGTTGCTGAGCTAACAAAAATTAAACAAAAAAACAGTCAAATCGAGAGCTTCCTCCTTTTTTGAAGTCGGTAAAAAATACGTTGTCTCGGCAGAGAACTCCAAAACAAAATTTATATTGAAATAAATATTTCTTACAATTTGGAATGCAAATATCATACATCAATATTTTCATTTTTGCCAAACATATCGATATTTGAACATTTTTGGGGTGACATGCCAAATATTCCCGAGTAGCTCGGTTTGGATGATTTTTTTTGTATTGTATAGAGTATTCTTGTTATTTGCCAAAAAAAAAGAGCTATACACAATCATCAATTTATAGATCAGAAAGCATTTTTCGTGGTTACACATCACACTAAAATATGTAAAAAATGAAAATGTTTACAAAAAATAGAACCGATTTAAAAAAATGCAGTTAAAATTAAAAAGCAATTCTAAATTAAAAACTTAAATATTTTCCGTGTAACCAATTACTGTCGCAGTCGGTGCTAAAAATCTCTTAGCTTAAAATTGATTCTTTGACGCCGACTTCAAAAGGCAAGTGGTTAAAAGAAAATTATTGAAGTTTCTGGTTTAGATTTTTTTTTACTTTTAGGTGCAATTTTTTGAAGTCGATTCTATTTAAAAAAAAAATTAAATTAAATTATTCAGTTATCTGGATAATGGACAGACTGATAGATTAAAAGACGAAAATAAGCCATTCATTTTTTTTTTTGAGCATTAGAAAACCTTTGCCTAACTTTTATATAAAATATTAATGGAAACTATTTTAAAAATATTTTATTTTACCTAATTTTCACTTTAAAAATTTCTAAAAATTACGCGTACACTTTTGACTTATAAAATCATTATCAAGAAATGAATAATTATTATTTTTATTTTGGAAAATGTATAGGAAAAGTAGGTAAGATTATTGTGAATGAAGAAACTGTGGATGGAGTTGATAAATATTTTTTCGATATTTATAATTTGAAACTTAATAACAGGGAGTTATTAAGCTCTATTTGAATATTTAAAAATGTTCAAATGAGTCGAAGTTAAAATTGTCCGTTATTATTTTACAAAAATGTATTTTCACAAAATAAATTATACATTAACTAACTTTTATATACCCTCATATTTATATTGCATACATTTTCCCGGTATAGAAGTAAATAATAATTATCATCCTGTAAAAGTGTATTTACTTTTAAGAACAGTAACATTTTTTTTCTATGTAACTAAACTTTTATGTTATTATATTTAAAACAATAGACAATGAATAAAATATATATATATAATACAACTTTGGTTTGGAACTTTTATACATTATTATTATTATTATTATACAAAGTATGTGTTATATGTGTAGGTATACTTACAAACAATTATTGTTTACATTGTTTTAAAAAAACAAACAAACAAAAATAAAAATCTCATACGGAATTAAAATGAGACACAGATAGTTCGTATTGGCGGTATTCTTAATGTACTGGTATTGAATTTAATGTCACGAAATTCGTTGTTATTAATTTGATGACATGAATGTCAAATATTTCTTTGAATTGATTAAAAACTTTCATCGTTTCATAAGGGAAATCTTAAAAATGACATGAAAATTACTCTAAAATATATATATAACTCTGCGTATATTAAATATAAACTATTCACAACAATTTTCATTTTTTCCCATTAAAATTTTTTTTGTTTTGTATGAAAATTTAAAGAAAAATTTTTATATGTAACTTTTAATTTTCAGGTTTCTTTGTAATGTAAACAACATGACAGACTTTTAAAACGACATCAAAAAAGGAGGTTTCTCAATTTTCGAATTTTCGACCGAATATATATATAAATATATATAACATCGTCGTTTATGAAAAAAGAATGGCATACGTTTTTGAAAGTTTAGCCTAAGTCTTGGGAATAAATATACCCACTTTGGTCTTTGATATTATTTTCTGTACCCAACGAAATGGAGACGAGGTCACTGAGTTTATGATAGTTTCGGTATTGAATGAAACACTGGCTTATTTTAAACGATTTCAAGGATGAGCTGTAATGAATTCCTTCGTATTAAATATCCATGCAAATTGTAATGTTAATATGGGATAAATTTTGGCAAGGATAATATATATATAAAATTGTTCTTTTATGCATAAGATCATACGATTTCTCGAAACATGAAAAACAAAGAATTATTTCTATATAGTTTTGTTAAAGGCCATGGTAAGTTTGAAAAATATTTGAATCCAGATTTTGAATGATTTATGTTTCATTTCGTTGGATTAAAAAAAGAAAAAATATACATGGAACCATCGTTAATTTTGGTAATAATGGCTTACCTACTGAAACGTTAATTAAGAATATTAAGATGTTTCAGTACAGTTCAGTTATACTTTTTAAATCTATAGCTATAAAACTCAAATCAGAAATTATGAATTTAAAAGAACTGCAATTATTTAGTTCAATTTTCTAAATAAAAGGGGATAATTATTCTAACAGAAATAGAAATTACCATTTGAAGAAGATTTTGTTTGATTAAACTCTCATTCTGAGAAAAAAGATGTCGCAGAATCTCAATACGCTAAAATTTATTGTAGTTATTGAGGCAGTTTTGCTCTACCGAATCCTCCTTGGGAAAAACAAATTATGTTAAGGATAACCATATACACTCCAAAAAATGTTGTTAACACTTTTTATATATAATTATGCTGTAAGAAATATGAACCGAAACCACATGGTTCAACTGTTCTAATACTATGATGCATTTACGTAACTAAGAGATACTAATATTTATTTAAATTTTCAGAAAATTTAATATATAATTTTCATATTTTCTATGCCAATTTAAACAATTCTATATATAATGAAAACAAACTTCTATGTCTTACATTCCTATATCTACTAAACAACACCAATAGACACACAGAAGACTTGTTTTGCAACTTTATATTAAATTGGGAACTAACATATGACACCATGACATATGGTGGTGATAAGATATTTAACTACTGGCTCATCGCCAAGTTATTTTATTACTTTTAATATCATTTTTAACTTATAAACCCCATTTATTTCAGTTTTTAGTGATTATTACTAGAGTTGCACCGATAATGACTTTAGACAGCTAGCGAACTAAGCGATTAATTGGTCGGTTGAGCAGCGGATTAATCGGCCAAACCGATCACAGAAAAAATTTAAAGAAGACATTTTTGTATGCGCCAAATTTAATTTGATTAGGTTATGTATGGTTATAAATCTGTTTTTATGAAATATGTTTAAAAATTTTTAAAAGGATTTTTTTTGTTTATATTTTTACAGTACATCATGTACTGGAAATTTTGATTCAATTGTACTGATTCTAAAATAAAAATAATAAAATAATAATTAACAATCAAGGTTTTTATTTAATGTAATACCTCCTAAATAAATTTTATTAAAAAATGCATATAAAGTTAGAAGCCGGATAGTTGGTGGTCTATCTCTTCGACAAGAGCTAGATAATCGGCTTTACCGACTAGTCGCCGACTAATTGTCTAATTACTACATTTCGTAAACTACGTATCTGGCAAATATGAGGAGTTAATTTAGAAAAACTATCAAAATGGCAGCATTTTCTTTTAGAGAGAATTTAATTTTTTTTTTAATTTTATTTTAACAAAAATATTTTTTGCGGCCAGAATAACTAATTGCGATAAAACTAATTAATTATTTTGATTATTTTATCCTGTAAACGTTCTCGATTTCTACAATTACATAATGAATTCAACAAAGAATTGAAGCTCCGAGTGTATTTGAAATTCTCAATTATTTTAAAACGCCCCATGCTATTATCAATAAATTTATATAACAAAATTGTTTAGATACTCAATGCATGGCTCAGTATCAATGTTTGATACTGAGCCATAACTACTATTAATGATTAGCATTCCTAAAATTCCTGAAATATGCAAAGTAATAAATACATATACAATAATAATATGTATTGCAAATATTTCTACTCATTAGCTTAATTTCAGCTGACATTCTGGCGAATCTAAACAGTTTCAAAAAAAGTTGTTAATAAAAAACACAGATTTTCTATTTTTAAATTTCCTGTTTTTAAATGTTTTACGGTTGAAAACTTACGGGTTTACGGGTCCATTGGACCCAATAGACTGTTTTTGCTCATTCACGATTTTACTTTTAAGGTCTCATATACACCACCATTTTTTAGCTCGCTAACTCTTTTCGTTTTTGAGTTATTTTGATGACAGACTGACGTATGGATATACGAAAATGAACTAATAAGGAGTTTCAATGGGCACCTTTACCAAAATTTTGTTCATATTATTTAGCGATACAACCTTTAGCCAAAAATTAATATACTCTGATATCTATATTTCGTACATAAATATGATACTAGTTGGATTTCAGAATATTCCAAATTCGCATCGTATGCATCTCCACCAAACCCCAAAATTCTCGATTTACATAACTTTCAATTCTACCAAATATAAACATAATACTTATGATGACATGGCCTCACGTTTTATTGATTCATTTTTAATTAAATACATATAAAAAATGACCAGTTACATTTGGGAAACCACAATAAAATACAGTTTATGGATTCTACTAAAAGTATATTCACTATTCTCTCATCAACTATTACTAAAAGTCCAAAATCAAAATCAACGCACGTCTCTTTGTCACAGTAGACTGACTCTCTTAATTAGATATGAATGGCAAACATTATATTACGATGTTTTATATTTTTATTCTTGATGATGCTTTGGTTAATTCACCTTGATAGCAACAAATTATTACTTGATTAAAAAAATATTATAAAAATAATTTATGTGTTTTTTTGTTTCAGAAAAAATTCAATTATATTTTTTAAACAGAGAAAAAAAATTAATTATTATATGCAAAAAAATATTATTATTTTTGCTCCAGGATCAATTAACATTTTAATATTTTTTTAAATTTTAATTACAATTTAACTAAATAAAAAGACATTTGAAAGAAAAGGATGTTTAATGTTACCAATTTAAACATGTTGTTATGAATTTGGACCTTAAAGAGGATTTTATATTCTGTTTCAGATGCGCTTACGGATTTACATATTTTTACCCGACCGTTTTTAATTCATTCGGATGATGCGGTGTCAAAAATTCGGATTTGTGGATCTTGATATAATGATTTTACCGTATGCAAAAAACCTTTTTTTTTTCGCCAAACTTTCATCAACTTAGTTGATTTCTTCAGGGCTAAAAAATTTAACATTTTTATATATTAGTCGATAATAAATATATTTCATCGTCATTATCGGCAAATATGTAAAAACGTTTGAATCTTGAAGAAGTCAACAAAGTTGATGAAACGTTGGCGAAAAATAAATATTGTCCATCCATCAATGTAATCACAATAGACTCAAATACCAATATGAATCATTTTAACCTAACGTTCAAAATCACTTAGAAGCCCCAAAAAGATTATTTGTTAGGTTTTCTGGGGCAATGTAAGTAAAATATTACATAAAGCTTGAAATGGCTCCAAGATATCGCCCTCTGGATTTAAGCGATATCGGAAAAACTACGCATCAAAATGTTAAATAAACCCATTTTTTAGCGCTAAATTATCTTATAGGCGGAGTTTTATCGAATTTTGAAATAAAATTTTTGATTTTCTCCCCCTTAAAAAAATAGTAGAAAATCAAGTAATTTTTTGTTTGTTTTGAATTTCGATAAAACGATATTTATAATTTTGCCCCCAAAAATTTCAAAAATAACGTATATTTAGATTGGATGCGTAGATTTTGAATTATTTCCTAAAATCTTTTATAGAGGGCAGTATCTTAAAATAAAAATAGTTTTCTATCGTATCATTGCCTATTCATGGAGTATAATTTAATCCAATGCAGATGATTGTATATTTGCCAAACTACTGCCATTGTTACTCTTCAAGCCACTCTTCTGTATAATTTTACGTTTAATATATAAAAGGAAAACTGTATATAATGGAAGTCCGTTGATGTATTTCGCAAATTAATTTATTTATGGATGTTCTTCATTTTTTATACACAGCAAAGTATAATTATTGTTCTTGTTCATCTTTGCTCAATGACTTTTTCCACTGAACTTGACCTTCACAAGACAATGTTGTATTCCAAACAATAGAACTTCCTAAATTTTTTACACATAACAATTTGTTTATTTTTATGAAGTGAAATAATTATAATAATTCCATGAATACGTAATATTTTTTATTTATACCAAAAACAAAAAATTCGTGTGAAATAATCACGTCAGATTGCGGGACAAATATTAAATTTGTTTTTTCAGTTACCGGGTGGTGTCGATTTTGCCACCACAACTTTGAAATTAGATCTAGAGAAATTAAAATTTAGACTACAGTGAATTGTTTAAAAAATAAAAAAATCATATACGATTTGTATTTCTTGTCAGTTTAATATTTCATTAAGTTTTTGCAAAAATAAATGACTATTATGATTCTCAAAAATGTATTTTTAGGGTGGAAATTATACCTATTTGGGAAAATAAATCTAGGCAATAATGTTATTTTTTAATTAAACTATTATTTTTTAATTATTTTCAAAACAGTTTGATTTTTTTTTAGTAAAAGTAACGTTTTACGCTTTATTTAGATACTCCAAAAAAATTACTTTTGAAGAGAGTATTTTTTATCTATCTATATTCGATATAAGTATAAGAGGGATTATTCCCAGCTGTTAGAAGCACACTCCTTTACGTAAAATCTTTCAATTTACGTGTCTAAATAGCTCAAAAAATACTGATCCAAATGTTATGAATTTTGGTTTGCACAATCTTGACATGAAAACGGAGTACTTATCGAAGAGTTTTTCTCGAAAAAACATTTCTAAATATATTAAATTTTGATTTTTACCTTGATTGTTTTTCGACAAGCCCTCTGTTTGCATGTCAAGATTGTAAATAACTTTTGAATTAGTATTTTTTGAGTTATTTGTGCGCAAAAATTGAAAGAAACACACTCATCATGTAGATTAGAGTATATTAAAGGGGAAATCGCAACCACGTCCCTTGTACCTAGACCTTTTGGTCCTCTGTACCCGCATTTTTAAAATACTACCAGAAGACAAAGATGCCTTCTAGCATAAGGTGACAATGATATTGTTATTATGCTGTTGGACCGGAATAAAGACAGTGTGATCCAATTACCGCTGCCTAGATTCAAACTCGCAACCTCCTGTCTATGTGGTCAAATGGGAGAACATATAAGTGGCTTTACTTACTTGGCCAATGAGCCGGTTATCAAGGAGATACTTGTATTGTGTGAAAAAAAATTCTGGTACAGAATTCGACTTTTAATTTATAGATGAAATCTCTAAATTAAGTTTAAATACGTTTGATAAAACTGATGTGACATCCTATGTAAATTTTTCAGCTTTTTATAATTTTTATGCTGTTATCAAACAATCTACGTTGGGATAGCCTATAATGGTCTGACCAATAGCTGTCTGATAAATCAAATTATTATATTCATTTCAAAACAATTGTCATAAGAAGCATAAAATATAATACTCATAAACTGAATATAACTTTTGAATTCTACTTTGTGCATATTCTGGCACTCATCAGATTGGGGCTATTTTAGGTTTTGCTTTTGTATCTTTTAATCGCATCACAAAATATTTATAAGATTTTTATTTAAAATTGAAATCTAGAATTCTCCAAACTATAATTATAAACCAGTAAATAAGCCGGAGAATATGAAAAACTGGTAGAACAGCTCTGATTTTCAATATTCTTGTTTTGTTGCTTAGAGGATCAGCAATATTCATCTCCACTAACTTTGCGAGGTGAAATGATGAATTTTTTTAAAGTCTCGGTTGCGTTTTAACCTCTGATTCGTGGTCAGTGAACTCAAAAATTTTGGAGACGATTTGTTGAAATTTTGAATTTTCAAAAAATTTTCTTATCCCTGTCACTTCGGAGGGTGGTTTTAACGGGGTTCAAACTATCTATCGTCAAGGGACGGTTTTCGCGGTGAAATTTTTAATTTTTAAAATAGTTTTAGGGTGGGAAAACTGCCCTAATTTTCTCAATTTTCATAGTGAAGCAAACGTTACTGGTGATTAATGTTCCTGAAGGTCTAAGAAACACGTACAAATAAGAATATTGATAATCAGAGCTGTTCCACCACTTTCCCATATTCTCCGGCTTATTTACTGGTTTAAAACTAGAGTTTGGAGGGTTAAAATCGGACCTGTTCCACCATGTTATTTTTTCTCTAAATGTTTCTCCCAACAGAATTCTCTGAATCTAAATTGATTTTCTCATAAAAAGGTGAAATTTCGAGGTGAAAACAAACACCTACTAATAGGAAGTTAATACAAAACTAAGTTGTGGTATAGTAAAAAAAGATCATTCGTGTATGTTACAGAGGTGGTATATACTTGACTTCACTCGTGTAATATAACACCATGGACGTGATCTTTGATGCTATAATTGTTTAAAGACGTGTTTTTAATTTTTGTTTATTCAAGGTGAGATCAAATTCGAATCCACAGGTCTTATTTTCATTATTATCAAATTTTCATTTTGTACTATTTTGTTCAAGAAACTGATAATGCCTGTCTTTTTGTTCTCTGTTTACGCATACCTCCAAAATGACTGAACCGATATCGACGAAATTGAAGTCATGAAAAGAGTGTTGAAGGTGATTTATGCTTCTTCACATAATGTATTATATTGAAGGATCTGGGTTAATTTTTTTAGTTAAACGTGGCCGGAGGTAAACAATAAAATTTTTTAGTGAAGAAAGAAGAGAGTATCGAAGATTAGGTTTTATGCTTCTTCACATTGTGCATTGTATTGAATGATGTGGCTCAATTTCAGTTAAACGTGGACGGAGTTATCGAGTTAAACTATAAAATATTGGGTTATCCCGAAAAAGGCCAGGTCATTTAAATGGAGTTAAAACTAATAAACAAAAACATGTATAATATAAACAATCTTTAATGGAATCAATATTATATTTCTTTAAATTTTCGAAGGTCGATGTTTTATTTTATAAACTAATATATGTATATAGTATTATAGTTATCAAACTGAAAATGATGGAACGAATATTTTGATAATTATATATTAAGTAATTTTGTCAAGATAACAGAAAGAAAATTATGTACAGTGCAATAGACGAAGTTTATAATATAGATGTTTCTTTTTTTTTGGTTTTATGCCCTCCTCCAAGTTCTTTAATAATTTTTCGCTATCTTTTTTCGTTTTTAACCCACTTATAATGAAAGAAAGAGGTTATCAATTCACCTGTTTATATTTTTATTTCTTATTTGTTCGCACTTTTTAGTTTATTGACCGAATTTAAAAATTATTTTTGCTTTGAATTCAAAAGTGGTTTCATATTAATTTGAAGAAAAATTCCAGCTGTATGGGGAGACAGGAGAGAAAAACAATTTTTAATGATTAAATTTCATCCTAATAAAAAATATTTCGTGATTGTACACAACACTCAAAAGTCAAAAATAACCATTTTTGCAACAAATTTGAACTAAAAAGTAAAAAATAATTTTAAGTTAATAACTTTTAAGAAATAATTTCATTGTGGCCAATTACCTTTTGAAGTCGGTGCCAATTATATACATAATTAAAAAATTAATTCGTTGACTGAGGTAATTGAAGGTAATTAATGAAGGAAATTATTTATAGAAGTTTTTAATTTAAAATTATTTTTTACTTATTAGTTCATTTTCTTATGGGCGGTTCTTTTTTTTTGAAAAATTTTCCCTATACAATTTGACATATAAACATACAATTTTCTTTTTTTTATGAATGATTTAATACCATATTGTGCCATTACCGTTTTAACATACATTTTTTTTATCATCTTGCTATGCGTTATCAGACACAAATCAAGGTTTATTTTTTTTTTCGCAAGACAAGAAATATTTACATACTTACCTATGTATATATATTTTTATTTATTTATTTTTTGTATTTGTTTGTAACAGTCTATAAAGATATAATTTTTATAATACCTATTAAAATACAGGTTTTTTATTTTAAGTTTTTTTTTTTGTATTAAATAATATGTAAGATTCAAAAATTCAAAACAACTAATAATAATAATAATATTTTGTAATGTTATGTTATCAAAACGTTCAGCATGTTCAAAATGGGTCAATGACATATGATGAGCCTAACTTATAGTATTATTTCATTCAAAATAAAATGATCGAATCTAAACTTAAATCGTAAAGTGGGTTATATCTTTTATAGAGAAAATAAAGACAATCTTGTTTAATAAACGTTGTCAATGTCGATGTCGTATTTTATTTTTTCAATTTTCCGCACAAATAACTAAGGTCCAGGAAAACCAAAAATAATACATGTTTTAAAAATGGGTGGCCAGTTTTCTAGATATCGCTTGAAATTGGTCCGAAATATTGATTTCCAGATAGGATTTTTGGCAATAACTCAAGAACTATCTTATCATTAAATGGATGTTATTTTTGAAATCTAGGTAACAAGCTACCCTTATAAAACAAATTTATCAAAATCGAAAGCAAAAATTTATTAAAATTTTTTTAAAGGACCCCTTAAAAAAATTATAAGAAAATGGAAAATTATTACTTGTCCGTTTTCGATAAAATAATAATTATCAGGGAAGTTTGATCTGTAGTTTTCAAAAATAACAAATATCGCCTGAAATTTGATATGATGTTCAATATTTCGGACAAATATCTCTAAAACTGGACCACCCAATCGTAAAATAAATGATAATTTTGCTTTTCCAACATTTGGGTTTCATTTAATAGATTATGAATTTATAAACTTTAACTTTTTGATAATGAAAATGTAGTACCCACTTTAATCTTAATAGTTTTTAATGTAAAAGTTTCTTCTAGCGAAGCGGGCAGATTAAATCAATTAAATATATTATAATTTTAATAAAAATGCATATACTCAAATGAACAAAAAACGCGACGACCTGAATCTTTCCCGTTTTCTTAAAATTTCAAAATGTTTTAGATATATAAACAAAATTAATTCTGATAAACAACTCAACACAACTTAACAATCGGGTATTTTATTATTTATTTATTTATTCAAATGTCATATTTTTTGTTTTTTAAGTATACATAATTATTGAAAATTAGATAAAATCGAATAACCTTTCCTTGTTTAACGTTGGTTGAATTTTATTGAACACATCTGCGTTAAAACATCATATTATTTAATAATAATTACATACCAATCGTAATAAGAGTATTTCATTAATAAAGTAGATATACAGTATTTTATTTTTAAATGAGATGAATTGTTTTAGCAAATTATTTTAATTTAAAATATATAAATTTTTTATTCTTTATCGACAATAAAATTATTCATTAAGTCGTAGTTTTTAAAAACTCTATGTTGTACAATTTATTCTATATAAATTAATACTATAATAATGATAATTTAACTGGTAAATCTTACTGACAAATTTGTTGTATTAATTCGTATAGATAATAAAGTACTTTAGTAGAAGTGGCGGAAAAAGTGTATGAAATGCAGTCATTATTACAATTGACGATTATAGTTATTTAACGATACGAAAAATTGTTCCAATTCATTAAATCTTAGACTCAAAGCCTTTTGAAATGAAATTATCATTTTATTTTAAATATTTTATAAAAAAAACTTTTGTCTCTGCACTTAGACTTCTTCAATTCAACTCCAAACAGAAAATCATATTCGATTTCTTTAAGGTGTAACTTATAGTGAAATTATTTTATAATTACGAATAGTTAAGAGTAAGATTTAATTTTTTTTTTTTGTTTTGAACTGTTGGATAAACAATTTATTCAGTATTTATTTCAATTTTTAACATAAATAATATTCAATATCGTTAACTAAAATCTCTTAAAAGTATTATGCAGTTAAATAAATATGAATATAATTTAAAGAAAAAAATATATTTAACAGATTAAAAAGGTTTTAGAACACACAGTGTGACATGTTCGTTACGAAATAATTGAAAAATATGTAGATTGTTCAATTTTAAAAAATACCTATAAAGTTTATTACATACATAATTTTGATTTACTATATTATATGAAAATTATGTATGTATGTAATATTCTATATAGGTATAGTTTAACATTGTTTTCCCCAAACCTAAAAAAATGATCAAAATATTAATATCATTTTTTTTTAAATATACGTTTCTACAAATAATAAATCACTACCATAGCACCCATCCGATAAAACGTTTGTTTTCTTAATGTTTCTTTTAATTTTCTTGTCTTTAAATTTGATTACCAAATTATTGGATGAATTTTCATAATGGTGGAAGAGCAGGTACATGGACTGTTAGGTTCACCATTATGAATAATCATCCAATAATTTGGTTGTTGAATGCAAAATTTTTAAGTTTTATTTCAACTATTTTCCTTAATTTAAAAGAAAATCAACAAAAATTAAAACATAAATTAATTTAAAAAAAATATCCACTCATTACAAACGTATTATCGGATCAGTGTGCTAGGCTGAATACATCCATTTCTACTAAAATGGAATACATATTTTACCATGCATTTCTACTTTATTAAATGTTTATGGTGACATAGTAACTTGCTTTAATACAAATATTTGATTTTTCATAATAAACTTTATAATATATGCATGCTTTCCCATTCAATTATGACAAAGATTACATTAACAAATATTAAATTAATTGTGATAAGAATAATAAATAAATCAAAAGTAGCATTTATTTATTTTAATAAAATTATATTTCATGGCCTTTTTTTTATTGAGCAATTGCGTGAGAGTACGATGGAAATTTAAATTGTATTTTCTCAAGAATTTCTTTAAAAAAAAAATTGATTTATATAATCAATATTTAATGTATGCTTAGAACGCTTTAATTGTCTACGTTAATGATATGATCGAAATCTAATAAAATCTGCTTAATCACGCAAATGAATTATCTTAATTCAAACGAAGGTAGTGTTTTTCAGGCATCATTCGATTTATCCAAAGTGGAGAGTATTTCTCAGACTCAATATTTCTTAGACCCCTTGTAAGTGTCCGATGTGTTCCAAATAAAGATTACACAAATGTTTAAAAACCATAGTAACGAACTTTCTTTTTTTTTACACTTGCAACGTTATTGTTAATATATGGAAGTAATTTTTTACTTTCGTATATAAGAAGTAAAAGGTAGATTATTAATCCTGTAAAAATTTGATTAATATCTCCTGAATCCGTGTGTGTGTGCATGTTTGTATGTGTGTGGTATCCATATCGTATTGAAAGCTTTATTTAGCTTTTGGTTAAAATATTACTACCGGGTGTTCCATTTTAAACTCTACAACTTCTACTTAAAATATTTCCCTAAGAAAGGACGAAAATTTTTTAGCATACTGCTGCACAATAGTAAAAGAAAGTCCTGTGAGACGAGTCGCAGCAGATATTTTTTAATTAAACTTTCGTTTAAACCTTGCTTATCAATTAAGGACTGTATTTTACAAATCACAAGCCGTGTCGGTCTGTAATTTTAAATTTTCTTGGTGCATTTTGGAATTAAATTTAGTCCTTTTTTTTAAATTGATGGTTTAGGAATTAATTTTTCCTATTATATTTTTTACTAATTTAATCAATTTTTTTAAAATGATTTTTCATCTTTTACATCCATTTATTCTGAATTAAAACAATTATTTTAAGGATTTTTTTCCAAATTTTAATTTGATCAAAAAACTATTCAATAAACGTTATTTATATTATAGTCCTGGAGGTAGCGTTGAAAATGGCAGAATTATTTCAAGTCGATTAATTCATGTTGGAATTGAATGTTTATTAGCAGTCATACACTGTTATGAAAGTCAGCAGGAAGTCAGAGAGGATGAACGGGAGGCATCAAAATTTCTGCTGAGTAGCCATGCAATCTCCGTATTAGGCAATCAAATGTCATTTTTAGCTGACAATTATTCCACCCGTAAGTATTCTTCTGACTATTTGTTTTATTTACTACATTCTTGAAACTATCTATTATTAATTTCAAGCGACCTGAAATATATTTTATAATTCTTCCACCTTGTTATTAGTCCACCTTGGGTGCGCCTGCTGAACTGCCATTCGATTATCAACTTCATATAAACTTTCAATAAAATCGAAAATTGATCGGCCTGAAAACTCCAAGAAAAATGCAACGCTACCTCCCGAGCTATTAACCATGAACCGTAAGAATTTCACTATAACGGTGAAAACTTGGCAAATCGTTATTTTTCCACTAGTAAATTATTTAAATTCTAGTCAAATAGTATTTGAATAAAAAAAAACCGTTTTCAGTATATTAAAATAGATCTATTAGTTCAAATCTATCAATAACAATTGAAGCCGGTTATTTTATAAAATAAATATTTTATAATAAGTAAACAAACATTTATCACTTACCAAAAAACCCCCAAAAATCCAATTAAAACTTATTTAAAATATCACAAACTTGTATGCAAATCAAAACTAAATAATATCACAAATTTTCACTCAATAAAAATATTCACTCAAAAAAAAAAAATAGACATAAAGCGTAAAAAAAAAATCACGCAACAACACAAAACCAATTGAATGAAACAAAATTTTGCTGATATTAATAAAAAATAAATAAAAAAATAATTTTGCAAAGCATGCAACAATATTCTTGTAATATACGTTATTCAAACTACATTTTGATATATGAGACGCGCTTTAATTTTAAAAAATATTGTTGATTATTTAAAATTTTATTATATGAAAAAGTAACAAAAAAAAAAAACCGTAGCAATCACCCAAAGAAATGAACTGTATATTATTGCTGGTAACAACTGCAACAGCTCGTACACATTATCAACTAAACTATACACCAAAGGTAACCACCATACCTACGATATACAAACTGAACAACTATCAATGGTAAATAAAATAAGTATATTATATTGGAGTTTGATTCAAGCCAGGCCAGCCAGCATGGGTATAGGAAATTCTCTACTATAATTAATATTTATCAAATTTGTATAATTTGTATTCACTAACATACCGTTTGTACACACAAACATACACACATATACGATCATAAGATACCGTGTGTCAATTTGAAAATGGTATAGGCACCGTTCGTTTTTGTTTTTTTGTTTCAATGGTTACGAAATACTACTTAATCAATTAAATGAAATATACCTAGAGCCTGGCTCATATGATATTGGTTTGCCCGCTGGATTACTTGCGTAACGCTGTGATGGCAGCTATGATGGAAAATGACTGGCGTGGGAACTTGCTAGAAACTGGCGATAGTTCATGTCCTATTTCCCGTACTTTTTCTTCAGCTAGTTTTTTTATGTTAACCAATAAGATGCTTGCGTTTACATCAGTGGACTTTTATTTCCATGGTTACGAATTTTTTTTTACTGACTATTAAAATTGCCGAAATCGAGCATTGTATAAAACGAACATCCCATAGAAGTCATCATAAAGCCCAATATGACATCAATAATGGAACCCAGAAACAAAATCTAGCAAGCAAACCAACATCGTGAGAGACATATTTTAGTTTGTAGATGGTATATGATTTAACATAGGAAATTTTTCTTCTTTGTTTAACAAATTTAAATGAATAATTATTTATATTTGCAATTAAAAACAATTACTAATGAAATATCATCGATTATTCATACATTTTTCAATACAATAACTCCAATTAAATATTATTTTTTGTAATTATTCAATACTTTTAGTTTGACTTTTTCTAGACAATTTACATGCAAACAATTGAACAAATAATTATGTTTTCTAGAATGCGAATGTTTTATTACAAATTTTAACAAATCGTGACATATGAATCGATTTAAAAGTTCCTTCCACGTACTTCTAAACCTTTTTTGGGATAAAAATATCTAGCTATATAAGTTGTACATTTTAAGTTGGAAATAACTTAAATATTGCATTTCTAAAAGGGTCGTGAGTTAATCTTCATCCTGGGACATACTATTTTCTGCAATCTCATTCGATGTGGCGGACATTTATATCAAGCCTTAGCATGTTAAATGATCCATACGCATCCTGGGTCCACTCAGCCCAAATATAATGGGTACCTCATCTTTGATTGCAGAAAAAATCAGACGACCGGGCGAAGCGCTAACCACACTTTCTCTCTACGTGCAGTGGAGGAGAAGAGCATCAAAACAGTGCATCGTGTCCTTGGGCTAGCGATGAGCATAATCAGTCTTGATCTTTCAGTCTCAAGACCAAGACTGAACAAGTAAGATCGAGACAAAAACCAAGACGGTGTGTGAAAGACCAAGACTAAATGCAAGACTTAGCTAAAAATAACAGCTGTACTAGTTTTGGTCTTGCTTTGCTCGTCACTACCTTGGGCCATAAACAGCCTGTTGCGATTCAAATAGCGGAATAGACGTTCATTTATTGAGGTATTCGAAGTCTGTTTCTGCTTCTATATTTTAAAAACAAAAGTGTTTAAAATGTTAAATTATTAATAGTAGATATTGACAATAAAAAGAATTAAATAATTCATCTTATTTAATTAAAATTGCTTTTTATTGGTAAAAATTATAACTCGGTATCAATTATAATATATATCTGATTGCATTGTTTTTTTTCTTTCTTATATACCATATAATACTATTAAATATGTACAAAATTGAATTGATTACATATATAATGTATTTATATAAATAAAGTGACTACATACATATATGTACACTTTGACAATCAATATCCTATTACTGAATGTATCGAATAAATAATACTATAACAAGTAAAGAAAACGAAACAACCAAAATAGATGCGTATAATGATTATTGTCCGACTGAATATCTGATTTTGACCGAAGTCGATTAATACGATTATTGCGTTACTTCTAACGTTCAGTCGATGCCGAGAATACTAGCTAAAAACTCATGCTTTTTCGCTGGAAACTAAAGAAGTAAAGAATTATTTGATATTATGCATGATATAGTAGTAAAAAAGTACGCAATAAAATTTATGTTATTCTGCCTTTATTGAAAATTGGTAAATAAATTTATTGAATAGATTTTTAATAAAAATATACTCTACCTAACTTAATTAACCAATACTTTGAGATCGTTGTCCGTGCATATGAAGTTGTTTTGTTTTGTTGGTATTGGAAGGGGAACAAAATTTAACTGGAACGCGTAAGATTAAAAAATGGGAGATATATTACCCCTTGTTGAGTACGTCCACCAAATCTTAGCTCTCTATATGGAACCGCGTGTATTGGGTCAGATTAAGATATGGTAGGTAGATTACGTACTGATTAGTATATATTTTAGTAATCTGACGATTTGAGCGTAACGCAGGTCTAGTGTCTTTTTTGCAAGTTTGTAGCCCTCCCATTTTCTTGCGTCACGCTCAAATCGTCAGATTAGTAAAATATACATTTTTCAGTACGGTATCAACTTTCTATATCTTAATCCGGCGCGCGCTATCCGATTTGACCCTACTGTCGATTTTTTTTTATTATTCTGATCGACTGTACGCGTGACCACCATATTAGGAGAATTAATATTTGGTGGAGTATCTAACGCGCTTGAGTAAATCTAGAAACCCCCGCTTGATAAAATAATTTTGATTGCGTCTATATGTAAACTCAAATAAACAAAAAACGCGGCAGCTCGAATCTTCTACGTTTATTTTAAATAATAAAATACTCTAATTTTGTATTGTATTTTATAATTTTTTCAGTTTAAAATGAATGTTTTAGATAGAGAACAAAATTAATTCTGAAACACAACTCAACACATCATAATAATCGGGTGTTTAATGTTTTTAACTCGTTGCGGTCACTCCTCCAAAAAAATAACGTAAATTTCTTATGGGGTCCAGCAGATCTCACACAGGAAAACAGTTCCTATTTGTTTCTTATTTGATTTATTGTCCTAAATCATGTGCCAAATTTTAATTTAACATTCTCTTTAAGTAATCCATTGTTCTTTCTCCTTCTTTCTTTCTTTTGAGAAATTCAAATAGTTAAAAAAAAAAAAGTAAAAACTCACCAAACGTGAAATTTGACTTTTTTATACAAAAATATGTGTAAATTTTAATTTTATCAATATTTAAAAAGAAAAAAAATACACAATTTTACTCGGAAAACTTTATATTTTCAAGAATATATTAGAAATTTTATTAATTTTGAAAAAATTAACTACATTTTTTTTTCAAATAATTGTACCAAATTTTGCTTGGATCCCATGTGACCGTCAAATAGCCTGCTTTCTCATTAATAATTTAAGAGTAGATAGAAAATTTTGGGTACCTGACAGGTACAAACTGCCATTAAAATCACTTTTCTTTCACACAAGTACTTTTTTGGAATTAAATTTTCTGATTAATTTATTGAATCAAAATACTTTGAAATTTCAAAATACCTCGAAAATTTAATTTCCCAAAAACAATTGCAACTTATAAATTTCAAAAATAGACAAATTCCTTTTAATTTTCAGCGAAATGATCAATTTTGTTTTTGTACATAGCTACTTAAAATTTTAGGCTGCTTCAAATTGCTTTCCAGAGACCTAGAGAGTTTAAAGAGGCCTGTCTTAAAATAAGGTGATATTCGGAAAAAATCACTGAAATAGTCTTTAATATCATTTACATTTATACTATTAGTCTTTTATCCAATTTTATCCATTTTTTAATTTTCTACTGCTTTCAGTGTATAAGTAAAATCTGCATAAATTAATTAACTAGTAAGTATAATATATTTAATTCATATACGGAACTGTATATAATATATTACTATCACTATAGGTTTATTGTTTTCAAATTCAATAAATCAATTATATAAAAATAAAATCAGATTAATTTTTAATCATAGATAACAATATTACTTACTTCCCGCCAATAAAACTACTTTAATTAATTTGTTTATGGTTTATCAATCTTAATTTTATAATCATAATTGCAACTGGGTCATTCTCAATTACGAGATAAAATCGATCTTTTAAAAGTCTGAAGAAAATGTCATTACTATCTCTTGCATAGAATATATTGCATCTACTTTATGGGCAGTCAATTTTAATTATTTAATTAACTTAGTTTTCTCACAATCGGACCTCAAACATGCTAAATGTCTTTTACCTGGCCAGTCCTTTTCCACTTTTTACATTAATCTTCACTAGCTTTATGTGCGCCTAAGCAATTCAGATCTCTCATCTGGCATTTTTTAAATTTATAAAAATTTTGTTTAAAATCTTGATAACTGCAATATAATTTCAAATAGCAAGATATTTGATTTAAAACAAATAACCAACATTGCAAAAATGATATTTTTCCATTAGTTGCCAGTCATTTTGTACCCGACATCCGTAGTTATAAGTGCAGTTTGCTGAACATCCTCTTTCCCCTTGCCAATTTTATTTCGTAATGATTGATATAAATATTCAATAGTATTAATGCACTTACTTTGTTTTATTTACAAACGATTAATACTTTGCCATGTTTTCTGTTTTCACCTGAAAAAGTATCTACCCTGCCGCTTAATTTGTCAAAATATTGAGCAGAGGATATATAATTATTTTAATGAACTATTTTTGAATAGTTTAGATCTCTTTCATCTTGAATTGTTCAGATCTGTAGGATAACCAGTAAATTTTACATTTTTTAATCTTGCTTTTGAAGAGGTCAAAGGGAATTAAGACTGGTTTTTATCAAATCTTTTCTTTTTAGGGCACTGTTCTTTTTAGGAAAAAAAAAGCTCTTATTAATCACAAGCAAAATGTATTTGATAGAGTTATGAGATTCTAATATAGATTCAATATATGTATTTTTTCATGTTTTATAAGATTTTTTCCATAGAGGCATACCCTGTAGCATTTTCTAAATATTAACTACGAATTATATTGCAGACATACAAAAATCAGTTGTTTTAATAAATCTGTTAAGACCTATTAACTGAGAATGATTTTGTTACTACAAAATTTTTAAATATTACTTTAAGAAGCAATCTTTAATAAGATGCCTAATTAGAAAATAACAATTAATTTTCCAGAATGATGTGAATACGTATATTATAAAAATCTTAAGGAGCATTCGTGGACGAATTTGTTTTTTTATAATGATTAAAATATGGGTACCTATATCAACTCTTTGAAATACTAATTTTTGAAAATTATATTAATTTTTTTAAATATACCAAACCAATAAAAGACCCTAGTTTAGAAAAACAGACTTTTACATAGAAAGTGATCAAGTGTCATAAAATTTCTTTCTCTTTAAATTATTTTTAGAAAATTTCTATGAGAAAAACCATATTTAGATAATTTTATCGCACAAAATGTTTTTTTTCATCATTTTTTATTGTTTTAAGTAATTTATGGTCAACAATTTCTTATTGTATGGTTAAAATTTATATTAAAAGTATGATAAATACAATTTTATCAACGGAAATATTGAAAAAGTTATATTTTATCTTTTTATATTTTATCAAATTAATTTATATAAGTGTAATTTTCATATGTCCGGAAATCCTGTCTATAATGCTTAACAAACCATTTTTTTATACAAAAATAATTATTTAAATATTGGACGCATGATTAAACTATTTATATTTTTTAATATTATTAAAATATACAAAATCCGTAGTCTATATAGTACATGAAAAATTGGTTATATCAAAGGATTATATTATATAAGAATTTTTCATTTCATTTTATAAAAAAACGATAAAACGGAAGTTTTTTAAAAATTTTTTTAACTTTTCTGTACTCTCTTTCAGCTTATTCCATTTCTTGCTTATTCATGTTTCCTTATAATCTAAAAATGAATTATTTAATGCCTGAATAATATTAAAAAAATTGCCTTCAATAGTATTTCAAAGCCTTACTAAATTTAATATACCCTAAAATATATTTTATATTTACATAAATTCCGAGTATAAAATTTCTGAAATTTTTGTGTATAATTCAGTTACAAATACACAAATAACTGGCACAATTTCATTGAGATTTCTTTAATGAGTTTCATCTTAAATATTGATATAATTACATATATATATTTAATATTTTATTTATTTATATAATTTTACAAATATTTTAATATATATTATATAAAATGCCGTTATGATAATTATTTTTATAGAAAATATTTTCTAAAACAATTATAAAAGTGTTATCATTTATATTATAATTTTTTTTTCTTTATATACGGGTAACATAGATCTCTATATTTATAATAATTTAATTCTAGTTCAACTAATTTCTTCATTTTTGCTGTTTTTTTTAGTACTTTAAAACAGATGTTTTTAAATGCAAATTTTCTTGCGGTTATTCAACTAATAAATATTTTGCTTACTATTTATTTTTATGTTTATTTTGTGTATCAAATTTCAATTGGTTACATACATAAATTTTTAATGAAATATAAGTTTCATACATTTTATGGTAAATATGTTTTGTAAACCATAAAGCATAAGTTTGAAAGTTTTTTTTTGTGTTGTTTGAGTTTGTACTTAACTTTAAATCCATCATAAGTTTGAAATACACATATTTTTTGAATTGAATGAAAATTTGTAATATTATTTACAATAATGATATTTTTTTCTTCTAGCGAAATAATAAGAATTAGAAAATTAATAGATTATTTATTTTGTGAAAATTCATTTTTATAAAATAATGGAAACTGTCTAATTTTCACTTTAAAATTTGTAAGAAATTATAAAGTCATTATCAAGTAATGAATAATTATTCTTTTATTTTGGAAATATATAGGGAAAGTAGGTAAGAATGAAGAAACTGTGGGTGGAGTTGATAAATGTTTTTATGATATTTATAATTTCAAATTTAATAAAGTGGAGTTATTAAGGTCTATTTGATTATTTAAAATTGTAAAATTTGGATTTTTATTTTGGTTTTTTTTTACTTCTAGCAAATTTAATTTTTGGCTTTTGTCACAAATATGTAACACCTCCAGTTTGTGTTTACTATCAATTTTATGACCTGTATTGGTAAGATGAATGGAGAAGTTAGAAGAAGTTTTATGACTGTTTATGTGATCTTTGTACCTGGTTAAAAATGATCTACCTGACTGACATAGGCGACATTGCATGCGGGCAAGATAATAAACACCAATGCTAAGGAAAAAACTTCATCCTTAATAAAAGTAGTGTTTATAGACACTTTCAAATTATTTGTTAAATTTTCGTTTGATTAATCTGACAAACCCAAGCTCCTTTGACGTGTTTGTCGAACATTGTAAATGTTTGACGTGTTTGATGAAAATTTTGATTGATGGTGTGTTTGACAAACATGTTTGATAGTGTGCACCGGTGTTTGTCAAATAAGATCTCAGTTTACACCTGGAAACCATGGAGAAAACATCTGTGATGAATGGCAACATTGTTTTACAAACACGTTTATCAAACAAAACTTGGACAAATAGTTTGCAGGGCACTTAACAAATTTATTTGATCTATTGTTTTGGTCGTATACGCTTTTGTTTGATAAAAACATGAAGTCTGACAAACAAAACCGTGTACAAGACCCTTAATAAATGATTCTTATATTATTATTTCGAATCGCATACAAATATACACATACATATGATAAAATAAAGACCCCATTTCCACAATCCCTTAAATGGATGAATCATGGAGAACACAACTGTAATGAATGGCAACATTGTTTGATAAACACGCTTAACAAACTTGCACACTTTCAAAAAATTTTACAAACACGTTTGTCGAACAAAAATTGAACAAATAATTGTTTTGGTCGTATGCGCATTTGTTTGATAAAAACATGAAGTTTGACAAACAAAACCGTGTACAAGACCCTTAATTAATGATTCTTATTTTACTATTTCGAATTATACAAATCTGCACATATAATAAAATATAGACCCCATCTCCCTCTCTCAACCCCTAAAAATGGATGAAAATAAAATAAATTATTGATTAAGTAATTAGTAATAAAAATATTTTCAGTTATGAATGGAATACTAATAAATAATTCTATTATATATAAAATTAGAATGAATGTACTTGATGTGTTTGCATGATAAATTATAAAAGTATGGCATGATATGTTCATCATAACAATTTATTGACCTGAAGTTGCTTCATTTGCGTTTGGCATACGATCGATCGTACGTACGTACGAACAGTTAATTTTAAAATAAAAAAAAGCAAATTGTTTATGTATAATTTGTACTTTTATACGCGGCGTATATTATGGATGCACATAAGCATATCATATAATTTAATACAATATCCATGCTAAAAGTTTGTTATGGTTCGAAATTCTGATTTTGTATGGCAACTTTTTCCGTTAGGAAAATTCTAAAATATTATAGACATTGATGATGTTCAATCTGAATCAGAACTAGTTGCTTAGTCTTGCATATTTGATCTGATACTTACGTTTATTTTATTAATTTTTCTATGCATTATCATTATGAAGATGATTAAAGTAAAAATTATAAATAACTCACATAATTATCTCATAAAACACTTTATTTCATTGCAATCATAATAAGCTGTATGGCTGGAACTCAGCCGTGTCTAAAATTTGTAATAAGTGCAAACCCTATTAATACAACTTCCTGATTAAAGACATAACTAATGCGTTTTACTTAATGTGCTACTGATACTCTCATGTCTTGTTGCATGCGTGCTCTTTTCTAGCTCCGCCCGTTTGTTTGTTATGATTTTGGACTGAGCGCTATGTTTATAGTTGTTGTTTTTTGTCTGTATAATTGTTATGTGGCTATATAATACTGGTATATAATTCATACACGCTTACAAGGCATCAGTTCGACATGAAGCCTCTTTGTATTTTTTTTTTTTATATTTAATATTAAAATCTTATAAAACAAACCAAAAATTTCAAATACTAAAATATTTTGTTTGACGAAAAGAACATTTTAAAATTGATACATACATTTTGACTCATGTATTTTGCTTGTTCCGTCTGGATTCTACTAGTGTATGGATAATCTTGAGAGGATCAAGACTGCAAGACCAAGACCAATTATACTCATCACTAGGTGTAACAGAAACCAATTGAGACCTATGTAATATCTGTTCCTTGAACACAACTATTTAAAATTTAATCAACATGTAACACAGCTATGGAAAAAACTAAACGGAATCTGTTTTCAAATCAGAATTTTACGTCAGTATTTATCGATCGACATCTAATAGCTTTCTATTATGTTTTCGAACATTAAATATGGCTCTCTAATTCGGGGTTGGAACGTTGATTCAATTAATTATTGATATTTTTATTATTATCCGAATTATTTTAAGCTAATAGAAAAATCATCCAATAAGAAAGGCAAAGTTTTTGCTCGATATGTAACATGAGAAATAGAAAATTTTAGCGAGGCTATAGATTAGGCACAGTTCTAAGTGAGATGGTGATTGTTTAGTGCTATGTCTACCTCACTTTTAAGAGCTTCAAGTCAAATGTAATATGACGAATATAAAAATATAACTGAACGAATGGTGTAAATTTTCTAGCAAACTGAAAGACCATTTAAGCTTAACTCAAAAGCTTACGTAACAATAAAGTTAAAATTAAACTAAATAATAATTTTAAGTAAATATTGATAAAATTGTTATTATTTTCAAATATTATAGAACTAAAAAAACTGTCGAAGGATATTATGCGTTAACTATACGAATTATTTCATAAGAGGTCTCCATTTAATATCCCCCAAATACTTACATTAAAAGATTCGCTAAAACAAAGTTACAAATATTTGTCATACTTTAATTCTTAAGAGAAAAACAAGTTATGAAAAATCAAAATGAAATCTATTTATTAGATGTTAAAAATATTTTGGTCGTATATTTGAATATGATAGATAGAATTTGTGTGAGAAACATAAAAACAAAATCATCACTTTCATTTTTCTAATAGGGAATTCCATAAAAACGATACATTTGCACTCAGAAATCGGATTAGATGACCTAACATTATTCAATTCTTGTATTATGAATTAACTTCCGACGGAGACACAATGAATACCCACAGAATTAGTAAATTGATTGACGGTGACATCCACTATACATGGATATACCCTCCATTTATGGCTTAAATGTATAAATGTATGTGTATCTATGTATACGTGAACCCAGTATATGATATACATTTAATACAATGTTATAAATTCTATAGAGTGATTTAGAAATTAGTTCAAATTTTGTTTTTGTTATATGCAGACTTTATTATAGTCTAAAGTTTCAAACTGCTAGAAAATATTGGCTACGCAAACAAATCTTTTAGTATAGGTGTTCATAGAATCACCTATTTGTTAATCCATCTTCTTCTGCCCGCCAGTAATCAAAATAACTCAAAAATGAAAAGAGATAACAAATTGAAATTTTGGTGATGTATTCTTGATATAAAAAGTTTAAGGTCATGAATAAGTAAAATCGGTTCATAAATTTGGAAACCCTAAATAATTTAAAAACAAAAACTGCTTAGAGTCACAATTTTAACTCAAATTTAGCTAATATGCGCAAATATTTGAAACATATTATTATACTTCTATGTATTCACACATTGTTACTTAACTATATATCCATAGTATATAAACAATTAATACTGCCTGTGGTTTTTTCCATTTGTTTCATTTCATATAAATATATTTGATAATGAGTATTATCACATAAATGCCGATAAATCGTGAAACATTTTTCCCAAAATTTGGAAGTATTTTATTCATTTAGATAAAATAAAATTTTCCAAAATGTGTCAGCTTAAACTGGATGGATGAGACTGGTAAGTCATTCAAAAATCTTTGCATGTGCGCCTTAAAGAAATTTTATCGGAAAGCTCTTGTTCATGTCTCAAAACTAAAGCATATTGTCTTCCATTAAATGGGATTGTTCAAAAACCTAAAAAGCTATGAATATGATGTTCAGAAAAAAGCTTAGATGTATTTCTTCGCTTAGAAAGTTGATATTATGTTCCACAACAGAGGTCACATCAAAATAGTTAGAAAGAAAGTATAATTATAGCTTTCTAAGGATTTAAAAAGAATAAAACTATAAAAGGTGTATTAATTTTCCAAAGATGGAGGGTAGTAAAATCGAAACTAATCAAACACGCCTACAAAAAATCTGAATTACTCTTAATAAGGTAAGTAAAAAGATAAATGTATTTATTCTACTTCCAAAATACTAAATCAGAAAAAAATTATTCGATTTCATAAAAACTCTATTGAATTCGAAAAACCGAGAAATTTACTAATAATTTTTTGTATTGTCTGGATAGCATTCAATTACTAATAATTTTTTATTAGTGATTTGCCAATATCACCTCGAGAAAGCTAATAGTTTACGTAAAAAACCAAATTACCAAAAAAAAAAAATATATATATATATTATATTATATTGTACATTATATATAAAAGCACTCCTAACTAAACGACTCTATGATCCAAATCATCCTATATTATCCATAATATTAAGCGATCATATCTAAAGCCACCTCGAATATCGTTTGTTCCCTTTTTAAGTGTTCCTATCTCTATTTGATTCTAGCTTATAAAATAAGATAGATAAACACATTTATGTCTATGTATCCGTTAGATTTTCTCTATGTGTCTATATAATATTGTGAAATAATAAGGATAATAGTATATCCGTATGTATGGAATGAAAGCAGATCGGCGCAACAGTACGAATGGCGACCAACCAAAACCATTCACAACACGGCGCTACTGTACAACAACAACAATATAACAGCGTCGATATGTTGATGACGTCATCTACGATGCTGCAGTTATATGAATCATAGATATTTAATATTGTATATAGATAGAACCACTGCAGATAGATTTATATCGTTTTTATAATATAGTATAATATTGTTGTAAGATCCACATGTTATTTTGAGATACCATAAACTAAAATGGAGTTAGAAAAAGTCAAAATAAATATTTCAACACTCAAAATTAATGTTGATTATCTGAACACAAAAATATGTTAAATTTTTCATACAAAAGCAGTATTAACTCAATTATTATTTGAGATTCAATACTGAGGTCCAGTTATTAATTAAAAAACAAATTTTGAGCCGTCACGGGACGCCTGGCAGATGTGAAACATCGTAATAATTTTGTAGGTTACCCAATGTAATGTAGTAAATAACACTATATATACTATAGGTATGCGTGATCAGATTGCGCACAGTCACTTGCGCATTACCTACGACTACGTATAGTACATATATTCCATCATATAGCATGGAGATGCGTCGCCACGACCTATATAGCCACGCCAACAATCAAGTTTACCCTCGCCTATAGATGTTTCATATCAAAAGAAATATTGAATTTATGAAAACTTATTTTACTGCATCTATTTTAATTTCTAATATTCAATAATAGCAAAAATTTTTTATGTTACACATTTAAAGTATTTTATACACCGTAAGAGTATCAAAACAAGCGCATATTATCGGATATCATCGGATACGCACAACGAACCAATGAAAGGCGTATTTATAATCAAATGGTGGAACCGCAATGCAATAAGGAAGAACAAAGTTTTCAGTATTATCATATTATTTTTGTATTATATTATGTCATATTATGGTATAGTCATCCAATTCACATATGTTGGTATGCCCAATTTCAGCTCAATCGGTTACTGGTAAGTGGATTAAATTTTACTTGCAAAATTTAATTACAGGCAAACATCGGAACATAAAGTTTTCAGTTTCGACAGAATGTATGTTTAATTTTAGAAATTACATTTTTCACAGATTATCTCGAATATTTTTCCATCGTTAATTTCTAACTAAATACTTACGTAATATTTTTCGTATTTCGCTAAATCATAATAAGCTAGATTGTATTTTTGAGTGAGCGTAACACAAAAATGAAAATTATTTAACAATGAATTCATTTGAACTTTTTTTATTATTTCCAGGTAATGATTCTTGTACAAAATATTATATGCATATAGAGAGACTTCAGTTGTTAGAACCATGTGACCTCAATTTAAGATGTTTAATTTTAAGAAGATAGAAAATAGGTTGTGTAACAGAGCTTTTAAAAAAAGCGCATGCCATATTTTACAGACAATATCAAAGGTATCGTCACCTACACATAGAGACTCAAACGTACAATGCTGGTATACATATTGTAGAAGGTCGATATTAGAGTGAGCTCCAAAAGTCGTACAGAGCGAGCTTTCTATATCACCCTTAGAAAAGCGCGTTGACGTCGCTTTATAATACATTCAATACAAAGGTATATATTATACATACAAAAATTATATTCAATATTAACAATTAAGATAATTTTCGAAAAAATTTGACAAACACAAACCGAAAAAAAAAATTATTTTAATCGCGATGTTGTGCCAATAAAAAATTATTTTAACAAAAAACTATCCCCCAAAAAAATAAAGTTTAACCACAAAAATGTTTAGTGTTAAATAGTGTGAAACAAAAAGTGTGCTTTTATTGAAAAATTCAAAAAGGAAATTTCTTTGAAGTGAAAATTGCAACGTTTTCAATTACAAGAAGAAATTAATTTTTAAGGTAATTGAAATTTAAATAAATGAATTTTTTATTACAGAAATTAAAAATACTTAATATCCGTTTTGACTAACATTTTTAATTTCCTGTACAAGGATTTTAAGGATATTTAATTTAACCTACATTTTATTATAAATATGAATACGTTTTTTTTTTTTATAAAAGAAAAGAAAAATCGATACTTAAAATCAACTGTTGATTTTTCCAAAGAAAAACTTTGAAAAGACAAATTAGAATTACGTGAGGCGATATTTCCTATATGTATACATAATTTTCCTCTTTTGTATTGATGTGATGTTTGTGATTATGATGATGCTGATATGAGAGAAAATTGTGTCAGCATCTTTTCTTTTCATTGAACCGATGCACATTGTTCCAGTTTAAATGATTCCTTGTATGCAACAGATGTAATAAGGATTATAATGCCTATAGAACATTGTCTCTCTAATAGACTTCCACATGCTCTAATTTTTTATTTTCATACTGCATTTATTTTGTAGACTTTCTTAATAAAAAATACTGAAATTTTATTTAATTAAAAGTATGAAAAATTTTATGTTGGATGTCAATTAAATTTAGCGATATCAAATATTTAAAATTTGTTTTATGTATTGAATAATTAAATAAAAACAAAAATTTTATTACTTTAAATCAAAGAACAAACATTTTTTTAATTTTAATTATGTTTTAATGAGAGCACCAAAAGCATAAAACTTTGTATTTTGTGTTAATAAAATTTAGACGCTTTTTTTCAATAAATTCCAACTGCAAACTGTCACTAAATTAGTAACTAGTAACATCTCCTCGAAGAATTATTACAACTAGATTATTCATACTGATGATGAATACTTTGTAGTCGAAATACGTTTTTTATAAATTATTAAAAAATTTAGATCTAAGAAGTTAGGGTAAAAAATCGAAATTTACTATTAATTTAATCGAAAAATCTCTTTATTAACACTATTTTTTTTTTAAATTTCGTTAGTTGATTAAAATTTTATATTATGGGAGCAACCATTATAAACTATATTTAAATGAATTAAATTTAATTCATCAAAATTATTTTTATTTAATCTGAGAATTTCTAAAGTTTTATTTGATAAAACATATTCAAAATTGATATAACTTCATCATAATTTAAATAATTCTATTTTAGATTATAATAAATTTTATTTTATTTTAAATATTTAAATTTCATAAAAATTTAGATACAAAGCAAGATTTTCTTATAAAATTGTTTGAATTTCACAATGTTTTGGAAAAGATATGACTTGGAAAATTTTATAGAATATACAATTTAAAGTATTTGGGCTAAATATCAAAACTGATTTTTAGAGAATCTTTAATAATATTTTACTAAAATTTAACTTTTATCGAAGGAAATTTATTATATTAATTTGCTTTCAAAACACAGTAATCAATAATTTTAATGTTTTAACATAAATAGGCTCAAAATTCTTGCATAGAATATTTGTCGATGGTTGAATTAAGATTCACGCCGAAATACAAATATCATGTCCATATATTTAAAAAAAAATTTCTAAATCTAATTTTGGCTATCATATGAAAATGGTATTTTTAATCTCAAATTTTATGGATAAGAATTTGATAAAAGTTTATTAATTTAAATCTTCCTTGAAAATCTCTGTATAGAAATTTTCCTGAGGGGTTGAAGCTTTTTGAAATAAATTTTTAATATGAAAATCCAGTGTTATTCGTAACAGATATTTTTGGTCTATGAAAATTTGGTTTTTTCATGATTTTATGAATTGTATAAAATTCAAAAAATTATGTCTCTCTAAGTATCTCTAAATACATTTTAGTATAATAAATAAAATTATTGAATATCAAAATGAAAACTTATTCGAATAATTAAAAAAGTTTTTCGGGAGTCTCATCTTTAATTAAAATTAAAATATTTTAATATTTTTATTTTTTGCAACTCTTTGATAATTATGTAAATTAAAATGATGTAGAGTCAAAAACGGCAAATATTTTTTTTATTCTGTGTTTTTTTTTTTTTTTTTTTTGTAAGTATTGACCATTTTAAGTAACCATTCGAAGTTTACAGTGAAAATAAAAAATATTTTAAATGTGTGTTCGCAGATCTTTTTAGTAAACAAATATTAGACAACATTTAAAACTTTATTCTATGATATATTTGACTTTTTAAACTTAAATATGTATTTATGAAGGTTTTTTTTAGTAATTTATCGGTATATTTAAAAAAATCCTTTTTCGTAACTTATAACGAAATTTTTATTTTTATATATTAAAATCTAAAATTTATATAGGTCAAGTTTCAAAAATTGATCGATTTTATTGAAAATTATTATCAAGGTATTGATTGGTCAATAATAAAAATGGAATTTATAAAAGAAAAACTTATTAGTTTCTATTCATTTCCTATCGGAAATTACAACGGAAATTTCTATCTTATTATGAAAAAATCTGAATCTTTCGACTTTAAAATAATGTTTAAAAATGGTACGTACTAACCTAATATTTAGAAAATTAAAATAGATGTATTATTTATTTTGTGAAAATCCATTTTTATAAAATAATAATTCAACTTTTAACCTTCACTTTAAAAATTACTGAGTACACTTTCGACTTCATAAAGTCATGATCATTTAATGAATAATTAATCTTTTATTTTGGAAATATACAGGGAAAATAGGTAAGATTATTATGAATGAAGACACTGTGAGTAGAGTTAATAAATATTTTTTCGATATTTATAATTTCAAATTTTATAATGAAGAATTAAAAAAAATTGCTTTCATTCGTAATTATGGATATTTTGACCTTGAATGATTAAGTTGACACAAATCATTTTCTAATCGGCTATTGAAGAATCGAGAGATATATACCTATCCAAAAAAGTAGTGTAATTATTGGTCCCCAGAATGGTTATATGAAAATATCCGGTTAAAAAAATTATAATATTAATATTTGTAAACTCTTAAAACAATTTTGAAGTTCATTTCAAGGTTAAAATAATATTATCTTACATAATTTATTCCAAAAATTTTTGGTTATTCCAACAATAATAATTTACATTTTTGAAGTTTCATTTCCTTTTAATTGTTTGTCAATTTAAAGAAAATTGTTTATTTTATAAAAATTCACTTTTTAATTTATACATTTAAAAAATTGTCTGTATCAGTTTAGACATTATAAGTCAATTTTTAAATAACCATGAAATTCATGGCAACCATTAGAAATCGTCTTCCCTCTAGAATAAAAAATTTACTCAGGTTAATTTTTCCAAGACCGCTTGTCTGAATTTACAGTGATTCATGATTCATGAATAATTCTCTCACGTGAAATAATAGACTGAGAGTTCGTGGGAATTTCGAGTTATTGTCTATCAGTAAGACTGTAATTTTTTTCAGTGATGAATCATCATAGAAAGTAACAGAAGCCACGTTCTGGCAGGAATCATCAACCCTGCAAAATATTTTAAATATTTTTTACATAAGAAAGGTTCTTTGCCATTTTTGACATAACTATTATTTGAAAGTATTTTTTCGAACTTTGACCATTTTACCCCAATTTAATTCTTACCGCTTTCAATTGTATAAAAATTGATGATGTCCAGGTTTCATTCCTGCCAGAACGTGGTTTACGTTCTTCGCGTACTAAAATTCATCATTGAAAAAATGTTCATCCCGCCCACTTGAAATTTACAAAGCGTCCAACAGGTTTTAGACTATAAAGTATAATAGCGGATGAAAAACGAGAAACAGCATTCTCACATACTACGTGTAAAAAACATGCGACTTTTCATTCTAATTATCTGACGTTGGACACGGTAAATAGTCTTCGAAATTTTAACAGCTTGTATAATATGCATTAAATTACCTATATTCAAAATTCGAAAGATTTCTTAACATTTTGCTTTAGGTAGTTAGGTCATCTACCTGAAGGTTTTTTCTTCAGAATTTGACAACAAATAATTTCAAAAAGTGTACGGTCGCTATATACTTATTAAGTTTAAAAATAAATTTTATTTGACCACCTTTTTTTACATTATATAATGATCATAAAAAATAAGAATATTAAATTTTCATATGAGAAAAATCGTGGGTGTTTTCATTGAAATACATTTACATAAAATTCTACTAGGTACAGCATATTAAAACGCCTACACAGTTTTCTTTATTTTTTGGTTACATCATTAGATTTTTTTTTTTTTGGGGTTTTAAAACCAAATTCGAATATCATTTGATATATTTTTCTATTGAATAAATATTGAATAATAATGAAACAAATTATTTTTATTTAATGGTTTTGAATTCGCATATTATTTATTTAAAAAAAATTTATTATTTATTTTTACGAAGGATTTATTCAAGACTTGCCAGACCTTCACCATAGTAAAAAAGCTGGACTTTTTCAATACCTCCTTAAAAGTATAGAAAACATGTTTTAAGTTACCTTACCTTAGGGAGGAAGGAAGAAGATAAAATCAAATTAAAATAAAGGGTTTTTTTTAAGATAATTCAAAAAAGTTCAATATTAGAAAACAAGTTGCAAAAATTGTAAAACATAAAATTTTACATAAAAAAGTTTTTTGCTATTATTAAAAATAACAGAGTTGGAGCGTTTGTTTACGCATAAACACACTAAGAATTTATAGGGTAAGTCCGGAAGAGATAGCCCTAGTTTTTAGGAGATCAAAACTCCAAAAAAATCAAACTAGTGTTATTTTTTTATATTTATATGAAATCAATACTTGTCAATCATTTATTATAAAATAACACAATCTAAGATTAAAACAATTATTTAAAAACTCTTCTATATATCTCGCCTGGCCATCACTCCCAAGGTGTCCGGAGGAAATGGCCAGGTTAGTTCTGTCACCCTTATTTTCTTTTTTATTTGCCTTTTTATTTTCTTTTTTTATGTGCGTTTCAGAAGTTAAACCAATACCTAAATACTCTTTAAATGTATAAAGTATTAGATTTAAAAAAGCCGTTGTCTCGGATTAAAATGGAACTGTTACTCAGCTTTGACATACAGCTGTATTAGGTGTTATGTTTAACGGTGTGCTTAGAATAACTCAGCTGTGTCCATCTTTACCAGATTACATGTGTCCATCTCTTAATTAACCGGAAGATATGGCCACATCTATAGAAAAATAAATGACTAAGAATTAATGACAATTTTGAGGTTGGAATTCAACACATCTTCAATACCAATCACGGTATAACATGAAAAGTACGAAGTTGTATTCAAATTTAATCTTTCTTTTTGATTTAATTTCAATATCTCATTGCATGTGCAGCTAATCGCCTACGTTAATTAAAGTGAACTAAACATTAAATATTACGATCTACCAATTAGTTCCCAAAAAAATTGGACTGGACATCCCTCCCGTACCGCCATCTCCCCCGGACTTACCCTATATGTAAATACTATGTATCTAAATTCTAAGTGTGTATGTATGCAAACTTGTAAACACTCCAGGTATGTTATGTTTAATTATAGCACTGCTAAACTCCTAACATTTTTGAATAATTTTAAAAAAAAAACCCTTTATTTTAAATTTTTCTACCCCTCCCGTCCTTAGGACATGAAATGGAAATTTATAATCCGTAAACATTTTTCTCTACATAACTTAGAACGCATAAAAATATTTGTGCTTTTATACTATAACGGGCCTTGATTCTTATCCTAGCAGTTATATTGGTAAATATACCTACGCATTTTTCGTTTTAAATTGTAGTTTTAAATTCAAAACATGGAATATCATTTAACATTTACTTTTACTAAAACACATTTACAATAATAAAAAAAAAGTAATGAAAAATCTTCAAGAAAACACATAAAAAAACTTTGAAGTTAAGTTTTTGATAGAAAATTTTCATAAAGCTGAATCTACACCATTCGATTTCAAAAATACTATAATAAAAATATGAATTTTGATATGGTATTCTATAAATCTATATAATTAATAGAAAATAAAAGTATCACATAAGAACATATCTTCCATCATTGTTTGGGCAACTTTAGCATAATATTTCATTGTATGAGCTAATACGACAAATAGCTGACATATTTAAAAAATCAGAAACATTTTTAAACTTTCAATATAAAAAAACCACTTTTTAGCAAATGAATCAATAAATCCATTTTAATATACAAGCTATCGTATTTACATAGTTTCTCATACACTATTTTTTATAGTGGTAGTAATTAGCTGATTATGATTAAATTTAATTATAAATTTTATTGAAAAAAATTTAAACAGTGGTTAAATTCAATATTTTTGAATAAAATCCAAAAATCCTATACCAAAAAAACCATGTTTATTTGTTTGTTCGTCTTTTATGTGCTGCTTTACCGTTTATCCGATTGCGATAAAACAAACTTTTTGAACGTATAATGCATTTAACTTGCATAAATTCCGCCATCCTGAAAAATTTCCAATCCTTAATTCGAAATTGATAATAGTTTATCGGCAAAAAAAAACAGGTATGCAATTTTTTGCGATTTATGTAATTACGTGTTACGGTATATCGCTTAACATTTTAGGGATTAACAAAAACATTAGTTTCTTGTATAACTTAACTCGGACTAATTAATGCACGAAGCTTTTTTTCGAGGGAAATGTTATCAAAAATTTCTTAATAATAATTGAATTTCAAATAATGTTTCTTAAAGAAAAAGTTCAAAAAATTTAAATAATAAATGAAATTAAAAAATAATCAAGAGCAAATTGTTTGTTCTACATAATATCTACATGTTTTCAGTTTGTTATTGATCTGTTTACGCTAAACTGAACACTAATTTAGATTAAAAAAAAAAAAACAAAACAAAACGAGGAAAAAAGCATTCTCATGTACCCCAAAAATAATTACGAGAATTGCATGGTTTATTTACATTATGTGTACATTCTAATGACAAGGGTTGGCAATTTATTTATATAATACATTTTACATTTACACATAGTATGACACCTTGCTAATTATGTCACAAATACTTTTCATTCATAATTCGTTCGATATACGTTCTCAAAGGGTGCAATCATAAATTTTGTGAATCATAAATTTTGACATATCTTTAAGTTTCAAAGTCACTAGAATACGACATTTTAATAGAGATGCCTGTGTATATGGTTCGAGAATCACAATCGTTGTGGAGAATCACTTTCATTCAACGCGCAATTGCGTAACTTAATACTGAATCAATTTTCAACAAAATCAGATGACCCTTTTTTAGAATAAAAACATCAAAACAATAAAAACAAATACCCGTATTCGTAATAGAGCAAAAAAATGGTGCTTATTCTCCTCACTGAGTAGTTCGTCGTACAAGACTTTCGAATCGCACCTAGACCACTTGTAATATTTTGGGAATTTAAGACCAACATTTTGTTGTTGTAAAAATTCATCTCAAAACATACAGATTTCAAAAATCATATAATAATAATCACTGCAATAGCGCACTTGATGGGCTAAGGCCAGTCCCTGCGTCTCTCACTCATTTTCCCCATATGTATTTCGTATCTGTTGAATCTCCTGCATACTTGAATATATCATCTCTCCATTTAGCGATAGGACGCCCTCTTTTTCGCGCAATCATGTAGGGTTTTATATTAGAGGCGAACGGATTTAGGGCATTGAGGCTTATGGATTTGGTGTTTTTAAATTTGGGGCTTACAACTTCGAAAATAGATGCTTGAAAAGGGTGTTTTTTGCTTGTAAAACAAAGATAACCTTGAAAATTATTCTCAAGTCTCAAAAAAAAAATATCGTGTTTTTTTCTAAATTGCACATCATCGGCCTGATTGGTTACCCAGCTAGGTTCATTTTGGACTGAAAAGAATTTTTGTACAGACAATAAGGTATTATCCTATCTACCGTGTGGCATGAGAAAAACGACGATAAACACTTAAAAATGCATCTTGACAACGAAATCCTGCTAAATCCGTAGTTTTGCACTGTTGAACATTGTAAAACGACCCACGTGCCGGTATGTTCGTACCATATTTTCATTTTATTACATATTAACGAAACAGGCCGATGGCATTACTACTTTATGAAAAAATATTTTCCTCATTACAATTACTTTCTCTTATCATTTATAGTCAAAATGAAAAAAGTAAAGGTAATAATCTAATACATACCAAACGAGCGATAAAAATAATTTTCATTTATCTTTTGGCCTAAATTACATTCTATATTGTTTTGAAATTATCATAAATTTAAATTAAATTTAGGTTATAGTTTTTATGTTCAGACCGTATACTATATTGGTGTGTGAATGTAAAACTAGATACTCGAAGCCAGTCTTTTAAACTAAATAGAAAAGTCTGTTCGACTCAGTATTTCGACTAAAAAAATATATAATTCTGGTTTCTAAATTACCTCAGTCTGCGAGCGGTACGACGTCTTTTTAACATCGAAACGTCCAATAGTGAAAATTTGGATTCAAATTTATCCACTAGTAAAATTGAGTAAGCTCTCTTAAAATTGCGACCACCGATTCAGAATTTCGGTAGTAATTTTTGATAATTTCCAAACGTTGTTGGTTCGTAATCTTGGCTCGATTACGATATCCGTGGTGCCTCGATTTTTTTATGGATTTTGGTAAAACAAACCAAAATAAGACGAAAAAGAAGAATACTAATTTTCGAGTTTTCGTCTATTTTTCGAGTTATCCATGAGTAGTTTAATCACAGGCTGAACATATGTGCCAAAAACCAACCCAACCCGTGCAAACTACACCCCATAAATCCATGGATTAATAACAGTTGAAAATGGCGTACATGTATTTTTAATAGTTGTATTAAATATGCAAGTGTTGATTTTTTTTAAATAAATTAAATTTCGGTTATTTGTGCTCGAATTGTGTTCAAATTATAGTCATTTAACAAAAAATAATAATTAAATCTTGTAAAATGTTTTAAATTATGGTATTTATGTGACATAAACACGATTATTTCTAAAAAACAGTGTCGATAACTCGAAAAATAGACGAAAACTCGAAAATTGGTATTCTTCATTTTCGTCATTTTTTTGGCTTGTTTTATCAAAATTAATCGTCAAATCGAGACGCCACAGATATCGTAATCTCCCCGTGATCTTAACCATAATGAAAATGTTGACTTTAACAATTGTTTTGACATTGCGTTCCTATGAAGATACGAAATTTTTATGTTCCTATGGAAAACCCAATATAAGAAAATCCATTATAAAAATCTAGATACAAAATTTTACCGTTCAATCAAACATTAATGAATGAGCTTACAATTTTAATTATTTAAATATTTTCCAATAACGTAATTTAATATAAACTGTCAAAAATTATCCATTGGCTGTTGCAACACAGACGACGCCTGTTTAATTATTGAAGGCGTCGCTACGTACAGGTTAAAAATTCAAATAATGGAATTTGATGGAAACAGAGCTACGTAATAAAATTACGGTTGCATTATTACTGGTTAGAATTTGTAAAAGAAGACGCAATTTCACTTCGACTACTAATCCAATTTATAATTTAAAATAAATTTAATTTATATATAATTGTTTCTTTAAACAATTATTTATATTGAGATATTTATTGTCCAGTTTTTTGTTTCTAGCACCCAGTTAATACTTGCCCATGGTTCATATGCAACAATGTTCAATACTGAGTAAATTTAATTATTGTCTATGTCTGTTTAGGGGATAAATTATATCTGTAAATAGACACTCGTGAGCAATGAAACTAGGTCACTACAACTGTATGAATTGTATCGCTCGCTTTACTTTGAAATTGATTACTTTTGTTTTAAAAGGCTTTAAATTTTATTCTTTTGAATTTCTAAAGGTAGTTTATTTATTGAAAACGAAAAAAAAAAACTATAAAATCTTTAAAAGTAATTGTTTAAAAACAAAAAAAATGTTTTTCGTTTCTAATATATGGAACAAAACAAATTTTTAAAACTGATCGCTGCAGTAACATCCTAGTTGGCATGTGTGTTAGTCACGTAGAGGCTAGGGAACCTAAGCAGACAAAAGAGGATAATTTTTCCACTAAATTTCAGCAAGGTATCATTCACTGGAAATGCTCGCTTAGTATACGCAATTTTAAGAGAGCTTACTCAATTTTAATTGTGGATAAATTTGAATCTAAATTTTGACTATTGGAGGACGTTCCTATTCTAAAAAGACGTCGTACCATTCGTAGCGAAGAAATATTATAGCCGTTAGTTCATCGATTCAAAATAACCCAAATCAGTCAATTACGCGTTGTTCTCAATAAATGAACATCGCTCAAATGACACTGCGACGCATTTTTCGAAAATATGTTGGCGCGCATGTTTACAAAATGAAATTGTGTCAAGAATGTCGCATTAGCTATGAAGCTCATTTCTGGCTCAATGGCTTTGTTAATAAGCGATATATGAGTTATTGGTTAACAACAAACTGACATGTGCTTACACCGTTGCATTTGCCAAAAATAACTGTTTGGTGCGATTTTCATGCCGAAGTGATTGGGTCGTATTATTCCGTGGATGAAAACGACCGTCATGTTACCGTCAATGGAGAACGCTATTATGCTATTGTTCTCATGTCAAAGTTGTGAAATTTGGGTCTCGAAATCGAAATCGAATTTCATTCATAAAATGCAATGCTTACACTACGTCCACAACAAAATTTGAATTTAATGTCTCAAATTATTTATATTCATATTAGAACGTTGGAATGAGTTAAATTATGAATGAATAGAAAATACACAAATATTATGATTTAGAATTCCAAAGAGACATTTATTATTTTTAGAGCACAAATCAATACATATAGAAGTATACATTTGTCTGGTATGCCTTGATATGTGCCCCTAGAGTAATTGATAATGACCTTCATATGCCTATATACTAAAAAATAATTTTATCTATTTTTCACACGTTCGCTAAAGAACATCATAATTCAAAATTTATTCTAATTTCAGTACAATGGGATTCCAACCATTTTAATGGATTAGTACGTGGATGAGACTTCTTAATAGATTAATTCACCAAGAATATCTAAAATTTGTAATTAAACCTTCAAATTCTAGAAATAATAATTATTTGTTCAATTGTTTGCATGTAAATTGTATAGCAAATGTCAAACATAAATTATTGAATAATTACAAAAAATGACATTTAATTGAAGTTATTGGGTTGAAAATTATAAGAATGATCGAATAAATTGCATTAGTAATTATTTTTAATTGCAAATTTAAATAATTAATCATTTAAATTTTTTAATAAAATTTTAGAAATGTTAAATTATATACCATCCACAGACTTATTTATCATTTCATTGATATAGTACTATTTTGTAACCATAGAAACGAATGAAAACATTTTGACGCACGGTACCCATAGACTGATTAAACAAAACCGCTTTGTAAATCCATATAAAAAATGATCCGTTATATTGCCAACAAGTGTAATTCAGTTACATATATTTTGCTTTATCATCCAATTTGTATTCGAAGTAAATTATCCTTATTTACTCGTAACTATAAATTATATAGATAATTTTCTATTCGCTTGTATGCTAAGTGAATATCAATTGAATATTGTGTGTGTATATTTTCTTTTTCTTTGACTTTTTTTATATTTTATTCAATTGACGTTGGCTAAAGAATATTGTATGAAAAAGAAGTCTATTTCACTGAACAATGTAATTTGAGTTTCACGAAAATTTCTGATGTAGGCACCGTATGACTGTCTTGTACGCTTAAAAACAAATTTGAAAATAAAAAATTGTCCACACAGATGTATTAAAATTTACCATTAGTAATTTTGCTTTTCATCTTGAGCATGCTAAGGTATATTAAAACATTCTAGATACTGTAGAATGTACTGAAGAATAATATCTCCAACAGTTTGAAGTTTACAAAACTTTATTCAACGAATCTTATACGACAATAAAATAATAATACATCTTTTTGAATTGTTGGTTATTTCAAAATTATTCAATATGATTTTTTAATTAGAACACTTATTTTTGATAATAGATTCGGAAAGTACTGACAATTTCACGCACGGCACAAGAGTTCTTAATTTATTAGAGTAAAATGGAACAATAATCTGATTTTCGCTTGCACTTCTCACCTGCGATGCAAATTCCGATTGCTAATATCATCCGATTTTGGTTGATTTCTGAACATAGGTCCAATTTTCTACAGTGGATCGTAAGAAGTTTTGGCTGAGCAAATTAAAATGACCCACCCAGAATAATGATGATGACCCAACTAAATGATGAAATAGTCTTAAATTAAAAATTTAAATATCGGCATTTTACAATTTTTGAGTTAAAACTACTAATTAGTTATATAGCATATTCATAATTAGCTATATTAATTCATTACTTATTTAGCATATGAAAAATTAACATTTCTGTTGAATTTTTGTTCAAAAATAATTCTTCTTATGTACAAGGGAGTAAACATATTTTTTATGTCAAATGGTTTTCAAAATATTTTCATCAATTATTTGGTTGATTGAATTAAGTATGAACGGTTGATTAAATATAAGGATTAAGGATGGCTTTTCCCTGTTTATACCGGAGGCAAAAAAGTGTGATTTTATCCTCTTTGGAAACACTGATTAGGTGTAATAAAAATAAATTTCAAAATATCACTTTTTTTCTTCATCCGTGTCACATGAATCGACCCGATAGTCAAAACATGCAATATCCAACTTCATAATGGATCAACTTTTACTAAAACACAACAGGCATGGTTAACTCTTCTCGGCAAAAGTGTGTTTACTCATTTTCAATCCACTTGTACTAATGATTTTAGTACAATTCAACTCAGGCTAGAAAGAGTCAACGCTTACGAACAATCGACATTTCCTGTAACATACATCTTATTCCATTCTATAGTAAAACAATAAAAATTTTATATTATACCTTATACAATAATACTGCATTGGTTTATAGTTCCTTCCTAGCAGAATCCTTCATTGTACTCAAGAGTATATATACAATATTACTATTATAAAAAACATTGTTATTACGAGATTTAAAACAAAGAAAAGTTTTTATCTTTGTATTTGAGTATTGTATTGGTTTTATTTAATATAATACTTGCAATGTATCCATTAATCAACTTTTATAAGTTAAAAAAAAGGATATTTGGGAGATACAATTAACGTAAAAAGTGTAGGTATGTGAACTTATTATTTTAATAGACGATTCTAGTTACATAAAAAAATGTTCGTATTCAGATTTATTAAATCTTAGACTCGTAAATTACAAAGTTATAATAATTTTTTATGCCATTTTAAATGAAATTATAAATATTTTAAATCTTTTATACAAAATATTTTAACTCAGGAAGTAGACTTGAATTCAATTTCAAACTGAACAATATACATACTCAATTTTTTTAAGCTCTAAATTGTTTTAGAATATATGACGGAAGTTAGGAGTATGATTTAATATATTTTTTTACAAATTTAATTTATTTATCATAATAATTAAATAAAATCTTATATTATTTTATTGTATGAAATCTAGTCAACACCGTAAAATAGTTATATAATTCAAATGTTGGTACAATCGTCTAAGATTGTTATTGAAACGAAATAAAACCATTTTAATAGATTCAAAAAAAATTTTAGAAAAAATGGATAAAAAGTTAAAAACAGCTTAAAAACATGACGATGTGTACATCAAACATAAATTAAAATATGAAATAAAACTAAAGGCAATACAATTAAGAGCAGAGGCGGCTTTAGACTATGTAATATTAAATTTAAAGTATAATTTTTCAAATCAAATTATCAAATTTTCTAACTTATCATAAATTATGACAAGTGATATTCGGTAATTATTTTTATAAATCTTTTCGTGTTAAAATTCGATTACTTAATTTTAATTAATATTGAAATATTCTGATATTCACAATATAACTTTAAATATTAATTTTTCTTAACATTTTATTGGCTCCTCTAATACAGAGCCACCCATGGCCCAGGCCTATCAGATTTTTTCATTTTGTCCTCTTTTGTTTTGTGAGGTTTAAAAGTATTATTATAAAACAAAACCTTGATATTTAAAATTTGGTATTAAAATTGGTTTTTATTACTTTTAATAAACTTTTTTTTTTCGTTCTTAATAGACTTAAAGACTTACCTTTATATGTTCCAAATATATTGTAATTTTTTTCATTTAAAATATTATTTTGAATAAATATCGAAAAAGCACCCTAATTTTTAATTGAAAAATTTTGAAGTTATGTGAAAAAAGTATAAATACAAAAGTTATAGGTCTTTTTATTACCTACAACTTTGCCATTTAACTTTTTTTACATAGGATTTATAGTTTTGCCGTCAATCGAGATAAACCGTGTTTTACCCTTAAAAACTCACCCCTTCCACTTCAGATCGCCCTTAAATTATTTTTCCTTTCATTTTTGTTATAGTCTCTTCCGTTTCTAACTGGTTGCATCCTAATATAATTTGTTATCATTTTTTGGCATTTTTCAAAGACTTCTGGTCTATTTGCTTTTTAATCAATTTTAATTTAATTTTCAAGTTTGATTATGGTATTGATTCGAGGTTCTCATTTTGAAGTGGAAAATAGCAAATTTAGAATCAGTCCCGTATCCTGATTGTTTATATTATCGCATTACTAGTTTTTATTATTATTTTCATATTTCATTTGATAAACAATTGCAGAAAGTCATGCATTTTTCATTAGGTAAATAATAGAGATTTTATAAAAACGATAAAGCAAATTAACATATACTTTGTAATTGGAATTTCAGTCAATAAAGTATGTTTTAAAGTCATTTTTTTGAATACCATTTTTAATCAACAGGTATTTATATACACGTCAAAAGATTTGTTAACATATAAAACAAAAACAAAAAAATTAAAAAGCATACAAAGCAAAGTGGAGTTGCGTGCTTTTTCAAAGTTTAGTGGCAATGAAAAGTGAAAAAAAAAATAAAACTATATCGTGCTTTGATGCTTTCGTAAAACGATATTTTTTTCATCTTTTCAATTTTATAAATCGTTTTCAAACGATTCTATTTTACATTTATAAATAACTGAAGTATAGCTTGCTTATTTATTTACTTTTACGTTTATATTTACTCTGCTAATGTAAAATATTCAAAGGTATATTAAGTCTAAACGGTTGTGAATCTGTTTTACAAGTTTACTAGATTTGTTTATTTGTTTAAAAACCTAAACATCAAACCATTAAATTCGTTACGTTTATTGCTATACTCTGAAACTATAATATATACAAAGATGCATTAATTCAAGGCTAACGCTTGTGGCGCTGTTTTTTTACATTTACTGGATTTTTTCATTTGTTTAAAAACTTAAACATATAAAGAAGCCAAAAAAAAAAAAATAAGGTCTTAGAAACCATAAAAAATGATAAAGGCCTTAGAGTTATCAAGTCCTAATAATATGTAAAATATGAGAAACCTTAAAAATCATTAAGGTCTTAAGGATGTTGGCGAGATACAATTGGCTGTAAAAGTGTGTGAAGTGAACTCATTGTTTCAATTGATGATTATGGTTATTGAAAAATATTCCAAATTCAGTTTCTTTAAATCTTGTAAATTACAAAATTACAAAATAATTTTTTTTTATTTTCAACGACTTTAAAGAGAAAAATAATCAATAATATATATTAAATATTTTATAAAAAAATCTTTGTCTCAGTATGTAAATTTGAAATAAACTTTAAACAGAAAAATATATACGATTTTTTAAAACTGTAACTATGGTTAAATTATTGTAGAATACATTGCGAAAAAATATATTGTTTAATCGTATAAAATCTAATCAACACTGTAAAATAGTAATATAATTCTGAGGTTGGTAATTGTTCAAAGGTAATATATTGCGCACTTTTTAATAAGCTGTTAAATTAAAACCATAAAATTCAAAAATATTGGTTAAGTTTTTTATATTTATTATCTAAATTCTGAAATTGCCTAAATCATGCAAATTGATGCCAGAATAAAATAACAACCCACCAAGTTTACTTAAACGAATTAAAATGATTTTAAAATGAATTAAAACGACCAACTATTCGTAACTATAGATCTCAGCTGACGATACCATTGACGGACTTTCTTATGCACTAATAAATTTTTCCAGTAAAAATGACAATATCAGCCATTTTTTAATTTCTCGAAAACCGTTTATTGAATTTTATTAAATTTATGCTCAATTTGTTCCCTAGAATACAAGTTACTTATTTTTAAATTTTGAAATTCCTAGTAGCTTTTTTCAATTATTAAAACAAAATTTAATCTGTTCGGCTAACGAATGAATCTCCATAAGATTCCATATGAAATTAGAGTTTTTTATTTAATTAGCAATAACATTTTATCAGTTTAGTGAATCGGTTTGTAATTTAAACAGGTGATTTAGAATTTTAAATGTTCTACTTAATTTTCATTCGCCTCGTAGCATTTGTATATACTCCGAAACATCAAATATAATTATATAACATGTATTATATATTTATTAATAATATAATTAATTTGTTAGAGTAATCAACAACAAATAAAATGCAAAACTAACACATATTGTTGAAGAAATTTTAAGCGATATCTGAAAACTAGACACATAGATTTTGATAAAATCATTTTTTCCATGTCGTATATATTTTAGCAAATCTGAGGGAGCTTCGATCGATACATAAAAAAAAAACCTTGTATTTGAACTGAATGTATTGTCAAATAATACATTTAATAATAGTTTATTAGAATTACTTTCAATATCAATTCTATTTCCAACACGGTATATAAATTAATGAATATTTCATATTTTTTTATTGTTTTCGAAATATGTATTTATTGATATTGCTCTGAGTATACTGTGTTGTATAGTATAAATGGAACAACAGAGGAAACAATATGCAATTTTAAAATGTAAAAACCTTTTATTATTCAGTAAAAAGTAGGATGTTAAATTGAAATAAATTATAACTAAAGTAAGTTTCTATTTGGACATCCTGAGCCTATCCTGAATATTGAAATAAATACAGTTTTCTATTAAATTTTGGAACCTCTAAATGTGATTGATGCTTATAAATATTTTAATGTATCTAATGATATTTTTTCACTGTTTATACACGGCATATATCTTCGGTCTGATTCTTTAACCTGCTAAGTCCATTTTGAACTAAAAACAGTTTTTATATAGATTATAAAGTTCATGGTATTATCCTACCGTTTGGTAAATGAATAACAACGGTATTCATTTATGAGAAATTCAATGCACGAAAAACTAGATGTTGATCTCTATCGATATCGACAACGAAATTCTGCTAAATTTTTAAATTTGCACTGACATTGTTTCCTCACCCAACGGTAAGCTTGTGTCAAATTTTTTTGTTCACTAAACTTAATAAATATATTCTCACTCTTGTTTTATATATATATAGAATTTCATGTATGTAGGATATCATTTTCTGACTCACACAGCATTCAAAAGTATCGCGTATGCATATGAGAGATTGTATTGATTAATTGAAATACCCAAATCGCATTTATTTACATTTGCCTATATGTGTACGTAGTTTAGTTCGTTATTACTTTTTGTTATAATTTAAATAAACAAATAAAAACAGGATTCAATGTAATAAATTAATAAATGTTATTCCTGCAATTTAATGATAACATTTATAGAGTGGTTATATAATTTTCACGACAAAACCACTTTAACAACCGGAATTGTCTAACTTAAATTTTTGGAAATCTAAGATACTTAATATCATACAATAGTATTATTTATATAATTTATTCATGATTTTGCCTTCAAATATTTCAATTTAAAGAGTTTTAGTGAAAATGCAACTACAAATAACAATAACATTATAAATAATAATAAAAGTAATAATAACATATATATGAAAGATTTTGGCAATACGTTTTGGTTTTTTCGTGAAAATTAAGACACTTTTGGGTGGTGAAAATATGGTGAAAGTTCGGAAGTTTATGAGAAGCAAAATATAAAAAATATGTACATGCATTAACCATTACTTTTTTCTCAATAAGGTATGTTGAACCACCCAGTCGACAGTTAACTTCGCCAATTATTCTTAAAAAGTTAGGCTCATTAAACATTAATTATTAATATTTCACAAATTTTTTAAATTACTAGTACACTTTCGACTTATAAAGTCATTATCAAGTAATGAATAATTATTATTTTATTTTGAAAATACATTGGGAAAGTAGGTAAGATTATTGTGAATGATGAAACTGTGGGCGGAGTTGTGTTAAAGTCTATTTGGTTATTTTATATTGTAAAATCTGGATTTTAATTTAATTTATTGAACTCACGGGCTTTTTGCAAATTTAATTTTTGGCTTTTGTAGCTTTGTAATATCAAGTTCATGACCTGTGTTGGGAGAAATTAAAAGAATTTTTCTGGCTGTTTATTTGTTGTTTGTACCTGGTTAAAAATTATCTACCTGAATGACCAACATAAGCGGGATTACAGCGCGGGTATGACAAATCACAAGAAGCCCTTGAGATCAATAAATTAAATAAAAACTTAATAATTTTGGGGTTTATTTAATTATAGTCATAATTAAATAATCAAATACACCTTAATAACTCCCCTTTATTAAATTTGAATAAATATCGAAAAAATATTTATCAACTCTACAGTTTCTTCATTTACAATAATCTTACCTACTTTCCCTATATATTTCCAAAATAAAAGAATAATTATTGATTAATTGAAAATGACTTTATAAGTCGAAAGTGTACTCGTAATTTTAAAGAGAAATAAAAACTTAAAGTGAAAATTAGACAAAGTTAAAAGTTGCCATTATTATTTCATTAAACATGTTTATTTGTAAATAGAATGTTTAAAAATTAGCAAATTTTATTTATTTATTTTTATTCTTTTTTATTTTATAGAAATATTATTTTAATTGCATGAAAACCATTCTTTTGTGTGTTTTCATTGTTTTATAATGGGAATAAAATCTTTTAGACAGTAATCTAATTCTAAAACATGCCCAATTGAAGGAGATTTGAAAGAAAATTTGTGAAATTCCACCATGGGCAAAACACTACACATTATACAAAAGTTTAATTTTCTTTTAAAATTTTACTAAACATCTCATCGACGTATATGTTTCAGACAGACAGAAACGAAATGAAAAATCTGAAAGGGCATATCATAAAAAAACATACAAAATTAAAATGAATCCATCCTTATGTTATTCAGAAAGAAAAGAAATGATGATCAAACAAAATAGAGCATAATGAAAATCACTATTACCGACCGAATGCCTATTTTGTTAATTTATAATCCACAAAGAAAACATAAAATTATAAATCACCCACATTTCTTTCTCTTGTAAACAACACAAAAGGAAATAAAAAGTTACAACAGTATATTTTAGTATTTTCCAACGAATTTTCTATAGTATTATTATTTTTTCTTTCATAAATAAATAAATACATACTATACGTCATCTATTTTAGTTGTTTACTCATAAATAGAAATGGTAATATAAAAGTCCGAATATCTACTAGAATTTTTGAATTCGGAGAATGGAAATATTGCACTTCGAAATAATTAAACGTAGTTAGATGGACATGTTCATGAACTTTTGTTTTAAAATTTTATAAATGATAGACCAAAAGTCTTAACCTACGTGTCATCAAGGTTACTTTCATTGAAAAAATATTAAAGGTTTTGAAGAAATAAAACTTCTTTAAAACTTCACTATATTTATAATAGTTTTAGCAACCAATGCTTTATAGTTTTTTTGAAAATGTCAATGTGATATGAAACATGACAAAAGTATTAGGGGAGAACAGGGTAATGGCTATAACTCAAGGCAAAATGTGAAAATAGTGGAAATTTTAAACTATTTATTTAAAATAATTTAACACATTCTCTAAATATTTGGCAATTTTTTTTAAACCTACTAATTTTGGGACGAATTTTCATTTTTAATACTATTAATTCGCTTTAATCAACCCTTATACGAAATATTATAGCCTGAGCATCACTGCCTTGATATTTATTGTAGATATATATGATTCGAAAAAATTTTTCAATATCTTCGCCCAAAGTTAACAGATTTGAGTGAACTCAATAATTTTAGGACTTATTTTTCATTTTTAATACTAATAATTTTTCGTTTTAGAATTTTCATAGAATCTAATAAGAAATATTTTTTTCTTAGTTTTCACCGTATGCTGAATTCTACTGAAGTATACTGAATTCTTGAAACCTTATAACGATTCGGACATGTATGGTAACATGTAGTAATAAATTGTTTGTTTTACGATATATCATAACAGTGATATAAAATACATTTTTACTTTGACTTATAATTGAAAGAAACCTTTTATCAATTAACCTTCGAACTATGTAAACTTTATATGTGAAGATATTGCGTGAAATATTCTTTGACCTTTATAGCACTCCATTCGTAAATTAATAACTAAGGTTAAATTCATTCCAAGATACTACTTAAATATTATTAATTATTTACGAGAAATATGTTATGAATAAAGGTATTTTAAATTTAGTCTCAAGCTTTTACCGCTTAAAAATATCGAATACATTCCAAAATAATTTGACATATTGAACTATATACGATTTATCAGGTGGGAATACTGAATATCACGTATGCCAAAACTAATTCACCTCAATCTTTTTACTCGATTCTATATAAATGATCCTACTGGTATTATGGGACGAGTGCCATAATTTCAACCGAAATTGTTTAAACAATTGCTAGGAGAATACAAAAAATTATATTTTTAATACCTATTTTTTAATTATTTATTGCTACTTTGCAAGTCGTGATTCACAGAGAGAGACAGCGATACTTCCATGTAAATGACGAAAACTGCGTAATAAATTATTAAAAAACAGGTGTAAAAAATGCATTTTTTTTTAAATTCTCACTTAAGGATATTATTTACTATTGGATAAAAAGTATTAAAAAATGTATATTTTATATTTTAGTTATATATTTTTAAGTCAAAGTATCCGAATTTGGGATTTTTTAAACGTTTATATCTCCAAAAATATTACTTTATCGTCATAGTCACAGGACCTTTTTTATTTTTATTTTAACAAAAAATATTTAAAAAATTCCCGTTTGAAAATAATAATCCCAGCAATTGTCAAAATTGTGTGTTGGTGAATTACCTTTGGTACGTATATTGCTATTCCTTCTAGAGTAAACCACTTCATTAATCGAAAGAGAAAGATAGCTGACATAAGAGATAGTAGAAAAGTTAAAACACAATTTTCATAAACTGTTTTGCCACAATTACTAATCAATAAATTTAATTAAGATATTAATTATATAACAAATTATTATATGATATACATTATAAATAAAGTATTAATAGTTGTACCACAAATTGTTGTAAAATAAATTCTTCATAGTTGTATGTTGTTGTTTTATCTTGTTTATATCTAAGATCACCTCTTCTTTGTGGCATACAACATTTTAGTACGTTTACTCTATATTTAAAGGTAAATCTTAAAAGGGAACATCAGTAAAAACCCCGCTGTAAATGGAGATGTTGATTAAATTTTTTTATTATTTCAATTGTAGCGCCTTCACTTCACAAATATGGATCTGAAGTTGTACTTTTAATTTTGCAAAAATAAACAAGATATGAAAATTCCGAATTAAACAAAAATAAAAATATGTCATTATGACGTCAACTATTCCTATCTAGATATAAATTACATTTTAAACATCGTTTTCGAGAATGAGATGGATAATCTTTGATAGCTTATACCTTCTTTATTTTTGAATCAACTTTAAATTAATGTTCAAGTTTTGTAATGGTATTGAGTATTATATTTTGATATGAAATAGTAAATTCAGTATCAGTCAATATCCCCAGTATCAAAATATTTATATGAACAATGTTTCAAATTTTTAAAAAATGGGTTGATCATAAAAAAACACTAAAAATTAAATATAGATAGTGATATTTATTATTCCTTAAATTTTAAATGATGAAAGTTATTTGAGTGTTTTTCATAACATCGTTTTTTCTATATAAATAAATAATTGCGTGACTAATACGATTGTCAACTCCTCGAATATTGACAAAAAAAAAAAATTATATACATTATTCAAAAAATTCTTAGAAAATTCTATTTATACAATATTATTTGTTTATATGTTTAATAATTCATACAATTGTTCTAAAATTTCGTCAAGACCAATCGTATAACTTTTATAGAAGCTTTTTATAGCACTTTTATGCATCATTTCAGTTAAAAAAATAGAATGAGAGAAAAAAAGACATGCTGTTGTCTAGAAAAGTGATAAATCAATGTTAAGTTAAATTATTTTCTGTCTACTTTAGCAACGGAATAAACGAGCATGAAATAATTGAAAATTAAGAGAAAGAAAAAAACTTGAATGAAAATTATATTTTTTGTATTATACTTTGTTATATTCTTGATATTTCGATAATTACCCAAATATTATCGAAAATTAGTTTTTATTAGTTTATTTTTCTTATAGTTCGACCCATCAAATGTTTTCACTGACAAAATATGTCATTCATAGATATACGTATCGAAACCTTTTCAATTTTTTATTTTATTTAGAGCAAGCCTACCTAGACAACTTTCTTCTATATGTATGGAATTAATAAAATTACTTATTCTGAATAGTAAATAGGATTTTATTTATAGTTTGTTGATACCCAGTATTAAATCTACGATATATATTTAAAATTCTTACTTAAATCCAGTCAATAGAATTTGTTCTAATTCTTAACCAATGTGCCTTTTTGATTATTCTTAAATGTTAGTCAGTCAGGTCAATGAAAACTGACAATTTATAAATGAATTCAAAATTACACAGTAATATTGTACAGTTTTTAAAAAAAAAAAAGCAAAAAATATATTATTCGAAATTGATCTGACTGACATGACAGTTCAATTTAATTTAATTCAATCTGTATTCATTCTTTATTTAAATAATATGGAACAAGTACAGAATACGTCAAAAGAATGGGAAGGGAAGGGGAAGATGTGCAGCTATGACTGACTTTGTGACAAATTATCCCAGTATTTGTACAAACCACATACAAAACCCTAGAAACCCATTGGTAAGGATAGCCGGCACCCGATACTAAACATCATTGATGTGATTCAGTTAAGGATTTGGAATATAATTAATACTTAGATGAAGTATATCAAATTTTAAAAGAAAACTATAAAATAACAGAAGTTCATAAATCAGTTTTCCAGCTGAATAGAAAAATGCATTTAATAATTACAAAAAAATCAGCATAATTACAATTTCAATTTGTATCGATTATTTATAACTATCGATACAACTGAGAAGTCAAATTTGTAGGGAAACATCTATACCTAAAACAATTTTGAAAATAAAATTTAAATATTTTTCTATATCGAAAGTTTTGTATTTTTTTTTATTGTTATTTCATAGAAGAATCGAAAACAAACAAAAAATGATGGAATATTAATTTTGAATAATGTTTAAACAGATTTCAATCTAGAAACATAATCTACAAAAGGATAAAGACAATTTCTCAGATATTTCATAATTATCACAAGCAAACAACAGGCTTATATATATATATATATATATATATATATATATATATAACCATATATATATATATATATAGATATACATTTAACATTGGCTAGTGGCGGCATTTATTTTTCTTTTAATTAATACACTTTAATTAGTCGGGCAAGTGTAAATGTTTTTTAATTAAATTTATCACTAATATATTTACTTTCATCCATAAGTTTTTTAATAATATTCACCGACAGTTTTACGAGAAAAATACAGAAATGTATCAATGTTTGAAGGTTACCCCATAAGACCAATGTTAAATTGCTCAACTTTAAAGTTAATTATTTATTTAAATGATCGGGCAATCTCCTTCAAATTTTTGGAATTTGTTTAGACATATTTAAACTTTGTATTAAAAAAAAATCAAGCCTTTCAGAAAAATTTGCCTTGGTGCTCGTACTTCCTTAAATGAACAAGAAATCTTCACAAAAATGTTAAAAAAGTAAATTATTTATATAAAATGATAAAAAATATATTAACTTCTATGATTTTTACAAAAATTATTCGAATTAAAAAATCAGGTAAAAATGTTGATATTTTGAAAATATTTATATTGTAGCCTAGGCTTAAAATATATATTTCCTCAACAATGACATTTTATTTTAAGCGAAGTAATTAATGTGAGAAATATCAAAGTCAATTATACATTTATATGTTATAGCCAAATAAATCGTAAAAAAAATCATTTAATATGAAAATTTTTTGTTTATTCATTTAGAAATTATTAGTACAATATAATTTATAAGTATAATCAAAAAATTAGAAATTCCCCAATTTGTAAATTTATTACAACTTATCGTCTTTTTAAACTAATATCTCGTTTTTGTTTTTTAGAAGCATAAAATCCAAACAACAAATCCAAATTTATTACGAACATATTTAGGACATTAAAATGATAATTTAAAAACCAAACTCGTATTTGAAAACATCAGAAATGGGTCACAGCGACCACAAATCTATTTACAGAATTATTAGTGGAACGAGAAATGTTACATAGAGAATATATTAAAGTAATATCTACTATACATTCTCAAGAGAAATAAAAGATAAAATTTACAAGAAGAAATAAAAATTATTATGTATGTCAACCAACCATCAGGTAGACATTTGAAAACTCAAAAATTTATTAAATCAAATCCCAGATTTATTTAAGCTATATACTACACACATAGGTACATTTTAAAATATCAATACGGTACAAGATACGATATTGGGAAAATTAGTGGTTATATAAGTACTTCGATTCTAACATAAAGTAATTTAGACCTAGAAAGTTTGAATTCATAATTGCTTTTGACTAATAAAATTTATTTTAGTATGTATTTATCTAAATGACTTTTCCCTAAAATACGAGCGGTTACACAACCGTTTAATATGCAAAGAGCAGTCTTACCTTTTATTAAACCTCCATAATGAACGATGACGTACTAGCGTTTAAAAAACGTTTGTCGTTTTCAACGAATGTAGTACGGGCGTATGGCACAATTTGTTATTTCATAAAGTCAGTACCACAACCATACGTTGTACACCTTCCAACGTGGGAAACTTGATAGTTGAACGTATCGTGTGGTCGATACAAGAAGCTAATTGTGTCGAATGGCATGCCTCCGACATTCGGGTTGACTCAACTTAATATTTGACAAACATTTAACATACTGCGTCCAATAGAGATGTTGACTATAACTGAATTTGCTATATTTCACATTAATATGTAAAACTAGACTCAATACCAAAACTTGAAAATTAAATTAAATTTGATTCAAAAACAATAGAGTTCTAAGCAATCAAAGATTATATATCCATCTCATTCTTGAAAACGATGATTAACATATGATTTATATCTAAATACGAACAGTTGACGTCATAAGTTCATAATTCCATTTTTGTTTAATTAAGAATTTTGAATGTCCATATGTTGCTTATTTTTAAAGATTTTTAAAAAATAACTTCAGATCTATGTTCGTGAAATAAAAACGTTTCAAATTAAGTAATAAAAATTTAGTCAAAGTCCGTATTAAACTAATTTATTTCTATTTCTTTTATTAATGTTTTAGTGATTTTTGCTTATTGTTTTGTTTAATTATTACACTATTTTAATTTGTTTAGAATACATTAAATTAATTCCATTAACAACCGTTGGAGGAACCACTTGTTATTTGGGCAAATATACTAGCATTGAGATTATGGGAATAACAAAAATTCGATCATTTTTTCGGCTAAAATAAACCACTAACGAGTTAAATTCCGTTAAAATTTTCTTAATAATATTAACATCAAAAATTTATATGATGTTCGAGTAAAATACGAAAAAAATTTATAAAAGCAACAGTGTTAGTTGTTTAAATACCCGATAAATAGTTGAGTATCATTAATGCTTGATGTATTTTTAAGTAATATGAATAAATAACAATAAATATATTATATAATAATGTGAATTTTTAATTAGTTTGTAAATTTTTAATATACAATTTAATAAGATACAAATAATTAATTCTAAGAATTTTAAACAAATTAGAATTATCTAACACTAGTGTGAACACATTTGATAAGTTCAATTTGTTTACAATTTTAAGAAATAATTATTAGTATCTAATTAATTTGTATATTAAAAATAGACAAACTAATTAAAAATACACGTTGCCATATAACAAAATATTCATGTACGAACTTCGTATATAGTGCATTTAAAATAAACACTTATGTGATAAACTGCAGTTTAGATAAAGTTAGAATAGACGTAAAATTGTTCGCCCGTTTATTCGTTGAACAAATGGCTAGTGTCACAGAATATACACCTACCTAAATTTAGGAATATATTCTTTACTAGTGCGATCCAACACTAACTTATTCTGATGATATTTTGATATATGCCTGTGTGGTTCTCTACTACCATCCCAGACACGATACAAGCGCTCATATTGTAGTCATGTAGTTAATATGAGAATTTCTCCGAATTTAATAAAACGAATTATTATATTAAATCTAAATTTTCGTATACATAGCAAAAAACATAAAAAGTGGAGTTAGTTGAAACGAAATCGACTTACAACGGTAAAGTTGACAAAATGTCAGACAATTCTCAGCACGACGCCTTTTGAGAAAGATTTAACAAAAAATTTATTTATTTTTATTTGTAATTTTAAGGCACAATTCTTCTTCTATTCTTATATGATTTTTCGTATTTTTTATTAGTTTTTCAATTTAAATCACGCATATCCTCGGCCTAATTCGTTAACCTGGTAGGTCCAATAAGTTGACATACTAGAAAGTTTTTGGTATTTTATCTACCGTTTGGTACAATAAAACCGACGAAATTCACATATAAAGAATTAGAAGTGTTTTGCACGAAAAATTGAAGAATGCATTTCGACAACGAAATCCTTCTAAATCCCCAGTTTTGCACATTGTTCCCCCACCCACGTACCGGTATGCTTGTGTCAAATTTTTTCGCGTTTTAGCCAAATATTAGAGAATTTGAACTATTAATTATAAATAATATTCTGTTTTATCTGTTCATTTAATTCGTAAGTCTAAACCAAATTTTCAATTCTCAATCTGAACATTAAGGACTTGGCAGTCTTACACATCATATTATTTTATTGTGGGAAGTATATAACCACCAAAGCTCCCGTTATTTACATTATTTTTCTAAATTTTGAAATATTTGTATAGAATATGGTACAAGTTATTAAGCTAACCAACGGGATTTATTGAAATTTGATTACATAATACATACAAATAATCTTATTTTTTTGGCCCGTTAAGTAAATTTTGTAAAATAGAGCTTAGGTGGTTAACAAATCACGCTGACCATATTGAATAGGTGAATATCCTCTTAATAACTCCTTTCCAAACTATACATAGACAAAATTACCAAAAAACAGCTGTCAGGAATATATAGTATTGGATGTCAAAATTGCTCGATGAAATATATAGGACAAAGTAGAAGACAAATTGTTACAAGATTCAAAGAGCACATGGCACTCATAAAATTTGGACGAATCGATAAATCATGTGTAGCTGCTCATGTCATTGAAAATAACCATAAAATCCGACATATCAAATTTAAAACTCTTAAAATCGGTATACAACCCAACCGAACTAGTTGCATATGAAAGCATCTACATTTCAAAATATGACAAACGATGAACTTAAATAAAGGACCTATTCCAAACTCTTTCAAAGATTTAAAAAATTTAAGTTGAACTATTAGAATTGAAACAGTATTTGAAATTAAAATTATTTAATTTCATAATTCATTTTCAGTTTTGTACGTTCAAAAAATCGATGGATACATAGCAAATGATATCGTGAATATGGATAAGTCAAATCATAATCAATTCATTCTGTGTTACGTAAATATTCGTTGATATGGAACAAGTTGTACTGCAGATGTGACAAAGCATGTTACAGCATGTAGGTACATACTTTTACAGCCTCCATAATAAGTGTAGGCGTATATACGAACTACTATCTTGCCTACCTCGCTCGCTTATTACATCTGTAGCTTTACATAGGCATTTTGATATATAACAATTTTCAAACCATAAAGGAAAATTACCAAATATTTCCGTTGAAGTATTTTTGAATTAAATATTTGTACTTTTATTTGTAGTTTACTAAATAGTTTCTATAATCCAATGTGTATTCGCTCTATGTATTTTGTATTTGACGACAAGCTTTTAATTTTTACCCGGGTGGTTTAAATTATTAAATGTAAACGGAAACGTTCTGAATGCCAACCCTTTAAATGTTACTACATTACAATAAGCAAATCATTTTACAATTTTTCCTACACAAAAATTCTAAAAGTTGGGACGTTTTTTAAAAATTTCACATAAACATTAACATGATTTTCTACCAGTTTCAACCTTGTTAAGCGAGAAAAAACTGTTTATACATCAGTGTAATATAAAAAGTTTCCAGCGTGCATTAGTACTGAAAGGAATTGTACTGATAAAAATTTATTGATGAATTTGAAAATGTTTCGTATTAAAATTACATTTGTATGATGGTCCCGATTCTCACATGCCCTTTGTAGTTGGCTTATGTAATTTTAATAGCATGCTGTGCATCAAATAAGTTTAAATTTAAGGAAAAGCCAAATCAAACAGTGAATTTATGGAATTCAACTACTTGATGAATTCAGTTTGGAACAAGGAAAATTGAAAAGCAAAACATTTTAATTGATTTTAATCAGACCCTTCAACTGCAACAGCTGTGAAGTTTTTGAGACTTTATATTGGGTTTAGATGAAATTGGCTCTTTTGTTACCATATAGATAACAGATCTAAGGCTCAGTAAACAATTAAAAGAAATGTATTCACCAGATTAAGGGTGGATATGCGATATTAAATTTTAAGTTTAATCATTGAAATCAAAGTTTATTAAAGAACGAATAAAGCGCTTTCAAATGCAATAAATAATAATAATATTTAATAAAATTCAAGAAAAAATTATCTCTAATTAAACTTATATACATCAAAAAACCTATTTTTTTTAAAACTATTCATTTTTTAGACTCTTAAAAAACAATTAAAATTTGGTGTTACCGCGTTACCTTTGAGGTAATATTTTAATTTCATTTGACTTTTTTGATATTTGAGTGAAATATGTCTGTGTTTCGAAAGTATTACATCATAGATGGGCATAAACATATAATGTCATCAAGCAATGTTAATATCACGTCACACGCATCCATGATGTTATACTTTCGAAATACTAGGGTATTTTTGACATTCGGAAGGTAGTAAAAAAAAGCGTCTAAATTTGATAATAAAATATTAATTTGATTAATGTAAATTATAAAATAATATTTCCACAACTATTCAAAAATAGTGAAGAGTGATATTAATTTAAAAATTAATTACAGATACTACGGTAATTTGACTAACGATCCATCCATAATATACCTAGAAAATCTGTACAATATTTAGATCAGAATCACGACCATTCAAGCTAGGTACTGCTCTCATCCACAATAAATTTTTAGAACGTATCAGATGAATAATGTTTAATTGTAAAAAAATTGTAGGAAAAAGTTTGTTTTCTACACAGGAAAAAATTAAAAAATATACCGAGACAAATAATGATTATACGTATATACGACATACATACAAAATTTGACGTCATTAGGAAAAAAACAAATAAGGCGACACAAATAGGTACGCCGTTTTGTATAAGAGGTATAGTTTTGTCCCGTATAACAACAACCGTAATTTAACTGTACGTATGTTCGTCTAATTTTCCTTTATATATCATGTCGTTTCCACGAGAACAAAAAAAAATACATATTACATAGAAAAAAACATCCAATAATGCCCCATATACCTCTATATACGAAACATATCTATTTAAAAACAGAAAAATTTAATATTTGTTCACATCTGAATGTTGGGCTGCATTAATAACAAACACATTGAATAAAAAAATTTAATTAATAATTTTTAGAAAAAATTAAAAAATCCAAAAACCCAATTTTTATACATTAAGCTTCCCCGTCTTAAGGTCTTATGATACGGAAATATAGAAAATGAATGGAGTGAAATAAATACATTTATAAAATAATCTCAAAACACGAGTTTTCGAGAAATTTTGGTATATTGAAAAATATGAAAAGTAACTTAGCTTTGTTTAAAAACGGGGACAAGTTTCAATATTTTACAATCTTATAAAAAGATTTGCTTTATTACTTCCGAGGTATATCTATCGATATCGGAAGTATTGCGTGTATGCCGACGTTTTGGACCTTTCTGAGCAACTTCGACTGGCCGATTGTCGATTTTCGATCTATGGAACTCATTCAGAAGAATGCACATAGCTCCAATACTTCTGAACAAATATTTAGAAATATGTGGTGAATAATAGTTTGGATGATCGAGATGGTCCCTTTTAAGAAACACTTCATTTATCAATTCACTTTCTAGAGATACAGCACTCGTAACTTACTTCCTTTTAATTAATTAAACGCCCATATCTCTGGAACCGTTTAATCGATTTTGATGGAATTTTATATATATATATATATATATATATATATATATATATATATATATATATATATATATATATATATATATATATATATATATATATATATATATATATATATATATATATATATATATATATAAATTTACATAAATTACAATTTTTTTGGAAAATGGTTTTTAAAGAATCAAAAATATTAAAAAAAAAAACATAAAAAAATTCAAGTAAGCTTACTGTTATAGAATATTTTATATGACTAAAAGATTGATAATGCCTTTTTTCATCTCATATCCATATTGCGACTCAATCGAAGATGTTCCTCCTATTTAAACCAGCTCAGTTGCCAAGTGAGTAACGGCACTAATACATTTACCCATTTGACTACTTAGACTGGAGATTGGGAATTTGAATCCAGGCAGTTACAGTTTGATCAATTTATTTAAATAAAATAACGATAATAAAAAAGGAGCGGGTAATTAATCACACTGTCGTTGCTTGGATAAGAACGAAATAACCGGCTCCACCAATAACATAATAACAATATAATGGTCACCTTGTGGTAGAAGGCATCCTTACCTTCAGGTGATGTAGTATTCTAATAGAGGGTACACAGGATCAAAAGATCTTGGTACAAGAGACACAGTTGCGGTTCTCCTCTTAATATACTTTAGAGCTATTTCAGTAAACATAGTCATACTGGGTGTGTATTTTTGTGTTTATTTTAGTAAAACTATTTTATGCATAAGTATATAAATCAACGCATGCATCCTTTAAGAAGACTGAAAAGTTTGAAAAGAAATAGTTTGTTGAAAACTGCAATGATGATATCTATATTACTTTAAACATGGACGTAATAATTCCGGAGACAAACGAATCTTATATACGTATCTCGCTCTCGACTACTCAGAACTGTTGATGGTACTCTTGTGGAAAATGTAACTGATATACAAACGAATATAACACAATGCTGTACGATAAATTGTACGAAATAGAATATTGTTAAATCCATTAGAAATTTTTTAAGAAAGAACTGCTTTAACTTTTTCGTTATCAATAAATCAATGATTTTGAATATATATAACACAAGAGTAAAATTTACGAAATTTATACAACAACAAAAGTATTTTAGCCCAAGTTGAGTTAAATGGTTCAATCAGCCTTGTAAATACGAATATACGTAGTGCTCAAAGGCTATAAAATTATAAATGAAGCGGGAGGAAAGTCAATAAGTTGAAGGAAATTTTAAAAAACATTTTTAATTTCTGCATTGGAAATATCAAAAACTATGTTATTTTTTAACCCGTTACGGGTCATATTGGGTCCAGTAGACCACAGCTAAACTTTGGGACTATTATTTTAAAATAAATATACTTTTTTCAAAATTCATTAAATATCTAATTTATCTTAATTTTTTTAATATTGCTAAAAATAAAATTTACATACATTTTTTTATAAAAATTTTTCGTATTCTGAATATTATTTTCCTATTATTTTTTAACTGTTTTGGCATCTCAAAAAAACGAGCAAAAAAAAGAAAAGAATTATTTGCAGCAATATTTGACAAAAAAAAACAACAACTAAAATTTGACCCAATCCTCTTTACGCAGTTTTGCGAGTGAGCGTAGAGTGAAGTTTAAGTTGCCTTTTCAACTTTTGATAACCTCTACATTATATTAACAATGTTTCATTGAAATTGATTCATCCGCTTACGCCCGCTCAACTTTTCTAAATGGGAAGGAAAGGAAAAAAACATGGGAAGCTAAGACCAAAAAAAAATATCTATAAACCAAATATTTATAACATCTTTTTTATTTATATAATTTTTTTTATATGAATACAAATTTATTCTCTTAGTAAAGCCTTTTTTATCGAGCCTCATCTGCCCATACATTATTTTATGTTGTAAAATAATACTATAATTCTAGTAGAAACACCTACTCGAAAAAAAAACACTACAAAGAGTGTCCGTTGTACATATTTGTAGAATAATTTTAATGTTCATAAAGCATGAATATCTATTTTCTACATGACTACAAAAAATAACATATAATATTTAGAAATGTCGAAGGTAAAAAATATTTTATATGTATACAAGTGAATTTATATAGAAAGATCGTATTTAATATATAATGGCATATCACGTTACTCGGAAAATTCGTAGAAAAGGTAAAGTAATATGGATTGATGACCATTCAAAAGATAATTGTTCTGATTACTATTAGATAGGGCTTATAAAACCGTATTCGAAATTTTTCGACGTACAAAATATAGTCAATTTTTTTATCATAGGTTTCACTAACTTTTCTGAGCAATTTAAAGGAAAAAAATCTGAAGTTAAAATAGTCATAGTCTCGGATTAAAAAGAAACTGTTTCGGAGTTTTGACACATAGTTGAATTAGGTGTAATTTCTATCAGGCGGCTTAGAAAATCAATCCCTGTAAGGGTCATCTTTACCAAATATGGTCATCTATTCTTAAATAACCGGGTGAGATGGCCACATTGAGAAATTGGAATGAAACACATCAAATAACCATCAGGAAACACCCATTTACGGATAATTAAGTACTTATTGATTTAATTTCAATATCACGTTGCACGTTTTGCTGGTAGCCTATGTTAATTGAAGTGAACTTAGCATAAAATATAATTGGACCGACCATCTCTCCCGCGCCGGATAAACGGTCATGCAGACATGCACTTAATACACGATTTCATAAATACCTGAACTTATTTTTTGCTTTACTTAATACTTGTTGAGTATAATAGCCACCCTATATTACATAAAAATATCCATTTATTTATGTCATCCAGAATGATATACCAATCGAAATGCATTAAATTGAAATACATTTTTATGTTATATTTGCTCCAGTTTCAAATTTTTATGTGTATCTGCTTACTGTTGCAGATGATATAAACGGTAAAACTTAGTTTAAACTATAAAACTATTTAAGTCAATCTCGTTATTTAGTTCGTTACATTATCTATCGATATCTATCTCTAATCTACTCATTAGAAGAAGTGTTCGGGATAGTCCTATTTTACAAACGCCTCGGCAATTAATTGATGTAAATCCTGAGCTCGTATTCTGAAAAAATTTTGATATAGGTGTTCATAAATTACAATTGGTCCATTTTCCACTCTCTGACCATTTTAGATTCGTATGAGATAGCGTGCTAAAATATTAACAATGTATTCTAAAAAGTTAGAGCTTAAAAGTGGCAAGGTTTATTTGCACAATTTAACCATAATTCCAAAGCTGCATTCAACCAATTAGGATGCTTAAGACTAATAACGAACTATAAAGTTCATTCATAGGAATAGTTGGAGTAATCATTATCTCGGTTTAATCTTTGTTTTCACCGTGCACTGTATTCAAGACAAATCCACAATCATAATGAATTTAAGTCGGAAAAAAACTTCTTAAAACACTTTTAATCAAGGTTTTTTGAAAAGAAGTGCATTACGTCACCATCTCTCTTTCTTCTTTTTGAATACCATCTGACTTGGATATGTTTGCTGGGAATATTAATACTCAACCTGGATACTTAAACAATAAACACGATAAAAAAATTATTTTCGTCTTAAATATATAAACGGGAGCACGTATTTTATTTATTTATTGTATAGATAGTGTAATGCCCTCAGCTCAATTTTTCTTCATAGAATTTACTTATATAGTAACACCAAAGAATACAAATACCCATAGAAGCTCATACAATTACTGTTTATTCAAAAAAATTTATTACATACCCTAACCACCAGTTAGCTAGCAACTGCTATTCAATGTCGGTAATTAATGTGATTACCAATAGAGAACAATAGATGACTATAGTTGTTCAATGTCGGCAAAAATGGTCATCTATTATCTTTGATAAAACGCATACGATAATGAATTAGAATTACATGATTTATAATTTATTTTACAATTAAATTGTGTGTGAATTCCATCGTTGAAAGGAAAAACACATGTATAAATATATACACATAACAACTAACTGTCATTCATTTTTCACTGTTGCATTCGTTTTATCAAAGATTGCAGATGCCCATTATTTGTCGACATTCAACAACTATGGTCATCTCTTGGCCACTACTAGTAATCACATTAATTGCCGACATTGTACAGCTATAGCTCATTGGTGGTTAGAGCAAATAGTAAAATTTTCTTTGAATACACAAAAATTGGACTTATGTGCTTCTATGGGTATTTGTATTCTTTGGTAACACTTGTATCAAATAAAGATGGTAGATAAGCTCAAACATTATTTATTATTAAATAAATAATATATATTATAGTTTTTTTTTCTCTTGGTTTCGTGTAGTGTTCGCAAACAAGTTTTATAGATTTGTTTTTCATTTCACTTCTTAGTTTCTTGAAATAATAACTGCCCAACCCTCAATATTTTCTTAAAGGATATAAAATGAATCTACCACCCGTTGTGAAAAATATAGAAATTTTTATTTCGCATTTTCTTTTTAATGTGATTTTAATGGTTGTAATACTAGATTCAAACTGTTCTATATTATTTAACTTATTAAGAAATATAGGAGGTAGAGGTAGCGACCACCTATTTCCAATCAAGTTTTATTGTTTTAAAAAGTTGTTATGCTTTAATTGTCATTTGATGAACTTTAGATAGGTATTTAAGCAAAAAGTTGGCTTATTTACAAAAACTGGTTTGGGATGGCTTTACAGAATATATTATTTTTATTAAACAGACATTCTCTATATAATTACGAAATCATCGGCCTGATTCGTTTACCTGCTAAACGCCATTTCGTAAAGATTACAGGACGAAAAAAACTGAATAATATTTGTATTCATTATGTAATCAAAATGCCAAAAATCCTGTTTGCTAAAAAATGCTTAAGATTTTAAAAGTATAACTAGAACCATATTTTATATTTCTTCTTCTGTTAATAAATAATATGAAGTGTAAAACAGGCAATTTGTACGATGAGTCGATTGGTCAGTCAGTCAGGCGGTTTTCTTTCATATATACAGATGAAACATAGAAGATAGAAGACATCTTTTAATGTTTTTTTCCATTTAATATATTGTAGGTGTCTTTGAAGTAATACAGTTTTTAGAATTTAATTTTTTATTTACTTAATAACATTTTTTTACTTCATAGAATAAATTAATAATAGAAAAGCTTGATTCTTTGAATCGTTTCAATTAATTAATCAATGAATACTTAGAATAAAACGTTATGATTATTAATTTTTCAAACACTAGATTCATTCCGTGCCAATTCAACTCACTCATTCTATACATCCATTTCAGATTTTCATAAAATTTGGTATACTTATACTAGATACTAAGACTATGAAAATTAGCAATTTATAAATTTTTATTTCACACCGTTTTCGAGATATGGCTATATAAATTTTTGAATAACTAGCCAAAAAAGTGCAAAGGTATATTATTTAAATTGCTTACTATTTAAAAAAGCCTCTATTTGATTGACTCTCTAGTTCAGTTAATGTTGGTTTTCTTCCCAACTTTTCATTAAATACTCTATAAGCTGGTAGATTTATTTTAGCTGCCACACTTTTTAAAGTGATTCAGGGAACTTTATATAGCTTGATAGCTTGTATTGAGCCCATTTTTTTATTCAGCACAACTTCGATTGCTTTTTTAATTCAATCCTTGCACTATTTCTCTTTAACGGTAAAAATACCAATATGTAGAAAGAATATGTTATATGAGTCCAATATGGCCTGGTAGACCATCTGTATGTATGGCTAATATGACTTAGTAGAACAAATGAATCCAGACACGTTTTTTCGAAATAAGAATCTAACAAAATAACGATTATTATCAAAAACTATACCCATACTATAGATTAAAAGTTTACCTACAAAAATTGTGAATTATCAATATTTGAACAGTGACTATTTAAGGAAGTGTAATGAAATCAAATCCCGTAATTATCTATTGTTGTACGCACTAGACACATGCATGTTCACCTTTAATGTTGTTTTGTTAAGGAGAACTAAACCATATCGACTAACTGGGCTATAATACCCTAAACTACTCTAATACTAGCAAAAAAATAATTATACCTTTTTAATCAAGTGTTTAACATTTATACAAAAATGTGCAAATATAAAAAAAAAAAGAAAAATTAAATTTAAATTTAATGATAAAATTCAATTTTAATATCAAATGTTTTTTGATTTGAAATCTCTTTTGTAAAGCTTTTATATTCATCAATTTGTTCATTTTGTATATTATATAAATAAAAGAGCAAACTGTGTATCAGAGACCAATAAATTTATTAAATAAATTAATAAACACATTATTATGCTTTTGGCTCAAATATGATCAAAAATACTGAACCACCTTGGTTGAAAAATTAGAAAAAAATCGATGGAAATTTAGAAATCTCACTCAGTTTACTGAAATCTCGATTTTCGTCTAATCGTCATCAAAACAACTGAAAAATGAAAAGAGTTCCTTGAAATTTTGATACTGATACTTCTTCTGGTAGTGAGTTTGAGTACGATCTTTTTATCAGTATGAGATAGAAGAAGAAAAATTCAAATAAAAAAACAAATCGATTTTTCAAAATATCGAGGTGTTAAACAGTGTACAACCCCTTAAATGGAAGCTTATCTCGAATGAGCTGGATTAAATAGATGCATTCCGGCTTTCAAAATAAACGAGGAACTAAAATAGTCGAAGACTAGATGCTATTTGACAAAACTATGGACCTATTACTCTTCGAGTAAGGATTGACACTGCCGACAGAGACATTCAGCTCTACTTTATCTAATCTTACACTACAATTCAAATTTCGACGATGTAATCGATACTTCATATTTTGACAGTAAATTCAAAAAAAAAAATCGATTTTTGCAAATTTTAACTGTGTATAATCTCTTCGAAAAGTACCGATAAGTGCGATACCTTGAAGGCTCAATACTTTTTATTCGATACTTTTAATTTAACACTGCTCATGAGTAAAGTATTAATACTTTTGATTCGATACCGTGTCTCTAGTTGTGCTATAAAATATGGTGTTGAGATAAATGATTTTATCAATGAAAAACCACATTCGTATTTCAAACACACAAACACACACACACACATATACTGAATATAATAGATAAATATGATTGAGTTTCAATGGTTTGATGCGGTAGAAGAACTACCTGAATGAGGGAGGCATTGAAGAGAGAATATTTATTTACACACAAAGAATGTTTGTGGTATGTAGAAGCGAAAGTGTGAAGGTAGTCATTGTATATGCTATACATTAGTATTATCAATTTATTCATAAATATAGAAGAAAAAAATCTAAGTGATGATAATAATTAACAGAGTTCATTGTTTAATTTTTGATCTTTTATAATCAGAGTCGGATTTCCATGTACACTCTGGCCTAAGGTAGCGATATTTTAGAGTCGGCGAAAGAAATTACTGTGATAATAAAAACTACTATGAATATTTACAAAATTTGACGAATTACTTGATTTTGAAAACTATAATTTAATATTTTTTAAATCATTTTCGTAAAGCAATAAAGACGCCACATTGGATCGGGCCTAGGGCGGTACGTAGCCTAAATCCACCTCTGTTTATAATTATTAACATTTATGGAATACACTAAATGCATAGTACATACATTATAAAAAAATATTTGAGCTACGGCAAAAAAAATTACGGCAAAACTGTTTTAAGGATATGTAGATTATTTAAAAAAAAAATAAGAATAATTTTTCTTCTTATGGAATAAATTTTTTTCCCCAATTTCCTAGATCAAACCGTCACCAAATTAGCAACGAGTAACATCTCCTCAGAGAATCATTACAACTAGCTAATTCATACTGATGATGACTACTTTGTAGTCGAAATACGTATTTATAAAATACAAAATAATTTGATCTAGGAAATTGGGGAAAAAATCGAAATTTATTCGAAAAATCCTAGAGTTCTGATTAATAATTATAAAATTTCTTCTTATGGTTTAAAAGATGGGTCATGGTTTCATTGAATAGTTTTTGTTCATTTTACTTATTCAACTTAAACTTACTTTTAATCTCTAAAATGTGCCATCAAAAATTCGTGTTTTTGTAAATACCTTTCATATTTTCTAAAAATTTCAATTCAAAGGTTCAATTTAATATTCTATGAGTGTCGGGTATAAAAATCAATACACGAAAGCTACGTAAACTTCAAGGATATTTTATAAGAATTTATGTAAATAAATTGAATGATTTCAAAATAACTGTAATATTAGTAATCTTCAAAACATCACCAAAAATATAAAAAAATTTAGTTGTATAGAATAATTAATGCCTAAAAAACTATTTTCTGATATATGACTAGAAATCGATTCAAATATTGGTCTAATAAAATAATCTTAAGCAATATTTCAAACAATTTTATGTTCAAGCAGAAAATGGAAAATGTCAATAAATCAGCCGATTCTGGCAAACTATGTAATTTATTTCTTATATGCGTAGAAATCCTTAAAAGCTATTTAAAATCATGTATAATTCTTCAACCAACACAAGCTTTCGATTCTTATACCAAAATATAGAATCAAACAAATATTTACAACAGTTGGAAACCTGAATGACTACAGCTGTACACCGTGAACAACCGCCTACCAAAAAATATTTTTTGCTGTAAAAACAAGATAAAATACGTTAAAATACATCAACTCAAACAGGAAGGTACTACACCACAAAAAGAGGATTTGGGATAATAAAAACGAAAGTTTATTTATGAATAAAACATATTTAAAAAAAAAATCCACTCATCATTTGTTATGATGAACGTGAAACATTCCTTTTTGATATACCTAATTGTTAATAATAAAAAAATTTACTTTAATGTGGCTTTCGTGTATACTCTTCATATGTAAACCGATACAAAGTATCTAAAAATAATGCGCTATCAACTCGCTTCAGACAGAATTTATAACTTTAAATGCCAAACCACTTTGCAAAAGCAACTAACGCCCAGCAACTAAATTTGATTCTTTAAACAAAAACATGTATTATAAACTTTCCAAATTGTTCTAGTTTATGGATAATACAGAGTATGGATGAAACATAAGGTTTCACTATTCCTTTTCCATTAAACTGAGCCACAGAATTTATAACTTATAATGGCAAACCACTTCTTAAAGACGTAGGATGTCCTGCAACAAATCTTGATTTTTTAAACAAAAAAATGTATTCTTATCTTTCCCAGTTGTTTTCTCTAAGCAATAAATTATACGGAAAGTATTCGAGATCCCTTTTTCTTTAAAATGAGCCATAAATCGATGGAAGAATATTCTATAGAAATGTTAACTCTTGTTGAAAAATATTATGATTTGAAAACAATAAGCATCTTCAGGAATTTGATCCCCGGAAGCTTCAAATTGATAGCCGGAAGTAAAGAATGCATTGTATTCTTTGTCGGAACTCCTAAAAACTACACCAAAGTTGCTATGTATTGCTATGCATGTACCAACTACACCAAACTATTAGATATGGTTGTATACATGCATGGTCTTGATTATACTATCAATTATTATTATTATGAACACAAGCGATTTGTATCAATTTTTGTATGCGATTATTAAATTTTATTATTAACGATTTTAAGACAACTTTTGTATATGTATTAATTATCATATTATCAGTTTTAATGAAGTGGCAATGATGTTTGTACTCCAATAGATAAACATCTATTTCTATATTTTATAGAAAGATAGTAAGAATTGAAAACTACTTAAATTATTGTTCTCGTTATCAGCCGAATACTGTTTCTTTATGTCTTCAATACTGTTTGAAAACACATAATTCACCCGAAAAACAATATTCTATTCTTCTAGTGATTAAATTGATACTAGGTTAAATTCACATAAAATAAATTCCAGATTGATAAAATCTGATCTTTTGATTTGATCTTCTATTATTTTCTATACAGCCAGTAGGGGAGAGAGGGGAAAGAAGCTCAATAAAACCCATATTTTCGTGTCCACGTAATCATTTTTATATTAATAATCATCTTCAGTAATCACTATTTCATGATTGAATACAATTAGGAACACATGTTAATAATTAAAAAATTCTCAGAAAGTAGACAAAGTCATATCTCCCCATTTGGCCTCTGCGTGGGTACGATGGGATACCCTAAAATGTAAGATGGGACCTCCATAAATCAATGCATTTTTCATTCTTGTCATATGGATGCACCAGCACACTTGCAGTGATCCCAGTTGCTGCATTTAGCATTCATGCATTCCAGATTTTATATGATTTCAAATAACAATTACAATACATGGACTGCTTGCCAAATCCTAGTCTTTACTCAATATTCTGCACTCCAATGTTTCAGAATTAGTTTAATAAATAAACATGAAATGAAAAAATACCAATGACCTCTTTGATAGACGCAAATGTCTGAGAAACGGGGGAAAAACATCATTATTAATATTTATTGCTATTATTATTATAAGTAGCAAAAAGTGATATCCCCATACCCCGCCTTGCCCTCTCATGCTTAATTGAATTCTAAAAACAATGTTCTCTAACATAGATAAACAACTGCTTATTTTAATTATGATTGCTGACACATGTAAATAACCTTATTTGTATTTTTAAATGTTATTTTATATTCAGATCAATCACGTTTCAAACAATTCAAATCACCAAAAACTCAACTGGTGTTTTCGTCCTGTGATTCTGCCGACTATTATTGTTACGTGCGGCGATGTGTGATGTGCCAAAACGATCATGATTGGTCAATTGGTTTGTGATATAAGTACCGCGCCTGGCCCCACTTTCCCCTATCATTTTGAACATTAATCCAGTTTTATACAAAAGGCACATTAATAACGATATTTTCTTTATATATGATGATGATGATGCGAGCCTTTATAAATAAAATAATATCTCTTTGATAAATCAAGTGTTTGTTTTAATACACTTGTAAAATGGCTTCCTTCTCCCACCACTTTTACAATTTAATTTTCCTATAGTATCCTTCTATGTTGTTTATTTAAGTTTTACTCTGTTACTTTCTTTTTGCTTCTATATGGTAATATTATAAAAACATATTTAGAAAATTGTTTGCATTTGTGTGGTTTGTTTTTATAACAAAAAAATAAATACTTTTTACAAAGAAAATAAACACACACAGAGAAAGTTTGAAAAATTTAATTGAAGATAAGATAATTATTTATGAACATTTTAAAGAATTTACGAGACTCAATTGACAATACAAATTGTTTAAACCTCATTGTGGTATCTTGAGATCGGTTTATTTAGAGGTTTCTTTAGTGAACACATCATGCTTCTAGCGTATTGCGATTATTGTGATAAGAAAAATTATTTCTGCTCTGAAAATTATTTCAATTAATCTTTTGTATTACGTTGTATGGCGGTATATCTATCTCATTTTATTCCAGATCCAACTTGAGCAACCAGATTATAGATTTTATTGTAACATTTGCTTACAGGATTATGATACTTTTTGGTTATTTATGAGTTTGTTCGAATAAATGAATAGTGATGTTAGACAGGAACTCCTAATAAAGTAAGAAAGTCTAATATTATTTATTGAGATCCATAAGATTTCCATAAGATTCAAGACCTACATTAATTTATTCAATTTTCACTGCTTATGAAACATCAATGTACTACTCCTTTATCTGGTGATGAGCAAAATTGGTCATGGTCTTACCAAGATTATTTATACACCAGTAGGATAAAGACCAAGACTGAATAAGACCAATTATGCAAGTCCAAGACTAATTAGTAACACTAATTGTAAGCTTAAATTAACAGCTTTCGATTAATTCATGAGTCAAAATATATGTAGCCACTTCAATACGTTGTTGAAAGAAATCAAAACGTTTTTTGTAATTGAAATTTTTAGTTTGCGTTATAAAATTTTCACACTGAATATATATTTTTTTTAAATATTTTTCCTAATGTATCTAAGAAGACACTTCATGTCGAAGTGATGTCTTGTTAGCGTTATATTAAAATACATAAGTATGTATTTTAGACACATTCGAATTATATTGAAACAAACAACTATAAACATAGCATTAAGTCCAAAATCATAACAAGCAGACGGCTGGGGTGAGAGAAGAGCACACCTGCAACATGAAAAAATATTTCGTCGTTTATCCAAAGAAACTGCATTGTGAAGAATGCAAAACATTTTATTTAAAGTTAGTGACTTGATGAGTATGACAGAAAATTTCAGTATTTAAGACGATTGTTGCGTTGATCAAATTTTGTTCGAGCAAGACCAAGACCAAGTCTGTCCTAGCCTTTGTCTTGGTCTTCTTTTGTACATCCTTGTCTCTATATTAGAGGAAACTGGATTTGAAAAATTAAAAATTGAAAATAATTTTTGTTTAATTTTGTTACAGATATTATCCTGGTCGTGAAATATTTTTTAAAATGAAGCTGGGAATGTTTAGTGGAGATCGTGAACAATTACGTCGTGACGGTTTACAATTATTCGGTAAATTAATTCGAACTAAAAATGTTGATATGTTACAAGAAACACAGCCACATCAACGGCCACAATCACCGCCGGGTGGAAAACAAAAGTTAACGGTAAGACAAATTTAATACATAAAATAATGAAGACAAATGGTTAATTCACTTTCAAAAATGAAAAGTCTGTTTACTATAATTACTTTGTGATAAATTCTAAATCTAGAGTTATCTGACAATATATTCTCCAAAGGATTATACAAGCGAAATATTGATTCTAAGATTTCTAAAAAGAAATAAATTTTTGCTCTGTAAGTCCAATAGTTTCAAAGTAAAAAGTAGTAAAACCAATCAAATCAAATTAAAAAAATTCATCTTTCAAAGTTATCTATCATTTCCAAATATTAAAAAATATACAGTAAGTTATTTTCGAATTCAACACACGAAATGATAACAAAATCAATTATAGAATTTTGAAAAGATGACCGCTTTTTTATACCATTTTACCACAATAAAAGGATAATTTTCAAGATTAGTTCTTTTCACATGTCCAATTATTACAATGACAAAAGACATTTTTGTTGAATTCCAATTTTTCCTCAAATAAGTCACAATCATGTTACCTCGTACACGTTCCGTTTTTAATATATTTTATTGAAAGTAATATTTTTCGATAATTTTCGATTATATATAAAAAAAACAGTGTTATATAAAGAAAGGACAATATCGTGTATCTCAAAAGTTTGATTGGAAATCAAGTTTCAATTTTATTTTTTTACATATCATCAGCAAACGTTAAATTAATTGCATTAGTGAGATTATTCATTAGTGTGTTTCTTACAAGCTGCTAATTTAAATTACATGTAATATAAGTTGTATTTCTTTCTATTTTCCCGCACAAATCACCCAAAAAATACTGATCGAAATGTTATAAAATTCGGTTTGCAAATATTGACATGAAAACGGAGTCTTGTCAAAGTTTCTAAGGTAAAAATCAAAATTTGATTTTATATTTAGAAATATTTTTTCGAGAAAAACTCTTCGACAAACCTTTCATTTTTATGTCAATATTGTTGACATATTCGTGATAAATGACCTCAAAAAGTGACGATTTTCGTGGTGAAATTAGTAATTTTTTTAATTTTTTTATCACTCTTACTATTGGGGTTAGTTAATTTTCAAAGCGAGGCATAGGTTAGTGATGATGAATGAATGATCCTGAGGTCTAAGGAACACGTTCAAACAAGAATTTTAAAAATTAGAGATATTACATCATTTTAGTTACTGCGTTAACATCGTCATATACATTTTTATCACAATAGCTTATTAGTGACAAAAAGGATCAAGCCCTCATGTCCTGAGATGTTTATCAGACGTCAAAGTATTTTATGAATGACCACCACTGATTTTGAGGTACCCGATATATTTATATTTTTAATATGTTCTGAAAGGTATGTCAAACATATGTCGATAAAATATTGACGATCAGAAATACTTGGGTATTTACACATTTATTCAGGATACTATAAATGTTGCAAGTGAAGATAAAATCAGTCTTTTTATTCTTACACCAATGATTATCGTCAAGTTGGAATCGGACCAAAAATGGATTATTATTGATTTGTTTTCGAAATTTATGGTTCAAATTTTCATTTTTAATGTTGATTATTTGTATATATTAACTGTTCTAAACAATCGCAAACAAACTTCTCCAAATTTATTTAAGATATGTCAAATTTAAACAAAACATTTCAAAAATACGAAACATAATTAGGAGAAATTAAGTATACAATCTTAAATCCCATTTTTTTATGGATAAAATTTGCGCACGAGAGACCATTACCAAATTTTAACGATTTTCATTTTAGCATTAAGTTCTAAAACTTGTATTAGATTTTAAGGAACTTTTTTTATGAACCTTTTTTTCATTATACTTAAATGTTTAATAAAATGCCGTAAAAATAAAGTTTAACCTAAAATTGATCAGGTATGTTAAATTTAAAGAAAAATTGGAGAAAATTATAGGACTAAAAACTTCATAACTTAAATAAAATAAAGTTTATGAATGATAAACCCAAACTAAATTTTGTGAATTTTCATTATTCAAAGTTAAGCAAATTTTTTTCCGTTATACCGATGTATTAAACCGAATCTTAATTTGAAATCCAATAACTTTGAATGTCGAATTGGTTAAAATTTAATTATCTTTATTCGCGTCGATATTTTTAGAATTAATATAATGTTACTGATTTTACTATTATTTATCATAGAATGTTGTATAATATGTGGAATGCACCAATAAACACTTTGTTCTGTTTAGCGAACAAGAATTATGAAGCGAATGTCATATAATTTCGATATAACGGATACGACAGTTGATACACAATAATTTTATAAAAAACATTTTCACTTTTTTCTTATTATTTTACGCATGGAAACACATTATCCTAAGCTTTTTCGATGTTTTCAATCAGTACTTCAGTAAAACAACTATGAATTTAGTCATAGTCGATTTTTTCGGTATGCTAAATATGAAGTACTGATTACATGGTCGAAATTTATATTTCGTTGTAAGATTAGATACAGTATGGCAGAATGTCTCTGTCGGCAGTGACAAGCATCACTCGGAGAGCCAGAAAAACATCGTTTTGCCATATAGCATCTAGTCGCTGTCTATTTCAGTTTCCCGTTTATTTTGAAGAGGCTGTGTGCAGAGGCCTCTTTATTCCAACTATCATTTGAAATAGGCTTCCCTTTAAAGGGATGTACACAGTTTAATCCCTCCAAAAAATCGATTTTTGTTTGCATTTCGGGAATATTTTTAACTGATAATATTTCCTGAAACTTTCACATCGATCCGATAAGTATTTTCCGAAATTCCCGCACTCAGGCGGTGTTTAGATATTTGTAACATGTTTTTTCTCAATACTACAATTTGGTTACAACAATTTCTAAAAAACGGCTCAAACGACCTGTTTGTAATTTTAACCCAATCTTCCTTCTCAGATATATTCCTCTGGTATCATTCGAAGGAATAAGATTTCGGATAATTATTTTCTATTTGACTGGGTAATTTTGGTCGAAAGTTTGATTTGTTTTTAACAAAACCACAATTATGTCAATAATCGAAACTTCGAGTATTCATTCGATTATTACCTAGTTTTATCTATCCACTTAAAGAATCTTTTTGGTTTTTTGATTTCGAATGAACTATACAGGAGAAATAGTCGTCACCATCGAACACCATTTCTTGGAATACATTCAGGAGATCGTCTGCAGGAGCACACTAGATCAATATATTTTCCAAATTAAGAAAGCCAGAATAAACTACAATGTTGCTACTAAATGTAACAATGCTTCTGGTTCTACTTAAATAAAACACTTTTTCACAAAAAAACTTTGAAAAAACCTCATTTTTCTTCCTTCCAACTGTGTATAAACTCAATTACAATAATTTTAATTATGTTTTATTGCAACAAAGCAAAAGAACCAAAAACCAAACATATACTGCGCAAAATATTCGATGATTTTATCAGATCGTTTTTCTATTGAAAGCACAACGCCGGATTATTTCACGATTACAATCTTTCTTAGCTGTGTACAATGAAGTAAAAACTATATAACCAACACAAACATGTCAAAAGTGTTAAAGATAATAATTTCGTCTCTGTCAAAAATATAATTTCAAATTTATATACAATAATATTAAACGAAAATAAATATTTACTGATCGATTATAATCAATAATTCAACAATATTTCAATATATATTAACCATGAAGTTTGTTTATACCAACAACAATTTAAGGGAAATGTTATGTGCAGAACAGTCATAAAACATAGATTATGTATAATTTGATTATAATTATGAGTTTAATCATTATTTATTTTGAAGAAAATAACATCGCTAATAAAATTATATCGTTAACTGTAGCCGTACTTTATATGAGTTTCTCACAAAGAACCTCGAAGGTCGTCGAAACCACGCTACACTCAACCAAACAATCTTATACGCTAATCAAGTATATGCCATCTTGTGTTAATTTTTGTAAACCGTGGTTCCAAAAGAGATAAATATTATTAATTGTTTTGTACAACAAATTCAGATTATTATAACAAAAATATTTTTAAACAACAAACATATTTTATAATAACTGCAAATAAATATTTACGTTTTTAGTAAAAACGTCTATGAAAATCAGTAGTTTTCAAGTAATTAAAAATTATGTTCAAATTGGTGCAAAAGATTCTCGGCAAGTTTTAGGGCAGTTTTGCGAGAAACACCAGGTTAAAATAGTTCATAAATAACACAAATTATTATAATTTTACTATTTTTATTAAAAATATTTCATATTTTCTACTCAGTTGTTTTTCAGTTTAGAAGGATTTTTGAGCACCGTTGATTAAAAAATAAAACAATAGATAGCGCAAGCAGTATCTTATGTTAGAGGTTCTAATGAGAAAATATGAAGGGTATCAGACAACATATGGAGTCTAATGTAATATATATATACTTATCTATATCGTGCATGAACACATGACAAATTATCGGTCAACGGATACGTTGTTTTATCAAACGTTGGACAAATTGTCCGTCAATATAAAACTTCTGGGCGCATTCTAAAACTTGACGAACTCTGAAAAAGAAATCGACACACTTTTCAGAATATTCATAGAGGAAAAAGTTGTTGCACTAATCAAAACTTAGCTTTATACAAATTTTTAGAAGTATATTCATAAATGATATGACATTGCTTATACGGACCCAGAATTAAGCATAAATTTTAAGTTAAACAGAACCTATTGTAAATAAGTTCCACTGTAACATTGAGAAATAAAAACCCATAATAAATAAGTTCATGATTATATTTGTTTTTCCTATTTATAAAATATAATTTTATGTTTTTCATTTTTTTTTTTCACCAATTTCATTTTTCCAATTTGATCGAATTGTATTACCATCTAAATGGAAATTTACAACATGAAATTGAATTATTTAAATCAATAATATATGAATAATTTTCATTTAAATAATATACGTTTCAAGATATATATCGTGTTTGAAAGCGTATTTTCAATCACGATGCATAAGCTATTGGATACGGCTACATTAATATATGTCTATGGTAGATGGCTTTTATTGTCTTATTATTATTTAGTATATTAGCAGAAGTTGTTTTTTATACTAATTGAATGTTGTCAATGTTTTAAGACATTACAATTCCACCCCTAGAAAGAAAAATCAATTCTAGGATATTTCAAAAATAATATGCAAAAAAATGAGAGTCCGATTTCGCCTCGAACTAATGTGCTTAGATTTTCCAAAGCTTTTTTCAAAGAAGTCGTGAGCAAATAGCAGAATTTCTTTACAGTATCTTTTCATATTTAGGTGAATCTTTTCTGAGGAATTTAGTTTGAAATTCTTATTTGATTTAATCGAGAAGACAATCCGTATTACCCTAATTGAATTATACATTTAGCATTTTTATTTTAAATTTTATCGTAATGGTACTTACTGTTTCTCTTTCGCTAATATTATTATCGTCAGGAAGAAGATATTAACAACGGGAAAAATAAATTAACATTACTAAAATTAAAATCTAAAAATTCCACCATATTTTCAGTGTTTTTTTTTTTTTTTGTATCAAAATCTTGAAAGTGATATTTAAATCTAATTTGTTTTGTTTTTTCTTTCAGAAATGTTTAACTACATTAGATTTAACGTCGTTGGGTGTGGGTAGTTGTGTTGGAACTGGCATGTATTTGGTAGCTGGTATGGTTGCCAGAAATGTTGCGGGACCAGGTGTTGTTGTTAGTTTTATTATTGCAGCAATTGCAAGTATATTTTCAGGTATGTACAATAATTTCTTTATTTATAATAGAGGAAAAGTCATTGCGTTCGAGCAATGTGCTAAAACGAGAAACTATGTCGTTAAATAAGTAATAAAATTATTTAAAAAAATTAATTAATATTTATTAATTGAATTTTGGAATGAAAAATACGAATTTAACGAATCACAATCAAAAGGCTGGCTTATTAAACTCTTATGTTATTTCCAGAATGAATATTCCTTTATTTGTAGATACTTTACCAACTTTCTTCGATGTCTTCATGTTTTCCCAACGTAGATGATTAGAATGGTTATGTTATTTTGATCATTAAAAGTTTATCGACATATTTCAATATATATTGAGAGAGGTAGTAAAACTGGCAAAGAAACAATTATACAAACATACAATTGTTTTTTATAAAATTTAAACAAAATCCTAAAAAGGAATTATTTCATCATCGAAATTAATATATCTTGTCGACTTTCTTTCCAAAAAATATGGTCTTATAATATCGGAAAATCGATCGATCTAATTTTCAATAATAATAATAATAATGGAGTTTGTCTTTGGGCATTATCTTTTTATTTATCGATGTATTTTCCGCTGTAGCTTTCAACCTGTGTTCTGCATTGTATGAAATTTTCCAAACACGTTTATCACATCCAGAAAATTTACGGTATAGCTTCATTGGGCCTTCAGGATCTTCGTTAAATTAAAAAATTATCCTTCTCGTTAACAGTATAAAGAGGTTAAATAAGATTTTGAAGGTAGTACGCAGATCTGATTTACTTCTTTCTTATTTATGCACCGGCAATCTAATCAATTCACCGCTTTATTAATTATAATTGAAAACCTGCCTTTGCCGGGATTTATAAATATGAGTAAAAAACGAATTGAGTGCGGTTGAGTAAAAGCTTTTTCCCTATGTCTTATGTCACTACGCAAATCTTCAACATTACTATAAATTACTCCATAATCAATCACTGTTTAAAAATAAACATGTGGGTGATTAAATATAAAGTGTAAAACGCTAGACATGTCACTGATAGGTGATGTCATATGTCTTCTCAGTAATTTACATTACTACTTCATTTTTATCTATATTGGCCATAAATTACTCGAATATCATCTCAGTAACGCTAAATAATCTCACTAACGCTCAGAAAATTCGAAAAATTTACCATACGCTTGAAAAATTAATATAGACTATTCTATGTATAGACAATAATGGTATAAAGTTTAAGCACAGTTCGTGTAAAGTTCAACAGTTAGATTATATTATTAAAAAGGGCATGACTGATTGTCTTGTAGTATTTTAAATATAAAATAGCGTACAGTACACAATGATAGGGTATTAATTTACCCGTTTAAATTACATTTAATCACTATAGTTCACTAATTAATGGCTTGCTTCGTAGATAGGGTGAATTAGTCAACTGATAAAATAATTCCTTTTTTTTTCTATCAAATCAAAAGGGTGATTTTTTATCCATGTAATTATACACTTCAATTGTTTTTACTACGATGACCTTTACAAAAAAAAAATTATAGTAAAGATGTTAATGTTAAATTTTTTTTAATTCTCAAATGAGTGAACAATTTGATTTTGTAGTTTGTAAAATAATTATTTTAAGATACAATTTAAAAATAAAAACAAGTTGTAATGGGTGCAAATGTCTAGAAAGTCGCGTTAAAAATTTTCTTATAAGAAAGTTGCATGAAAAATATAACTATTTTTATATTATGGGAGAGCCAGTGGCCGGCAACCTAAAGGTAATTTATTAAACATGAAATTTTGACCAATATATCTCTCATACGTGTCAACCATAAATCGGGGTCTTGTTAAGCCTAGGGAGATGGATCTTTGAGCTACTCAGGTGCTCAATGTATGAAAATTCCATCAACTTTAAAAGTATTTTATTAAAGGTGCCATTTAGAAACATTAAAATACATTGACAAAATAAAATTTCGAAGTTTTCATTTTCATATATTTTGATGACATCTTCAAACAATCTAAAAGATCAACTTGCATCACCCTTTTTCGCAAACCCACTATTCCTGTACTAAATTAAATAAATAAATGTCAAAAATAGTATTCAAAAAGGTACCTGTCAAAAAATATTAAAATTATTTATTCTATCAATTTTCAATAACAACATTTTCAATTTAAAATCGGTAAGGGTTTGAATCAAAAATTTAAATATTTAAAAATGACATCGTTTCAAATAAAGTAAGAATAAAAAAAAAAACGAAAAAAACGGAATTACAAATGAATTTCCCTTAAAATAATAATCTAAATTCTTGTTGTAGATTTTTTGGAAATGCAATTTCAGAACAGTTTGATGAAAATAATTTTGACATAAATCAAATGGATATAGCCACAGAACAAATGTCATTTTATGGGCAAAAATATTTTTTACATTGGTTTTATGAATTTATTATATTAATAATACAATTATTAACTTTTGTAATTTGTGGATGGCTATTAAATTTCTTCGTTTATAAATATTATTTAAAACACTTTCTTAATCCAAAATTAAATCGTTATTGTGGTTTGTCGCAACGACAACAACAACAATCAGAACGATTGAATGATATTCGCACAGATGAGCGAAATTTGTATGAACGTCGCTCACCAAATTTATTAGCAGTAAATTGTGGAAGAGCAGGAAATGAAACTGCTGTGACTCCTTCTTACATTAGCTAATTTAATAGAATAATGAATTTTTGTTGTATTATAAAATATATTTTTGTGTAACAAAGTAGAAATTTCGATTTTCTTTTGAGTTGGTTTTAGTATCACCTTTGGTTTGGATTATATTCGTTTTCTTTATAAACCATAGAACATTTTATTCAGGCGTTTCAGTTCACTGCTAGTCATGGCTTCAGCGTTTTTCATCATATACAACAGCTTTCCTCCAGTTTCCACCTGGTTCTTCAGTAATAATTTCTTTTTGGACCTTATTTTTTCTTTTTTTGTTGGTGGATTCGTTACGAAATTCTTAATAGATTGCTAAATTGTAAGATTGTTTCTTGAAACTCTGCAATACAAAATTATGTATCTTAGGTTTTTTTTCGCTTTTGCTATTCTTTTCTCTAATCCACTATTTCGGTGCTTATAAGCTACTCTGATTCGAAATTACCATTTTAAGCCAATAGGTTGCATCAATATGTGAGTGTGTTTATGTTTAATTTTTGGTTAGAAAATAGGTTAAAGTCTTGTTTGTATCTGTAAGTATAGTATTTAACCTAAATTTTCGATGCTAGGTTTTGCAAAAGGCATCTAGAATCATATAATCTTTAAAATGATCATTGGCTTCAAAACAGGAAAACAGTATCTTTTTCATAGTAATTAGTTGATTTGATATTTTAAATCTGTTTTTGTGTCCATATATTAATTCTTGTTTCCACCACTGTGTTGATGGAGAAAGATAAATGTACTCCCATGACATAGTTAATAAATCAGCTAGTAGTAAGTCATCTTTCTAGAGCAAATAAAATAGTATAGTAAATTGAGATAGTAATTGATGACGACTACATTATTATCGAAATACGAATTTATAATACAAAATTTTATTCAGATATTTTAGCGAATTTTTTACAAGCACTTAATCGTTCTCATTAATTATGTTTAAAATTTTAATAATAATAAAAATACACGTTAATTTACTAAAATAAACCGGAATCTATCATAAGCAAAATTGTAGAAAATAAAATTAGACTTTAATTTATAATAAAATAACTAATCAAAAAGTTACTTATTTGAACTCGAAGTTCTATATTTAATCTTGAAACAAACAAAGCAATATTTTCTTTTATTAAAGTTAATTATAATTTTCTCAATAATTAATATTCCTTTTTGGCAAACTTTCTTTGTCTAACGAATTATGTTTAAATACTAAGCCACCTTTTTCTTTGCTTCCCAATGTGTAAATAAGACCGGCCAGACCTACATCAATAATTTCCTGATAAATCTAATCATTTAACTTTAATTCCAAAAACGACTGTGGAAATCTTGTGCCTATACATAAAATCAATTTTTACAACTTATTATAGCATATAACTATAATAGTCAAAAATCATTTTGGTAATTCGGTATTTTTTCTCAGTGGCCATAGAGTAGGCAAAATATTATGTAGTGCAAGTATCAGAACATTTTGTTCATATATATAACGCGTCAATTACTTTTTTCGCTCAACTAAATACTTCAAAACATTGTGGACTTCAAAAACGTAAAATTTTCCATTTCGTTTTTCGTAATGAAAATAGTAATTTTCTAGCAGACAAGTAATTATTGAAAATAAACTTCATTGGTACTTGAAAAATGAATAGAAATATAGAATTCTGTCTACGTTCTATATTTTACCATTGAGAGTAGTCTATATTATATTCCATCGAGAATATATTCACGAACGTTTAACTATAATAGGCGTTAGTTAATCACATGAATGGTAAGCGAAATACATAAACGAGGTGAACCACTAAACATCATTTTGCCTATACCACGTTTTATAAATTCAATTATATTCTTTTCAATATGATTATATGGAGTAATTTATTCGTACAAACCACATCGAACTTTATAGAAATCTATGACAATATAGTCTCAAGGCTAAAACGTTCCTAAATGGGTACATAGTAATTATTCATACGCTTTATCCTTATAAACTTTTAAGCCGTGTACACACTTGCAACATTTGCGTATAACGGAACACCGTAACTTTGATGCGTAACGGCAACCATTGTGTGGATGAGAACGCGTAATACCGACGTGTAACAAAAGTTGGTACCCGACGATGTTACATCGCATCCCACAAATTATCGGTAAATTTGAATCGCATCAAAAGATGTTACTAGGTGTAATTACGAATAATGTGGACACGAAGATTTTCAAAGGAAAATTGTATTGTATTTAAACATTTCGATATGGAGTGAAACGTTCAAAATACAACTCAATTAATTGAAATTTATCAACATAAACATGATGGAACGCTACGCATTGTAAAATTATTGGTCTCGCAACACGTAATATGTAACACGTAACAATACAGATTGACGATACACTGTTACGTTACGAAAGAATGTTGCACGTATGTAGGCTGCTTTACATTCTGAAGAAAAATTACAGGAAACCAATACTGTACTACGAAAATTTTTTCTGTTCAAAATCATATCTTTCAATTTTAAAACTCTTATCAATTTTCAGGAAAATGGTCTTATTTCAGACTGAAGAGTAGTTTAAATACACCAGTATTTTCTTACGCCTCTAAATATATATGAATATACTAAACTCAAAAAACGATTTCTTGACCAAATAAAATATTTTTTTCTTAAAAGTACAATATTTATTTTTAAATTTGAAAAATGTTTAACAATCTGGTTTTACGTTACGGGCAAATTCTCGTATATAAATTCCTCATCAAATCATCTAAATTTTTGAATTTTCAATTTTTCAAAACAGAGTTGAAGTTAGCCGTTGAATAACCCTTGTTCTAACTTTGTGAATTCTAGCTCTTAAGCTTCTCAAGCTTTTGAACGAGAAACGACTAATTCGAACTATTTTGTTGTTATAGACATTCCGCGTCTAATGCATTACCTCAAACTCGTTCATTGCATTAATGGATTTAATAACGATAGTTTGAATAAAAGAACAAAGTGATATTCGTAAAAAGTTTGAACGACTAATAACTTTTGAACGACAAGTAATTTACTACTGATTCGAACTATTATTTAATTGATCTTTGTGAATGTGGTTTTACCCACGTTTCCATTTCTTTTTTTTGCCGTTATTGAATTTTAAGCTGAAATCCTGTGGAACTGGAATCATATTAACAACGTTACACATTATGCAAGAAAACATGTGTTGTACGCATGTGTTTTTTTGTGTAGTAAAGTGATATTAGTAAAAAATTTAACCACTAGTAACTTTTGAACAAGCTGTGACTGACGGCCAATTAAAAAGAATTACGTCTCTTAACCACTCCAAAGGTATATTCACACATATCAGTCACGATACAGTTCAGTCATTCCGTCTCAGTCAGAAATAATATTCTTCAATTCAATTTAATGAAGGATACCTATACTAGCCCTTCACAGTTCAGTGTCAGTGTCACCATTGATAATTTTACAATTTGATTGAAATAACAAGGATAATAGCACCAATACTGAACTCACATGTGTAGATAGGATCGGTTATTTTGACTGATATTGACCGGTGACTGTTCAGTAACTGTGACGTGACGGATATATGTGAATGGCCCTTCAGTTTCTCTTCAGTCACACAATCTATCGAATTGAACATTTATTATTGACCATCCCGTATACTTTCGAACAATACTAATATAGTATGTTCATTATTAAATTAGCATCGATGCTGAGAATACAGCCTGCCGTCTGCAGGTCTCTCTATGTCAGTTGAATAATTACAAAACCAATTTACTAATATTTGATTCTCTCAATTCAAGTGTATTTTCCATTTCGTTGTTATGGTATTCTAAAACATTCGCATCAATTAATTTACTATACCTACATGAGACCTACGTGTTGGTTTGTGTTCGTTAACAATAAATGTACAGAGCACAGTTGAAAGCGAGCAACCAAGCTCATTGAAACTTTATATGTATTCAAGTAAGAGAGAAAAACGTTATCACGATAGTTCATCAAGTTATATAATGGTAACGGTCAGAGAATAAAAAACTGATGAGCTATCAAAATTCATAATTATATAATATTCAACACAAAATTCATAACTCTAAGGATCTACGCAAGCTTAGCAAATTTTGTTCACTTATATGAACCAAATTATTCATCTCTTATAAAAATAAATGTCCGATTAAATCCATTAGAAATTGCGAAGGGTTGAATCGGAAATTAATTGATTTCAATCGGAAATTTGATTTACGATTCATTCCGATTAAACCTATTGTTTGGAATCGGATTGAATAATTGATAAATCCGAATTCAAATTTCCAATTGCATAAAATTCAATGCTAATTTAATTTTCAATAAATTTTTTATCGGTCATTTTTATTCGGGATGCTATTGTAGTTCTTTGCTAACGAGAATTATATGAAATTTTCCTAAATTATCATTTTAAATTGATTAAATAACCAGAAACTAATAAAAAACAAAATGCAAAATTACAAAAGTTTACTTTATAATAATACAACTTTTGTGTGAAACATTTTCCCTAAATTCAAGAGTTTATCACAATCTGTCTTACATCTTTTTGTAAGAAAATTCGTATATGATGTGAACCAGATTTTTAAATTGATTTGTATCTTCGAATCTTTTAAAGAACATTTTTTTAAGTTGCAATTTTCGAAAGGAGATTTATGGGTATTATGTGAGAGTAGCACACATTCATTATTTAACATCTAATATAGTTAATAGCTTAAAATTCTCTAAAAAAATACTATAATTTAAAAATTTCTTCTTTCGTAACATTAGACTATAATAATAAAGAAAGGTACTTGTTTCCATCTCCGTACTTCATCCAGCTAGTCCTGGGCATCCTATACATTCATTCATTCGTTCAAATTAGAGCTATTTGAGCCAATTTGAGGGAATGCACCTTTTATCTAACAATAATCGACCAAAAGTTATAGAGACTTAATTTTGCACTCCTTATAATTTGCATTTACATAATAAAGTAAGAAAAAAAACCAATAACGCCCTAACCAAAACCACAATCACTTGAAATCGACCTAGTTTTTAAAAAAATTATTTTGTAGTTCCTGACAAAGTGTCAAAAAGTTGGTACAAAACTGCTTCAATTTCCAGCAAAATATATCCCATATTTAATAATTGATAATTTCTATATTATGAATCTTAATTAATCAACGTGTTTATTTACAGGTGCATGTTATGCAGAATTTGGTGTACGTGTTCCACATACAACAGGATCAGCATACATGTATTCATATGTTACAGTTGGTGAATTTATTGCATTCGTGATTGGATGGAATATGATATTAGAATATTTAATAGGTACATCAGCTTGTGCCTGTGCGTTAAGTGCATGTTTAGATGCATTAGCAAATGGTGCAATTAGTGATTCAATTAAAAATGCAGTCGGCACAATATTTGGTAAGTTTTCACAACATTCTATTTTTGCTCTAATCTATCCATAAACCATTTGTCCACATATCATTACTTATTTACTTTTTGAACATCCTTGAAATATTTTACAAATAATAATTGGAGAATTAGTGGGAAGAGTGGTTAGATGGGTTATTTAACGCTTAAAGCTCAATAAAACCCACACTTTTGTGTCCTTTTTTATCATAAGTGACGTATAAATTTCGATTTTTTGCCCCAATTTCCTAGATCCAATTATTTTGTATTTTTATAAATACGTATTTCGACTACAAAGTAGTCATCATCAGTATGAATAAGCTAGTTGTAATGATTATCTGAGAAGATGTTATTCGTTGCTAATTTGGTGACGGTCTGCAGACCGCAAGTTTGTTGATCAGAAAATTATTGATTAAACATCTTAAGGTCATATTCAACACGGCTTTTATACTTGTGAGTGTTGCAAAAGATATGAAACGAAAATAAATGCAAATTAAATTTCAATCAACTTTGAAAAAAACTTTAAAAGCACTTAAAGTCTGTCATAAATATTTCAAAAGACAGTGCTGAACTGATATAAATAAAATAGCTTAAATTCAATTTAAATATTCAGTGAGGAATATAATTGATTTCTCGCAAAGTAGGAGTAACCAGAAATGGATGAATTCATACAGACAAACGTTTCCAATACGAATATTTGAGCCTATGAGTTTATAAAAACATTCACCGATAATTTTACTTCTTTATACGATTTTAATTTTTTGGATTTTTATGAGAACCAACCCAAAAAAAAAAATACCTTTGATTTTGGGTTTTCTATGGTAATTAAGATCCAAGATACGTGTCAAACTACCCTTATGAATATATGTTTCAAATTTTAATTTTAATTACGTCAAAATTTTATTTTTTAATTCGTCTTTTGTGACGTTTTGTTTAAAATAAATTATTATTATAATTTAAGAATAATATATGAATGGTATGCTAATCTGCATACAGGGGTCAAGTAAGAAAATTTTTAGACTGAAAACTTATGCATGTCCAATGCCTGCCTATGTAATACCTGTTATATTAACTTCAATATTAAACTTCATCTGATTTATTGAATAAAAGAATTGACCTTTCTGTGTGATATAAAGTGCTTACACATATATAGAGTATTATGAAAGGCCTTTGTTAAAACATTGAATAAAGACTAAATACAATTACTTTAGTATTAAGCACCAATACTAAATTTCATACTTTGTAAATCTATTCATATAAATAGACTACGAGTATATTATACAAATATATTCCATTTACAATAGAAATGTGAATATAAAGAGAGCAATGAAGATTTATAATAAAAGATGACACCATAATGGTTTATTATTATTTTTAAAAGGTTTATTATTTATTATGGCAGGAAAATGGCTAAAATAATTTGATACCACGTTTACTAGCTAGTATTTAAGAATCAATTCAACAACTTATGTAGCTATTTCCAGTATTAACCTGGCCTATCCAAAGTCAACTACTAATTCGAGTCAGATGATCCGTCATCATCAAATCTACACACGAGAATAGATACGAACACTCATGAGCTTTACTCATAAACTTTAAGGGGGATTGAAATTTGATACTAAAGCAACCTACATTATGTAAAAATCTTTCAATTTTCGCGCCTAAATAACTCAAAAAATAAATATCCGAATTCTTTGAAATTTGTTATAATATTGACATGAGGGCTTATCGAAGGGTTTTTCTCGAAAAAACATTTTTAAATATAAAATTGAATTTTGATTATCTTAGAAATTTAAAAAAAAAAACGGAGGGCGTTTTCATGTCAATATTATGCATACCAAATTTCAAAACATTTGTATAAGTATTTTTTAGTTATTTGGGCGTTGAAAATTGAAAAAAATATAATGCATATTACATTTAATTGAAGTCATCAGCATGTTAGAAGCACACTCTATGTTATAACAAAATTTGCTAAATTTACTAATCCACGTGTTATAATTCGTATCTTTTTCGGTTCTATAACCGCTTTTTGTCATTGTCGACAAGCTCATAAAACATATTTATTTAAGCATAAATAAAATAACAATAATAATAATGTCTACCGATAAATCGATTTACCGGATATAAATGGCGCTTATCGCTTATTAAATTCCAGTTTCATCGAGAGTGGAAACGAGAGTGGATTAAGTTGGACCTCTTCCACTCACTTCTAATCACTCTTGACAAATAATACTCTTACGTTTATTACACCTCATTACCCCTTATCTTACCGAGAGTTGCGTACTATCATAACAGAGTAACCAGTTATCTTAAACCGACTCGCTGAACAAATGGTCTCTCAAATGCATCTACAAGCAAAATAAAGTAACAGTTTTTGCCACCTAATCTAGATATGAGAGGAGATGCGTGCACTTTTGGCTTTACACCTAAAAGTTAAGATAGCATAGTTGCAACCATTAATGTTATGACAACTTTTACTCCTTAAATAATCCTTTTTTGGTTTTAAAAACGATTTCCGGAGTTGTTGACTTAAAGTTTGTGATACATATGATTACAAGACATGGATTTCGTTTTAATAAAATTCGTAAAGTTTGTAATGTTCCATTGAAACTAAATCAAATACTCTTGCACTTATTACACCTTTTCGCACCGATAATCAGTCATTCGTTACCTATTTATTGATCAGTTACGATTTTTATGATACTCTATATGAACTAAGAAATCTTTCTAGGAGAGTAAAATATAACGAATAAAATATTTTTTGTTTCGAAACATACAGCTATAGCCTCAATGAACAATAAACAATTAAAAAACAATTTTGTTTTTGAAATTAATTTTACCGCTAAATGAATTTTATTAAACAATTTCAATAATATTTTTACGAGTTTTAATTTTCCATAATACATACCATAAGAGATTAAAACAACTTTGTATGTTAACTGCGGTTTTTATTATATTTCATTGTTTTTTATCATTGTAATTGAATTAACCCCATTGTATTACAAAGTATTTTAAAAGTTAGGTGAGCCAATTTGATGTAATAGAATTGTATCAAAGTCTGGGACAACTTCTTAAAAAGGTAAAATTCATTTCATCACTAATTTTATGCAGTTTATTTCGATATTCATAGATAGTTCCTTCCATAAATCTTTCTTTATTTATGGCAAGAGAAACAAAAACACAAAAAAATATATTTTTTCCCAACCAGAAATAATTTTTGGTATAAAAAATTTAAATTCAGAAATTTTAAAATCTAGTTTTAATAGATAATCGAAAAAATTCCACTGATTTAGGAATAAAGAGGGCACTAAATTCGAAATTAAATGCTGACTAATTTTATAACACTATGTTATATGATTATAACGCTTGAACATTCATGTACGTTTAAGGATTAAACGGCAAACAAACAATAATAAATTTTGACCGTTCAACAATATTTTAATCTTCAAGTTAAAACGCTTTTTTACAATCCAATTAAATTTTTTTTTTATATTGAATTATAATTTTCATTTTAAATAATATAATTGAATTTAAAAATGATGATAGAATCGTTATTTTAATGTCAGTCAAGTTTAAGCATAATGTTAAAAGATAAAAGGAGAAGAATTATTCGAGCTAATTCAAGGCTATAAACATGTTTTTATTTTTAAACTTAATGCAATTTTTTCTCTAGAAAATAATATCGCGCTAAAATCTATCTGTCTTTACCCGTGACATCGTAAGTTCGTTCTTCCAACCGGTAACAATTCCGCATTAAACGAATATAGCCATATAACCATCAGATTTTCTGATCAGAATTTCTGCTCAAAAAATCTGATGTAACTAAATAACATGTATTTTATATTAGACCCGGCATACGGTAAGATTTTTACATAAGACATCAGATTTTCTGATCAGAAGATCTGATGGTGTGCGCCTAGCATTAGAATTTCTTATAAGAATATCTTACATTGTTGTCTTATGTAAGCCATCTGTTAGTTAAAAAAGTAATAAATGAATTTAAAATATTTGAAAGTTCACATGGTTCATTGTAATTCGTTGTACATATCCGATGATATCCAATGATACGCGCTGGCATAAAATTTTTATCTGATGTATGATCAGATTTTCTTATAATAATTTCTTATAGGACTACCCGAATTTTTGATCAGAAAATCTTACAGTGTGCGCTGACTCTTATTGTAAACTTAATTATAAAAAGGCTGCAATGGCATATCAAAGACTTTTTCATCGGCAACAATGACAGAGCCTAGTGTCCGATTTTGCGATGATAAGATTTCTATTCTGACTTCTCTTTTTCTCTAACAATTATCGGTGGATAAATAATATTATCGCTTAATGATTTTTAAGATATTTCTTTCCATACTGTTCCGTGAGTAGTACAAATTTAAGAAAATTGCTCTATTTGATGGGCTTTTAAATTACCAATTACGTTTGATAGGCAAATTTTGTATTCAAACTGCACATTTAGCTATAAATCGTTGTCTATTATCAAGTCTAGGAGTGAATTATCCTTAAATATTTAAGCTTCGAAAAGCTCATTATCTTTTTACAATATATTATTATTTTTAGTAAATAAATACGATTATGTAACAAATAAGGGCTGGATAAAGTTAATTATAGAGTAATTTATATATGTTGGATAAATTGAATTTTATATTATTGGCAAAAATCTCACATGAAAATTAACAATTGTTTCAGGACGACCACCAGATTTTTTGGCATTTGTTATAACATTATTAATGATGTTACTAATGGCCGCTGGAGTAAAAAAATCCCTTATATTTAACAATGTATTAAATGCAATCAACCTTGCTGTGTGGGTGTTCGTTATGACCGCTGGCTTATTTTATGTAGACACAGATAATTGGACTCAACATAAAGGATTCCTGCCAAATGGATGGTCGGGCGTAAGTTTCTTCACATATCTATTTCTACAATAAAATATTTTTTATACAGGTTGTAAATTTATAACTTGACTGTCTGTTCATAGTGTCATTAGATAATACAAATATTACCATACTGTAGTCTTTTTTTGGATTATTTTCGCGCTGAAGCAAAGCACTACCCCACAATTTTAAATAAATTGATCGTAAAGTTCCAATTCAAACTTATAATTAATTTAAAAAAATACTCATAATCTAGACACCGAACATATATCTCTTGGGTTCCTGACAGCTATCTTCCTTTTTATAATATACAATATTAATTAATTTTTAGTAACTAAAAAAATAAAATACAATTATTTATTCAGATCCCTTACTTAATATATATTATTTATTTCTCAAAGGGTTTGGAAAACTATAATTTCCAAAAATAAAGTTCCTAAAATTAACTAAAATATAGTCCCTCAAGTCCTTTGGAAATCAAGTGATATTTTTCCATATGAAATAATACTAGTGAGATCCATAATTAAATTGACACCCTATAAAATGTTATGTATGTTAAATAATACGAGAGAGCTTTTATCTATGAAACATTAAAGAAAAGGGGGATTACATTAAGAACAAAAATAAAATCAAATATCCAAGAATAACAAAGTTTTCTTATTTTCTTTTTAAGATCAGTTACATTTATTACAGACAGTTTGAAAAGATATGCGCCTTATTGTAGGATTTTTAATTTTATCGTAGGTTTTTACTGGTGCAGCTACATGTTTTTATGCGTTTATTGGTTTTGATATAATTGCCACAACTGGAGAAGAAGCTACAAATCCGAAGAAATCAATTCCACTTGCAATTGTGTCCAGTTTAATTATAATTTTAATTGCATATGTGACAAGCTCAATGATGTTAACATTAATTGGTAATTCATTCAATTATTTATATTTATATTTAAGAAACGAAAAACTGTAAACTTTCGCAAGCTTCGTGTTCTTTATCTCAGTTTTCCATAACTTTTTCCAACTAAAATACTTTGATCGCGTAAATAATGTTTGCCTACAATGAAAATACATTTGCGTACAATAATATAATAAACCCAATATTTTTACTGCAATTTCTTTTTATTTATAAAAAATTACTAGAAGTTTTTGATGGAGTTTCTTGGGAATATAACTATCACATAAGAATTCAATTTGCCTTATGTTGGATCCTATAAAAATATTAAATTTGAATTATTTGTATTTTTAGTTCCTTATGATCAAGTTGATCCAGATTCTGCTCTAGTCGAAATGTTTGGTCAAGTTGGTGCCTACAAATGTAAATACATAGTAGCTGTCGGCGCTTTAGCTGGCTTGACTGTCAGCATGTTTGGTTCAATGTTCCCAATGCCACGAATTGTATATGCAATGGCACAAGATGGTTTAATATTTAGGTAATTTTTTTCCTTTCCAATAAATTTTCTGAACATGACAAAACTTGAAAATTTGTTTACAGATATTTTTCACAAATTTGGCCATTAACCGGCACACCAGCAATGGCCACACTATTAAGTGGTGTTGCAGCCGCTTTTGCAGCATTAATAATTCGTTTAGAAGTCTTAGTTGAAATGATGTCGATTGGTACATTACTTGCCTATACGTTAGTGTCTACATGCGTTTTAATATTACGGTATCAACCTCATTCGAAAAATTTAATTGAATTATTACCACAAAGTTTACGTACACCAATCAGAGGCTCACCTACCAAAGAAGAGCTAAATAAAGCAAATAATGGTGGGCAAATATTGTATAGCAATGAATTACATCCAGATACTTTGAAAGGTGCTTTAGATTCATCGTCAATGATCGGCGGAAATATACATTCTGGAATTTTGGGTGATATTGGATCTGGAATGCATATGAATACTAGTGCATCGTCGCAACGGGTTATGGTTCGACGTGTTACACGCAGGTATGTATATTCGAAAATTTTGAAAAAAGTGATTTTGTAGACATTTTTTTCATGGAAAACTAAATTGCAATCCTTTGTCTAGTTCGCCTGATAGTGATGACACGTACGGTGGGGAGGAGCCAGAAGAAGAGTTCTCAATGAGAGACGATCAATTCTTAGTTTCAGATAGAACTGAAAACAAATTTTATGGTATGTATAGTTTAATACAAAGCATAACAGCTTTTTCAAAAAACCGATTTGAGTTTCTTAAATATTATTTCAAATGCGCTTCTAGTATTTTTAAATGTTTAAGTTAAACTGTTATTTTCTATGTTCAAGGTACATTACATGGTGCAGGCAGTGCTACAAGCACTGGTGGTATGATGGGTTCCACTGTTGGCCCAAGTCTAGGATACCTTGGAAGACGGTTACAGGTAAATCGATTTTTGGAAATTGAACTAAACAAAATTTAATTAAACTCATGTCTTTCTAGGCTGCAACGTATTTGTGTCCTGCAATATTTCCATGGGTCGATACTGGACCAGCTACCGAAGAGTCTGGAATGTATGTCATGAAAGCCGTTGGAATTTTATACATTTTAATACTTTGTTTCGATATAATTGTGGTTTGCGGTATTCATAATATGACATCAACAATAACATTTTTTCTATTCTTCTTCTTTTTTGCAATTGTTGCCGTACTTTTAGCCATTTCGAGAAAACCACAAAATAGGTAACAATAATTTTGATCAGAATCGTTAAATGTTTCCAAATCTATTTTAAACTTATTGCTAAATTCCTTTTGTTTTCAGGAATGCTGTTGTATTCATGACTCCAGGATTACCTTTTGTTCCTGCAATAGCTGTAACGGTTAATATTTATCTAATATTCAAGCTATCAATATTGACGTTAGTGCGTTTTGTTATTTGGATGACTTTAGGTAAGTTTTAAGCGATTTTATTACTGTGTTCTTCACGATAATTTATGCCATTTATGATTTTCCTGTTCTCCTATTCTTTGCTCATTCTTATTCTTAACATATAACAACGAATTTTTTGCGTATTTTTAATTTTCTTAAAGTATTTATTATTTTATTATTTCTCCATTTGGAATACCTCCAATTGCCTGGATTTTTGAACATCACTTCCAAAACTTGTAGAAGATCATGTCAATTTGCATATCCGAACTTTGATTGCATTGTCATATTTTATATTTTAGCAATTTCACTTAAAGTCTATCGACATACGCAGCTCCAAGTTCTGTATATTTCATTTTTTCACAGGTTTGATAATGTACTTCTATTATGGCATTAAAAATAGTTCACTAGAAGATCAACCCGTCGATGGTGATCTAAACAATATCGAATTAACAGTGACCGCCGACGAAACACAAAAATATAGTTCAAAACAGACATCAGATGCATCATATATTGCACAAGAACAACCAGTTTATACATGGGATGATCCAAATAAATTATGGGAACAGTCTGAAGACGCCTGGTCATCACAAGCCCCAAGTAATCCTACATATCAACCACAAAATACATCAACCATAGGATACACAGGTGCTTGGGCAACGTCAACACATGATACACGACCTCCAGCACAATTACCTCCACCGCCATCAAAATCAACACCAAGACAAAATCAACAATATAGTCAAATTGAACAACAATATAATGTAAACACAAATAATACAAGATCTGTGATTAATAGGCCACAACCAACAAGACCCCCACCGCCACGTAGAGTTGATTCAAAAGATTTGTTTATTAGTGAACAAGAATTCCCGAAATGGGATGATTAAAGTATTATTATTAATTAAATAGTATTATTATATATATTTATATTGTAACTAAAAGTATGTAAATGTTAATTATCAAGATTCAAAAATGTTATCTGATTCTGTAATGTTTGATATGAAGAGATTCTCTCCGTTACAAGTAATCAAAGCAGTCTGCTTTCTAGTGCCCCGAAATAATAATCCGTCAAGATAACAACCAATATTTTTTCTCGATTATTGACGCCAGTGCATGAAACGTTTTCATTACGCCATAAGATAAATATTTTGATTCAGAGTGCAAATAAACAAAAATTTAGAACATGTTACAGCGTATCGTCAAACGAAAGAAGGTGCTCCCAATAAAAAAGTGATTTATAAATAATTTACTGAATTAGCTTAATAATAGACTGCATGTAAAAGCATATTAAATTTGGGAAATTGAATACTGCAGAGTTATTGCTGAAAAATTTAAATTATAGTAACAAGAAATATCAATTGTTAATTCTAGGATTACAAATGGAATTGCCAGAATGAATTTTTCAAAACCTAAGACAAGTTTTATGCTTTTACTTAAGACCAAATAGATAGAATTAGATGCTTGATCCTCCTTCCAGCTTGATTTCTTGATTTTGAACCGATTGTTGAATCAGGAACTCCACATCACTAATAGATATCGATTTTAAAAAAGAATTAAAAGTTAGTTTACAATGTTTGAATGTAATTATGATAAAAAGGAAAAAACTAAATACATTAATTCCAATCGAAATAAATCACATTAAAAAATATCATTTAACATACAAAAAACATTTGACGGTGATTTGATACAACTGCTACATCGGCTATGATCTCCGCCACCATATTTTCTGATATCTGTTATGGTCTCTAATACCATCTATGATTTCTGAGAAATTTTTGTAAATTGTCAGACATTACAATCTTCGATGAATTTTGAATCTTTATCATTAACATAACATTATGTAATTAAATAATTATAATAAATTAATTTTAAAAAATTATTATGGACGAAAATAAATATATAGAGATTTAAAATTATAATACAGATATTAATATTCTAAGTCTTTGGAGACATTTTCAAATAGCATTTAATTTAATCATATAATCATACTGATTGAGTTGGGTGAATAAATTTATAACATTGTGATTTCTTGTTTCTGTTTTTTGAAGAAAAAAAAATGTATATCTACTTAGAAAAATGAGAAGAATTCGAGGTGAAAGTGCTATAAATTTGTATAAATTTATAAATAAAATTTGAATAAAATGATATTTTTAAAATTTCAAAGTTGTTTTCAAAAAATTAAATGTTTTTTTGATTTTAATTACCAAGTAAAAACTGTGAAATATTTGATGAAATGAAGCATAATAAAATTATAACCAAAACAAACATCTTTGAAAATTGTAAAAATTAATTGGAAAAAGATTTAACACAGGTTGTTGTGTCGACTGAAATAAAATTCTCCTTATTTGAAATATCGAATACATATCAATAGTGTGTTGATTTTTATATACAAATTGTTAATTCTATTTAAAAAAAATTATTTATGTACATAAAAACAAACAAACAAAAAATCAGTGTTTTGAATACTTTATTTTATTAATTAGACACAATTTTTTACTAGTATTTTTCTTGTAATATAAAACCACAATTATTGATGAAAGATGAACAACCTTTTAAAAATCGAAAAGGAAAAAGTACAGAGAAAAATTTTCTATAACGTTACCGACTAAAATTTAAAAAATCGAGTAGCTTCCAATAAAAAATATGGTAGCATATAGAATTTTTGCTCTTTATTTTGCTTTCTCAAAATTTAAATTCATATTTTATTACGAACAATATATCTGATTTTGTTACCAAACTCAATAAAAATATTTACTGTTGGATTGGCCATATTAGATGTACCCATCAGATGACACCACTTTAACTTTGATAGGAATTATGTAGATCGAAAAAAAGTCAATTATCACGACATTTTAGTATTCTGTTACTTTCGCTAATCCTAGGCGCCCAAATAAAATGCGATCGAGATCGAGATCCGTTTAAAATATCGGCCGAATAAATCAAATTAAAATTTGTTAAAATTGGGTCCATTTAATACGGTCTAATCAAAGATTCGTTATAAAATATGGAATAAATTTTTTAAATGTGTATATTTGTACATTAACTAGAGCTATTATGCAAGAAACTTGCAAACTTCTCAATTCAGAACATTATATTAAACAAATTGGTTAAAGAACATTTCGTCTAACGAATTCTAGATGCTGAAATCCTAAAATGTTCTTCTATATAAATAGAATTGTGAGAATAGTTTTCTGAAATATTCAAACAATTCTTCTATATCAAACAAGTTTACCAAGTTTGTTGTCAACAAAGTTGACAATTACATTCGTTGGTAATATCTTTGACAACGAAGTTGTCCACGTGAATAAATGCAAGAATTTTGTAATCAAAATTGGATATAGATTATCAGTGTTCTTATTAAATCGTACAAAATTGTGTACGTTTATTCCAGAGAATCAATTAGTGTTTCATAAGAATGTTCATAAAAATGAAATTGTCAAATGATGACAACGTTATTTGTTGACAACGAAGTTGATGAAATATTACACACTGTATATGTCGACGCGTATCTATGTACATAGACACTTCTAATTAAAATAAAACCATTCCGGCTTAGAAATAACTTAGCTAACAAAAAAATATAATATTTTTAAAGATTTGATGAATGGAGTTTCATCTGTGATAATTCATAAATCAAGTATAACGTACTTGAAAATTTTTTATATTAAACATCTGTGTGAACCTATTTCCAAACTTGAATTTTCCTTACTATTAGCTCCAATCGTTAAAAAAAATTTAAATGTTATGGTCCTAAAAGAGAATATATAATTCGATTAAAAATTTAAAAAAAAAAAAAAAATAATTTAGAAACAACGTAAAAATTTAGAAGCAATGAAGTTTGAATGTAGAAGTAATTTTTAGACAATTAGCACTTATACCATAGATAGTATAGAAATCAAATTTATTGAACAGTTCGGCCTTAAATTATCCAAAAAAAAAAAACATAACTTGTATGTAGAAATTTTATAAAATTTAAAAATAAACAAATTGTTACCGAATCTTCCGAATATGTTAAATAAATGGTAAATGAAAGTGTCTCCAAATTCACAAATACAGATTTTAACTCTATTATAAATAGTTATTTTACCAATGAGTAAAAAATAAAATTTATCGAATGAACGAATAAGTTATTGCAATATATTTAAATAATAAGTTGTTGTTGACAAACGCACTTAACATAGTGCGGATCGTGATTTAATATAATTACTAATTAGTTTCATTCTCAGGTATAGTAATATGAAACTCATGGAATTTTTGAGCGGAATCGTAAAAAAATTATTGCAACTGTAAATAAAATCATTCCGTTTAGTATTAATTAAAAACGTGGCGAAGGCACTGGTGGAATAAAATTCAGGGGTATGCATTTAAGGTATATAAGGTATAAATAAAAACCAAAACTTGATTATTTTGGTTTTAATTTCATTTCATTACAATTTATAAATTTTTTTAGGATGTTCTTAGGAGATCGTAGATCAAAATTACATAAAACAGGTAGAACTCATGTTTTGAGTTTACCATGACCTGAAAAATCACTGACGAATAGATTAGTAGTTTCTGTGCCTTATCTTCTTGTCTGTAGTTCATCTCCAGATCTGCTTAGGTCAGCCTCTCCTCCATTGACCTTGAGGATTCCACTCCAGATTTGCGATGTTTGCCGAATCGCGATGGATTATGTAATTCAGTCATCAATACTTCCAACTCTTGATAACTTGGATGATGGGTTATTGATCGTTTCTTCGGCACAGTTCCTGATTGGAAATATATCAGATCATTAGATTCTCAAAATATTTAGCAGACATTTATTTATAAAAGTCTGGAATTTTTCGGTTGATAACTTTGTAACCTCCCAAGTTTCCTTGCATAGAGGAGTGACTTAAGATTACTGTTGAAGATTCGGATTTAGGTGACACTTTTAATTTTGCTGGATCCCTCAACTGACCAGATCTGAGACTGCCTACTGTGATTTTTGGATTCTACTATCCACATTAGCATCCGACCCACCATTCTGTGTCACCATACTCTCGAGATAACAAAATCTGTCAACCTTCATTACAAGTTCTCCTTTGACTCTGAGATCTTCATGCCTTCGGCTGTTAATTTGCATTCCCTAGGTCTTCTTGGGGTTCATTTTCAGTGCAAAACTTTTCCAATTTCTCTTTGCAGATTCGATATTTTTCTTCCATATTTCTGAACGATTGAGCCAGGAAAAAGAGGCAAAGGGCAAATCTTCCAACTTGTTCGTTAGCCTCCTTTGGAGTTCTCTACATTGCGACAGAGATTGTTCCAAAACCATCCAGAAATATCTAGATCAAAATAGCAAACAAAATTTATCCCTATTTGATTCCCGAGTGTTTACCGAAAGGTTCAAAAAATGTTCCAGAGTGTACAACCCCGCAAGTGTACTTTTGAAACATTGCCTGGAATAGCAATATATCAAGAATAAGAGTTTAAAACAAGAAGTTGGAAGTAACATGAAATTTAATAAAATTTTAAGAGTTTCATGCGACTATACCTTTAATTAATTTAAATAATTGTGCTTGAAAATACCGTCAAACTGGTTTAAGTCGTTTTACAAACCCAATAATTAAGAACGTTATTGTCTTCTATTAAAAAATAAATAAATTATACGTTGAAATCATTTGGGTCTTCCATATTTCTGATTACCTGTGTTCAACCGTCTTACAGTAATTTGTTCCGTCTATTAAATCATTTAAATGTACCTGAAAATGAAAAAAAACAATAATTTTTTCTGGTTAATTTATTTTTAATATGTAATTTTTCTTCCAAACTTTTTATTCAGGCACAATTATTTGACTTTGGTTTGTTTCAAATGAAATTCAAGAATTACTGTTGAAAGACATTTTACACACCATAAAATATCTCCCTCCCATAGACGATGACTCCAGCTTGTTATATTATCTTCGGAATTCCATTAAGATGTCTGATACAGATTAGTGTTGAAATATTACGGGTATAGTAATTTCGGTAAGAGAGTATCACTGCCTTTTACTAAAATGTTACTTTTAGAAGGTCTTTTTTGCAGTGACTATTAATTTAACTAGTATAAAGTTTTAAGTAATGACAAAAAAGCCGAAGAAACAATGAAGAGAATGTTTATTTTTTTAATTTAATTTAATTTTAATAACTGAAATCCATAGCTCCCCTTTAAAAAATTAATTGTTAACAATCATGATCAGTGAATTTAAGCAATGTTTACCAAAAAGTTTCAAGCGAGAAAACTTTGAGTGCTTAGTAATCAACTAAAAAGAAATGTAGACAGAAAAATATACATCTCTAGTGTTTTGTTGAAGACTTTTCAGTGTTCAAAACACTTCGGTATCTACCTTTGAACGATGATTAGATGTTTTAAACCGCCTAAATAGATTAAAGAACTAAAAAAATTTTGTTATCTACTTGATTCAAAATTTCAAAGACAATATTTACAAGAGCATCATGAAAGGCTTTAGGTTTTATCTGCAAGTAAATAGCTGATATAAATAATATAATATTACTTTATATAAATCAGTCAAGTAAACATTCAACAAATAAAAAGAGGATGGTGAATGAAATGAGGAGATCTTGTATTTCATTTGACAACTAAATACCAATTAATAATTGAAAATAAATAAAATATTTATATATTTACATAAAATAAATAGTTTTTAAATTAAAATCGTGTACCTTTATTGTGAATTTATTTATAAAAATCAAACTATTATTAACAGAAAAAAAAAACTCTAAATGTCTAAAATAAACTAAAAATAGTCATACACTCAAATTCTCAGTGGTTCATAGCAAAATAAATGATTTAATTATTTGATTATTGTATTTACGATTCTATTTTTCTAACTACACATATCATCAAATGAACTTTATTCGAGATCATCCTAATTTAATAAAAAAAAAAAAAATACATTTTAACACTGTATTATAGAAAAATTGTCACAAAAAACAAATTGTAAATTATTATATTTCTGACAAAAAAAGAGTATTGTAAAATGTTGTAATTATCATATTTTTTAATAACAAATTTTAATGTAGACCAAAAAATGGATTTGTTCAACAATTCATTATTTTATAGAAACAAATGATGATAACTAACATAGATATGTGTTTAGATACTCGACATATGGTTCAGTATCAATTTTTTTAATATAAGAATGCATAAAATACTTAAAATATATGCAGTGCATACAGTTATAAATACACATAATAATATGGTTTGGAATTATATATATGCTTATTAGCTAAATTTAAGCTGAAATTGTGGCAAATCAAACAGTTTACGAGAAAATGTTTCAAACAAAAGTTATAGAAAACAAAGGTTCTTTCGATTTTTCTTCTATATTGCTTAAAAAATTATAGATCATAGATCGTCATGGAAAAATTTCAGCTCTATTTTCGTCTAAAATTTCAACTATATATTTTCGTTTTTGAATTTGAGTGTACAATGTTAATCTTGGTCACGGACAGACGGACGGACGGACATGCAGAAATTGACTAATTAGATGATTCTATAAATACCTATACCAAAATTTTGTTTGTGCTGTCCATATTTTCTAGTGTTATAAACGTTAGACTAATATTAATATACTCCGACATATGTATACCAATTGTTCACAGAATCATTTTCCACGGGGAAAAATGGGGAAGTCGATATTAAAATACACATACATATAAACACTTACGTATACTTTACTATAGAATCAACACATACATACTATAATATTGTTATTTTTTGTCAATAGCAAGAATTATATCATCAAAGCCAATATTGAATCTTTTAAAAAGATTGTAGTATGTATGTGTATTATGTGTTGATATAAACATACACTTATAGAACACTTAACGTATTATAATACACAAACCCCTCTGTCCTTAATTTTTTTTTAATATACAAATAATAATATTTTGCTGTTGACTGAATTATTATAATAATAGTTATGACTGTTAAATTTTTTTGTGTAAATATGTATTTTAATATTGACTTCCCCTTTTTATCATATGGAAAATGACTATGTGGACAATCGGTATATTCCTAGTAAGGATACTTAATTATTATACTAAGCGTGAAACTTAACTACAAATCGCATCCCGTAACAGTAATTTACGTTTCATCAACAAATCGGGTCTTTCCTAGTAATATCTAGTGAAATAGTTACTCGATTCAAAATATCGGTATTATATTCAGATCTTTTCGTCCAATTTGGATTTCAACCGAAGTTTAACATAGTATTCAGTATTTTTGGTTTAAACTTATTATAAATAATTTGCATCTTATATTGAACAAATCCAATGGAATCTCAATATTTGGAGTTTCTAGCATACATGCTGTAAATTTTTATTATCATATTCATTAAGGCAGTAGAAAAACTAGCGAAAACACATTGTAAAAACATTTATAAAAAAAAAAAAAAAAAACTTAAAAAATTGCAAATAAATAAGTAGAGTATATATTTATAGCTAGTAAATTGCAAAAATTTATATATGGATTGTCTCAAAATATGTCTTTTTAAAAGGTTTATCTTCTATACTCAAACATAAAATAGGATATTTTGCGTTAAATTATTTCAAAATTTTGACTTAAAAATCAATAAATAATTCTACAAGTAATATTTTTATATTATTATTGAATTTATATTTTAAGATACAAATTATCTTCAGAATCAACTTTCATGTGACAAAAAGAGGAAATAATATTAAAATATACACAATATTAACGTACACATATAGAAAATTCAAAAAAACTAAGGTACGTATTATAATACGCAAACCCCCCTTATAAAATTATAAAAATATGTGTATATTTCTTATAAAAATATGTGTATATTTTATGTAAATGTATTTTAATATTAGTTTCCCCTTTTTGTAATATGGAAATATGGATTTTGTGGCGAATCCGTATACTTTTTGAGCCAATTCATATAGAAAATAATCATTGGTGCATAAGATTAGGCACAAAAAAACAAAAAATATTTCTATTAAAAATATTGTGATACTTTGTAAAATTGTGAAAAATTAATACTAAATTTCATGTCAACAGATTTGTACATATAAATTGCATATAAGAAATAATAAAAGACAAAAAAAAAACATTATAAATATTTACAGTGTTAAATATGTATTTTTAAAATAAAATTATAAATTATAAAATATTAATAATATAAAAAATTGCACATAAAAGCACAAATTGTAGAAAAACAATCCATTCGATTTCGAATATTTCCAAATACAATGTATGGTAGAAAGCTTTTATAAATTAAATTTTTTTTCATTGTCTGAAAGAGAGGATTAAAAGACCGACGTTTCTTAAGTCTAATAGAATGAAATATAAATTCGCAAGATCGGGAAAAATTATCACATTCAATTTTTTTTATATTTACATTCCTGAATAAGGATCAAGAGTTTGCTGGCCGAAAGTTTGATCCCAATTTGTAAAAAAATTGTTCTTTGTTTTTAGTTACAATTTTACATTGTTTTTGTTTTTTGGTAATTATATTTTCATACAGTTGGCCTTCAGGATAATCCGACCTTATCATCTCATTAATAACTGAATAACTCAAATTCTTTTTCCTATGAAAAGTATGCCGACTTTATAAAATTAATTAACATCAAAGTTTGTAGACTCATCTACCCAATGTAGACAAAAATCAAATATTTTACAGTAGTTCAACATTTTATGACTAATGATTTTTGGAATCTACCGAAACTGATCAAAATTTAAAATATTCAGCCACGAGTACAATTCAAAAATTATTAAAATTTTATAGCATATATTTTAATTTTAAGCATACTTTTCGTGAAGCTAAATCAATGATAATACTGCGGATTAACACTTGTGTTAAAAGTTTGCTTAAAATTCTGTTCGCCCAAATTGCGAATTTAGATGATAAACTAGCATCTTCCTGTATTGGCCAGTATATTGAATAGAACTCCAACACACCTACTATAATATTCCATTTCTGTTTACAACGGTCAACAAAAATCCGCCGAAGTTATAACCCTGATTATTCAACCAGTTTAGGATTTTATGTACACTAAATCTCAAGAAGGATTGACTCTTATAGTATAATTTATCACCTTCCAGTTTATTTGACACTTAATTTGAACATTAAGTGATGCCAAACTGACTCAATAAACAAATAAGTATTTGCTAAACACTTTTAATGAACTTTTGATAGAAGTATTAAATAAAACTACATCTCATCGTCAGTGTCTAATCCGAAAATATTATAAAATTAATGATTAATCCTCGATGCAAGAAAAAGTAAGAACATTACCAAATATGCACATTCATTGTAAATATTTACCGATTCCCAGAAAAACTTTGTAATCTAATTGTCATAAACGTCAGTGCCTGTATTCAAAATGAATGGGTTTATACAAGAATAAATAATTTTAGAAATTTTAAGTTGATAATTTTATATTTTTAATTCGAATAGGGTGCGTAATAAAATGATGCATACCTACTTTATTTGAATCGAAAATTTTTACAATACATTAATATTACACCAATATGACAAAATCCTCATTAAAATTCAGAAGAAAGTCAACGTTTTAGTATTATATCTATTTCTAGACTCTTATTTTCTTAGTATGCTGGACTTCTTCCATTACTATATATTAATACTTTAGAAAAATTAAAGGAGCCAGAAAATGGTTTTACGAATTACATATTTTCACTTTCTTTTTCTACATATTGCCTAGTCAAGCAAGTCAAGCAAATTAGTATTCTTTCCAGAAATACTTACATTCCACTGAAACGGAAAATAAATACTTACTGTAGGTCATCGTAACCAGCATTTGCTAAGTATTGCATCACAAGCAATGTTAGCGGACATCTAAGACACGGTGATAAGCAAGTGCTGTAATATAAAAAAACACCGCTCAAATTTTGTCTACATCTTCTTTTGCTCAACTCTAATGCTTGGATTGTACGAAACAAGTACAGTAAAAATCAAAGAGGCAGCAAAATTATACTAGACCGAGACAATAGATCTTCCGTGAAAGTATTTATTCGGTAATGTCTTTATACGTATCCAGTCCTCGGGCGAGAATACAGTCCCATTACTGTACTCGTTTCAAGCCACCCAAGTTTAAAATCATAATATATAATTTGTCATATTTTTGTATTGCAAAAATTAAAATAAAATTTTATTTGATTTCAAAACTCACAAAACAAAAAATTCATTGTGAAAATGTGAATATTTTTATTATAAACAAAATAAAAGGTGTTTGTTCATAGGATCAAATGAAATATGTAGCAAAATAAAACACACTTTTAAACAAAACTACACTACTTAACTTAATGTGACTTATAAATGTATATGTATATTATTAAATTACACATTAATGATTAGATAACGTTAAGTGATTAAATAATAAATTATAAAATAAATATTAACAATAATTAATCATAAATTTTTAAATTGAGAATGAAATTATGTAACCAATTTTTTTTTGTATGAAAAATTATCAGTAATTATATTATTTTATTACACTGTAAATTACACCTGTACAATGTGAAATGGTATCAAATGAAGTAAGCAAAAATAATAATTCATAAAAGGATTTTTAACTCCATTGAGATCTCAACCAGTTGTATCATTCATATATTTAGTACTCCTTAATTGGTAGTACCTATAAGTGGAAGCATGGCCCATGAAATGAGACAACAAAAGGAAATATTTAATTAGACAACCACTAAATTAAAATTTAGTGCAATGATTGGTCGACTTTTCAAATTAGGGTCGTTTATAATTAGGTGTGTGACTAAATGTTGATTTTAAATATCGGTACCTCGAAAAAAATTGTCTGTCAATCTCAGAGTCACGGAGGATTTTTTTTAACAACTATCTCAAAATTACATTTCAATGATAATGAGGAATTCAAGGGAATATGCATGCATACGTACTGGTATGAAAGTAATACCTAATATTTTTAAATTTTCCAAATTTTTAGAAACAACTAATTTTAGCGTGCAAAGTAATAAAATTTAGCATGCCACTAAACATGCATTTTTCTAAAAATAACTAAGTATCCGTTTTCTTTAAATAAAACTTCTATTTAAATTTTTTTGAACATAAGAACAACAAAAATTGGTTAAAAAAATTTGGAATTTTTTTCTCAAACTTCAGTCATTCTCTTTCATTTTCATATCAAATAAAAAATTGAATTTCATATTTATAAGACGTTTTGGAATTATTAGCAATCAAACTTACTTTGAGGATGGCATCTTTTTTGTTGGATTCTACCTATTCATAAGAACTTATCTAAATTTGTGAAGGATTTCTAAATATTAGGATATCGATGAATGTAATAATCCAATGTAATAGAGACCAATGAAAATATTTTTGACAACATTTAAAATGTTTTGTATAAATTGTATAATACAAAAAATTCACTTACCTTGTACGTAAAATTTGCATTGTATAAGTGTAATTTGTTAAAAATTTAAGTTTTTTAATTTGTAATAATATACCCATGTATATCATATGATTAATCGATTGTATCAAATGGTAAACACGGGTTAATTAACCATTATATAAGTGTTAATAAAATTTTATTATGTTTTTGCAAACAAATATTTCTGTTTTTATTATCGTTATATAGATTTAAAAGAAATTAATATATCAAAACCCAAAAAGGAAAGAAAATGTTATTTAAAAATGAAAATAAACAAGTTCAGCATTAAAAAAGAGTTTTTGTTATTTGTAGGTAACCTAATTTTAAAATTTCATAAAAAAACACAAAAATTCATTTTTTTTTTCTATTATCGATAAAAACTTTGATTTTGACTAATTTGGATTAATTAAGCAAAAACAATGCTACTTATTAAACGGAAGATCTACTATGGAAGCTTCTTAACTTTTTCCACATTTTTAGAGATTGATTATGAAGAAATACAATGTATATTACATGTTATTTAATTCTACAGCTGTTTAGGAGCACACACCTTTCTGTCAGTACAACAGCTATGGATAAACCACATATACAGAGAGCTATAACTCATTTTCAAGATAGTTTTCGATTAAATTTTTTGCAAAATCTATCTAAATAAACAAATGAAGATAACAACTAATAGAGTTAATTGTTTAATTACTCGACATGTTTGAATTTCATTGTTTGGACTATTTTTATTTAGCATTCATAAAGTACTACAAATATCCAGTCTATACAATTAAATATGTATATTGCAATTACCTGTTTGTGTTCATTAGCGAAATTTGAGCTAAAATTGTGGAGAACTCAAATATTTTACGAAAAAATGTTTCAAACAAAAGTTGCTTCAAAAAAAAACATTTGTTTTTTCTTCATTTGTTTTTTATAGTTTAAAAGCTCATTCACGAACTTAAACTCACTCTGTATGTTTAGAATACGTCACTAAAATTTCAGCTCGCAATCTCTTTTTGTTTTTGAGTTATTGCAATAACGGACGGGCGGGTAGTCGAAAATGAAGTAATAAGATGTTTCTATGAACATCTATACCAAAATTTTTATTTGTGCGGTCAATATTAGGTAACGTTACAAACTTTAGACTAATATTTATATACTCTGACATATTATGTATGTCGAGAATAAAAATAACTCAACTCTAAATTTTCAAATTTAGCTTATCATAAATACGGATTTTAATCCACAATGTTTTTCCAAACAAACCATTTTAGGGCTAAAATGAAAGCCCAATTTTCCCAAAAAATTATTTATTGTAATCACATCGTAATGTAGTCGTACTTCTGAAGATAGGGCGACAATAAGTTGGGTTAGAAGTCTTCAACCGAATTCTATAACAAATTTTGTGGAAAAAGCAATCTGCGTTTGTTAAATTTTGTTATTTTATAAGATAAAAATTCTAAAAAATTTAAGTGTTTTGGATTTCTAGAGTAGCTTATGTCTAAAAAATACAAAAGTAATACTTAAGCTTGCCATAGACTCAAATTTTGAAGATCACAAAAAATTAAATAGTGTCAGAATGAAGCGCTCTAACGCGGCTTTCAACGATTCTTCTTTTGCCTTTTGATCAGATAACAATATTTGTGAATTATCAAAATGAAAATAATCCGTTAGTGATAAATTGGTGAATTGACCACTAGAATTAAATCGCTTTACTCCAAGATAATAAAACCTACCTTATTTCTCAAAAAATATACCAGTGGTAATTTGATGCAATATGATCGATCCAAATTTTAGTGCCGCTGAGCCAATCCAAAGATGGTTCTAAGTTTTTATTTATATAATGTAAAGAAGGATTAGAAACAGGTTAAGCCCATGAAAGCCAACAATTTTTTAAAAGGATTTTATTTAAAATTTCATTTGTTACAATATGCGTTTTCAATTTTTTTTTATTTTTGTTTCATTCATATTAGTTTTTGAAAAAATGAAAAAATTTAGAAATACATTTATATACTCCCACTCATAAATCAAAAAAATTATAATTTGTTAACATTTCGTGTCAAGTAACCCTCTTAGTATTTTTTTAAACAACATGCATGGTTCAATATTATATCTGTCCATTAAAATTTACACCAAGTACCAAAAACTGTAGAGCTTCTAAGTTAATCAAAAAAATGATATATATAATTTCATTTTTTGAAAATTCGATTGAATCAGATTGGAAATGTATGGTTAGATTAGAACAGGGATACTTAAAACTAAATCATTTATATATTTTTTTCTTATAAATAAAATTAATAATTTAAAATTTGTTTTCTATTTCGTAAAATATTAAAGTGTTGATTAAATTATAAAAAAAAAAGAACAAGTACTCGACAAAGAAAGTAGAACAAGTTATTTTACTCTGAATTTAAGGAAATTGTTAAAAGTACAGCTAATATGTTTAAGAACAAGAAAAATCCTTAAAATCGTTCTCGTTAGTCCACTGATCACGCATTCAGTGCGTTATCACATTAGGCTTATTTTCTCGATTCTATTTTTTTGGGTAATACGTATTATATTATAAATATATATATAATATGTACTGTGCCGTATTGCATACTAAAAATAATAGTGAACTATTATTTATAAATGAATATAATAACAACCAATCAAATTTCGGAATGCAAATGTTCACGAGAAACTTTTGTTTACAATCAATGGTCAACAAACACGATTCAAGTACAATTTTTCAAACAATTAATTTGAGCCATAGTTATATTAAACACCAGAAAACGCCTAATTTAAAATAGAAGTGGTTATTATAACTATAACATTAATTTGAATCGACTAAGTGTATTTGAAGCCTTTTGATTCGTCATAAACATATGATGTTCTACTTTCAATCTGTAAATTTTTGCAGCAAAATTTAAAAAAAATGTATATTCCATAATCTTAATAGCCCATTTAATGAAAATGTACAATTATATCGCGGGAAAACCAAACATACATTCAGTTTATTCCAAGTCAGTTTAAGCACTGCTTATACTGACTTGTGATGCAAACAAATACTTTTAGTTCCATTAATGTTCGATTAGCAAGGCTTATAAAACGCATGTAGTTTTGAAAACACAAAATGTTATGTGTTCAAATAAAATCATAGTTTCTTAAAAATGAACTGACTAAATCCCCAAAAAACTGTTTAAAAAAAACACAATTTTATTTTACAAGTAAAAATAATTTGATAAAAAATAAAAATCATTAATAATTACATTTAAAACGTGAAATCATTTTGAACTTTTATAATGAATAAATCTACACTTATCTACACAATAATATGACTAAAAAAAATCACGATTGTATTTTAGAAAGGCTTTAACTCGATTATCCTCCATAATTATTGAAGTAGATCGCATTTTATTATTTAAGCAATTCGATTGCAGCATATATTGTGATGACTTATTAACTAAAATTGCCTTTGAGGTGTGAGAATTTGTCAAAACCTATCTAAAATACTGTCGGATTGAAAATTACGATGAAAATAAGTGAGAAAAAATATATTCTTTTAGGCATATAATTATAAGTATGGTAAGAAAAAAAAATGAAGTACTATATATATATATATATGGCTAATTTTTTTCCCCTTTAGTAATGGATCTCAAAACAAAAGATATGTAAAACAACAATTATTTAAATATTTTGAAATATATTTAAAAAAATTGTAAATACAACGAAATATTTTTAAATAAATTATCAATTACATACTCAGTAAAAAAAAATGCGACATACGAATCTTTCATACTTATTTAAAATTATAAAATATACTATTTTTATGAGAGTTAAATTATTTTCCAAATTTAATTGTCTTTATTTAAATAAAACATTCAATTAAAACTAAATAAATCATAAAATATATAATAACAATCGTGTGATAAATTTTAAATAAGCTTATAGGATTCAGGTCGTCACAATTGTTTTTTGTTACCAAGAATATATTCAAAAATATTTCAAGCGAACTGTTAGAAGCTTCAAATAACCAGAAAGCGATATGCCTTCGCGACAGACCTAATATAATTATATGAATATAATTATATTTTAAATAATTGAAAATTCATAAAAAATTTGTATAGTTCAGTTTAAAACTGTTGGCAAACTTAGATTACTGGTATATCTCTATTAATCCCAAATGCAAATATAAAAAAAATGACTCTCCATTTTTGAGACTTTCCATTTGAGACAAGTTTGAAAATATGAAAATTTTTAATATTTTTTCTCACATAAGAAGTACCAAAAAGTTTTAAATAGGCTACTAAAACTCTCTAAACTAAAATTAAAATATTTGCCAGAAATTGTTTTTTAGAAACATACCAAATTTTTCTATCGAATTTTCCACCCGACATTATTCATTTTATGTAAAAAATATGTAAAAATGATTAGATATACTATATATATACTAATATATACATTAAGTTTTGCTTCAAAAAAAAATAAACTGATATAAATCAAGACACTTTCATATTTTCAATGTAAGTAGATTATCTCATATCTGAACTCTTTATTAAGATATGCATAACTTTGAGATTGATACATGTGCAAATCTCATAAAATCAAATTTACATATTTATTATCGTACTACGAAGCTTTCTAATTGTGAAGTTTGTTCTATTTAAACTTCCAAGAGAAAATCAAGACTAATGGATACACAAAGTAATTCTGAATTACTTCGAGTCTTCTAATGAAATGACATCTTTCAAAAGGAATATTTTAATTTTTAACGATATTTCTAAAACCGTTATGAATACAAATATTGGTTTTAAAAAACCAAAAAATTCGAATTGTATAATCAATTTTAAAGCTTTTACAACAACAAAAAAATAGAACAATATTAGGTATTAAATTTGAATGGACAAAATTTGTTTTTTATTATACAATCTATTGAAATGAAATCAATTCACAGCTGCCAATATAATTTGCTGGTTGAAAAATCTGAATGTGAAATATACAAATAAAACTAGCAAATATTTTGGCACACCTTAATTTAGAAGAGGGAGTTAGTTGTAAGTTGTACGGTTACGATAACCACCTCTGTAGAACTGTATAATCTTAGTACATTAACATAACCAACTAGGCTTTTACCGCCAACAGCATGTACAGATTGAAAATAAAAGAAAAAAAAACACTAAAATTATGAAGAAAAATTAAAAAAAAAACTTCCTTAATGTTTTTTTTATTCGGCTGTCGCTGTCACTTCTGGCGCTGCTGTATCATTTGCCGGACACTCAGTTTTTTTTATACTGCATACATCATCTGATTTAACTTCTTTTGTTGACGAATCGGTTGTATCCATTTTTTCATCTTCAGTGGCTGCTGGTGTTTCTTTTTCTTTTTCACCATTTTCAATACTCTTCGACTCTGTATCCTTGATTTCGGATGAATTTACTTTACTATCCGTTTCAGATTTTTCTGGACTACTTTCACTATTGTTATTGCTTTTGCTTTCACTGGTTGTTTCAGCTGTTTTTTCATCGTTATTACTTACTTCATCAGTTTTTGTTGATTCTTTTTTGTCGGTTTCGTCATCTTCTGATTTTGCGACATCATTTTTTGTATCATTTTCCTCTGATTTTTCAGCTTCTGTTTCAGCTGTTGGTTCTTTACTTTCATCTTGAGAATCAGTTTCGTCTGTTTCTGGATCTTTGTTCTTCTTAGGACGACCACGACCAGTACCTAAAATGAATATACTTAGTGTTAGAACTCTTCATTTAAAATTAATAAATTATCATTGATAGCTGGCTGATATCTAAGCCAAGATAAAACAAGACCGGTTTTAATCAAGATAAAACAAGATCTGTTTCAGCCAAGATAAACCACGATGCTTGAAAATAAACAAATTGGGAGATTTTTTCATGTACAAATTTTTACTAGGAGGATATTAGTTTTTTGGTCTACTAATAATTACTCTAGATAAAGATAAAAAATTTCTTTGCTTTCAGCAATAGGAATTTGTGTATAAAGTTTTAAGGTTATCAATTGTACAAATGAATTTTCATTCAAAAAATAACAAACCTTTAGCTTTTGGATTTGGCGTAGAACTTTTTCGTTCTTTTTTGGCTGGAGGTGGTGGAACAGCTGGAGTACCACGAGCTGAAGATCGAGTTCTTCGTCGACCTTCTACTTCACCAACGTCACCTCCAAGACTCTGGAATATGCAATAACAAAATATAAAAATTGAATGTTAACCTTGGTTTAACCTTTTAAATTTAATCAAGTTCATTCTTAGCACTAATTTTGTAACTTTATTTTGATAAATATCCAAACTAAATTTGAACTTGATCTATTTTAAAAAATGTTAATGAATTACTAAATTTAATTAGAGCTTTATCCTGCATATTAAATTAAATGCAAGACATTGATAAAAGATCAAACGCTTACCTTTATTATGGCTTCTGATTCTTCACGTGCTTTGTCTATCACAGATGCACGGGGACTTTTAGTTTTACGTCCTTTTTTATCACTCTAAAAAAACAAATTTTAAAAATTAAAAAAAATGATTTTTAAATTTTTTCAACTTTCCCTCCAATTCTTTCATACTCTAACAACGAACAAGAATTAAACAAAAATATATACAATTACTATATACTAAAAAGAGATAGCTATACATGACGTTTGTTTATTATAAGTTCAATACAGTTACAAGTATTTATCGATAAAATACTTAAAAAATCATGGTATTAAAGTTTATAATTAGTTAGATTTCAGTAATAATATATAATGCAAGTTAAAATGAAATTATATTAGCATAAATATATTTATAATTTCAAGATCTTAACAGTATCTTTGGATTTCTATAAAAATGGCATTTTTCTTGATGGTCTTAGAACATACCAGATGCCATATGATAAGTAAATACAACGTTCACATTCTAAGCATTAGCACACACGATTACGTACACATAGTAAATAAATTAAGGAGACAATTTATTACAAAAGATTATTTAAAAAATAACACTTACCTGATTTTCATCAACATCTGTGTTTTTAGCATTCACTGCACCCACTTCAGACATTTTAATTAGAATTATTTTCAAACAATTACAATTATTTTAAAACACCAAAAACTTTTCGTTTTTTATAAAGATGCGTTTCACCCGGTCGCTTGATGTTTGTAATGCTAAATGGCGGAGAGCGTCGGTCATGTGACCACATCGGCATCTCTCGTCGTTTAAATTAACTTCAAAAAACGCGCGCATTATTTATTTCATAAAATAATTGTTTTTAGCGTAATCAAAAATATTATAAAAAAAGTAATATTTAAATTGGGATTAAAAATGTTTTGCAATTAAATAATGTGGTTACTTCAACAAACGGCCGGCCTATATATATTACATACGCAGTATTTAGTATAGTATGTAGGCTGGTAACGCTCTTTACATCCATTATTTAAATTGTGCGAGGCGGAACTCAATATATGTTTCGTAAACCAAGTGGAACATTCGAGTTAACAAAAATGTATCTTAAATGCGAACAAGTTTAAATAAACATAGACTTTGTTTTTAATCAATGAAGTGTTCAAAAATTTTTTTATCAAATTTAAAACTTTTTCTTAAGTAGAAAAAAATTATTTGAATTAATAACATTATACGGGTATCATTCTTGACCAAAACTTTTAGTCAGATAAATAGCATTGTTAAGATATTCCATAAGTCTTGGTGATAAGATTTAGCTATATTTGCAAATAATTTTCCACAGGAATTTCTAAGACAGATTCTCTTTGTTTACCAGAAACAAAATAGTATTATGAAACATAACACTACATGCGATGTGTCTATTAAGAAAATTTATTTTATTCGTAATTGTTATGAATTATTGAAGAAATATTGAAGAAGGTGAAAATGGTGGTGATAGCATCATCAAAATTATTTGTTGTAGTTTTAGTTTAATATTATATATTTTTAGAAACATCGAATAATATCTTTTAAATAAAATTAAAGAAGAACAACTTAAATAAAGTTGTTCTTCAAAAGACAATAGATTTCTCCTGAAACGACTTATTTAAGAAAAATTCGATAACTTTGTAATTGTAATGAGAAGTATTCATTTATTCTGTAGAATATGATTTAAAAAAAATTAGATTACAATTACAAAGTTATCGAATTTTTCTTAAATAAGTCGTTTCAGGAGAAATCTATTATCTTTTGAAGAACAACTTTATTTAAGTTGTTCTTCTTTAATTTTATTTAAAAGATATTATTCGATGTTTCTAAAAATATATAATATTAAACTAAAACTACAACAAATAATTTTAATGATGCTATCACCACCATTTTCACCTTCTCCGTTTCTTGAATTATAATTTAATGTATGAAGTTTGCTAATGATTTTATTGACAGTGAAAGAATTTGTTAAAAGTATGAAGAGATGAATTAGTATTTAATTTTACCTGCAAAACTACTTAATACATAATTCGACTGAATCTTACAATACTTTGTTTTCAAAATAGAGGTACTATGTAAATAATAATTTTTATTTGAACACTTATGAACTATCATAAATTCATGTCGAACATATTCTAAATATTTAAAATTAAATAAAATTAGTTTTTCTGAAAGATTATCTATTTAATTAAATAAAGACAAAAAGTAAATTATTATCGACTGTCTAAGTTAGTATGATGTTACAAATAACATTACACAAAATAAAAACAACGAAAATAATCATAAATATAGGTATATTTTAAAAAGTTTTTTTATACAGTCGGAGTACGTCTAAACCAAAATCGTGCTCTAAAATCATCTGAACATGTTAAAAATGCCGCTTGAACTGGAGAATGTGCAATCATACGTACAGGTCCATTATGACCTAATGACATTAACTGTTTCCTAGAAGCATTCCGTGAATTCCATGCACATAATGATGTAGTCGCTTCATCAGGGAACAGTACATAATCTTCTGTGTGATTAAATACTGCTTGAGCTTTATGTTCTTGTTTGCCTGTGGTTCCAGCACCGGTGTACGCAATTAGACATCGACTGGTTGTTAGTTCCCAAAGTTTTATTAACGAATCTTTCCCCGAAGATAGCAAATACTGTAAATTAATGTTTTGTTATTAGCATTCATATTTTATAATAATAATGAAATCAAAGGAATTTTTTATAATTCAATTATTAATTTAGTTACTATGTAATGAAATCTTCAATTTAGTTGAATTCATTTATTCTCATGGTTCTATTTCCTAAGAATTAATTGTTACTGTAAATGAACATTGGTTCTGTTCTGAATTGTATTTGAAATATTTCAAAAGAACTGATTATATCAAATGATGATATAATAAGAGACACATACACAATTTAAGAGTTATTAAATTTTGAGCTCTAAAAAATAAATAATAACTGAACAATATCCCTTTGTCATAAAGATATCTAAAGAACGAAATGAGAAACAACGCCGTAACAGACAACGTAATATACTTTGTACACACATACAAAAATAAGCGAATGCATCTTACCTTTCCATTTTTAGTAAATGCAACCGAACAAACTTCCGAACCATCGTGAGCTTTTTGGAATGTATTTACACAGCGATTCGAGACACCGTCCCATAATTTAATAGAACCATCTTTACTTGCGGTTGCAAAATATTTGGCATCTTGAGAATATCTGTGAATTATCCAGTATACATTTAGAATTATGCATGCAATTGAATTCTTATAAAATAAATATAAACTTCAAAGCTTAAGTTTATAATCTCCACTGGTCAAACAAGACTAACGATAGATAATCTCATAACACAAAAAATGATATGAATTTAATACTAGACAATGATATTTTCACGTATATTTTAGTCTACTAAATGTGAATTTTACTTCAGACTTACTTCTAACTTTAAAATTTATCTAAAAATAATGTTAAAATCATTTCAATTTTAAGAAAATCTAGTTTAGAAGATTCTGATTAACAATTAAAATTCACTATCTTCTGATTGTCTCGATCAATCCATGATACACAAAAAAATATTTTAAATTGAGATAAGATACTTTTATGTATGTTTTGAAGCTGAGTGCTACAAGCGTTTACAATATAAAAAAAAAATTAGTTCCGTACTTAATTGAATTGATGGCCTCTGTATGTTGATGAGATGGAATACTACAAACAAAACACTGCGAGGTATTTACATCGTATAATCGTAGTACTGGATGTGTTGTTCCAACAAGAATATGTTCGCCAGCTGGATGAAATGCTAAACATCGAATTGCCTCAACATCCTAAAAGTAAAACACAATTAAAAGAGAATTTAAACATCCTGTCGAGAGAAGTACATCTATATAGCTAAATGTTTAATTAATTTACCAAAGGACCAATGATAAATTTTCAAAATTGAAAAGAGAACAATCTTTCAATTCTACAATTCAATTCTTTATCTCTAAATCGAAATTGTAGAAAAGAAAAGTAACCTGTCTAGATGAAAGCCATTTTTTAAATTTTCCATCAATAATTCTCTCCCTTTAAATTATTTAGAACTATCACTAATTTGAATCAAAATTTCTTACAAATGCCAATTATTATTTAAATAATTTACTAACCGTAATTGTTTTATATGCTTTCTTCACCGATGCTTTGGATATATCAAACAATTTTACAGTAAAATCTCTGGAACCAGATGCCAGTATAGGATCACGAGGATGAAATTCTAATGCTGTAACTTCTTCCATATGATCGTATAATGTTCGAATTACAGGATGTCCAGTTGTTTCTCTTCCAGTTTCCACTTCTTCAGGTGCTGATTTTGCTAACATACGTTCAACATCTAAAATCTAAGACATTTACGAATTAGATTTTTATCTTGAATTAGCTAATGTATAAAAATCATTGTTTTATTTTATATGTGTAAACGTAAACCTTCAAGTCAGTTTGACACCCCTAGGGTAAATATTATGATTAAAAAAACAAATATGCAGCTGCACACATTAAAAACTTTCAAAAAGTTCCATTATATACACAGATTTGTGCTGGTGCACTGCCCAATTTTTATGAAACATATAGTATTTTTTACAAACTTTTATGCTAGCATCAACACTTCCTGTAGCTATCAGCTGCCCATCATGACTAAAACATCCAGCACGACAATTTCCTTTATGTGATGTTACATATGCAGTTTCATATAAGGCCGGTTCCGGAGCTGGTACTTGTGGTTCCGTTTCAAACTCTAAATCTGTTAAGATCAAATGTAAATAAAATTTAAAATAATTTATTTGATGAAATAAATACCTAATCCTGGCCCTATAGTATTGTCACCAATTCCATGATTCGGGGGTCTTTCTTTTCGATCTGGTTCATGTTCTAATCCGGCTATCATAATATGAAGTAGTCGATCACTAGGTGGGCATGGTGGATCAGCCTGAACCAAAGATGACAAACCAACAGCCACATTTTGGTGACCATCGTAAAATAATTGGCTAAATAAATAAAATATATTAACACTTTTGTGGATTAAAGAGGAAATATTTATTACCTTATTATTAATCGGTAAAGAAATTCACGACTTTTAATTAAATTTTTTGGATCAAATTCTTCTTCTTTCATTTTAAAATGTATTTACTTTTTTCCAAAGATAAATTTATTATATCGATATTGTGGTTATATTTTTAAAAATTTTGTTTATATTCTATACTATGGTTTATAATCTAAATTATTACACTGTTGCCAAATGTAATAAAAAAATAAAAATGGTGCTCCATGATAAGTGTAAATATTTTAATGATAAGCTATTCATATACTTTGTATCATGGATTATGTCGTAAACATAGATATGGTATGTTTTTGTAAAATAAGATAAAATATTTCTAAAAATATACAAATTTCATATTACTTGGAGCCATTATTTTTTTATATATATGTGAATTATAAAAGCGCATCTATGCATAAATACAATGGTCATCTTGATGTCTTTTGGCATTTTTCATTTTACGAATAAAAAAGTTTTGTTGAATATCCGATTATCACTGGAATGTGATTCTTACATGGCTATGCTATTTTTTTGCAATGCAATGCACAATCTAATGGCGAATTCATATGAGTGATGTAGCTCGATATTAATTTATTCGAAAAAATAACAAAATTAAGTTATTTTATAACTTTTTCTAATTTCACAGGTATTCTTAAAAATCATGAAAAAAAATGTTTTCTGTTCTTTGATTCTCAAGTGTAATTGATATCTAAAAAACACAAAAATAACTGTTTGAAATCGACCTTTATACATGAGTTCACGCAATATCTCAAAAATTACCAATCGTTAGATAATATTTTGTTTTTGAAATCTATTGGTAAAAAGTAACCTATAATTATAGTTTAAGAATTCGATAAAAATCCGTTTATTACGTATTTTAGACTCAAAAATTACAAAAAACGGGACTATTCAACGATTGGAAACGTAAATTATGAAATATCGCTTAAAATTTCAATTATCCTGAAATTCAAAAACACAGAAAGCTTTCATAAAAAATCATATTAAGAATATCAATAAAATTTAAAATAATCATGGTAGGGTAAAAGCACATTATCTTTCATGAATTCACTATTATTATATACATACTTATGCTCCTGAATAATAAAAATCATTTTACGCATAGGTCTATAAAGATAATTTATCTATGATTTTAGCCATAAGTGTAAAAGTGTACTGACTTTTGGCAAATTTACAGCAAAGTGACAGGAGATGAAAGTAACACAATCCATTGAACTGTATGAAATTACTATTGGAAATTGAAAAATTTATTATTATTAATTGTGCAATCATAAATTGAAGTTTTAATGAACCTAGCTCTTGTTTTGATTCAAAAAAGCTTGTATTTTAATTATTAAAATTAAAGAACTCTCCAGGGTTGCCAAATTGTGCTACTTATTGGTTTTAGAAAGTGTATCACATTATACTGGTTTTATCTTAAATTTACCGAAAATTTGTTGGAAACCCTGGACACTAACAAAAATTTTTGGCAAATGAAGCCTGTTATTAATTTCTGTGCCATGGGTAGGATAAAAGTAGTCAAGTTTATATATAAAATATTTTGCTTCGGTTAGAACACTAAACAAGAGCATAGAATAAATAATCGTACTTAAATTGAATATGACACTTATTCAGTTATAAAAGCTAACCATGATAAACAAAGTTTTATTCTACAGAAATTGGATAGGAAATTTCATTGAAAAAATGATTTCCTATCAAAATTTGAACAGGAAATAATTTCATATTCAAAATTTTGAAAAAGAAATGAAATTTCCTTATATTGAATAGAACTTTTTTTACCAGGAAATGTTAAATTACAGTATCGAATTTCAGCGACTCTTCTGTTTCAGAACTCTTTATTAAAGAGCATAGAAAATATGGAAAATCCTTCTACCTTATCGCACTCGTCTACAAACTTATAACAGCTACAGAATGATGTCACAATTATATTTCTCCTACACCGTAGACTTTTTGTTTTGTCATTTGTGCTGAAGAAAAGAAACTAAATGTATTATTTCAGAAATATTTTAAATAGAATTTTATCATTTAAGATTATTAAATAATAAAATCAGTCATGGTAGTTATAAGATGATACAAAACATATGGTAGAATAAAAACAATTATTATGTTACTAAAAAAATGATTTATTAAGATATATAACGTTTCTTATACATAATGCATGACTATAACTATGTGTGGAAAATTTTAGTTTATCGCATCTCGTTTATTTTGACTTTCCAACCAACTCTTTTCAATTGTTCGTTTCATGTCATCATCACCGCTGTTGTATCTATAAAATATTGAAGCAAATTAGTTGTAATGTTTTGCTGTTATAACTTTTTTATATTTTGTACATTTTTCTTAATTGAAGATATTTGTACAAATTGTTTATATTAATACATAAGATTTTACCTGGTATTTATATAAAATTTATTATTAAATACAGTCTAAAACCAGAAAATTTTATAGATGATAATAAAATTTTGATTTAGGTATTCAAAAGAAAAACTTAAAAACGAAAAATTTTAAGTTTTCAGGGGTTCACATAATTGACTATCTATATTGTGTTATTTTATGTATTTTAATGTTTTTTTTTTTTTTTTTCAAACAATCATAAATGGTTCAAATATTGGTATCCAATCATAACCCAGGTAGTAAAACAAATGACAGTATTAGTTATCTTCAATTGCTATACTTACAAATTTTTCATCATATTCATCAAAGCTTGTGATGGATCTTGATCTTTCATATCATCAAATTTAGGCGCTTTAGCATCACTAGCTTTCTTCTCAAATTCAGTAATATGTGACCAATTTTGTAATTTTTTCTTAGCCAATGACACAATTACCATATCATTTTTCACTTTCCATGTACTTTCACTAATATTAATTGGATCCAATAATTTATTTATTGTTAATACATATTCCTTGTTTTCTAATCCCACCACGTGTAATTCAACTGATCGATCATTGTTGAAGTTACAGTAAATATTTTCGGGTGCTAAAGTATGCACATTTTGTAATGTTACATATAATTTTACAAATTTATTTGTTTGATCCCAGGCTGAAAAAATGAACTCACTTAGAAAATGTGTAAAACAGAGTTCAGTGTTTAGGATTTTCACCACTAGTTTAAACAGAGACTGAATATCTGTGCTATATAACCAATTTTATAATATGATTAATATTTTAATATAAATCTTTGCTGGCACCAGAAATTAAAAAATCTATTAGATGCAGGCAAAACTTCTTTAATTTTTTGTAAGTTATTAAGATTTAATATAGGTATTTACCATAATTCCTTAGTGTTACTTGATAAAATTTTGATGTAGCTCCAGCTGTTGATGGCGTTACACTTTGGGCATTTTGAGGTTCACTTTTTGATAATTCACTTATTTGTAACTTTAATTTCGATTCTTCAATACTCAAAATTTCTTTAACTTTTTGCCTGGTCGCTGTTTTTAATAATGACTGTATTTCGGCAATATCTAATTGTAACTGGAAAATGAAAATACATTACGATTTTGTAAGCCGGTTTATAATTAATTGTACTTATAGTTTATTAACTTACATCATTTAAAGTGCTCATTTTGATAAATTTTTTACAAGAAACCCTTATTAAAATTCTTACTTCAAATCGGTATTGACAGACATAGGCGGTAAACTATTTGATGTTATTATATTGAGATTACGCAGAATCAGTAATGAATAATGGTAGGGGGATAATTTTCAATAAGATTCCAGAATGCTCGATACGGAACGTTCTACACTAAGAAAACTTATTTGTGAAGAGTAAGAATTATATTTGAAAAGAAGTAATACAAATTGATACATTTTAGTGAATAAAGTTCATTTTTTTCAAAAAGTCCTTATACTATGATCGTACAATCTAGATTTTTGCATAATAATTTATTCTGCCTTAAGTTGGTGAATTCCTATGAGTTACCGTGAATACTTTTGCTCCGCCTTGTTAGCGTCCCTTTGATAGATATTTCCAAATTTTCTTTGAGGAAATCTTTTGGTTACAATTGATAACCGTGATCAGATTGATCACACCTGAGTCAGCCTGATTTGTTAACCTACTAAGTCCATTTTGAAATAAAATGAGCGTTTGTAAAGACTAGAAAGTTCATTGTATTATCTACAGTTTGGTAGAAAAACGATATTAACTTATAAAGAAGCAGAAAGGCTATGTACAAAAAAATGAAAAATGCATTTTTAAAACGATATTCTGTTAAGTTAGTTACTTCCACAGTTTTGCACTGACATTGTTCCCACTTCTCATTACAATCAGAACATTAAGGACTTGGCAGTGTTTCGCACCGTATTATTTTATTGGGGGAAGTATATAGCCGCCGAAATTCCCGCTATTTACATTATTTTTCTGAATATTGAGAATAAAAAATATGGTACTAGTAATACTTTTCAAATGTTAAGCTAAATTAGGCGAACCAACGGGATTCATGGAATTTTGATTTCATAATGAATATAAATATTAGACAGTTTTTTCTTTTTGTAAATTTAGCAAGTTAACGAATCAGGGCGACTCTCTATATTTTATCGTTAGATCATTTTTAGTTTTTGATTTATTTTTCATCGAAAAGTGTATAATCCAGCGTCCCATTCTGAAACTGAGAAAATTCTATAAAGGGACGCTGGGCTAGACACTTTATTAATAACTGCATTTCAAGTTTGGTCATTTGTAGTTTTAAAATTTTTTCTTTTTATAGTTCATATTCTGATTAATAGCTGTGTTTCTCAATTGGCCATTTTCTCAAATTCACATTTTTTATCCACCAAGGAGGTGATACTAGCGAGGGGGGTCGTAACATTGGTAATATACAGCAAACGCTAGGTATTTCAAAATATTTAAATCTTTAGATAATTTTTAACAGTTATTATCGAAAAATTTGCATTTAAAAGGTTTAATTCGGATATCCAATATTTGAAAAAAATTCTTTTTTGATTCCATTTTTTAAACCGCAATAATTCAAAGAAGATGATAATGCGGTATGTGTACAATTTAGTATTACAACAGACTTCAATAATTTACTAATGTATTAAAATTTATGCCAGCATCAAAAAGTTACATATTTATCTTTTAATTTAAAGTTTTTTTACGTAGAAAAATTGGCAGTTTTTAGTAGTTTTTAAAGAAAATAAATTAAGCAATACATAATAATTCATAGAGACGCTGGCATAGAGCAAATTTTTTATTGGCACTAACTCGACATTATTATTCAAATTCGGAACGACATGACCAAAACGATTTCCACAATGAAAATGCAGAAAATCCGATAAAGAGATGCTTAAAGAGCGGAGCATCCGTGATTATTGTTTTATTATGCATAATAATTCTTTCTGCCATCGGTTGGTGAGTTTAGCCACTATAAAATGTCGAGAATGTACTATTAAAATGAGGTGGTATGTCTTAGAAGTAAATAGTACTTAGTTAATTCGTATTTTGATAGATAACACTACGTGCTTTCTTAATATCATTGAGCGCTTGATTTTATTTTAATTACATTCTATATACACATCTATAATGTTGTACATATTGCCTACATGAATTAAAAAACTTTCTGTAATTGAAACTTTAATTCAATTAATTTAATTTTATTAGTTTTTATTTATTTTAAGCTAGTTAAACTTGTTTATCTTATGTCGTTCTGGTAACTTTTTTCACGTTGAAAAATAAATATAGGATAAGGATATGTATGATTTCAATAAAATAGGTAGAATTTTTTTTTATGAAATACATTTATTTGCTTAATAATCAGTCCTTACTTTCTCATATCACATTCAATCACAAATGTTATGTCCACAATTTAATTGCATTTATGTTTTGTTTCCGACATTTATTTAAAATAAAAACAAAACATAAATATTTCCAATTAATTGTGGTTCAATCTATTATCAATGCCAATCTTAGACAATTGGTACAAAAACATATAATTTACTCATTTTTTTTTAAATTAAAATTGATAATTTTATCCGTTTTAATAGTTGTTAAAAAATTATTTTAGAAATGCTATGTTAATAATAAATGAAACCAAATTACTTTGATTATAAGTTCTACAAAAAAATGTTTCAATTAAATATGATTTAAAAAATAAATCAATCATTTAAGATTATTAATTATTGACAGCTAGCTGACATTTATCTTTGTAAAGAGATTTACGCTAATCAAGTATCTTTGAAATGTGCTCTTTTCGCTACCTAGTGTTTTATTTTTTAATCACTGGGTACATAAAAATCTTACTACTATGAAAAATAATTGAGTGATACATTTATGAATTTTGAAATATTTAAAAGTCGTCGAGAATCATTTGAATCAATTTATTGGACGTTTGAGACATAAAAGAATAATTTTTTGAAAACTACTGAGTAATATTTTTCACAGACATATTTATTAAAATCAAAAATATTTATTTGCTGCTAATATAATTTGCGTTTGTTGTTAAAAAATATTTATTAGTTGTAATAATATTCTTTGCTTAAAAGTAGGCTAGTAGTATATCTCTATCTCTTTTGGAACCACGGTTTACAAAAAATAACCAAAGATGGCTTAAACTAGATTAGCATATTACGCGTAAAGATTCAATTTGATGCATCCATTGAGTAAGTCGTTAAGGGCCACGCGTTTCGCGTTTATTGCTCAATACGACACCAAAAGAAAGAATCAGATATTTACGCTTGAGTCAATTAAAAAATTTCTAAAATTTCAGAGAAATGAAAATTATATAACATATAATTTGTTGATTTGCAAAGAAAACAATATTAGTAACATTTTTTCGAGAGCATAGCGTAATGTGATTTTTGACATAATAGTTGTTTGTGTTTGAGAATAACATTTCCAAAATACGATAAAAATATCAATTTAATCAATTTAAAATTATCATCACATTAAAAATTATAAATTTATTTAAAAATAATTAATACTGATTGATAATAAAATTATAAATAAATAATTAATATAATACTACTCCAAACTATTTTTTTTCTTCTTTTTGAAATTCGATTTTTTACTACTAAAAATAAACACTTAATAATTTTTTTAAACTGTAAATAAAACATTTATCTATATATATATATTCAAATAACTAATTTTTATTCACGATTTTTTTGGTATTTACCAGAAAATTAATTGCTTGATTCCTTTAACCACGTATTGTAGTTTGATGTTCGTGAATCGGTAAGATTCTTGTGAGATTTTCGAACGTAAAAAAAAAATGGTTTTTGAATTTGTTTTTGAATGATATTTTTAGTAGAATAACACTAAACGAATATCCGGTAATTGTAGGCTTATGTGCTCGTTATTGAAATTTTCTGGACCCCATGAAAGAAAGTTTCCATAGAGCCTTTGAAAAGTAAAAAGTTATTAGACTATGTATAATCATTCAAATATAAATTTCTTGTCTCCGACCATTATTGTGCTTTTTATTTTTCTCAGAAGGAGCTTGCGTAATTTTTAGAAGGTTAAACATGCGCACTAACATGAATAACTTAATATTGAAGGCCGATTCTGTTTAATTAGTTAAATGAATATATTGTCATGAACAATTCAAAAACAAAAATATTAATTACTATTAAATATTGAGGAGAATCAATTTTATAGCTGGTTAATTATTGCTTATTGGTTTCATCTGCATTTCTATTGCTTCATTAGTTGGGCGCAATATTTAATTAAAAAATAAGTTTATGAATTAAAATATTATAAATAATACTCTAATTTTATACAGTGTGTCCCGCTTTAAGAGTTAGCCACCCTCTTAATTTTGGGGGTGGTAACGTCGAATCAAATGATTGATATAACCAAAACATATATTGCTTGAAGAATAATATTACATGGTGTAAGAATTTTATTGCTGCCATTATTTAATGGCTTCTTGATTTGTATTAATTATTTGATTCGTTGTTTTCACTTTTCAGAAAATAAGAAGATAATTATAATTGAAGCGAGGGAGGACAAACTGTATGTGTACAATTTTCTAATATTCTCTTAAAATACGAAATCAAAGAAATTACAATAAAATTTTCTTAAAATGTTTTACATTTTTTGTTTTAACGAGAAAATAAAAGTTTTCTCATACTTTAAAACAGTATGAATAAACCTTTATATATACAGGGGTGTCAAAAAAACTTGTTAGTAATTTTTAGATAAACAAAATTATTTACACACAACAGTAAATAATTTTAATTTTGAAAAAAAGATTCATACTTCAAAATTAGTTTACAATTGATAAATTACTACCTACCCCCCTCCCAACTTGATACAATATCGATCAATTAATTAAAACAATGCAACTTTATAATTCATTGAATTTGCGATTCCATTTAGAAGAATGGAAAGAATTTTTACTTATAGATACATAATCGTTGGTAGTTTGATAACAAATAACATCATTACATACAATCTAACTTCGAAATATGACATAGTTTTTGACACCCTATATTTGTTCCGAAAGAGACTGTGAGCCAGTTTTTTGAGCTCGTGTTGACATCAAAGCTCCGACTTTAAAAGTTATAATTCGAGATAAATGTATCGTATTTGAAATTGAATAGAAATTGAAGCTTTTCAAGGCTGTTTAAGTCAATTTGATTGATAAATATCAAGCACGACACAATCAGATTAAGTTTTCAGACGGATAAACCAAAATATTGATTAAATGTTTTCTCAAAATTAATTGGACAAGATACAAAATATAACTAGCACGACAATACTTTGCAATCTCATAATCAACGTCTTCACCGGAATGTATACGCCATTTCCAGTCGAATAATCAGTAAATTTAAATAGCTTTCATTTATAATAATATTTTATGCCAGAGAATACAAACACCCAAAGAAGCGTATAAGTCCCATTTTTTGAATACAAATAAAATTTAGTCCTTTCCCTGACCATCAGTTGCTGTTCAATGTCGGTATTTAATGTGATTACCAGTAGTGACCAAGAGATGGCTATAGCTGTTGAATGTCAGCAAATAATAGGCATCTATAGTCTTTGATAAAACGCAGGCAATAATGAATTAGATTTACGTGATTTATACTTGATTTTTACAATCTATAAGTGTTTGTGAATTCCATTGATGAAAAAAACACATGTATAGATATATACACATAACAATAACTGTCATTCAGTTTTCTAATTCATTATTGTATTTCAACAGCTATGGCTATCTCTTGGTCACTACTTGTATTAATTACCGATATTGAACAGCTATAGCAAACTGGTGGTCAAGCAAAGTACTAAATTTTTTTGAATATACAATAATTGGAAAGTTTCTTTGGATGTTTGTATTCTTTGATTGTGCACAAGTTGCATACATTATTTTTTACAAATGTGAAATTAATCCTCCCAGGTTTTGCAGCACGATAGTATCAATTTAGCACACTATTTTCTTTGCGGATAGTAGTGCCAAAACAAAGAAAATTTAATTAACATAAGTAAAAGAAATTAATTACACGACTTTGAGAAAAAGCTCTGATCTAGTGTGATTCGACAACCTTAAATAGTGTCAAAAAGTATATAAGCATGACTATGCCTTATGTAAAGTTTTATAACTTCAGTATCAATCGGATCAAAATTTTAAATAATTTTTTTACTCCTACGAAAATAATTACATAAATTTTGAATAAAATTTTTTTTTCTAACTGCACCATATCAATGGAAAAGATGACGATTCGTTCTGTCTCCAATCTATCGACAACAAGTGTGAACTTTTCATAGACATCATATAATATATTTAATATATTCTATTTTATATTAATATTATTGAATTTTTTTCATTATTATTATTAATTATTATTTTTTATTTTTTTTGTTTAAATTTAGAACTGTTGTAGAGAACATGTAACACAAACATTTACAAAGAACACCAATAATTTTTTTTGTTTTTAACTTTTGATTTTGTTTAATTAATAATTAAATTCAATTAGTAGGTTATATTAATTAAATATTACTGATTTACTATATAACAAATATTTTTCAAATTTTTTATGATACAATTTTTAATTTTTTTTTTTTTTTTGAAAATAAATTATTTTAATGTATTTTTATTATTTTTATTTTTATTAATTTTAGACACAAAATTTTTCAAATTTAATTTTTATTTACAATGTTTTTGCCTTTATTTTTTTTTTACTTAATTGCAATTTATCTAAAATAAAATGGATTATTCTAATTATCCAAAATAAAATGTCTAAAATATAGGAGAAATAAAAATGATATATATTTCTAGTTTAATATAATTGTACTTTACAATAATTTTACTTTAAGAGTACTCTACTTTTAAAGATTTCAACTTTCAAATATTTTTAAGAATTCGTTTTCTGTCAATTAAATTCTTAATTATTTATTTTCAGCAATGTTTAATAAGATGTCATAAAAAAGATGAAAGCGAATTTATCTTCATTCCCTATAATAGTTTTAAAGTTAAATTATTGTAAAGTAAGATTATTTTAAAGTAGAAATAATGAAAAGTGCATAAATAGTATTAGAAAAATTTTAAAGCTGCGATAAATTATAGTAGAAAAATGATACTGAGATAAAACAGTTTTTTTAAAAAAGTTTTAAAGTATAAACTAATTTCAGGAAAGATTTTTTGACAACCAAATGGTTTTTCATTTGGTTTAGCACAAAGTGAATACTGGGATAGTTCCTTATAAAGTCAGCAATAGCTGCATACCTTCCCTTTCCCTTCATATACCCCATCCTATTTTGGACTTATTCTGTACAATTATATGTATTGTTTAAAAAAAGAGAATGAATAAAGAATTGAATTATCAATAAAATTGCGATTTCTGCTAGATCATGTATATTTGGATAATTAATTAAAAATTTATTAATTAATTTTTTGTTTGTGCAATTAAGTTATTTAGACATATTTTCGAAATTTCATATTTTCGAATACATTAAAATAATTTTATAATTTTTATTACAATTTATTATAAAATTTGCGTACAGAAAAAATGCATTTATACGTGAATAGTTTTGTATGACCGAAGTTTATGTACGTTATTATTATTTGTATTATGGCGAATTTTACGGAATTTTATGGGGGTTTTTTTTTATTGAATGTATTAACATTGTCAGTCTGAGTATTATTTATGAAGATATTTTTTTAACTATTTTATTTTTTGTTTTAAATATTGTATTGCATTTGTTGTACTTTGAGGAATAAAATTTATTCATTTTAGGCACTTATTGGAACAATATTGAATTTTTATAAAATCATTTGAATGCAGTTTTTTTTAGATGGTTTTCAAAATTTGATTTATTCAAAATGAATTTTATAAAAATTAAATATTGCTATTTTTTTTAAATAGTTTTATGTACAAAATAAAATTTTTTTTATTAGGCAGATGTCGTTTTGGATCTTTTAATAAAAATTGTTCACTATTTCATGATTTTTAACGTATTATCGAAATTTCGTTGAATTTGTAAAAATTTCATGAAATGAACAATGTTTATTAAACGATCATGGCAGATTTATTTAACAGTATTGGAAAAATGCATTTCTTCTATATTTATTAAATTTTTCAAAGTTTTTTTTCACAATTTTTGAAATAATAGTACGTTTTTTTTTTTTTGGATAAAATTCAGACGAAAAATTTTCTTTAAAAATTACCTATAAATAAAAATTTTTTATAAAAAATTCGATTTGACAATTTTCTGCAGTAAGTACGAGATATTTTTACGTTTTTTTTTTCACTTCAAATGTGCAAAATGATCGTAAAATATAAATTTTATTTCCTGAAAATAAAAAATAAATCTAAATTATCTCACCCGTTTCAAAGAATTATGATTGTGCTTTTGCTAAATTTTAATGAAAAAATTAAATTTATTTAACGATCATTTTGTAAATTTTATATTAATTTAATACTTTTTTTTATTAATTTTTTTTTTTGTTAATAATTATTAACTAATATAGACGGATTGTTTGTTATCTGAACTATCTAATATAAAAAGAAAATTAGTTTGTGTTTGAGTAATTCAGTGTTTAGTGTAATTCATATTTCATATAACCTGAGTTTTATTTTCATTTATTGTTATTAAAGTAATAAAATTAGTTTTAATTGGGTTTGAGAGGTTTAAAACTACTGAAATAATTTCACATAAATGTGATCGAATTATGGGATAGGCGCTGGTAGTTACGGCATGAAATTGCGGATTTATAAACTACTGGATCGCTAACAATGATAAATACGACGGTGATCTGAAAGGTTTTTGACTTCAACGTAAAGATAGCAGCACTTGCCAATAAAGCTAGTCAATGTAGTTTTGCATCTTTTGACAGCTGCTCACCAAGATTTCAATTATTCTCACATCGACTCACTCAAACGACTGTCAATGAATAATTACACGTCCTTAATTGCTGAAATATAGGCAACTGTCAAAAGATACACAACTACATTAACTAGTTTTTATTTACGAGTGCTGCTATCTTTATGTCGTGATTAAAAAATGTTAAGATTATTAAACCAGAAAAATAAAATTTTATACTGTTTTTTAATTATCCACATGAAACGTAATAATAAAAGATTAATGAAGAAAAATGCAAGCAAACATCTATTAATGTTTGATTAATTGTATCTCAAGAACTTCAATAGATTTTGAAATTAATATCAAATGAAAATTAAATAAATTAACCTTTAATTTGTAAATTTCATAGACACAAGTGATTGAGTTTTAGCTTTCGTAACTGTTTTTGGAGAAGGGGGAGAGGAAGGATAGTACAAAACAGGATTATGCATTTCTTAACGGTACGTTATTTTCTTTTTATATTAGATGATCAAATTTCTCGGCGCTAAAATATAAAATATTCAGATGTATAAAAATAAATTATTTTAAATATATTGTAAATATTCATTATTTTGTTTTAAAATAGTTTGTTTTGTTTTTGTTTTAATAATGCATCAATACTTTTATTCGTTAAAAATGGTTTATGATTTGCTGATTGCTGATTGATTTAAAAAATTTGTTTTAAAATTCTATTTTGTTTGTTTGTAAAATTATTGTGTATATTTGAGTGTAGTTAATTACTATATGAGTTAGTTTAAAAATTTGCCCAAAATAAAATTACTAAGTAATTGCAAACATTTTTATTGCTATAAAACTATTTTTTGTTATTTATTTATTTATTAGGAACTTTTTGTTGCTTAATTATGGTACTATTTTTAGTTTAATTATTGTTTGTCGCTTGTTTTATATTTTGAAGAAAATTTATAAACAAATAATTGTCGAATTAGTTAAGAATTAAACGTTTTTAATATGAAAGTCAGAACATACTACTTGCGAGATGACTGAAATTGAATAATCATATTTTATTCGATTATCTTCGAGAAATAAATTTTAGATTGAAATTCTTCGACAGTCGCTTAATCTTAATATTTTATAAATTTTCCACAAACTTGATGAAATATACAAAAAAATTAATAACAGTTATTAGAAAAGAATAAACGAGATTTTGTTTGCAATTCTTGTAATTTTAATTTTGAGTGAGGTTCACGTTATTATTTATTTGTAAAATATGGAGGCTTATTTTCATGTATTGGAAATAAATTTGTTTCATTTACTATTTTGTAAAAAAAGAAAATTGATTGATATTTTGTTTTTATCTAGAGAGATTTTCATATTAAATATCATTGAATTATTTAAAAATTCTATAAAATTAAATCTATAATTAAATAGTTGTATATAATTTAGAAACAAAAATGTCAGAGTAATTTCGCACATATGGCAATATAGGTGAAATAAGAAGAAAATAGAGACATCTATAATAAATACAAACTCTATACCAATATACATTGCATTTTTTCGCGCACAAATAAATAAAAAAATAATAATCAGAAAGTTAAGAAATTTGGCATCAATCTTGATATGAAAATGCAAAGCTTGATAAAATAAAAATTTTAAAGTAAAAATAAAAATTTTGTTTTTTATTTATAGGATAATATTTGGGTAATTATTAATTGAGTAAATTGAGCGTGAAAATTGGAAGAAATACTATGTATATTGCATTTAAGATTGCCATTATTATAAATGTCACTTCTTTGGATTTTATTCATTTTAACACATTCAAATTTGTGTTCTAGTAACACACTTTAAACACGTCCCGATATACAGGCAAATAAATCGGAGCAGGTGTGCCAGACGCTGTAGGCAAGTGTGCACAGGCGTAGCGAACTACGCAAGTGACGGGAGAAGAATTGAAATTTAGTTTTTCCTACTTGGACAATCATGTAAGTCTGAGCGTGTATGTAAGTCACTGTGGCAGCTCTCATGTCTGTACGGTTTTTAGGTTAGTTGTTTTAGGTGCCAAACGCTGTAGGTAAGCGTGCACAGGCTTAGCGATCTACGCAAGTAATGGGCGGGGAATTGAAATTTAGTTTTACCTGGACAATTATGTAAGTCTGAGCGTGGCACCCCTCATGCCTGTAGAGTTTTTAGGTTAATTGCTGGTAGTTTCTTGAACCGTATCGTGTGTGGTCTAGTCTGCATTATACCTTACCGGTATGCCGGTCACGTCAACCTGTTAAGTATACCGTAACGTCTATGCCAGGCCTAATGTGCAATAGAAAAAACATATCTCAGTTCCAATACAACGCAATTTATGGGCCCCGTTATTTATCGACCCCGATAAATTTGAATTATAGGTATCGAATAAAAAGAATGTGACAAAATAATTAACATACATTATTTTTTTCGAAATTTTTGATAGAAATAACCTAATTTTTTTAAAATATAATTGATGATATTTAATACAAAAAGTTTCTCGTTTACGGTTGTTGTAGAAAAATAAAAACTTAAAAATAATAAATTACAAAAAAATATTGCTAAAAATTCGTACACTATTTCATGTATATAATTAATTATTATATTAATTAATTATGAATACGTTTTTATATATATTATATATAATATATACGCACTACTACACATTTAGAGTTATCCACAATAAGAATTATTTAGAGGTACATTTTGGCACAAACATATACATTATAATAAATATTACTATTTTTTTATATATAGAAGGAATTACTTAAAACTATGTGGAAAATGTAATTTCATTAGGTCTTTTCTAACGAGAACGATTCATTTTTTAAAATTCAATTTTATGATTATAAAAAGTTTTATTCAATTTTTAAGAGCATGGAAGCTTCTTATATTTTTAGCTGTGTGAATAGCTGTGTATTGTTAAAAAAATATTAATTAAGTAATAATAAATACATTTCCAGTTAAAGAATTCAGTTCATACATTTCGTTTCTGACGTCAATGTTTTCGTTTGTACTAGGGATCATTTCATGAATAGGAGCTTATGTACTAACCCCATCTGCTGGTACATACAACTAAGTCGGTAAGAATGAGATCTACTATAGCGACAACTCACGAATGCACTGGCGCTATCTGTTGTTGGAAAAGTGAACAAATTCAGTATATATGAGTATTATTTCTAAACTTCGTTTCTGCACTAACACTATCTGTTGTTGCATAAGTGAACAAACTGGGTAAGAATGAGATTTATTATATTGTGCATACTTTTCATATTATAGACAAATAACCTGTTATGCGTAGACGGATCCACGCAAAACTGACGGATGTATCAAGGATATATAAAACATAATAATTGTATCGGACTGGTATTTTTTCAGTGGACACTGATTTTTGAGCATCAAAACTCAAAAGGAATGGGAAAAATTGAGTATGTAAAATTCATTAAATTTCGTGTGTTTAATTAAGTTTTCAAATTGTAGTTCTGTGATTTTAATTAAATTATTTGTTAGAAACTTATTTATTAGAAATATAATTTTTAAATTTTTGAACTGAATTAGAATAAAAATTCGAGTATGAAAATATGAATCAGTCCGGTGTGTAATTTTATCAAAGTTTTAAGTAATACCTTGTATAATTTATTTAATTTTGATTATAAATTGTTTTTTTTTGTAAATAAATTTAATCTGAGTATGGGGAATAATTTGATAATAATTAATACTGATTTTAAAATAATATTTTAATTTTCTACCCGAAATATTTTAAATAAAATTATTCAATAATTTTTTCGATTTAAAATGTATTCCAAATATTTGTTGTCAAAAAACAAAATTGATAAACTCTTTAACAAAATCGATTTGAGGTAGTTTTTATTCCCCATAGCGATTATCATTTTTTGTATTTTTTTTTTGTTTTACTTAAATTTTACCATAAAGACACAATTTTTAAACATTTTTTTTTTTAACATTGACAAATTGACTATTTGAGAAATTCAATTTTTAAAGTCGAATTAAATGATTTTAAAAATTGATTTGTGTTTTAAATTAATTAAAATTAATTTTTGTTTGTTTTTAAAATTAAGTATAATACATATATAGTTTTTTTTTTTTTGTTATTATTTCAATCCAGTAGGAACATCAATTAAAAATGGGCTACATTTTGTGTGTTACAATTTTTTGTTTTATTATTAATATATATAAATGTTTTATATTGCTTGAAAACTCTCACTTTGAGTGTTATTTTATAAACAGATTTTACTGTAACAATAATATTGTGTAAAGTATTTAGTTTAAAATTTTAGACACAATAATTCAAATATTTTTTTAAAATCACATCTTAAAATTATTTTTACGACATTTTTGTGTGTTTTTATTTTGAGGTTTGCTAGTTTTAGTTTATATATCTCGGATTATTTGAGGTTTTCGAGATATATTTTATTAACCGTTAATCAATCTGTTTAAAAATCAAATAATTTTAAAATTAAAATTAGCACGACATATAGCGGTAGTTTTTATAACTGTATGTATTCGCAAAAATCATGAAAAATAATAAGAATTGCGAAAATTGTTTCAAACAAAAGTTTAATAGTTTGAAAGGTCCAAATAATGTTTTAATATCTTTAAAAAAATCCTTCGCGAAGCAATAATTGCTTAGATTTTAACATGCAATTTTTGAGAATTATTTAAAAGCTTTATATTTTCGTTCCAAATTTAAAATTTTCAAAGATTTAATATTTGCCTCTTACGAATATTTTGAAAAATATGTAGTTTACATAGAAAATATTAGTTTTTTACAAAAAAATATATATAAGAGATTAAACAGTAAGCATTTTGTATGTGAGTTTCCAATGCCACGAAAAATTTTTAAACGAAGTGTTATAAATCTTATTCTTTCGGATAAATTAAAAGAACATTTCGTGTCTGGAAATACAAAATTTTGTCGCGCTAATTTTACGGTTATAAAAAAAACTGACCACGTTATAATAAAAAATAAATTAGGAATTATTATTTTTTTAATAAATGTCTCAAAATAAATTTGAAACCACGTTATAATAAAAAATAAATTAGGAATTATTATTTTTTTAATAAATATTTCAAAATAAATTTGAAAATCATAAAAAAATATTATTTTTGTGTATAAGAATGTAGTGTTTGTTTTGTTTGTTCATTTATTGCTATTTTGAACTAAAATATATTAATTACCGCTAAACATTTACTTTGGTTCATAATATTTATAGGACAAAAGTTTAATTACGAATTTTTTTTTTTATCTAAATACCTAGATTTGTTAAAATTATATCAGACACAAATATACTGGAAATTTTATAGAAAACTTTTCCAAACTTTTTTTTAATTTCAAATTCATTTGTGCGTATTTACGAAAATGTGCTATTTGAAAAAAAAAAAATTAACGATATAATTATTTCATAAATTAGGTCGTGAAAAACCGGATTAGTAGCCTCTTCAATGGGATAGTTAGTAATTATAAAGTCAGCCATGGCTGCATACCTTCCCCCCTCCTTTCATATGCCCTATCCTATTTTGGACTTTTTTATTTTGTATTTTTATTTTCCACTTTTTAAGCCAAAGGTGTTCTTAAGAAATGTGTTTTTTTTTTATTCTGATTGTTAAAATATAATTAATTCCAGTATTTATTGCAAATGAATTCCAGTCTTTATAATGAATATAGCAGGTTTTCCTTATGAGACACATAGGAGCTGTCGTTTATGTTGTGATAAAATAAATAAGATCCAGGTTTTGACCTGGGCGTTCTTGTACACTTTGCGTATAATTATCGATCAATTTAGTGAACACCGGACTCTTTGAGGTTCATAGATTTCGAGTAAGTTTTCGATAGCTTTGAACAAAGGAAAATATGCATGGCCATGAGGAGATTTGGAGTTCCTAGTAAGCTTATTCAACTTGCTAAAGTGTACCTTCGAAGAAAAACGTGGGCTAAAGGGCAGGCATACCGAGAGACTGGATTTTGACTTTTCCTTCCTAGCACAAAGCTTCCGGGACATGCAGAACAAAATTTCAGATTTGAAAAGGATATCCGCACAAGTTGGTGTACGAATTCACTTTCAAAAAATTTAGCAGAAACCAATAAACCTCCGCATTGAGAGCCAAATTATTGAGTGGATCGATGAATTCTGCTGAGATCAAGTATAAGTCACGCAATGATGTTGTCACACTTCGCTTAAAATGGAACCTCCAGGTGCAAAGAAGAAGATGACGACTTCGGCAAATTTGGAGACAAATAGTAGAGAGATATTCTATACATTAAAAGTACTCATTTTAACGTTGGCTAAGTACCCTTGTAGATATTTATGAAATAAATATCGCTTATTGTTGGTGTTACAACAATGAAAGGGTAGTTCTTATTTCTCACTTCAAACATTCTCTTTTTGCTTTGCTATTCGAGTATTAGAGGTTATCTTGGTATTAGTATTAAACGGAACACAAACTGCATCAACTTGGTGACGTGACTGATTGACATGTTAGTTATTGAACCTGTAATCCAAGGAACACATTAAGAGTAAATTACCTGAATTACTCGACTTGACTATATCCGATAAGTGTAAAATCATTCACAACGAGTCTCGTTAATCTCACGATATAATTTATGAAATAATTTTTATTTCGCATTTCAAACGCATTGAAATATTTCGCTTGCACGTTTTACGTTAATAAGAATTAAAAATATTTAAAATAAATTAATACAAAATATTTTTATCCATAATATTCAATAATTTTGTTTGTTTTGTTTTGTTAATAAATTACGTTTTGTTTTTGTTTTTTTGTTTTTTAAAACTTTATAAGTTACGGTTGCACATGTATATAAATATAACAATTATATAATATATATATATTATTGTATGATTTTTATTTTTTTAAAAACATCAATCGAAAAACTTATGTTAATAATATAATTAAACTATTTCGTTGCTTTTTCATCAATAACAGCCACAATTTGTTTTTTTTTAACCATATATGTGTTGAAAGTTAAAATAATTTTTTTAGTTAGTTTTTAATATTCCTTTACGAATCACGAATTTCCCATACACATTTGTAAAAACAACGAAAATATGTAGAATATCACCCGTTTTATTTAAAGAAAAAAAATTGTATTTTTTTTTTTTTATCACTCCAATAAATATCCAATTTTTTAGATTTGTTTTAGATTTCATTCATTGTCTTTTTAAGAAAAAATTTAAATAAATAAATAAATATTTTTGTTAATTCACTTTACTTAAGTAACTACTTACTGTCTAATTTAAAAATTGCTTAGTTTTGTGTCACACAATTCCAAAGTTTTTCGAGATAATATAATTTTTATATTTTTTTAGTTTCATTATACTCATATTTTTTTTTTTAATATCAAGCACATTAACGAAATAAAAGGCCACACAATTTAGCCAACAATATAGTAAATAATTTTTATCCGATTTATCGCTTATTTCAGCGCGGCGAATGCATATGCGTTGTAAGATGTTTGGACAAATAATCAGCACGTGCAAAACATTTACCGCAAGCTTCACAGTGGTATGGACGTTCACCGGTATGAATACGTAAATGTCGTGTTAAATCACTTTTGCCGCCAAATGCTCGACCACAAAATAAGCATACAAATGGCCGTTCACCAGTGTGCTTACGAACGTGTAATTTTAAATTCTCTTTGGATCGAACACATTTACCACAAAATGGACATGCAAAACGACGTTCGCGTTGATGTCGTTCTATTGCATCGGCTTGTAATAAATTTAATATGGACGCTTCTTGGGCTAATTGGAATGCATCAATTGGCAGAGTTGTGGTGGATGGAAGATTGCTGCTACTCGCAGCTGAATACGATAACGAATCAATTGTATTATCTTGATCGCAAACTTGACCGGGTTTCTTGGTTGACTGTGTTGATAACGTCTCTTCGACATGTTCTTGTTTAATTTTAATTTCTTCTTTTTTATCGTCAGATAAATTAACTGGCTTATCTTGTTCGTCATCCAAACCGATTACTTCATTTATAGTGCTGGTAACCTCATTACTTTCAGTTTCATTTTGCGAAGCCTTTTCACCAATATAACGATCAAGCACCAAGTGTGATAAATTTTCAGATCCCGAATATTCACCGTCTGCATTCAAAGATTTACCATGCAAACGTTCTAATGCATGATTCAAGCGATGTTTTTTAAACGATTTTAAATAACGGAATTGCATGCCACACACGTCACAGGTAAATAATTTATCGGCTGGCAAACGAGCACGATGATTTTGTTCACGATGTTTCAAATACGCTGATCGATAACGATAACTTTGACCACATTGTTCACATACAAATGGTTTCTCCTCGGTGGGTGTTAATGATGTGGGCAATATTGAATGTTGTAAGATAGCATGGCGTTTTAATAACCATCCAGATGGAAAACTTGCTAAGCATACAATACAACGAAATTGATCAGTAATTTCGTGTGGAGTGCTACCACCACTTACGGATGTGGACGCAACAGCTGCTAAACGAGAATTTAGTAATCCCAATAAACGACTTGATGCATCATCTAATGGACTTGCGCCAAACATGCCCCATAAAAAAGGAAATGGTGTGGACGAACGGCTACTTGATGCATCGTCATCTAAATAAAACTGAAAAAAACAAAACAATACTTTGATTAAAATTGTGTATTTTTACTCAAGGTGGTTTTTTAATAATCGAGCTTTTTCTTAAATACATAATTATTATAAATCGTTTGCTGAGTGTTTTTGTCTGCCTGCCTGTCATCAAGAAGTAGCTCAAGTACGAAGAAATGAAATTTTGATAGCATGTTTATGCTCTGAAAGGTGAGTTGAAGTTTGTGAATACGTCAAAAGTGGCCCCCTTAAAATATGAAGGTAAGTTTATTATTTTTTGCGAAATTAATTATTTTCGAGTGTCTATTGTATTCAAAAACAAGTTAAATTTATTTAGTTTCCCTGAAATAAATTTATTGAGGACATTGCTAATTTAATATTTCATAATTGTGTAGGGCAAGAAAAGTAAAAAATTTGAAATAAATATTAATAGTTTAAAACATTTTTATTTGCCAAAAATTTCATTTTACAGCTATAATGATATGCATATCTTGTTTTTTTAAAATTGAAAAAACAGCATTTAATTATGAGAGAGAGGAGAGAGATAGAGAGAGAGAGAATAATGAACAATTAATTAATTAATTAATAATTTACAAGCATTTGCCAAAAAACAACACAAATTATAATTCACAAAAAATTGTCATTTCAATAAACAATGTTTCTGTTTTTTTTTTCTAAACAAAAAAATTTTACTAAACAAAAAAATTGAAAACAGGAATTTATTTTACAATTATCAACAATTAATTTATCTTTTAATGTGCAATTAAAAAAGCACGTTAATTTTGTCTTAATAATATTAATAATAATTTTTTAAAAATATTTTTTAATTTTTTTTTTTGTTTCTTTGTTCATTACGCGTCTTTGAATTAAAATGTCAATGGTTTTTTTTTTATCTCTTTTGAAAACAATTACAACAAATTTAATTAATATATATTAATTAATGGATTTTAATTTTTTAATGTACGTAAAAAAAATGTCAAAAACGCGCAGACGATTGTACATGGCAGAACATATATAACAGAAATATATTAATTTATATTTAATAATTATAATAATAATAATAGTTTAATTAATAATTAATTACAATAAAAAATAGTTTTTTATTACAATTTTGTATTTAATGAGAATTTTTGTATTCTTTCTACATAGAAGATATTTTTTCGAAAACATTTAACGACCAAAATTTTTTTTTATCCAAAGTAATACATTATTAAAGTAGTCAATATTAATTTCAAATGCGATTTGAACACTCGTTTTGGAAATATTTTTGTGGTTCAGATAAATAATCCTTTTTCCACAACTTAATATTTTTATTCAACTTTTTTCCCGTTGTTTCGATATTTACTGACTACTTACGGTTGTTGAAACATAGATAAGTTTTTTTGTGAATAAAATTTTTTCCGATATTATTCAAAAATTTATGAAAAATGTTAGAATAATTTCAATTAAAACGTAAAAAGAATACAGAGACTTTTAAAGTCGAAATAAGTAGTAATAATTTTTAGATTTAATAATTTTGTAATTATTTTCTGCTCAAGATTTTATTTTTTATATAAAAATTTTGATGGCACAGTAAAAATTTTTTTCTCAAATTCAATGTCAATCTAGAAAATAGTTACAAATTATCAAAGCTTTTTTTTTCTCGAGTTTACAAAATTAGTTTAACAATAGTCAGATATCCACGATCCAGAAAATAGTAATATAATAATTTATTTTTTCGGTGTAGAAACAATTATATATTTTCATCAGATCAACCAGTATTTAATAAACAAATTTTGAAATTAAAATTAATATACTTAATGTATCTATTAAGGAACTGATTAATGTAAAAAAAAATATTCATATTTATTACATAAATAAAAAAAAAGGTACACTTTTAACTAAATTCGGTAGATTAAACAAACGTTTCGCGAGCCTTTAATGCCTAAAAATTCCAGTGCCTAGAGCACAAAACATAGACACAATCTATGATCGAATATACACTAATATAGTCGCTTAGATCAAAATCAAGCCCTTTAATTGATAAACAAAACTGTACAAAAAATAATGTAACTCGTTTGAAAAAGAAATATTTTCCACAGTTATTATTTATTTCTGCATTTTAATCGATAACAAATAAACGTTTTATCATCAGTCAAAAATACAATGCCGATCTTACGCGCTTATCAACAAAGTTTTCTGTTATCACGATATCACCGATGGTCTCAAGTAACAGTGATTTAAGACCGGCTATGTAATAATACGTACAAAATTCTAATCTATTTTATACTATTTACATTATGTTTTCGCTGGGACTGTAATTTTGTCCCAATGTTAAAAACTTTTTATGTTACTTATTGACGACCAAAAAAAAAATTAATTTTATTGTAGAATCAAAATATTATATTGCTTATTGTTAGATATCATTCAAGAAGTCTATAGATAATAATGTTAAATGTTTGATTCACAATTTTGTGTAAAAATATCCCATTATTGACAAAACATGTTTACTTTGAAATCCGCGAATTATGCATAAATTTATTAACAGTTTCTACTTAGCTGAGTACTGTACATTTTTTTTTCTTGAATGTTTGTATTCCATAAAAACAGTACATTTATTTAAATATTTAAAATTCATGGTACTAAATCTAATTTTTATATTTAAAAAAAAATCGAATGCTAATTATTTATTATTCGATTTAATAGGGCTGAATTAACTGAATATTTCTGAAGTATATTTTCTATAAATGAGCATAAAATATTCATCGATCTTGAATTTACGTTATTTTTATAACGTTTTATCATTTATAACGTTAAGTTGGTTTTCACCAATCATACATAAGAGACTGCTTTTCCCATAAATATAACCTTTTCATACGTTTAGAAAGTTTTAAATTTAAAATTTTCAACCTTTATAAATAGGAAAAGTTTAGAATAAGATTAGGTCGTTATAAAATACTCTTGTCCATGTTTCCTCCATGACCAATAACATCATTATTCTTCACTAAGTTAGTAAAAATGTTAATTGTTGAAAGTCTATTTGGTCACTTGGAGTTTTTCATAATGCCATTTGGGTTGCGTTTCGATGTGCAAATTTTCAACTTTTACTAATTAACACCAATCCTGGATTAACAATTGCCTTAATGATAGACTATGGATTATCTCAAAACATTTTAAGTCAAATACCCTATTAATTTTCTTAACGTGAATTATTAATTATGTTTTTTTTTTTTTTTAAACAATGTTTAATATCGATATTTATATTTAAAAAATTATTTTTATTAATATCATTTATGAAAAAAGAGGCACTATTGTTTCAGACAGTCTAAAAATTGTGATATATATTTTTTACGGTTTTTTATTTTGATTTTATTTTTTAAAACTATTGTATGTATAATTAACTATTTTAGCATAATTTTTTTGTTTTAATTAAATGATTGTGTATATTTATTTATTTATAACTATTGCATTACGTTTTTTTGACGGGGTTAGGCGATTAGAAAAGCCATTTTTTAAATTATTATTTTACATTTTACTTTTTTTTTTTTTTCTTTACAATACATATCTGATTTAGCGTAATATCATTTGAGAACCGGAAAATTATTATTGTTTTTTCAGGAAATATGATAGTGTTATATTGCGGCGAAAATATAAATGTAGTTTGTAAAGAACTACAACCAGTATGGTCTTCAGAAGAATCGTACTTAAGAGGAAAACGGATGAATAATTATTTTTGTTTATAATCAAGAATAATAATGTACGATTTTCGTAATAAATTTCGATAAAATTTCATAGCGAATTCAAACGTTTACAATGTTTATGTTGTTTCAATTTTGTATTTTACGTCGTTGAAAATTTTACTGAGATAAAATAATGCAATTGTCAATATTTTTTATTAAAAGAAATTTAACAGTCTTGGAGCTTCAGTGAGACTGCAAAACTCAAATACTCTAACATCCAAATCAAACACTGTACATTTTTTTCAATAATATTCATAAAATAGAAATCATTTGGAATAAATAAGAATTAATGAGAGTGCTCTCACTAAATAATCAGTAAACTATCTATGGAAATTATTTTTTTGTAAGACCAAACTGGCTGAAATCTTCATTATGACGATCGATTAGGGCTTGGGATGATAATTCTTACTTAAAATTTACCTGTGTAAATCCGTCTATTTCTATTTGAGGTATTACAAAGCCTTCATATAGTTGAAAATGTGGCTGAATATATTTTAACATTTTTAACTATGAAAACAAAGAAATTGCTATTTTTATAATATTTTATTATAAAAATTTTCGAAAATCTACTCAAATATTCTATTTTAAATAGATGCAGCTATAATTGAATTTTAGAATCACAGCATCTATAAATTTATGTGCATTTAAAAACTAAAGCATCATAATTCTAAATATATAAATTTCTATATATATATTTAATAATAATTATCATGTTTTTATAATAATGTACTGTTGAAATACAAAAATTCAAAAAAAAAAAAAACAAATTCAAATTTTTCCGCAAAAATATTGAAAACATAAGAAAGTGCTTTTAAAAATTTGACTTAAATATTCCATTTAGTAAAAACTAATTTTCTACTCTCTATTTCGGTAATTATTTTAAGGTTTTTGCCATTTTATTTTTCATTTGTAAAAAAAGAAAAAAAATCTTATTATCGAGGAATACTCAAGAATTATTGATTGTTTCAAACAAGGTATATTTCGTGTATAAAAAATTGTTTTCGAATATATTTCATTATCAACTTTTATATTTCGTCAAGTAAATTAGGGCATAGATTAAAATCGGTAAAAAATCACAAAGAATATTCTAAATATTATAATTGGTATAAAAGCAATACAATCGAAAGTGTTCGTATTGTTCAAACCAAAATACTCCAAGTACAAAAAATTGTAATTTCCGTCCAGTCCATCAATACCGGGAAGGGAATTATGTAGCCGTGGTTAGCTTTGTCGTGCTGAACAGCGGAAATTTAAATAATTTTTGATAGAAATACCTTTGAAGTTAGTGTTTATTGCCGTTCGTATTTTCGACCATCCTTTTACAAGCTTATTTCTGCCAGACTTTTGCTCTTAGCTGTTTTGTCATCGCATCTCGATCTTTGCCACAGCTGAAGAGAAGATTGAAGTTTGTCCGGATGTCACTACTATCAGTTCGATCGTGGATATATTAAGTGTAATTCTTCTAGATTTTATAGCAAGGAGGTTATTCGGACAGTTTATTGTAAGTTAATATAATGTTTGTATTCCTAACATAAAATCTACAATATAAAAATGAGTCGCCACAAACGTTGCTAAGCACAAAATTCGGGAACGGCTGAAACAATCCGGTTAATTTTTTTTAAAAATATGCCTTATACTCCAAGAAAGATTTTTATGGCGGCATAATTAAAAAAATTGCTTAGATAATTGTAAAAAATACTATTTTCGTTTCGCCAAATTTGAATACTTTTTTTTCGCGCGCACTGCCTTAGTTTCGAATTCTTTTTAATCAATTCGACGGAGAATTCACAGTTCGTCGAAGGTCAAATTTTAATCAATGTAAAATAATATTTTACAAACTTTACCGGAATGTGTATTAGAACTATATAAGATCAGAAAAATAATCGTAATCTGCGGAGCCAAGACCGAAGGCTGCCCCGTGGGTAAGGGGTCGAGGTACCAGGTGTCCCACATCAAATACTAGTTTGATATGTCCCATATCAAACACTGGGTGTATATATAAAAATTATGTGTCACGAGTTTCGTACACCAAATACCGGGTGTTTCACAACAAATAGCGGGTGCCTGACAACAAATATCGGTTGCTTAGTTTTCACAGCAACGCAGAAAGAAGCGGCTTCCGAGGAAGCTGCAAAAATATTGAATATAATTTCTTTAATGACAAGAGCAACACTTGGGCAGTTTCTACCATCGATCACACTTGTTTAAATCAGGTAATTTTCCTCACTTCGTATTTATCGTTATAAAAGTACCGGGAATCCATAGACATCCCAAGCAAACAGGAAGATGGGGGATAGAAAACTGAAAGTTTAAAAAATAGAATATGGAACAGATACAAACATCTGTTATGGACTCAATAACTTATTATCCGCAATTTGTGGACTGATAAACTCACTAGTTAAGAATTCAGAACGGAGCTAACAATTCCCAGGAGATCTCTAATATATCTCGGGCACATTTCTATAAATCAACTCAAAAAATTTAATCGATTGAACCAATTATTTAAATACATCATAATATTAATTAAAACAAATGAAATGAATTCATTATAAAAGTTGATAATAAAATTTAATAACAACGATTGATTTAAAAACTTAATAATATGATATTGTTTTAATTATATTGATAATAAATATTTAGGTAATTTAAGTAATATATTTGTTTTAAACTATTGTTTTTGCAGTTAATGTATTCATTTTACAAACTATTATTATTGATTATATCTATTATTGGAAGTGTTTAATGACCCTGAGCTATTGTGGATACTAATTATTATTATTATTACTAAATTTAATTATATTATAAATATTTTAATACACAATTTTATGTTTTCATTATTTTGTACTGAAAAGTATATTGTATCATAATTTTATTAAAAACGGGATTTCTTTTCATTATTTTTCGTATTATTTGCCTGTAATGTAAATCAAAATGTCTGTGGACCCAGTGGGTTTTTTCAGGTAAACTCACCCACATCAAGCTGAAAATCTATATCTCACTTAATTAAAATACTGTAGGAACTTCTTCGAAAATTCTGAAAAGTTTGCCCGAGCCTTTCTTTATCGGAGTCCACAAAATTTTCAATTTCGCCCAAAAGGTTTAACTTGGCGGCTATTGATTTCTTTGTTATTGAAAATGGGCAGATCATTCAATAAATATTTTAAGAAGGATTTTGTTCGACGCGTAGATAAACGAAGTGTTCTCAGTTCAAAAACCTGAGAGTAACAATTTTCAGGTTGTCGAGCAATGAACGAGTATAGTTAGGTATTGCATAAAACCATTTTTAAATTTGTTATTGAATAATCTTGAAGCAATCAAAAATTTAACATTTCATGAAAAACAAAAAAGGCTCCCTTTCAAGAAAAAAAATAGTTACACTAATCATAATTCAGTCACATATAAATTTTTAGCTTGATGATTATTATCCCTAAAAAACCCGCTGGATTCGCGGACTTCGCGGAAGTTCTCTTCGTTACCTTGCGCCCAAAACACTATTTTTTTTTTAATTTTCAAAAGTGGTGTGTTTTTTTTCCTGGCGCTTTTTTTTACTTTTGCTTTGGAAATTCAGAATTTTTGTGAATTTTCAAAATAAAAAATTTTTCAGGCATACCATTAATCACTTTTTGGATCATTTTTCTACCAGATGTGTCAATGAAATGCTATCTGCCAAATTGACACAGTTTATTAAACAATAGAAAATATATGAATTTGTTGGTACACAACAATTCCCTTTTTTTAATTTTTCACTTTTCAAGAGAAAATCTATGTTTTTCCATATTAAAGTTTTCGAATATGAAACAAAGATATCGCTCCATCGCAATACATTCGTTCCCATTAAATATTTAAAAGTATCTGCATACACACAGCACCTAACTTCAAAAATTCATTTTTATGATAACTCTTATTTTCAAAATCCATTTGCCATTACAAAAAAATTTAATGGTCACTATGGGTCAGAGCTAAATATTTTACTTTTGTTGAAATCGCATGAATATCTGGTTTAAATGTAAGATGTTCATGTCCATAGTAACATACATGTTCCGTTAAGTCCCTGAAGAGGAAGGAGGCAGTTACAGTTTTTGATATACGTTAGTTTACACAAAAGTCACATCGTTAGGAAAATTTAATAAAGTTCCTTTGCGATTTCGTACGTAAAAATTAATATGCAAGTCACTTTCGATTTAAATTTGTAAATTTCGAGCTCTTTTATAAGTTAATAATAAAAATCCTTAGACCTCCGATTCTTATTTTGATTTGTAAGATATCCCTTCAGTTTATAATTCGCGGTTTTAATGTTAGGCCACATTTGTTAGGCTATTCACTTATTGGAAGCTTTTATTTTTATTATTATTTATGAGAACTCTAGGATTTTTCGAATAAATTTCGATTTTTTGCCCCAATTGCCTAGATAAAATTATTTTGTATTTTTTTAAATACGTATTTCGACTACAAAGTAGTTATCATCAGTATGAATTAGCTTTTTGTACAACATCTCCTCATCTCCTCAGAGAACCATTACAACTAGCTGATGATATTTCATACTGATGATAACTGATGCATTCATACTGATGATGACTACTTTGTAGTCGAAATACGTATTTATAAAAATACAAAATAAAATCGAAATTTATTATCAGAAGCTCTTATTTATAGATTTAGTTAATGCAATCATTTGCTTAAGTCTAAATTCGAATATGTGTAGCGATTTAGTTCAGTGTTGAATTCTTTTAAAATTTTCTATTAATATTAAAGTACGGTTATTTTAAGTCTTCCAAATTTACAAAGGTTTGACCCATAATTTACATGAATATCAATATTTTATAATATGATTAATTTCTTTGCATTTTTATGCTTTGCAAATATCCAAATTTAAACTAGTAGTCTTCTTTCTGGATCCTGATTTTCAATTTTTGCCAGCAGGTAATTAGAATTATTTATTCTGCTCGATTTAAATTTAAAATGAATGTTACAAGTGCTAAGCTAATTGATGTTGAAGCATTAACGAAAATTGTTTGCCGATTTCGAATTCCATATGCTTCTTGTCATCATTGTCGGGTTAACCACGTAGCAGAAGTTGTAAATGCTATGGGCCCAAAAAAGCTTCATTCAGGACCACAATGGGACGTTTGCATGAGCAAATTGTTACGTATATAGAAAATAGATTAGAAATTTGCCCACATTTAATCACCAAAACTCATTTCGTAAAATTTTCACTCAAATTTTAATAGATTACGCTCATTCTAAAACCCCGCTGTTCGTAATTGTTACCCGTGGTGGCTAAATCCGGCATTCCTTGTCTCATATCTCCACGACAAACAATAAAACATCCTATTTTCAAAAGTTATAAATGAAGAGACTCCAATGACTTCTGTTAACCCGGTAATGTTCAAATTTAAACATGAAAAAGTAACCTTAATATAAGTCGACCGATTTTGCTTTAGTTTAGATTCGATTATTATATACGAGATTAAACTTCAGCTTATTGTATTCAGAATAACAAAAATAATAACGAAACGTAACGGCGATTTTAATCTTTTTGTGGTATTTTATTGTAATGGGCCAAAAATTTTAATGGAATAGAAAACTATAAGAGAACGTACTACAATACTTTTGAGTTGGTTTCTTTCGCAATGTTAATATTTAGCAAGATCCAAGTTTGTTTTATTTTTATTTTTTTATAAATACGCACAACTAGATATCAATTATAATTCATTTTCTATAAGCTTTTTTGTATAATCGATGTAAAATAAATGTGGTATTATGCAAAATAAAGAATTTAATTTAATAACATCATTAATAAAATAATAAGACTTAATGACATTTACATCGATTTAAAAACAATTGTTATTCTTTTAAAGGCTCTATAGAGATTGCTTTATTTTGGGCATATAATTTCAGGAGCTAGATGTTAGCCTTTAGCTAATGTCACAGAAAGTTTTTTATTCTATGAATTTTTGTCTTTCTTCAGAATCATTTGATATAAACAATTCGTTAATCGTAAAATCAATTTATGAGTATTTGCTAATGAATTTAAAAAATGTCAACACTAAGTTTTTGGAAATTAATGTATCCATATTAAATTTTTATACATCCAAGGTCATTCATCAATTTGAAGGCTTCAAATTCAGATAAAACATTAAAAAGGCTTTCGGTATATATGCCAATTTCGAAAAAGGGGGTAGTTATATTTTTGGTCTCGAGTAAAATATTATAAATACTTCTTTTACTCCAAAAAGTTGTTCCTGGATCGACACGACAACGCATCAAGACTTAAAGGTGCTGCATTAGGTGTGGCCAATGCTAAAGCAGAGAAAATATTACGAAGTTACTGAATTAAAATAAATTTTTATGTGACATTGAATAGAAAAACATTATCTATATAATAAAATAATTGATAAAAACTGTATTCAGCCGTTTTTAATAATTTTTTTTTTTTAATTAAAGGTGTTTGTGACCAGATGTATCTATTATCTTTTGCCTTTCTCAAGTTATACTCAAACGCGACATAGTGATTGTTTTGTATCCCAATGTCTAAGAAAACGCAGTGATTCAAGGCCTTTCATTTGAACTATTACATACTCAAATTAGATTAGATAGAGAAAAGCAAGACGCGGACATTCAACTTGACTTTTAATTCTTTATGAAATTTTCTCCACTCAAAGTTAAATATCTCCAGTTCTAATGAATATAGAAAGTTCAGTTTGGTCAAAAAACACTTAGTGACTCAAGACCTATCAGTTTAGCAATTCGAGATAACGACTCCTTAAGGGGATGATTGTTGAGAGCAAAACACACACTCATCACCTTGTTTGTGTGATTTGAACGATCAATAGTATCAGGTTTGTTTGGAAAATGTCACAGTTGTTTAGAATTTAAGATTCAAAATAATTAATTATATATATTATGGTATTTCTACGGCAGCGGAGAGCCGGGTACCAGATAGAATTTATTGAAAAGTACCAGTTAGTATTAATTAATGAAAACCACTTGGCTGTTCACAAGTGGATTAAGTGACACTAATAATGGCAGTTTATCTTATGGCCTTTCTTGTCTCCGAAAATTGAAATTAGCCACAAAAACTAGAAAGGATTACCGGATAATCGTTTCATAGTGTAAATTGTCGCTGAAAGGATAACTTTGATTATTGACCTTAACTCGGATATGCCTCGAAAGATGATTTGACTAATGAATTTAAGTTTCTTCATTGGTTTTGTTGAGTTTTAAATTTTTCGAAAGGATAACCGATAAACCGCGGTTATTTGATTCATAAAATCTAGTATAATCAAATGTAGACCAGAAAGGTAAGTCATTATTTATATGCTTTGATATCTAGTTCATAAAAAGAATTCCTTCAATATATTTTTAACTTCTGTCCAAATAAGTGGCTTAACATAAAATAAATTATGACCAAAAACCCAAACCGTGTATCATACAAGTTTTAAATATATATTTTCAGTATATTTATGTCCAAAAAACAAAAACTGATTTTTAATTGAATATGTGTCTTAAGGTCTTATTAGATGTAAATTTACATTAGACTGCGGTGCGTTTAATTGAACACTGAAACCGACGTGCGGTTTAGTAATATATTATGTTAGATAGAGCTTGTCACACAATCGTTTTATTTAACGTTCGTTGAAACTAACGTAAATTAGGAATGGACATCAGTTGCCGTAATGAACGCATAATTTTGTGCATAACGTGTTTATTAATAGTATTGTCATTATCAATTTTCAAATGAGCTGTAATTATTGAAACAATTAAAATGACCGGGAATTGTGAATAATTCCTTTCACCTATTGGACAGAGTTATAAAAAATGTGATCTTTTAATCGAATAAAGTGGATATTACGCACCAGGCTATATAAACTTCTTAGTCGTGTTATCTAGGCTTGCGGGATTTTTGCCCTCGACGTTCAAACTGTCATTAAAGTACTCAGGTGTGATTAGGAGTCAAATGTTCGCGGGTCTACGTATTTGAGGTAGAGTTAGCGATCGCGAGTTTTTGGTCCTTACGGTCGACTTTCCGTTCGAAATTAGTATCATATGAATACTTAATTTAAGGCCCGAGTGGACACTCACCAGTGCCAACTTGTTTCTAAATTCTGTGATGAACTGTGGTAGAAATGCCCTGTAATAAAAAACTGGGTAGCACGTATCACATGTTTGTTCTTGCAGCCCGAGATCTGACAAACGTACCGACATTTCAAATTGTCCGTAATTCGTAGTCTCTGGGCATTAAGAATAATGTCCCCATTAATCATTTGGTCCATGACAAGTATATTGATTTGTTATTATCGATTATTTTCGCAATTAAACGAGATTAAATATGAATTTGTGTTTAATATTAAACGCTTGTATGATCAATCGTATTTTACACAATATATTTCTAAATCGAATTTTACTTTTAACACGCTTTTAATAAATTAAATGCTTGATGAACGCGCGGCCCAATGTTTGGTATATTATTTTAGAATTTTCGCAATTTATACATGCGCTGGATTCTTTTTTTCATAAACAATATTGTAATGTTTAATAAATGAAAAAATTTTTTTTGTTTTATTTATTTATTTATTTTTTTAATTATTTTTTATTTGTTTGTAGTAAAAATTGCTACGAAAAATAAATATCGCGTCTAAGTTATTATTAACAATATGAAAATTAACATTATAGTGGTTTTATTATAATATCGAAAATAAATTGCTCTATAAAATCAACTTAACGACCGTGATATTTTTTTTTTTTTTAAATATTATTAATTAAATAACTCTATTTTATAACTATTTTTTTAAATTTTTATTTAACTAATATTTTTTTTTTTTAAATATTTATTAATAATATTACACTACTTGTTTTTATTTGATTTTTTTTTAATGTTTTTTTATTTAATTCTAAATAACTTATCTATTTTTTTAAATATCATAAATAATTTCTAGAAAATAGGAAACCATATTATTTTTATAATATTAAAAATTAAAAAGTCTTTTTTTTTTTTAATTTTCCAGTTTTTAATAAATAGACAATTAATTAAATATATATAAATTTATATATTTTTGTTTTTTGATGAATATATTACAAGTATTTAATTGTTTTTGTTTTTAAATATCACTAATTGCTCATTATATATATATTAAAAATTTTTTTGCACATATATATTAATTTTTAATTATTGCTATTTTCATTCCTGGCGTGTTTTATGGAATATGTTAAATAAATTAATTATGAATTTTTAATATTTACTGTTTTTTTTTTGGGAATAAATTCAATATGAAATGATGATAGTTTTGATTTTAAATTGATGTCAGCAATGATAAGAATGAACTTAGATGGATACTTTTTAATTCTTGGTTTGACCGTTTTTCCTGAAAAATTAAAAGAATAGCATGAATCTTTCCCGTTTTAAACATTATCCTTATTTGTATCAAAGAAAATAAAGCAGGTTTTGACTCAAATATTGAGTATGACCATCTACAATTAAATTTGGGAGATGGAATGGATAATTTAGCAAAAAATGATGCGTATGTGTAAAAATTTGAAACTGAAGTCCAACAATATCTCCGTTACTTAATACAAAATTACTCCTAAAACATATATAGTCAACGCGACAAAGCCAGTTTATTGAAACGAAAAGTTCAGTTTTTATTCATGTGTATATTCTGGGCTGAAAACTGGTAGGAAAGCGCTCTATTATAGTTTTTCGTAATAATATCTTCATCAAAATTGTCGACCTTGGTAAGGTTGAAGGTATTTTCGGTGCCAGAAAAATTAATTATTACGATAGGCTGGTAAACAAAGGGGTCGATAGAAAACACCTTGAAAAGTCTTCTTGCCAGACAGATGTAAAATTAATAAAAAGAACTTTTATAACATGTTTGGCATTCTGATTCATTGGTTTTGGAATTCTCTATCAGTGGATCATTTTTATTCATCTGCAGGATCAGAACTATTCAGCTACAGTTCCCAATAGTCTTTTCGGGACAAAGTTTTGTAAAATATCATCAAGCCATATTGAATATAAAGACCAAACTATTTTATTTCTTTATATTTATTTTTATTAAAAATATTTTAAATAATAATATTAATTAGTATAAAAAAAAAATTAATAAAAGGAACATTATTGAATTATTTATATTCTGTAAAATATTGCTATGGAATGGTCTAGTAAAATTTGTGTAATATAATTTTAAGCTCTGCCATTTTGATCTGTGTGAGAGAAAAGTTTTAAGAAAATTAAAATTGAAAAGAAGCACCACTTTACTCGTCTCTTACTCAACAAATATAATCGTCAGGGAAATTAAAATATAATCGAAAGAAATCGAGTATTCTTTATTCTAACTAAACCTTAATTTCCCCGCGTTGAAGGTAACTAAAATATACATGAGTTGTCTCAGTTATTTAATGGTCAGTTGATGGTAATTAGTTGCTAGCAACTACAGTTTCAGCTGGTAATTGGTATTGAAAGGGACACAGAAAAAGAGATGCATATACGTACACTTAAGCATTGTTTTTCCATGACTATCAGGGATGACGATTATTTACTGTGCCTCCTTCTAGATTCATTTTTAATTACCAGAAGTTTTTACTTGTATTTCTTCTCATGTATGAGTTCCAAATTTGGGTATTGTATTTATTTGAGTATTTGCACTATTAGTCTCTTTTTATGGGGTGGTGAAATTTCTTAGAGCTGATAAATGGAATGCTAAAATAGCAACTCCTACGAGCTAAGTTGAGAGATTTGAGAAGTCAAATGGAATCGACCCCATAAAGTATTAGTGTGACTTTCTTAGTCAATCACATTTTGGTTTTAACCTGCGTGGTTGAGAGGCAAGAAGGTCACATCAGCACAAGATTGATAGATTCTTGTTTTTCCTTAGATAATTTCCCTCTACCAAAATACCCCAAAACATTCTTTTTATTGTCTTCTACAGTTTACTTGTGAACTGCAGTCCTGGAAATTAACCAAACAACCGGGCTTGATTTGGATTCTTCTTCGAAATGGATGATTGTAGTTATGTTTTTGGTCACATAATATTTTACCTTTACTTTTAATGTGTTCAGTAAAATATCGTTTCGATTGAGAAGTGGAATTTTTGTAAAAACAACGATTCGTCGATGTTTATAAAATCGATTTTTTATCACGATAGGTAAATATATCCCAACTACATTAGGGGATAAGAAAAACAAACCAATTAGAGGACAAGAAACACAAAATACGATGCTGTCTAAGTATTCACTGTTGCAAATTAGGAACGTTTGAAGTCTTGGGCTAGCATATAGTGGGAAATGTTTGGTCGAAATAATTCAATAATTTTGTGTACTTTTATTCCAAAATCTGTAAAGTTAATAATTTTATCACCCCTGCCCCATAATTTAACGAATCCTTGCCTCTTATCATTTTGATATTAAACTGGAAATAACATGATGTCCATATAATCAAATCCGGTAATTCGCCTTCAATAATATTTTTATGATAGATAATTTTCCCAGTGTCAAGTGAAATATTTCCCAGTTCGTAAGTGAAGTGCAAAATCAAGCAAGAACTTAATCAAGAACGACTGTAAAATTCAGTAACACCAAGCACTATCGTAAAAAAATTACTTCCATATAGAAAAAATGATGTATGTCATTATGGGATCTTAAAATATACTCAAATATTAAAAAATTTTTATACATACTCTTAAATTACTAAAAAAATTAAACTATGCGTGGTGAATAAAGAGATTATTTTGAAATTATTTGGCAAATACATTTTAAAAATTATCGACAAATTAATGAGTGAAATTTTATTTTGTCACTTTTAATAATATTAAAACAATCGTTTTTCAATTTTTCTTTGCTAATTTCTCTTCAATATGTTGGTCAATCTATTTAATTAAGCAATTACGTAATTCTATTTTTAAAAGAGTACCCGTTCATAGTAATACTGCCAGAGTAAAAAACCTACAAATTTGTTCTAAAACTTTTTGACTTTTATTTATTTTTATTTATTTTTATTTTTTATTTGCAGACCGTGAATTCATGTTGAGATTCAATGAAAAATTTCAAAACTCCTTTGGTAAATTATGTTTATCTACCTTTTGATATTATAAAGCTATGACCGACAAAAGTCTAAAAAGTTAATTTTTTTTTTCCGTTAATATTCACCAATTTTTTTTTATTAGAGAAATGGGAAAAAATAATTTTTTCACAACTTTTTGAAAATATTCATTAATTTCATTTATTTAAATTTTGTTTTTAAAAAAAAAAAATGAAAGAAAAATCTTAATTAATTTTTCCTATTAAAAAGATCCAATTATTTTTAAATGTTAAATTTTTTGTATACAATCTTAAAAATGTTTTTTTTTTCCAATTAGTTAAATTTTAAAAAATGTTTTTTATTTTTTTTTTTTGAAAATTTCTTATATAAAAATTAATAAATTTTAGAAAAATTTATCGACAAAGTGTCGGATTTTTTAATAATAAAATTAACTATTATGCACTAATCACAGCTCAGACAGTCATTCAGTGTGAGTTTGCGCCATAATGCAGATGTGCGTTTCTTTGAGTGTATATTATACTGAGATTAATGTCTCAATATTTTTTTTTCTTTTTACGTCACACTGTGTCTGCACGATCCTAAACCCTAGAGAAAAACCTACTTATTGTTTTACGCAAACAGTTAATTAGATGAACATATAGGCATTATTCATATCATAATAGAAACATTTTTTTTTTTTTAATTTTAAATATCACTCGCCTGCAATATCGTATATTTTCATTACATATGAGTTTTCTATTTTTCGATTTTTATTCATTTTCGAATTATGTGATTCAAATTTTTTGAGTTAATTAACCTCAAAACATTTTCACTATTTATTAAAGATTTTCTTTTGCAAATTGAGGCAGTGGTGGACTGCTTAAAGGAGATTTATATCAGGTTACATAAAAGCTTCGAGACATGACAATTAGGGCATGGTGTGGCTTACTCGCTACCACTATTTTTTTGGTGAGGCAGCGGTGGACTGCTTAACGGAGATTTACATCAGGTTACATAAAAGCTTCGAGACATTACAAATAGGGCATGGTGTGGCTTACTCGCTACCACTATTTTTTTGGTAAACACTGTCCTCTTGCCTCTCTTACCAGAATCTACGATGCTTTTTATTTCCTTTGCTGTTCCCATTCAGTTTCGAAACATAAGCTAGTGAAATACGGATAATAAATTCCATACAAGGTGGTTTTGCAGTAAATACCAACTGACAAGAAGATCAGCTAGGTATGTGGAAATAGGCCTTAACTAAACTCAACAGAGCACCTGGCTTACACGCTATCACTTTATGTGTTCATTTGTACTGCCCACTTGCCTTCTTTCACCAGAATCTCCGTGTTGTTTCCATTTATTTATTTATAATGGTCGTACAAACTGCCAATTCCATGTGAGCTGGTCTTGCAGTAACTTCCAAGTGATAAGAAAATCACCAAGGTATGTGTAAATAGGCCTTTACGCAACTACAACTCTAGAAAGCATTCAATAATACTTGAGTACCTTTCCCGTTAAGAATAAAAATGATAGATAGAAAAAAATTCTCAAGATGTTAGAAGACAATCACATTTTCGTAAGACGATGATGAAACATTGCTCATGTATATCAAGAATCGAGCGAAAAGAATTGAACGCCATAAATAAGACAGTTGATTATATTCAAATGTCAGCAAGTCAAGGCTAGACGAAAATATGTACACGTATTCATAAAAACTGCATAATTTTTTGCTCAAATCGAACTAGTAATTCAAAACTGCAGTTTTTCTGCATAAATATCAAGATTGTACTCCTATCTGGCTACAATATTTGGAAAACAACCTAAAAGTCGTGTTTACACTTGAATATATAGATGTTAGAGGCACATTCTTGGGATAGAGTAACAGATTTTTACAAATAAGAAAGTGTAAAGGATTGAAGGTGACACATCCTATGCTTTCCCCTAGTAGGGAAACATTCCAAATACATCGAAGAAACTGGCCGATTAGAGACAAAGTCTCGAGGACGTGGAGAGAGGAAAATAAAGAGGCACAAATTGAGATACTATCAAAAACCCAGTCCAATGTGGAAACTGTGTTGATGCCCCCTTTCTATGCTTCCAAAGTGTACAGGATCCAAAATTCACCACAATAACTGGCCGATTAGACGCAAAGTGTTGAGGTCGAGGATAGAGAAAAGAGGATAGAGTTGGCACAGAATGAGACAATGACAAACACCCAGCGCAATGTCGAATATGTGTTGATGTTTCCTTTCTATGTTTCAATCAAGTCGCAAGACGTAGTTTTGTTACTCATTAGTTTTCTGGAATATTATTTTCCATGATATTCTAAACTATGTGAAAAATTTGAATCACAAATTCGAAATAAAAATATTTGAGATTAAAACAAATAAAAATAATTAAATATTGATACATATTAAATGCATAACAATTAAAGGTATTAAACAACCATTTTGAATTACAATAAAATTCATATCACATCATCAGTATTTTTTAGTCTAAAAATATTTTTTTAGTCTATTTAGTATTATTAATCAAATATCAATATTTAAAAAAAAAAGTGTCCTCATAATGTTAATGAAATATGCGCAGAGACCCTTATTATAGCACGCTCAAGTCCAATTTATCACAGCCCTTTACATCAGTTACCAAACAATAATTAAATCACAAAAAATTAATACCGAAAAAATCGTACTTATTGAACTAAATAACAGCCAAAAAAATAAGAAGAAATTAATAAATATAAAATTAATTATAAATGATTTTTTTTTTTCAAAATGTTATTGACCGAAAAATGGTTATTATTATTCAAAAATTTGTCCAAATTAAAATTTAAATTCATAAGAAAAGCAAAAGATTCTTTTTAAAATTGACTTAAAAAAAAATATATAATTTATGAATATACAAATATTGGGGGTAAATACAAATTTGGATTCATATTTTGGCTTACACATATTTTGTGGATATTTGTGTGAAGTATTTTATGTGAATAATATTATTTTTCAAATTTTTAACTAATTTTTGTCAAACAAAATATTTTTCTCGCTTTTGTTTGCCTGTAAACCATAAATTATTCGATAAATAAAATTAATGATCAAAATATTACTTTTCGCATTTAGCCCTCCATATTTAACTGGAGTTTTGTAAAAAATATAATGTTTGCAAACATTTCCCAAAACTTAGCTCCCACATATTCGACTATCATTTATCGTCAAAACTGAACTTTAAACAAAGGAGATCAAAACATGGAATTAAATTTCAGATCATGTCCAAAATTTGATAATAATCCAATAAATAATTTTAAGAATCAATGACGAATTAATTGAGATATCGACATCTCTAGCTTTTTGAAAAATCTAGATTTTCCCCAAAAAGTTGCCAAATTATAAAAAACGGCAATAAATGCTTTAAAAAAGTAAACAATTTAGATTTAAAATTAACAATTAAACGCAGATTAGTTTTAACTTTATTTATGATTTGTATTATTTTGAATACATTTTTATTAGACTACGTTTCATAACACAATGCTCTCGTCATCAGGCTATCAAAATACACTATAATGGTTTCTTGGACCCCAGTAAGTTTATAATAATATTAACAGGCCGGATCCGAATAAAATTTAACCATCGACATAATTATTATTTAAAATCCTTGATCATACTTGTTTTGACAAAAATTGTACTAAAAGTTTGAAAAAATTCGCTAAAATTTGTATATTAATAAACATACTTTTTTTTTTTATTGTTTGTTTTTGAAGAATCACTTTTTTGAAACATTACTAAATAAAAATTATTAAGCTAAAAAATGTTCGTGTTAACGTGAGTTTTACAAGTGTGTAGCAACATAAATAAATTTCTTTGAATATATTATATATATATATACTTTTTTTAAATAAATTTATAATAAAATTTTTTTGATATAATAATTTTTCATTTTAATTATACAAATCTATGTGTGTTTTCGCTAAATAGTTTTTATTTCATTTTCGGGTTTATTTTGTTTGCTTAAAAATCATTTCTATAGCAATGCGTTTTTTTTTTGTTTATTGTTGCTACCAATAAGCATTTTATGAAGGTGTTTAAGTTTTTGTTTTTTTTTTCTTGTTATAATATTTATTTTCATAACTCGCTAATTACAATTTTTCTGCTGTAGTAGGTTTATTTACTTCTATTCAGTTTTTTTTTTATTTTTTTAAATATTTTAATTTTTGGAGAAAAGAATTTATATGAAAATTATTTGTGATTTACAAAAATTGTGAATTTTTCATTTTTGATTTCTTCAATTTTTTTTTAATTCGGCATAACAATGAATTAAGTTCATAAGATAAGCATTTAAAAAATTTAAAAAATTGTAGGTCTAATTTTGAAATTTAGGAAATTTACAAATAATTTAATTGTCTGAAAACCAATACGTGGCATAGATATCAGAAAAATCAATTTATTATTGGGAATTTGGGTTTATTAAATAAATTCAATTATTTGAATAGAAATATATAGCCGTTTTCAAAATACTTATTCCAAGGGCAATACGCAAAGGAAGCAATATTGACGATTCTTCCTCTAGAAGTTTTAATTTATAAACTCAATAGTCTCTTCCAAAATCTTCCAAGTTTACGGACGAAATGTCGGTCTATTGAATAATATTCTGTTCTTGACAGAATTGGTATGTGGTGCTCTTTGAGAAATTACTTTTATCAAAGCAGACATAATATGGCCACATCATACTGAATTAGCATAATGTGGTTACCTCTTATTGGCTAGCCGATAGCTACAAATGGAGATTAAAACATGAGCCAAGTTGGAACTATTTAATGTTTCCAACGTTCCTATCAATCACATTATTTTCCTAGTTATTTTCAACGGAATGTTCTGCTACCAAGACTCTAATATGTCCGCTGCTAAAAGAACTTTACCGAAAAATAACGAACACGAAATAATTACAGCTTTTGTTTAGAAAGACATCACAATTTATGGAAATCACAAGTAATTTTATTTATTTATTTTTTTTATACGAAGAAAAGAAAAAATTTAAAAAGAAAAATAATGAAAATTTCATTTTCCATTGGTTGAATATTGGTAAATAACACATTGACGTTTTTTTGCTATGCTCGTGTTGGTTGTTTGTTGGTTGTTACTTCTATATGTGTGTTTAATATTTATTTATTTTTTATTTTTTAAATGTATCTCTGATAAAAACATCTTAAATAATTAGAGAGGTATTCTATTTTTAAAAAATATTTTAATTATTTTACACAAAAAATTATTTACTCTAATAGGATCATTGATTTGTTTTATCATATTTAAATAGGAAACTGTTCTAGGACTGAATGTATATGTAGGTTTGTTGTATAGGGTTTTTTTTTTTTATGTATTGTATATAAATATAAATTATATTATGAAGCTTGGAGCAAAGTGAACAGCACATGGAAACGGTTAACCAATAACTCTTTCAAACATTTTAAAGTGAGTAGATTCATTAATTAAAACACAAACAATGCAGCAAAAACATTGCAAGAATTTCTTTAAAACTGAGTCACGAATTTATAGAATTTTTACTAGCGCCTGAAAGTTTATTTTCAGAACTATAACATGCAAAAAATTGTTGATAAAATAGAGCTAAAATAACAGTATATTGTTTTATTTGTTTATGGTTTTCAAAAATCAAAATATCAATAAGAATAAAATTTATAAAAAATTTTAATTAAAATCAATGTAAAATAAAGAGGGAAGATTCAAAAAATTAGATTTCAAAGAAAAAAAAAATATTTTGGTGAATTAATTTAGACAAAAGACGATAAATGATTAAAATATATGCAAAAATCACAATTGTAGAAATAATTCCTGGCTTTTTTTTATAGTTCATGAGAGCGCTGTAAATTATTTTAAGTATGGGGAAAAATGAAATAAAACGTTTATGGAAAAATGCTTTCCATTGCAACAAAACGCTTTGTAATGTGTATTAAAAAGTGCGCGTAAACGCAAACTGTTAAGGTTTTATAAACAGTTGCTACTACTATCCGACAAACGATTATACGACTATGACCAGGTTTTTTATAAGGTAAGTAGGTAAAATGACGACTCTTTTCCTGCTTGGTGGCGATATTTTAATGCATTCAATTTTACATATCTTTTTACGGTTGTATTAACCGTTATGAAAGTTTATATTGTTGCTTGTGTCGTAGACTTGGTTACTCATTTGGGTGAGCTATTCACTTTGGTCGAGCTTCCTCTATGTCATAAAATATAATATATATATCTGGCATTAATTCAGTAATGGATACATAATTCTAGCACATGTATAGCTTCTTCCCTGATCGTTAGCTTAGAATAATAAGCGTGGATATAAAATTATGAAAATAGCAAAAAATTTGAAAAAGAAATTTATTCCAAAGTTAAAGTGTTCTACAGAAATTAGAGCAAAACAGAATCGAGGAAAATGGACATATTTGTATGGGTTAGTGATTAATAGTGAATATACAAACGTTGAGAAAGATTAAAATATTGTTGAGTTGGTCATTTACTTTGATGAGGCACATTAAATTATTAAGTTACATAGCGAAGATGACCTTTCTTTATTTCCTTTCTAAAGAGTATTTAAAATCTCTTAATTGGTTGCTTTTATTGGGTACTCTAATAAAATCAGCTCATTGTAGACTGCAAGATTATATAGATGTCACAGTATCCAACCAGATTTGGGCTACTTTTTGCTTGGTATTTCCAAAAATGTAAGATCAGGAATGGACCATGATACGTTCATCAGATGTAACCATTACAGAATTAAAAATATATTTTAAACGTCATATAATATATTATTGGTCAATTTTCAACAAGTGGATTTGTAATATATTTCTAATAATAAACTAATAATAAAAAATTTATCAAAACTCAAAAAAAGTATTGGTCAGACCATTTTTGAGCTCTTTACATTTTCTTTCTCCTTCTACATATTTGTTGCTACTAAAAAAAAAAAAAAAAAATTGAAAATATAATATTTTTATAATAAGTAAAAAATAATGTACATAAAAATTCATTTCTATTTGTATGTGAGCCAAAAATAAAACAATATTTTTTGGCTTTGGTAAATTACTAGTTATAAGCCATCATTAATTTTTTTTTTTTTTGTAACGGCACACGAACGCGCGACTAGAACCAGTCCATAGCACCGCTTGAAATATGCGGGAAACATCACTCTCACTCACTAAAAAATATTTAATAAATTTATTTTATTTTTTTCTTAATAAAACGGTGATGATGATTTGACAATGAGGATGTAAAGAATTTTGGTATAGTGGCCATCAATTCAGTATTAGAAGTACACTCTATACACTCACTCCCTTATCATCATTGATGCGGATTATTCTCTTCCTCGGTGTCGAGTGGACTCGGTGACAGGAACTTGCGTACATATTTGGGATAATGTGTTTTCTCATGTGCTTTAAGTATGGTGCTTCTAGAAAAGGTTTTACCACATAGTGCACAACGAAACGGGCGTTCCCCAGTATGAACACGACAATGGTCTTTCATATGATGCCGTAATTTGAATGCTTTACCACAAAATTCACATTTAAAGGGTCGATCACCGGTATGTGCTGGTAGATGAGCAATTAATGAACCAACATCTGGGAATGATTTGCCACAAAATTTACATAATACACCACTACTTCCAGCACCAGCACTTGCCGCTGCAGCGGCTTCTAAATCTAAATCCATTGCCGAATAATCTGGACCACTTCCAGACGTTGTTGATGCGCCTGGATCACATTTCATTGCTGTTGGATCATGTGATGGGGGCACGCCACGTGAAAAGGCCGATAATGCTTCGGGTGGCATACCAGCTAAACCTGGTGGTAAGCCTTGTAAATGTAATTGCTCACGATACTTGAGTGTTTCCAGACTGTGTGATAGTATATGTCTTGTTAATTTACTTTGATGTTGGAATGTTGCACCGCAGTACATGCACGGAAATGAGCTACTTGTTCCTTCTAGGCTTAACATATCCTGTAACCAAACAAATAAGAGCATCAACTTCTTGATCATCTTGTGCTATTTTAAATTTTATTTCCCATAACCCTGTCTGTCTGTTTGATTCAAATACCCAGAAATTTTTATTTCGATAAATTTATTCGGTGTTAATTTCGTTTTTTGTTTTGTTTTGTTTAAATATGCCGCTCGCGTTTGACAAGAAGTTGACGTTCATTTTTGTTTGGCTTTACACTTGTAACATTGATTATATTTTCTTAGAGCACGAGCTTGTTTTATGGACTTGGTTATTGAGAGCTATATTATTAAATTGTTATATGAATAATTATAGTTGGCCATTAAATTAACAAATCAAAAAAGAAAATAAATTATAAAAATGCGAAACAAATCAGTGTTTACAAAAATGTTGGTCAACTTCTTTTAAGATATTTTTTCTCCCGATGGTAGCACTTCGTATTATCAAAATTCAAACATATGATGGAAAAAAATCAATTTTTTGAAAATAAAAAAATCGATTTTTTTTTTTTAAGATGAAAATTTTTATATAAAATTAATAGAGTTTTATTATTAAGGAGGTTTACTACAAAGTGCTATCTAGAAGGATTAAATCTATATCAATCTAAGTGCAATCCAAATTAAAAAAATGAATTTTTAGTTATAGAAAAAAAAATTAATTTTTTAGTGTTATTTTGAAAAAATTTCAAATATTCTTTAAAATTTTTTTTATATTTTAAATGTGAATTTTTAATTTTGTTTATTTTTTGGCAAGTGATTTTTTTTTGTTTTAATTTTCAAGACCAACGGATTATTTTAAAACGAAAATGAAAATAAAAAAAATACATGCAATTCGAAACAAGAAGCGATAAAAAATGGATATTTTCTAAACTACTTAAATTTAAGGCATATTTTAGTTTTATCTTTTGCAAATGACTTTAAAATTAATTAATTTACGTTTGGTAATTTAGAGTTATTTGCAAAAATTTGTAAAATAAAATATAAAAGCCTTCAAATAAAAATTACTAACCTGATCGTATGGATGTCGGCTATATTCGGGATCCACTATAGATTTTTCGTCGCTCATTCCTCCGCCCCAATCCACTTCTTTTTTCAACGACTGCAAAAAAAAGCCATATTATTATACCAATTTTTTTTTGAAAGAAATGTTGTTGAGTTAAATTAAAATGTGAACGTCTATATTCCGAAATGGGCCTTATAGGAGCCTTTATTTTTTGTTATTGCTTAGAGTTTTTATTTATGTGTTTAAAATTTGAAAATGAAATAACAAAAGTGAACTTACCAAAGGCACTTGCTGAACAGGTGGCAAACCAGAAGGACCTGCAATAGGTTCTGTATCATGATGATGTCCTGGTGATGCACTTGGTATCCTGCTACTACTACTACTACATGAAGGAGGTGGTCCGATTGAGGATGAATTATTATTATTAGTCGTTTGTAATTGTACACTTAAATCGCTTGGTGCGATCCGATCCGCTCCCGAGGTGGTTGAACACGATGATGTAGTTAAATTTACAACACTATCTTGATCATGATGATCTAATGGTGGTCGTGGTGATATGACACCACTACCACCACCATCATCATTATTATTGCCACGGCCACCAGTATCTTCTGACGATGAAGATGATGGACCCATCCGTCGATTAATTATCGCAGATGTTTGTTGTGATTGAGGTGGTGGAGGTGAAGCACTACTACATTGTCGCCTAGATTGTGGTGGTGGTGGTGTACTTGAGGATGTCGTGTGTCCTTGTGCATCATCGACAAGTGCACTTAAACGCTGATGATGACTTGGTATATCGACGGGTTCTGTTTTCATCACATGTTCACCAACTCTGTCTAATCGATCACGTTCACCCCGTTCATTCATGTGTAACTCACGACTTTCCCGTTCGCGTTCACGTAATGCTAAATGTTCTCGTTCTAATAACACTCTTTGATCGATATGATCGACTACACTACCACTCATTCGTACAGTGGATGTTGCCGAGGGTGGAGGTAATGTTGGATTTTCATGTTGCGAAGTTACTGTTGCTGTTGGTGTGCCAGATACTCCGACTGCTGAAGACGCACTATTTGAGGGCACTATTGGCGATGTAATACTTGACGATGAAGCTGTGGTTGATGAACTTAAATTTGTCATTTCGGCAAGTCCTTTTACTTTCAAACTTTCAGCGGTTTTTAATAACGCTGAAAGTTGACAATATTCAACATTCACTTCGCCACGATACATGAATTCAATTAATGTGCGTAATTCAGCGAAACGAACGTCTTTTAATATGACAATAGGATGGCGACTAGGGTGATCAACGAATAATGTTTGAAAGTATGATGAACACGCGGATAATACAACACGATGTGCACGTATTGAATGTCCTTCGGAACACGCGAGTGTAACGTCAACGAGACTCTCGTCACGTAGTAATTGACTGAACACCCCAAGTAGGTTGTTTTGATGATTATTCCACCTTAAGCAATAGTGCTCACTTGTGCCCATGTCGGTGACGAACCACGCTGTAAATTCAAAAGAAAAATTTTATTAGTAAACAATTGAAAAAATTACATCATACGTTTTTCGATTGCAAGATAAAATGAATCAAAATTTTTGTCTTCAGAAAGACTTAAGAATTGAAATACATCTTCTAGACAATTTGAAGTTATAATCACAAATAAAAATTATAGATTTTCGAGATCAACTAAAACATTATTTTCTTTGATTAATGATTTAACTTTTGAAAGTTTTTCTAAACTTTTGAATAGTGAATTCATTTATTTTTATTAAAAGAACATCATATTTATGTGAAAGAAACGAAAGAATTTCAACGCTCAATTTAAAACAATTTACTTCCATTTTTTTTTTTTTTGGTAAATTGATTTTGGATTTTTTTATTTAAAAAATAATTGACTTATAATCATTTTTATTCAATTGGAGAAAAATTTCAATTATACCCTAAAAAAAGGATATTTTGAAGTTATACTTCTTTATGAAAAAATGATGAGAGTGAAATTTTAAGATGCGCGCCCATCACAGTCATACAAAATTCACAGATTGAAGCTGTTGTTATGATTTATGTAACATTTAATGTAAGAAAATATATATTTATTAATTTAATTTTTCAAATTTAAACTGATCTTTATTGACTGTGTTGACTATCCTTCTGCAGCCCCTTTATTATTTTATTGTAATTAATTACTCCCATGCAATTAAAAATTTGTTTTTTAATGATGCCAAAGAAGTATAACTTTTGACGCGTGTAAGTATAACCCATTTTTTTATATCAAAAAACAAATTTATGGTTTAATTAAATATGATTCTTAAAAGAATTTAGAAAGAATTATAATATAATAAAAAAAAAATTTTGTACGAATTTTGCTCTAAAGAAATTTGGAATAATATCTATAAGCGTTTTATTTTCGAAATTAATGAAACTTTTTGCAACATTTCAGTTTTTTATTCCGAAATGTGATGAAAATGAGATTCACAATATGCAATTATATTATGATGTAAATTCTGTCACATGGATGTTACGTGAGTATTTCGATTATCAAAGTGATGCAAGAAATAATTAATTCTAGTTGTAAGTAAGCAATGTGATATATCAAACATCAGCAAGTGAATTTCTAAGAATTAAACATAACATAGAATATTTATAATAACAAATATATGTAAAAAAACAAATGTTATGAAATATATACGTTTTTACGTTCGAAATTTATTTATGTCAGCTTATTTATTTCATTTTGTCTTGGAATTATTCGATTTCTGGTGTGTTTATTATGAAATATTTTACGTAATAACAAGTGTTATAAAAAAAGTAGGAGCCCTGATTCTCGTCTAAGGACGCACAGTGCATAACATTTTTTTTATTTCGTTGCTACTTTTAATTAAGAAAACTACTTTATTAATCAAATAATAACAAGTCTGTGAATAGTTTCGAAATTTCTCAAAATTATTATGAAATTTTCATAAGTTTTTATATTTGTAATTAAAAATAATTACTAATACAATTTCGTCGATCATTCTTATAATCAACCCAAGAAAAAATACATCGAAACAACTAAACAAATAATTACATTTTCTAGAATGCGAAAGGTAGAAAATGGAATGCACCGATGATAGCTTATTGAATCTTTTAAAAGCGTGAAACTTTTGGTGAGTGAGTGGTTTTATATTGAATAATGTCCATGAATATGATTATGTAGCAGGAATGATTTGCAGATATTGGTATATCTATTTTGCCGAAAGTTATCTGTGGGCGTTTATTTATTTGCAAACAATTAATTTAAAAATCACTTCCAGAATATTTTCAAGAAAACTATATGATAAGTTTTTCATTATTCCAGAATGATTTAATAAAGTCGAAAGTCATACATGAAACGTGGCCATAGCCATCCATATGCGTTAACGACTTTAAATCCATACCTCTAAATGTTTTCTTTTGTTATTGAAAGAGAAATTGAAATTTTGAAGTGTTTTTGCCTGCCCCGAGGGTAATTATTAAAGGAAATGTACAATGAAAGTTCTATAAGTTCTTTTTTTCTAATTTAAGGGATATTTTAAAAGATATGTTCTTTAAAAGATAATTTAAGAAAAACTAAATGTTTATAGATGAGTCTTATTAAACTACGGTGCTTTAATAAGACCCAAAAAGAGAGTTTTTTAAATGTAAAATATTTTTAAAAGTGTTGCCTTTTATTTTATTCTTAAGACTTTTATGATAAATCAAATTTAATATACTTTGTTGAAAGTTTGATTTTATCCTCAAAATACACAATATATCGTATTTATTGCATGTTTAAGTTAAGTGGGCTTTATTTGCCTCAGGTACCTTATAAAAATTATCCCCGAAATATTGACATAGTAAATGGATATTTGTTTCTCATTATTTCTTCGAATTTCAAGCAAAAAAAAAAAAAAAAATTAAGATTTATTATTAGATAAAATAATTTCTATTATAATAAATTGTATATTTTCTTAATAAAATTAATTATACTGCACACGAAGTGTGTGTATATATTAAAACCATTATATCTCTTGTAAGCTTTGATATTATGTAGAGATTGGATTAAACGATTTTGCATATTGAGTGTTTGATACAAAAAAAGAAATGGGACACCTATGGGCACCGTGCATCAAATGGTTTTGATTTGTTTCTATGGTTACAAAATATTTATTCCATTATTCTTACAATTTTCAACCCATAGCTTAATGTCATAATTAAATGTCATTTTTTGTAATTATACAATAATTTTTGTTTGACGGTACACTTACAATTTATATGCAATTGAGTGTTTTATTACAAATTTCACTAACTCGAACATACAAAATTTCTCTCCTTTGGACTGTTCGTTTCCAATTTTTACAGTAAACAACTTTATGAACGTTATGTACGTCTAAATTTATGGGAACGGTTAAACGGTTTTGACATTGTTACCCCGCGTATCAAATTTCTTCGTGTTTCCAAATATTTCAGGATGTAAACAATCCGAGGACTTGTCATGGATTATTTTGCTACATTTTTTTTTTTTTGTAACTATTAATGAGAACTCTAGGATTTTTCGAATAAATTTCGATTTCTTGCCCCAATTTCCTAGATCAAATTATTTTGTATTTTATAAATGTTTGCATGTGCAAATCGTCAAAAAATTAGCAACGAGTAACATCTCCTCAGACAATCATGACAACTAGCTAATTCATACAGATGACGACTACTTTGTAGTCGAAATACGTATTTATAAAATACAAAATAATTTGATCTAGGAAATTGGGGCAAAAAATCGAAATTTATTTGTTTCTTTTGTTCATTTAACACGTAATTGTATTCAGTTTTTGTTTTTCGTCCTATAAACTTTGAAAAATGGCACTTAGCAGATTAACGACGATATGTCAAGATAGAATGTCTAATCCCAACCATACAATATTCTTTGGTTGAGGACAAGAGTCGCCAATCTATTTGTTGTTTATTATTATCTATGTTCTTCGGCATATAATCCGAGCTTCGTTTACAATAAATAATAGTACCTGTGCTGCAGATAGATAGGTGTACATATACATCTTACATAAAATACATTAATTGCATACATGTAATGATTATATCGGTGATAAACATCTTTTTGGTTTCATGACTCTCTTTGTATGTTTTTAATATTGCGAATTGTGTTTTTTATTTTTTATTTTTTTTTGTTCTGTTTTGTTTTATGCTATTCAAACATAATTGATTATTTAATGCATGTGATTTAGAAATAAATATAAATTGATTAGTATAAGTATAGATTTAAATCAGATATTCGAAATAAGTTCAACCGGTTGACTTGTATAGTGCAATATACGAGTATTAAATACGTTCAGTTAATGCTTTAATTTATTCAGAACGCATTTCAATAATTAATCAATCATTGCATTTCTAAGATCAAAGAGGTTTCTATCAACATAAATATTCCACAAAAAAAGTAATTTTCTTCTGTTTTATTTAAATGTTTTTTCCGGTTAGTTCCGATGGCAATCGTTAGGATTTGGAAGATTGGAGAATACCAAAACTTATACTTTTTTTGGGTTTGATGGTAGCTCTTCAAGATATCGTTTGAAATTTGGGCGAAATATTGATTTTCGGATCGGATTAATACATTTCAATAGATGTTATTTCTGAAGGTTTATATATTCAATTTTATCGAAATCGGAGACAAAGAAATTTCATCGATTTTTCGTAATTTTCTTAAGAGGTACACTCTCAAAAAATCGAAAAAATCGAGAAATTTGTTTTCCTCCTCGATTTCAAAGAAATTATGTTTAAAAAGGTATTCCATAAATCCGAAATAACATCCAGTGAATAATTTCATGTGTGTAGTTTTTGAGATACCAAATAAATCCGACCCAGAGATCAATATTCCGCACAAATTTCAAACTATATCTTGAAAACTAGGTTTCGAATCATGAAATGAGTATTATTTTTGGTTTTCCTACGCCTTAACTCTTCTTTCTTCTTGATGAAAACTCGATTTTTTCAAAACGAGGTAAAACCAATAACTTCCTTCAATAGCTTCCATTTTCTTAGCGGGAAGTTAAAAAAATCGTTTTATACAAATGAAATACAAAAAAGTATCACACATTGAATTTGAATTTAAATCATTTGAACGTCACTATTACATTATTTATTACTTAATAATAATAGAATAGTTTAAAATGTATGTTTGTATAAATCTACTTTTATTATAATATATTACATTACATTAGAATATAGTGAAAGGTTAGGGTGGGGGGACCTTGGTCCCAAAGTTGTCGCATCCAAGGATCAATAATGATTGTATATCTATCTATCTATCCATCTAACAAATATATATGTATATAAATGTGTTAGTGAGGCCCCAATTATTATATTGATAGATGTATATACATCATAATATTTATATTTATTTATTCGCATATAAAATCCCCACCTAATACGCGAATCATAATAATATTATAATTCTACCAATTTATATTATAAAACCATAGAGTATGTATATGTATAGATTGTCCTATAAGATGTGGGGTAATATAAATTCAACGATATCTTAAAATATAATTTAGTTTAACATAAAAAAAAGGTGTCTAGGTACGACCCCCGCAAGGTTCAAACGGCTAACTTCTCAACGAGAAGAATAAAAAATAATGAATTGTTTATTATTAAGAAGAATATGCGTATTTTTAATACAGAATTAGTATCTAAATCAAAATGGTCTCTTGTTGTCGGTTTCTTTGATGTTTGAGTTACAAATTCAATGACCTTGTGCCATGTTGCTGGGATGTAAAGAAACAAAGACAGCATATTATATGAAACAAAGATACCAAATAACAGTAAACAAATAATGAAGGTATTTAGTTCCATTAAACGTAAAGTTATGTTTCACATGGACTTCTCAACAACATGGCGTTAAAATTTTTATATTTGTATAGACCGTTCTGATTTAGGTATTTTATTTTTTGATTGTTAATGGATAATTTAATTTTTTGAATTAGAATTATATTTGGAATTAGTTAATTTTATAGAAAGCCTTTTATCACAATAATTACAAAACGACACAATACATAGCTAGCTGATATTTATACCATGTTTTATATGTAGAAAATCAGACAGTCAAATATCCAATACTGCGAGAGAGACCCAGCTTTCGAGTCTTAAGAAACATTCACACATAAAATTCCTTATTTTAAAAACAATAAAAAACGTTTGTTTAAAACATTTTTTCGGAAAACGGAACGATTTCCGAAAGTCTTAAATTATTTAAATAAACGAATAAATGTATGTATGCATGTTTGTTCTGCTGAATTTTTTTATTTCAATTTCCCTATTACAGAATTAGTACAAATTTTAATTATTTGTAGCATACCACCTTCCATTTAGGAAAAACCTCCTAAATAAAAGTAAGAAGACGCAGAAGATTCGGTTCTTGGTTACTTCTGAGTTAAGTCTAAAATTCACACAGCTTAAGAATATTATTTTATAATGAATTGTTTTCGATTCTTCCATCAATATGAACCGATTTTTTTAAAGAGTGATAAATAAAAATTATAGAAATTACGATTGTCAACTTGAAGTTCAATCTATATTACTAATCATAGTCTTCATTGATAATCTAAAAGTCTATACATATTTTTGATAATCTATGATTCTAACAGAATAAAACCTTCACTATATGGATGGATTAACAATAATGACATATACTTGAACTGTGCAAAATACATCCTCTTAAAAAACTAAAACAAATTTAGCTACAGTTAACATTTATTTCACGATTATTTTATTTGCGTGATACCAGTTTCAAATAAAACTATTCATGTAATACTTGGTTTAAATAAAATTATTACTTTTTAATATTTAACTCTTAACTAATAACTGCATAATAGATCAAATAATGGCCTTGAAATATAATAGACATGTAAAATAAACTTCCGAAATCACAAACCATTAATAGAGTTAATTAGTTTTTAATTAACAAAAAAATGGAAGAAACATTCGATCATTTTTTCCAAACTAATATGTACATATAGTTCAGCAGTATTCATATTATTTGAAATAGTGTACATCTTATTTTTTATCACTAATTTGTCTAGACTTAAATTCAACAAACTGTATTAAGTATGCTCATGGTCGGTAATTTGTATCACAAATAATTGTTACGCTTTAAAACGGTGTAACATTTAAAATATAACGTAACCAAATTATTACATTTAATGTAATTTAGTTAAATTGTATACAAATTTATTATTTTTATTATAATTATTACTTCCATATAATAGATATGTGTGTGATGCACTAATATTTAATTTAAAAATTCTAAGATACAGAACAGGCGAGCAAAATCGATTTTTGTCTTGAAAAAGAGTATAAGGCAAAGTTCAAGACTGTATGAATTAGAACCAGGCAAAATAAAGACCGAGAATATAAAACAAGACGATATTAGTTCATTTAATGTTTATGTCGGTTCAAAACATTTTGTGTGCTTAAGATTTTAAGTTTTATTCCATTAAATTCTAACAGAAAATATAACAAAATTGGTTAAACTTTACCCATAGTCTGAAAAAAATTTCTACAAGACTATTTTCGAAATAAATATTCTTTTTTCGATGTTTAATAATTTAGAAAGTTGAAACAAAAATTTTGATCTATTAAAAGCATTGCAATATTTTTAAAACGAAGAAAGTAACAGATTAAATAAAGATTAAGGCCAAATACAAAATATTAAGACTAAGATCACGACTGAATATACAGAACAAAAACTTTCAAAACAATGTAAGTATGGCCAAAACCGAATAAAAAGATTGATTTCAATACCAAAACTAACTTGGTATTTATTGCCCCTTCAGTACGTTGAGGTTACAACGGCACAATAATATTATTTTGATCGGCGTGTCTGTGAATGGCTTAGTTTTAAAATATATCTGAAATAACTATATGTAGATATAAATAAAGCTTTAGTATAAAATTAAGCATTCTTAAAAATAAGCTCATTGAAAAGAGTCTTCTTAACCTAGGCAGTAACTAAATTCTGTTTCTAAATTATCGAATCTATCAAATCTATCTAGATATTTTTGTCTTTAGTCTCCTTAGAAATGTTATATACATTTCCAATCATTAGGAAATTATTTCGGAAGTTTTTACCTTCAACTACTCCGGTTTTGATGAATTTTTTTAGAGGTAATTAAAAATACGTAAACCTTTACAGTTTAAAAAAAGACGCCCTATTCAAGGGTGTGGGTGTCACAGAGATGAAAATTTCAACATAAATCGATGAAACAGCAGTATTTTTTTTTCGAAAAGTCAATACTTTTTGAGTTATCCGTGATTCAAAATGTCAGTTTTTCATAAATATCTCCAAAAAAGATATTTATAGAAAAACAATCGATTAATGAATATTTTAGATTTGTTCATGCGATGTGTCTCGTAAAACACATTATTTGTGCATGGAGGTTTGTATGAGGTTTATACTAGATTTAATTTCTAAGTGATAATGTTACTTGTTAAGTATTCTTCATACAATAAGAATACAATTCCTTAGCACTTATATTGTAGGTAAATTAGTTTAATTAGTAAAGATAATATTTAAAATATATATTATAATATGAAATATAATTCTAATACTACCGGATACGGACCACTTTATTAAAATATATATACGAGGTGTTTCTTATACAATTTATTATTGTATTTTTAAAACGAACAAGACTGTGGTCAAAATTCTACCATAGTTCAAATATCTTTAATAAGTAACTAAAAAAGTTCTATTGATCTTTCTGAATATAAATTTGCTTTCAAAATATCTTTTATATTATTTTTATGTTCTCCTATTATTATTAAATTTCAAGAAATGTTAAATTTCAAAAAATTTTTCTTTTCATTTTAATTCCTTTTTTTAAGAAGAAAGAAAGAAAGAAAGACAAAAGACATATTTAAAATTAGTGGAAGGAGATAAGTGGTTCCAGCCAGGCTTTCGCTGTGTATTTGGAATGCTAAATTAATAATATAAATTATTTAAATTTCTACCTCTCTAATAATTCTAAATGAAACGTTTTACCATGGTTTTCAGCTCCGCGATCTTAGCACCTCATGTGCGGAATTTCGATTGACCAATTAATTATACCATCTGAAAGGTCAGAAATTGGTCATAAAAGGTCAGTTGGTCTCATTAATTGGTCAGCATCAGAAAATTTTTTATTAATGCGAATGAGGTGCTAAAATTATTAATTGACCTTGAAAAACTTAAATCCTTAATAAAAAATTTTCTGATGCTGACCAATTAATGAGACCAACTGACCTTTTATGACCAATTTCTGACCTTTCAGATGGTATAATTGGTCAATCGAAATTCCGCACATGAGGTGCTAAGATCGCGGAGCTATGGTTTTCCTAACTTTAAATTTGTACAATCAGAAGAAACAGATATTTTGGTGACACATTATTAAATTATGTTTTCTTACTACGAAATTTAAAAAAAAGAGTAGAATTCTAATATAACAGGAAGCGGAGAGAAAGAGAAGAGAGAGTGCCCTTTTAGCACTTGAATTGGCTTCTTTTATAATAAAATCGAAAAATATGGATCCTAAAATTCTTTCGTATTTACACGAACGGGTTCAAAATGAATTATTTTTTACAAATTATAATCAATTAATTATTCAGTTCATACAAGCTTATTCTCATTGGTTATCTTTGTTAAAATAAGGGCACCGTGCATGAAAATATTTTCATTCGTTTCTATGGTTACGAAATAGTATTGTACCTATCCGTGAATATGCTTTAACATAGGAAATTTCTCAAAATTTATTTACAAATTTAAACGAATATTTGTTTATTTTTACAATAAAAAAAAATACGAATACAATTTATTCCATGATTCCTATAATTTTTAACCTATAACTTCAATTAAATGTCATTTTTTGTAATTATTCAATAATTTTTGTTTGACATTTGCAATACAATTTACATGCAAACAATTGAATAAATAATAATATTTTCTATAATGTCAATGTTTTAATATAAATTTAAGACACTTGTGGCGCATCAATCAATTAAGTACTATTCCAAGTACTATACACGGTACGGATAATCTTATTGGAACCATTTACTACCATTAGACGTTAGCTAGAAAGTCTTTTATTGAAGATTTTTCAATAAGCTCTCGGTATATTTTAAAAATAGAAAGACATATTAATTAACGTGAATATATAAAATTGTTATCATTAATCATAAAATTTGATATGTGATGAACAAAAGAAGCAATTCACTGAATTTATTAATGTAAAACTAAGATTATCGGAAAAAAAATCATAATTTATGGAAATATGAGAAATAAGATTTAAATAAAAAATAAATACCCTCTATTTTAAAATTAATGATTTTAATAGCTATGCATTATTTTTTATTTAAATTGTTTACTATTGCGCAAATAATTAATGTGTATATTTTATATTTTCAAAAAAGATACCAATCATGATATTATGCAGGCAGCGAGTGGCAAAAGCAATAAGAAAATAATATTAAAACAAATTATTAAAGAAAAAGACATCGACAGTAAAATGAAGTTTAAAAATGAAGTTGAAAAGTAGTAGGAACATATAGTGCTGGTTTTTGTCTGGTTAGATGGTCATGGCTATTGATATCTAATTCAATATTCTTCTTGACAAAACTTGCAGATTCTTAGATAAAAATGCTCGGTGTAGTGTTAGAATGTTGAGTTGTTGGAAAAGAGGTATGCAATGGTTACTATTAAAATTTTTAGTTATTGAGCATTAATCATTTAAATAAGCTGTGAATACTTTTATTCATTTGATTTTTACAAAATGTTTCGTACGAAAGTTGTTTCAAAGTTTTCATTTCTTTTATAAAGATTAGTAAAAATTTATTAAAAGTGAAACTGATGCGAGTAAGACTTAGTTTTGCAAGAATGAACGTTAGAAAATTGTAAAAACAAACATTTATATTGTTTAAAACGAACTTATGAAGTGTTAATTGAATTTTTAGTATATAAATTTTTAGACGAAAGTATAAAACTATAGTGGAAGCATAGGATTGACAAACAAGTTTTTAGCCTAACATATTATTTTTACCCCCTTTCGTCTATTCGTAGTGTCTGTTTGTACGTTAGTATACCGAAGAAAGTTAAAATCGAATTTTAACCCTTTTTCCATAATCAATCAAGCTGAAAATTTGAAGGCAAACTCGTTGCGTCGATAAAAAAACGCCGTTTAAAAAAATTGATCGGAAAAAACGTAAAAACCATAGATATGAATATTTTATAAACACTCACTTGAAGTAAAGTTAAAAATATGATTATCATTTAGCATCATTTCCATCGAAACTAATATCAATAAATTTAAAATAATTTCTAAAACATGTAGTCTACGCACTTATACTATGTTTCTAGTATAAAACCATAAAATTAATACTTTTGTATCATTAATTAACATTTAAAGTACTAATGAATGATTAATTGATGACCAACAATTGTTTTGAAATAAATATTCCGACTACGGTAAGCCCAAAAAAGGGTCAATTTAATATGACATGATGGTGAACTTTATTTGCAAAGAAAGGGAATATAAAAAACTTGGTTATTAAGGGTAGGTTTTTTTTCTGACTTACATAATGCCAAATTTCTAATTTAATCAAATATCGGTACCTATTTATAGTATGTTTTTGGGACCAAAATTCTATTCGCAATTTCTCCTACTCCTTAAAAATATATGAATTAAAGTCAATAAAATTTAAATAATTTTAAATAATCAGTGGTTTGAGTGTTTGTGCTTCAACTTTACAACAAGTCTTTTTGATAGATAGCTTGTAACTTGTATTTTTAATGCATCTCTTTTTGTATAAATCATCAACAAGATGGTATTAACTGTTAAATACTTTTCTATGAATACCTTTATATTAAAAAAATAATAATTATTATATTTTCGTTTTGATTAATAGGTATTAAAATACAGATTTATTTCTATGATATTCGCAGAATTGTATAATTTCTGTTATATGACACAACAGAACTATCATATAATAGGTATATAAACCATATAATCCATCTACCTTATGGTCAGTCAATTTTGATTTATGATAAGTAGAAAATTAGTTACAAGTAATATTGAAAGTTAATAAAAAAGAATTATAACAATTAACGGAATCAATTGTTTAAGTAAGATGTGTGCATTAGAACAATAAAGTAATAAATAGAATTGGAAACTTTCGGTGGTGAAAAATAAAGCATGACATTTGACAAAAATTAAATTTGATGTAGAAATATTCTTAAATATTCTGAATTTAAGTCATATGATTAATTTATTGCTTTAAAATTAGATATTTTTATCTTTATGTGACCTAAACACTAGTCTGCCATGGTGTGACGTCATTTTGGTAAAATTATTACTTGTCATCTGTCAGTTCGAGTGTTATGTCTTGTTCTCAATGTGTTATACCAGTATTGCATACCGGTATTACGTCACCAAAATGGCTGACAGCGTTTTTATAGGAGATTTAAATTTTAATGTAATTTTATGGCAAGGAATCGAGTTAATTTTTCAAAAATATTTATTTTTTGTGACTTTTTATTAAAAAATCAATATTTTGAAGTACTTTTTTAAATATGATAAATTGCTCTATGAAATTTGAAGTAAATAAAGAATATTTTTGATTGTATTGAATACGAACCTAAATAGAGACTTCAATAATACGGACAAATTACTGTAATTAAGAATACATTATCCTTTCAGATTTCGCATACAAGTAATTCGAAAAAGAATTATGCAAAGGTTATGAAATTCAGTATGCACAATCTTGACATGAAAACAATATTTATTTTTATAGTTTTTAGTGGACAAAAATTGAAAGAAACGCAATTTATATTAAATTATACCGCATTGAAAATTACCCCACTAGTTTTGATATATATCTAAATTGCACCAATGTTCTGTAAATTGAGACCAACCTAACTAACCCAGGCTTTTCTTGCTAGAACACTTGTTTATTAAATCATAAGAATTATTTGTATAATATTTAGAAAAAAAATGATACAAAAGATTTTATATTTTTTTTTTGCATTTTTGTATCTTTCAATTTAAATTCCACGAAGTGAGAAGTATTAATCAACAGTTTTTATTTCTAAAAACTAATAAATTATAGGTAACTATTCAACAGATGTTGTAGTTAAAATGTACTCTTATGAATCTTTATTAAATAATTGTGGTTGATGTAATTACAGAGCTCTAGAAAGATTGTATAACGAAGGTACATTTCGTATTTTTGATTTTCAGGTAAAAAGACCGTTTTTAGTGGAAGCGTAGAACTGAAAAGAAGTTTATTCGTCGAACATATTGTTTCTACTCCCTTTCTTTAAACTCGTAGTCACTCTGTCGGTCGAAAAACTTTATACCGAATTTAAACTCTTTTCCGGTGATTATTCGAACTGAAAATATATGCAATCCTCGTTTATAAAAATGAAAAATCAGGTAAAAAAGCTGTTTTTGGCAGAACCTTAGAACAGGTATAGCTAAGTATCGTTTCTTGAGACACGATGAACGTCATACAAAACTATCTCATTCAGTATTGCGCATGTGAATGGAATGAGAAGGAATCACGAAAAAATTACAATACACAAATTTCGTACTGTCGTACGTCATATTATTTTTATTGAGATTTTTATACAAAAATATATTCGAAATTTCCGACATTTTCGAAAGATTGCTCAACACATTTTCTTAGGTTCAAATAATGTCGTTTAGTTAGGAATACATACAAAAACAAAAACAGCCAAATCGATCTAGCCATTCGCAAAATAATGAGCTTTCATACACGTAGGAAAATTGATTTATATTTAAATTAGAAAGGGTCAAGTGGTGTCAAATGCCTAGAATTTACATACCAAAAACGAAACCGAATACTAAAGATGGCTTTCAAAAAGCGCTTATATTTATTAAGGACAGTTTATCTGTAAAAGCTGCTTCAAAAATTCGATAAATCTAAATCAAATAGACCCTGCATAATAAACACATTTCTAATCGTGGTCGAAAACAAGTTTTTTACTAGGAACTAAAAACGGATTGTGGATTCACTCTTTGGTCGGTGGTTCAAGCCCTCCAGCATTCTATGCAGGAACTTCTCAGAAACAAATATTAAATACAAGTCTACTAAATTTATTAAAAATTATTTTTAAAAAAAGTTCTTAATTTGTATTAAATTTTCAGGAGTCGTATGAGACACGATTTCTTGTTTAATAGAAACAATTTTTTGAAAAGTTTTGATAAGAAAAGTCTATGAATGGTGGTCTTATAATATCAGTCTTAGCTAAAAAGTTTAATTATGAACTTGAAAACACGAGGTATCATTTTTAACCAACCTTTTTTTTAATGAGCCCGAATAAACACTTTTTTCTAGAAAAACAACTTAATTTTCGTACAAGGTTTTATCTCACGAGTGTTACCCAGTAAATTTTTCATTGATTAAACACTTTTTTCACAATAAATCAAAATATTATCACTCATAAAAAGTTTCAAAAAATCACAACACATTTTTACACCACTTGACACCTATTAAAAAATCGATTTTGTCATCTACTTGGCATAAAACATTTATAAAAGGTATAATTGATTTCTAATGCGATTTTAATCTTCTTCGAAAACAAATTAATTTGCTTTTTTTTGTATTCTTATACAATATAGTCCCGGTGCCCATAATCATATCATATCATTGATAAATGTCATTTGTAATCATTTTAATATGGCTTAGTTATGATTAGTGTAACAACTCCTATAAAAAGTCGGAAAAGTGGGCCGTTTTTTTTTTTCAATTTTCCTCACAAGGAAGTAATAATAAATTTTATTTGCCACGTGATAAAACCAGATGTTTTTTGTTGTCTGAAATGTGTGGAAATTCATAATCTTCCCACTACAATAAAAAAAAAAATAAATTTCAATTTCAAGCTTATAATGATAATTGAAAATTTTATGGGCTCCCAAAAAGGAAAACAAATTTTTGAATTTTTGTAAAAGAAAAAGTTGTTACACTGATCATAATAAAGCCATTTTTAGAAATATATTTATCAAATTTTTACAATTATACTTATCTAGCCCCCAGCCCAGCCTAATCGTTGTTAAATATAAAAATTTATTTCAGAATCATTCAGCAAGTTTATTTTATTTCTAATGATCATATTCAACGCCTTAAACTAATCACGGATAGTTTATAATTTATGATTAACTAACATTACCATTTTAAATTCTTTGCTTATCAGTACAGAATTTTAAATAAATTATTTACAACTTTAATGCACTTAATGTTAATTTATCTTCAAGGAAAGTGGATAGATTTTTCATCTTGTGTTAGTTCTTGAATTTTGATTTAATGGCTTTAATGTAAAATTAGACATGTCTCATAAATATATTTTAAAAAATTCATAAAAAATTTATTTTACTTGTGGCAAAACGACGAAGAGGCACAGTAGCTGTCTGTTACTACCTAGTAGTAGCTTGAGCTTTTAGGCGACCATTAGGAACAAAAATTTTCAAGGGCAAATAAAGAGTCCTAGTGATCCGTAAGGTCCACACGACGAACTTCTCAATGAGGGAAATACAAAAGTTAAAATTCAGAATTTACTTAATTATTCCAAATAATCTCGAATTTTTATATATTGTTCCGTTTCAAGGTTCGCATAGGTCATATGAATATATATAAAAACAAGTGCATATAACAACTAACAGAGTCAATTGTTTAGATACTCGATATATGATTGAATTTCATTATTTGGGCTATTTTTAATTAGCATTTATAAAATATTATAAATATTCAGTCTATACAGTTATATATGTATAATAATAATATGTATTGTTATTACTTATAAATGTTTATGAGTCAAATTTGGGCTAAAATTATGAAGAATTTATTATTAAAGTTGTTTGTTTAAAAAATAAAAACATTTTTTTGAATTTGAACTTCTATCTTTCATGGTTCAAAAGTTGGGCTCTAGACTCATTGAACCCAATGAACCGATTTTGCTCATTCACGAACTTCATCCCTTTTTTATGTCTTTATACCTAAAATACGTCATCAATATTTCAACTCGCTATCTCTTTTCGTTTTTGAGTGATCTTGGTGGCGGGCAGATGGGCATGCAAAAATGGACTAATTAGGTGATTCCATGTACACCAATATCAACATTTTGTTTGTGGATTCAATATTTACAAACATTAGACAGAAACTAATAATATTCTGACATATAATGGTACATGTAGAGTATAAAAATATTATTTGTATTTATGAAAATTAATTACAAAGTTATAAAATATTTGTGTAAAGTATTTGAATAATTATAATTTTTTTTTATGTATAATATAGAGTTATTAAGACACATTTAATTCATTTATACAAGTATGTCTATAATTAACATATTCTACCCGGAACTAATATTTGTAACAACTATAACATGGCTTCTTTATGTGCAATCAGTACTAGAGCGAGAGCTGGCTGCAAAAACCTGGACTATCGAGTTACCGGATAGAATATTTTTTAAATGATACTACACACTGTAACAATTGGAAAAATTATTTAGTACCAGGGCAAATCATCGGTGCATAATAACATTGCTATATTTTTTCTACGGTACATTTTTTGGGCATAAACTGTACCAATCGAGTAACCGCTTGAAACTGATTTTAAAATTTAGTTTCGAGTGAGTAGAAAATAATAATGAGGACTTTTTTCCATAAGAGTCAATGTTAAAATTAAAAATCTTTGCTCTCGTTTTCTTCAGCTTTGGGCAGGTCATTGCAATCGGACAAGGCTCTTATTTTTTTTTTTTATATTAATTAAAAAACACTCACGAGAAGTTTCATTAAAATCCTTTGAAAGTCATTCTTCGAACCGGCTACTACTTTGGACTAAATTTAAATTACCCTCATGTATGTACATGATCTAAAAAAGACGACCGTATTTTCGAAAATATTTTGAATATTGTCATGAAGTTGTGAATTCAATACATTTTCAATTAACACTTATTCAATACTTGAACGTTTATTATTAAAATATAAATATTTAAATCGATCGAACTCTTTTGCATATTACATATGTAATATATATATGATAATATGAAGTCCTAAAAAATTACCCGTGCGTTAAACGGAAATTCTTTTATCAAACAATTTGTAATTAATAAAGTTATTAGGAGATGGAAGCTATAGCTACGCACATAATAAAAATTGTAATATTATTTTTACTGTTTTTCACCTTATATTAAAGTGTATTATCTTGTTTTAGTTCATTCCCTTTAATTTAGTTTTATACATGTTCTTATTTTTCAAAGTTTCATTTAAGGTAGTTCTTTTCCGACATCATCTTGTATTTTTAACATCATGTGTATTATTATGCATTTATATTCAAAGTTTCAAAATTTATGTTCAAAGAAAGGTTTCTTAACATTTTGCTTGCATTACCCAACTACCTTAACAGTTTATATAATGTTTTAATAAATATTTTGTAGAATTTTTTTAAAAACAAATTTTCATTCAAAATTTAAACTAACTTTTATCTTTGTTGTGTAATTGACATTGAACGTACATCAATAAGGTCTTTCAATTTTCTATTCCACATAACTTGAAAACGTAAATAGATGGAATTTTTTATCACGTATTCTTTTAGCCAAAAGAATATTAACTCAAAATATAATTAACTCAACGCCGTCTCAATAAATCATTTAAAGTCAGAATAACAAATGGGTGTGTGGTGTACTTATTGTACGCGCGTCAGAAGGTATACTTCTTTGGCATCATTAAAAAACTATTTTTAATTGCATGCAAATAATTAATTACAATAAAATAATAAAATGACTCGAGAAGGATAGTCGTCAACACAGTCAATAAAGCTCAGTTTAAATTTGAAAAATTAAATAATTAAATATTTTCTTACATTAAGTGTAACATAAATTCTCTCATTATACGAAAATTATTTTTAAATTATGTTTACTGCCATAGCATCTTCCGGTAATGATTGAACTTCAGTTATCAATGACTAAAATATGATAATGAGCGGTTTTGCGGATAGCTTCAACCTGAGAATTTTGTGTGACGGTGATGCGCGTGAATCATAATATTTCACTCTCATAATTTTTAAATTTTTAATAACGCGACTAAAGAAGTATAAAATTTGCATACTATTAAGTGTCAATTCTTGGTGAAAATAGTTTTTTATAGCCTTGATTTTTACCTATTTATAAAAAAAACTATGAATAATTAGTCATTTATTTTCACATTTAAAACTGAATGTTTCATTGAATTAATTTGTGAACAACGAAATAGGTTTATTGTTGTTGTTGCTAATGTCAAACAAATTTGGATAAATAAAAAATTAAATAATATTCATAAAGTCTACCTACATAATTACAGAGTGGTCTGATAGACAATTTATTATGTATGCTGTTTAGTAGCGGAATTATATGGACTGAATTGTTGTCTGAGTTACCGACAATTTAGTTGTTTTATTAGTTACAGAGTTTAGAAAAAATTGAAGGATTTCGTAGAGTACAGAAATATTAAATACCAAACGTAAAAAATTTGTTATACAGAAACTGCTATTACTAGGCGGATTCCCTCTGAAGAGATGCAATTAAGAAGCATTGTGAGAAATTTCGAAAGTTGTGAATGTGTTAATTAACGAGTTATTTTGAAAAAACGAAAATATTTTGCAACATTAATTACAAAACAAGTGAAGATAACAACTAACAGAGTTAATTGTTTACATTCTCGACATATGATTGAATTTCATTGTTTGGACTATATTTAATTAGCATTCATAAAATACTATAAATATACAGTCTATACTGTAATATATGTATAATAGTAATATGTATTGTAATGACCTATGTGTTTATAAGCCAAATTGGAGCTAAAATTTTGGATAACTCAGACATTTTACGAAAAAACAAAAAAAAAAGCTAACAAAAGTTGTTTGTTTTAAAAAATAAACATTTTTTGTATTTGCACTTTTCTTCTATCTTTTATAGTTGGGTCAAGGATCCATTTTACTCAATAGACCGATTCCGCTCATTCACGAACTTAAACTCACTATTTATGTTTAGAATACGTTACCAAAATTTCAGCTCGCTATCTTTTTTTGTTTTAGAGTTTTGCTGTATCGTGATGACGGACGGACGGACAGTCGGAAATGGACTAATTATCTGTGTGTATGAACACATAAACCAAAATTATGTTTGTGCGGTCAATATTAGGTAGCGTTGCAAACTATAGACTAAAATTAATATACTCTGACATATTATATATGTCGAGTATAAAAATTAAATAGTTTAGACAAGGATAGAAATGGTAGAGCAATATTTTACCTAACATTCCAAAACTTAGCTTACTCTTAATTTTTTCGATATATTAAATATAAGCAGAAAACGAGGATGGTTAATCCTTAGCACAAAGTGTTTTCTACGTTCGATCATTTGTGTACTGGTCATGTTAGTGTCCAACTTGACATTTAATACAAACTAAGATGCATTTATTTGATACAGTTGCAATAAATAATATTAACGCAATTAAGTTTTTTCAAATATTTTTCATTTCTTTGAGCTCCCACCATATTTATTGATTTCATTTTTTTAACAAATTGTTTTCTTTTTCTTAGTGACAACCTAACGCACACAAAATTTCCACATAATTGCAGATTCCAATTTTTTAGTTCTTTGTTAATTGAAGTCGTTTTAATTAGGAAGTTTAGTATTATTTTTTAATTATAACCTTTAGCTCATTAATTAATTAATAACCTCATTTCTTACATTCGATTTTTTTTGGAAGAAAGCTCAGATTTTCAAAATATATTTGTTTTTTCCAGTGTTTCCGTTGAAATAATTTTGTAAAAACCATTTTTTCAAGTAGAAAATATATGTAAACAAACAACGGATGGTAATGACGACATATCTCGGTGATTGCCGATAAACCTAATTTCTATTTTTGGTATTCATAAAAAACTTAATGAGTTTTATAGGAACAAAAAATACAGTTTTTTTAGCTTAGTTTTAATATATATTCTACCTTCGGTATATTTTAAACTCTCCATAACCAAAAGTATCAAATAATAATAAGCTAACCTGGTTCAACTGTTTCGCGCATTAGACAGGGCCAATGTTCACTAACGGCGTAGTGTCTGTCTAATACAAACACTTTATGATGTCTATGTATATATACATAATTCATATTAAAATGTTTGTATGAATTTGAACGCATTTATGTGTGTGTGTGTCTGTGCGTCTGTGTTAGATTGAGTGTGTATGTGTGTTAGAGTTCGCGACTAAACAAAACAAAAAAAAAAAACTTTGTCAAATTTATTCATGCGTGTGAAATTCACATAGACTACAATATTCGCAATAGCTTCCGTATAATATTTGATATACCTACCAGACAGACATACAGCAGTCGATATGATTTTTAAATATTTGTACGTGGCTATAGTACAATTAATTTATTAAAAACTAATGCATAAATCAAAATTCATATTGCTAGACGCTATTCTCATGAATTTTTTTTTAGTTCAATTTAATATTTTAAATTTCATTCAATTCGATAAGGAATTGACATAAAAATGAGACCCCTATAATAAAGACAATGATTAATGTGTACTACAACAAGGTGTCTACTCTGTCTTGGGAACTAAATTCCCTGAATTTTCCAGGTTTTCCAGGAACTGAGTTGAATTTTTAAAGATCATTACTTATATGAGCTTAAATAAAATTGATTGAATGACTACCGTGGAAAGATCCGTTTCGATATGAAAAAAAGAAATGGAATTTGGCAGCTTTCAATAATTTTACAAATTTTATCCATGAGTTCTGATTCAATTTACAATCACATTCAGGTTAATAAGAAAACATAGGTTTTAATTCTTAATATTAAGCAAATTATAGAAATAAAGACTTTACGGTTTTTCATATTAAATTATTTGCAAGTTTTTGGGTCTTTGGATAAAGAAAAATTGATGTATCGACTTTTAACAGGTAATAATTCTGTTGGAAAAATTGTGTATACATAACATTGGACGTTTTGGAAATTTTCGTAGTTAGACAAAAGATTTTGTAAAACATCGTAAAAATACCTTTTTAAATGAATATTAAAAATTACAGTAAATTAAACAAATTCCCTGACATTTTACACAAAATTAAAATTCCCTGACTTTTGCAGGTTTCCCAGATTTTCCCTAACCAGTTTTTTCCCTGACATCATGTATAATGGAAATATACAAAATTTCTGAAGTAAAACGCAAAATTTTATTTTATTTTTAGAAATGTTTAACGCGAAAAGTTCTTCGACACGCCCACTATTTTCATGTAAAGATTATGCAAACAGAATTTCATAATGTTTGGAAAATTATTTTTTGAGTTATTTGTGCACGAAAATTGAAAAGAATAAAATGTATATTACAATATAGTATATTATAGAGATTGTCTTTATTCTAGGGGTCTCATATTTTATGTGAATTGAATTTAAAACATAAATTTTCGATGGTAAAAACTATTATCGTTAAATAAAAATAATTCAGGCTTATGCTATCTCTATAATCATTAAAATTTTTCAGCTTTAAAAAATTCAATTATGGTGATTTACATTAGTAGAATGCTAGCCTAGAAAAATTTTCATTGCAAATAATTTGAAGAATGGATTTGTTTCGTTATTTCGAAAATTAAAACAAAAATAAATCATTAGTAAAATTTTATAGTTTTTAAATTTTTTTTAGCATATTTTCTACATTATTTTGGATACAAAATATTTACAATCTACGATTTTCTGAAGAAGAATTTGTACAAATTTTTATGTTTCAGATATTTTTTTAGGAGCAAATTTTACATGGATTCATATATTTCGACAATTTTTTTAGAGATTTGGAGAATAAACTATTAAAAATGAATATCCGCGAAGTTTTCTTATGACTTACTTACGATTTGTGTAAAATGGGTCGTTTTAGGGGCTCGTAAAATTTTCGATTGCGCCCATAAACTTAAAATTCACGCATATGATGTTGGCTTTTTTTGTTAATGTAATCCGTAAATCAATGAATAACAAATATTAAAACCATTTCGTGCGATACCTGATAAAACTTTGCATCTTTTTGCGTTTTGCTTACAACATGTAAATAGCTATTTACTGACCGTCTACGTGTCAGGAAAATTGGTTCTTATTAAATTATTTTTCAATGATCTTCCAAATACAATAACAAAAAATCGAAAGTTCGACAATTTGAAACTTGTTGGGTGATTCGTAGAGCCAAAAATCATGTCTACATCTCAAAAGTCATGTCCAAAATTCGTGTTTACATCTCGAAGCAAGGCGTTGAAGGTCAATAGAATTAAAAAATGTTTTTTGATCATTAAAACTATAGATATTATAATATAATTGGATTATCCGGAAATTCCGTGTCATAACTGTCGCTAGTGTATTATGCTAGTACCACTATGGTTTTACTAAATAGAACAAGAAAATGAAAGCTTTTTTTTACGTCTTAGTTTAAGCGATTCAAGGTAACATTTTTATATCTTTTTTGAAAAAATAATTCAATAATTACACCCACCGGTTGGAAAAGTTTGAGGTGTGACATTTAAATTCACTCGCAACTGGCCTTAAGGCACCACAATATAAAACAATCACAGTATGCATATAAAAAAAATAAAAATAAAATGCATTTTTTTTTTTTCAAAAAGATATAATAAATAAAACAAGAATACAATACACGATTTTTCTATTTCGTCTTGATCATTTTATTTTATTATTTACTATTTTCGTTGCACAAATTAATACTATAATAATTGTTTCTCTATTTGGTAAATAATTGGTGCGACTTTTAAACTGGTTGTTTGACATTTATGTCCGAATGAAGGTAACACTAGTTTTATTTTATATATATATATATTTTTTTTTTGAAATTTGCACATTTGAAAGAAATACGCATGGAAATATTTGACACGTGATAATGTTGTAGAATTTATCTAACACGATATCGTTTACCAGATTTGAAATTATGCATATTATTACAATTTGATTTGCTTCCGTCCGTTTTTAAACGTTATCGAGAAAATTTTCGATACTTAGTTAGAATACATTTTTGAAGTTATGCTTCTTTAGGCGCGTTATGAAAAAATGATGAGAGTGAAATTTTAAGATGCATTACCGTCACACAAAATTCACAGGTTGAAGCTGTTGTTATGATTTATGTTACATTTAATGTAAGAAAATATATATTTTAATATTTAATTTTTCAAATTTAAACTGAGCTTTATGGACTCTGTTTACTATCCTTCTCCAATCCTTTTATTATTTCATTGTAATTAATTATTTGTATGCAATTAAAAATGATGCCAAAGATGTATAACTTCTGGCGCGCGTACTTAAGTACACGCACCCATTTTTTTTAAATAAAATAACCCATCAGTATAAATTATTATTTCTCAGAGAAATAAAAGAACCATAAAATTATCTCCTATCAACATCATAATTGTATGTAACGTGTTCTGATGGTAGGAAGCAAGAAACGCAACAAAATGATTCTGAAATCAATTTTGTCGCAAAAGGAAATTTTTTTGTAATTGTTTTTAAAACTATCGGAGTTTTTATGTAATTTAATAAATAATCTTACAACTCACCAGAAAATCTAAAGAAAATTTTTTCTCAGCTTGCGGATTTGCTAGGTTATTTATGTAACACTTATGTTATGATTGGATGGCAAATTTCTAAGTTATCTATTAAAACGACTTCGCAATATCGCTTTTCGGGAAGAATTTTAAGCGATATCTCATTAACTATACCCAAACGTTAAGTAGACCTTTTGGGTCAAAATAATCTTATAAAAAGAATTTTATCGAATTGTTAAACAATTTTTTCATGGAAGCTTGTTTCTAAGATAATTTTGAATTAAAAATTGCAAAAATAATGTTTATTTAACGATTCGAATTATGTAACACCAGTAAATGGCTAATTTTTAAGTTATCACTTAACTCGACGCCATGATATAGCTTATCCGGGTACAATTTTAAGCGGTATGTTATTAAGTACACATCCAAACGTTAAATAGATCCAAGTTTCGCGTCAAAATAATCTTATAAACGGAATTTTATCGAATTCATAAACATTTTCGCCGATTACCGATTTTTTTCAAATTTTCACGAAACTATATTTTCAAGGTAATTTTGACCTAAAAATTGCGAAAATAATGTTTATTTAACAATTCGATGTGTAGTTTTAGAGACATCTTATACGGATCCCATATATAGAAGACATTTCATGCGATACATCAGAAATTCGACCAAAAATAAAAAAATGTGAATTTTATTGCATAAGATTTAAAAAATCACCACTAAATTTTTTAAATCTCATAAAATCACAAGAAAAGTCGAAAATTAATTGTATTCTTGGCAAATATTAAAAAAGGGTTGGAATAAGGCGCGCTTTACCCACTTTTAGGGTTCAATATTGTGTTTTTTCCTTAAAATATAATAATTGGTGTGAAAAAGTTACAAAATCCGTTCCCATTGATGGTGGAAAGTGGCTATTTTTTATATGATCTTTTATCAGATATTGAAAAAAAAAATACCGTCCCACAGAACATTAATCTAACGGACAATTGATAATTTTGGAGGAGTTTGAAAGCTAAATAAAATCTGAATGACTTCAGAATTTCCTTGTGTTTTACCTTTTTAATTTTCCTTCAAATAAGTAAAATTTCACGAAAACCTACACATAATGTCCAAAATAGAAATCATAAAATGAACTTGGTAGTGTGTTACTAAGCAATGAACTTGATGCTCCTAATTTACCAGGAAGTACTTCAAAAGAATTAATATATACAAAAGTGAATATATGATATCAACACGTGTTTGTTACCATGACAAGTAAGGAGTGAAACCCATTAAAAGATTTTACACTCCGGCAGTGGGTAGTAAAAAAGTGGATGGAATTCTTCAGTTTTATAGATCCAAATTTTGCATATATTTTAGTGTAATTTTTTTTAAGTTCTTTTGGCGCGTTTAGATGAGAGTCAATAAAAACGACATGATGAAGTTGTCTACAGAATAGAATTAATAATATATATTTCTTTAAATGAGTAAGTTAACTTATATACTTGTCACTCACATGCCTATTCAATCATTACCAGAAGAACCTATGGATATAGCTTAGTATATTTTAAATATTTAAAAAATATATTTGACTCGTTCACATGATAATTAATGATTGTTTATTTTGATTGTATATCAATTTTTACTGAAAATAAAACCTTTTTGATTAATATTAATATTTTTCTTCAATTTTTACTGCAGTTTTGTTTTTTTAAATTTTTGTAAATTTTTTTCAGACGCCAAAGAAGTATAACTTCTAACGCGTGTACATAAGTACACACACACACACATTTTTTTTAAATGAGGCATAATTGTTATTTTAAATAAATTTTATGTAATTTAAAAAAGTTACATAAAAATGGTCCACAAAGATTCAATGTTTTTGTTAATTTTAATCATGAAATACACATAAACGAATTAATAGAAACAATAATTTGGGTCCCCGAAATATTAGAAGAAATGAAATAAACAACAAAAATTAAAGAAATACATGTCAACAAATAGGATGACAGTTCCTACTTAAAATAAATATTCATCCTAAAATATACCAGGGATGTTATGTTATAGTGGTCCGTATCCAAACAGAAAATATCGGATATTCGAAATAAAAATATATGCGGATACTTTCGGATAGGAGTGGAATCTGAAGCATTTTGAAGTATTCGATAAAACCATTATCTATCGCCAAATCATTACCTATTTGTATTTTATTGTCACACAATTTCTTAAATATCTAACCCAAACTATCCGAAAGTAGCGGATGATCCAAAAAATTTATTATTCGTATCCAAAAACCGGTTAAGTAAATATTTTAAATAATTTTCCACTAATATTTTACGATGACACATAGCTTTTTTTAGTTATTATAACTAGAAGCATTAATGCCCTTTTTTTATTATAAGTAACATTGAACAAAAACGAGCAGAGCCCGATGTTAGGACAAATTTTGAGAAAAAGTTCTAAATATTCATACGGATTCAACTAATATCCGAACGGTGTACGTATTTTTAATCTTAGGTGATAAAAGTAATCTAAAAGCTGTTTAAATTTTCAAAAATCTACAACTCAAAAAGATTTTACGATTTCACACGAGATGATGCTTGGTTTAGAACACGGAATAGAACAAAACCCAATTTTGAAAAATAAATTTTTCGTTCAGAAAAATACATACGAGATTATTAATTTTGAATATTATATACACAGTACTGTTTACCAACCAACACCCGGAGTGCTATTATATAAATAACTTAAAAACCTATTATATTTGAATACCAATTGCCATTACTTGTGTTCAGTTATCAAATAAAAATATTCTCACAAAAAGCGGGAAAAAAATTCGCGAATTTTTTGTTGTTGCAAATTCATGTCCTTGAAAATAAAATATCTATACAAGTTTGTTAGTTATGTGTGTGTATGTATTATATGTACACATCACTGAAGACTTCCATTAACAAGAAAAAAATATTTTTGCAAAAAGGAGAAATATATATATTAGGTACTTAATTTATAATTAGATACTTCATTATTACTTAATTAGCTAATCGGGGCTCATTCTCAAGGCTATGAAAATTTATTTTCGTAGAATTGAATGTACACGGTGTGTTCAAAGACATTTGTTGTTAGTCAATTGACGCGTGATTCGTAACATATTTAAATCGTTTTCACAAATTTTTGACTAAGTGTAGTAAATATTAAAATTGCAAAAAATCGTTACATAAATTTTCTTAAATTTAAAAACGTGATGATATATCGCTTGGCTATTAATTTGATTCGTAAAAAAGAAGTTATATTACTATTAAAAGATTATTTTTTAACTCTGTGTTGAAAAATAAAATCTTACATGTAATCTTTGCTTAAGAAAAAGCTTTGAACGTGCTTATTTTAAAAGATTTATAAAGCTTCAGTTCTCTATCCGTGAAATAAAGACGCTTTAATTGAAGTAAAAAAGGAAATCAATATGCAGCCCAGAATTTATTTTCTAATTTCAACCTGGATACGAAAGATAAAATATTTTAAAATGTTAGTAATTAAAAACACTTGTTATTTTATAATCGCTGAATTTTGATATTATTATACAGTGACTTCCAAAATTCATTCAAAAAAATCTTAAAAACAACAAAAAAATACATATACTTAATCGTTTATTATGTTCGTAAGCGTTAGAATAGCTTTGTTTCTTTAATAATCGATTGATACGTAGGATATATTTAAAGGTACCGCGTCCTTTGTACCTAGACTTTTAGGTCTTTTGTACCTTCTTTTAGAACACTCCATCATCTGAAAGTAAAGATGCCTTCTAGCACAAGGTGGCCATCATATTGTTATTATGTTTTTGATGCAGCCGGTTTCTTCATTATTATCCAAGCGTCGTGATTAATCAATTAATCAAACTGCCGCTTCATGACATATTTTTTCGGTGAAGCCAAAACGGCTCTATACAGCTGTGAGGAACGGTTCTATTGATAATGTAAAACGATTTATTACGGTATTCAACTTAAATTGTAAGAAGTTCCTAGTAAATTGAAACGTTTAATATTTTTAATTTCCTTCTGCTAAAATGAGAAAGCTGTGTCTTCTATGTGACTACTAGCTTCGACTATAAACCTAACAATGTGTATGCAAAATTTCGTATTGATAAGTTGAGCATTTGAGAAAGCTTAACAAATAAAACAAACTAACTTTAGGGTTCGATTACGATATCCGTGGCGCCTTCATTTTTTTATGGATTTTGGTAAAACAAGCCAAAATAATACGAAAATAAAGAATACCAATTTTCAAGTTTTCGCCTATTTTTCGAGTTATCCATGGGTAGTTTAATCACAGGTTGAAGTAGGGGCCAAAAACCAACCCGACCCGTGCAAACTATACCCCATAAATACATGGGTAGTTTAATCACAGGTTGAACGTAGAGGCCAAAAACCAACCCGACCCGTGCAAACTACACCCCCCAAATCCATGGGTTAATAACAGTCGAAAATGGCGTACATGTATTTTTAATAGTTGTATTAATCATACAAATGTTGCTTTTTTTTAAACGAATTAAATTTCGGTTATTTGTGATCGAATTGTTTAAATTATGGTCATTAACAAAAAAAAAAAAATTAAATCTTGTAAAATGTTTTAAATTATGGTATTTATGTGATATAAACACGATAATTTCTAAAAAAACAGTGTCGATAACTCGAAAAATAGGCAAAAACTCGAAAATTTGTTCTGTTCATTTTCGTCTTATTTTAGCTTGTATTATCATAATTAATCAAATCGGATATCGTAATCTCGTCAACTTTCGCATCTATAATATTATTTATGAGTCGTAAATTTATCTATTCGATAATATTTTTTGTATTAACTTTTTTTCATGGCACTAAAATATGTTACAGTTTTGCTTAGACTTGGAAATAAAACTAATTTGCACCAAAGTATGGTACAGTATTTTCATTTTTCGTAGTTCATAATACACCGAGATAATAATATATACATTAAAAGTACTTTGGTACTTAAGTACTTAAATTGCAAAATTGTCAAAGACTTATCCTACAGATATTTTACATAATTATTATATAAATTCGCTTCAATTCAATGGAATTGAATTGCGGCGATGTGGCGCCTTATGGAATGCCCAAGACTATAGCCTTGATGCATGCCCTTATGAAAATGACTAGTCTTTAAAAATGAGACTGTAACTAATATATCTAAATACATAAAAAAAGAACATGTTATAAGTAGTTATAACCGGCGCGGCAAAGTATTAAGTCAAAATTTATATAATTCGGAACATTAAGATACATAAATATAAAGAAATCATGAAACGAATATTCATTAAAGTGAAATTTTCAAGTCTCTTAATATAAAATTTTTCCATCATCCATAAATTTAAAAAAAAAAAAAAGTGATCACCGAAGTCAAACAACTAATAAGACAAGAATAGCAACACACAAAAAAAAAATTCCATCGTTGTTGATTGCAAAAAACGAAAAAAATTAAACATGAATTAAAAGAAAAAAAATTCGCAACAAGAAAGATAACCGTATTGAGTGTGTAATTTGTAAAACAAACAACGCTTCACAGACCAAATAAAAAAAAAACTAAATGTTGTATATAAATAATAATTAAATATTCTAACAAAAATATAATAATAATATCTACATATATATATAATATGTGTATTATAAAAGCAAAATAATTCACTTGGTTTGTTTGGACTTCCGCATTGGTCTAGTCAGTCTGCAACGTCGACCGACCGACAAGCTAATCGTCTCCCCGTCCCTCGCTCACTTGTATAATATATACCTTTTTGCACATATCGAGGAGCGTTCATCATCCTATTCTATCGTCAACGTAGTGTTTTTTTTTGAATACTTTATCTAGACTATAATTCATGCAGATTGGACCACGTGTAGAAAGGTTATTTAAAAATAAGTACACCGTCATTTTTTCACAATTTTAAACATATTATTAATTTTTATTTATTTAACGCTTAGGAAAATACTAGACTATTTTAACATTGGACCTCTTGACTAGTAACAGAAATTCTTATTTCTAATAGTAAGGAAAATTTTGGTTAAGCGAGCATGTTAAAACATTTAATAACAAACGGTAATATTAAGGTGAGCTTGATTATTACTTTTATTTATCTATAGTCGAGTTTCTAATTCAAAATTAATGAAAAACCAGAGTTCATAATTATAATTCCAAAAGGATCGTAGAAACTTAAAAGAATCTTTACTACTGAAAGCTAAAAAACAAAATTATTTACTATTTATACATTCAAATTTTTCTAGAAATCTAAGCTTGTTGCTCAGAATTATCAACAATATAATTTTAATACACAATTTTGCATTCATTTTTAACAACGCTAAACTTGTATCGTTTTCCAATTCTTCAAAGATAATTTTTCACAATGTTTTTCTTAAAATTAATGCAATTCTGTTTATTTTAAATCGATTAAATTATCTCGTTAAAATTAATTTTTGTAAAAAGCAGCCATCCAGTTTGTCGAATTGTCAAAATTTACTTAATTTTATTTTTTAAATTAGCAAGAATTCGGCTATTAGTTTTTTAATCTGGGGACCGGATAAAACAGAAATTCTCTAGAGTCTCCCATGGTGAATTGTGAGTTTTTACACTCAGGAATAATGAAATTTTCACAATTATTGAAGGTTTGAGTTTCAAAAAATGTCCAGAATAGTAAAAAGTTTATTGTACATAGTTAAAGATAAATGACTAAGATAATGTAAACTTAATTGGATAAAACATAAGTACATTGCGTTTGTTAGTAGGAAAAGATAACTATCAGTCTCTCGTGGAATATCTTTGTGAAAATGGACCTTGTAGTGATATGCTTGTATAACTGAAGATCTTTAATTGAAATTATATTCAGTAAAGGTAAATAAGAGGGTTCTCGTCACGTCGTTGTGATATAATGTGCATATTTTTTACTATCATCACGCTGGAAATTGCATGATTCATCATAAAATGGAAGTCTTATTGATTCGATCTTTGATTAAATAATCAATGATGATTTTCAAACTTCCATGTTGTTTTCCGTCGTGAAAAGCTAGAAGATTTCTAATTTAATCCCGATCAAAAGCAGACAGAAAATATTAACTAGTCAGTTCCTAAAGTAGATATAGTAATGAAATAATTTTATCTAATAAAGAAACACTATAATTATTTATTATAACATCTTAAAGAAATCTACTTTGGATTCGGGTAGTATAAAGTCGGCATTCTTTATTTAATCAATATAATGCGATAGAAATGTTTTTTCTTTTTAGAAGAATTAATTTTTTGTGTGTTAAAGCTAGCAGCGGATTTCCCGCCAACAGTTACCGCGCCAAGTATGTACATTTAAAAGATATATATTCTAAAACACTTGACGCACACACAAAAAAACCGAATGTCTAACATGAATTAATAAAAATTAGACATTGAATAAAAAAAAAAGAATTTAATTACTTTAAGTATATACATTAATGAATTACAAATTTTTATATCATGATTACATAGTGCAGAAACTTCATCATCATCGCTAACCGAACAGCACAGCATAAGCACATCATAGTCTGATGATGATGGCGAATATGACCTTGAGACATAATGCCATTTTAAATATTATACACGCAGTTCCCAAATATTATATATACATATACACTTAAATATAAAAACTAAACAACGCGCGATTCCCCCCCGTCCGGCGACCTCTAATGTCCGACAAAACATAATACGTTCATTGTCCGTCCGTCAGTCTGTCTACATTGTGAATGTGTCTGTGTGTATGTAAGTGTTATTTATTTATTTATTTATTTTTTGTTAACTTCTAACGTCTTATGCTGTCTGGTTTGGTAGTAATATGGTGTCTATAAGTTTAGTTGTTACATTATGAGGTCATATTTCAAATACACTCTATGAAGTCCGTCTAAGTTACACAAAACATTATTATCACCAATACTATATAAATATACTTGGTTTTTTTTTGTTTCATCTACCAGCCACGAATGCACGCGGTTTTTTTTTACAATATAAGACTTCTACGCATAACTGTGTATATGATTGGCTGTAAAGTCGTTGTACTAGGCATGTTATATTTGAACCCTTCCTTGACAACTAGTCTAATCGTAGACTATACCATTTTTGTGGTGCAATTTCCGCTGTTAGTTTATATACACAAAATAATACTCAAATTATATAACAGAAGGTAGATTAGAATGAGGAGTACTTAATTAGAGACGATGGAAATAGCAATGGTATTAGAAGAACATAAAAGAATATAATAATCCATTACTTACGTCTCGTAACAAAAATAGCTAAAAATAGCAAAAATTAATTTTATGTAACAAAGAAATTTTTATAGCTGTACTTAGATAACCAATTAGATAACCTTAAGTGAAAATTGTCAATGGATTATGTGGAAAATTCCGAATCCACAGAAAAAAAATTGTTTTACTATCCCATTCAAAAGTTTAAAAGGTTTATGTTTTGCCACATTACATTTTTCTTGAAAATTCAATCACCTATGTGAAAAACTTTCATAAAATTCTTAATATTGTGAAAATTTTCTAAATTTTTTGACATTAAATAAGGAATTCAGAAAATTTTCACAATATTTAAAGTTTAATGGAAATTTTACACAACATTCCATATAGACATAGCTCAAGTAGCTAGGGGTTAGTGACCATTTTTAAATGTTTTAGCGGTTTTTAATAAATTTCGAATTTTTGCCCCAATTTCCTAGATCAAAAATATTTTGTATTTTTTAAATACGTATTTCGACTACAAGGTAGTTATCATCAGTATAAATTAGCTAGTCGTAATGATTGTCTGAGTTACTCGTTTCTAATTTGGGGACAGCTTTGTAAATACGTATTTATAAAATACAAAATATTTTTGATCTTGGAAATTGGGGCAAAAAATTGGGAGTTCTCTTCAATAATACTCATAACGGTTTTTGCTGACAAATTTGGCAACTTTGTCAAACATAATTGGTTATAACTTTTGAACGGGACGAAAAAATATGCTCTAATTATTTTGAGTAAACCATATTTCCCGACAAAATTGTAATGTAAATACAAAATACTAATAGCGGTTTTTGTTGAGAAATTTGGCAACTTTGTCATACAAAATTTGTTATAACTTATAAACGGGACGAAAAAATATGCCCAATTATTTTGAGTACATTATATTTCCACATGACACTTTTTATTAGTGCTTAGAAAACTTTATTTTCTTCACATTTTCACATCAAAGCTTATAAACACTAAAATACTTCATATTTGTATAAATATACATTTGTTTTCTATAAATCTATTGTCTGTATTTTAACAATGTAAATAGTTATAACCAGTATCAATTTTGATATTCAGCATATTAAGAGTTTCTTAAAACTTATCTCAAATTTAAACTAAAATTTTTTTCTCCAGTTTTTGTAACTAAATTTATTTTCTACGATTAACACAATGGATTTGATGTTTGTTTTAAGTTAAAAATCGTTACCATTTCCGGTTTCAAATTTATACCTATATAAACATATGATATACCTTTTGGCAGACTAGAAGAAGTAATTTAATCGATTTATAATAACTACAATGGAAATTAAACATATGGTATTAGAAAGATAAAGAACGCAATATTATTTGAAACCCTTTAATTTGGACGATTTTGATATTTTTGCGAATGTTATAATTTTTAATAGACACTTGTATGGCTATAAATTCAACAAACTTGATATTCTGTCTTTATATTACCTCTATGTGTGCCGCGAATAGAGTTTTTGGTTAAATTTGAACTATCGACTTTTCCACCTTATTTTATTGGCGTCGTACTTAATTTTCGAAAATGGCTTCAAAGACTTTCGTAAAATTGAATATCCTAAAAGTACGTATTTGTTTGTATCAGGCATGTGCCGGATCAAAATGGACATCCGAGAATATTAGATTACTAGTGCTGCAGGAATTGTTTATCCTCTCCGTAATCGGATCCTCTTCATACCAGACTATTGGGAGGCAACGCTGCCAAGTTAAACTTTTTGAAGTACAATTTACCACTAATTATTTTGAGTTATGATATACAATTTTGTTGAATTTCCTTAGCAGTGTTATTTGATTTTAGTGTAATTTCTAATCAGTACCATATGATAAGATAGTCAGCTATAAATTTAACACTAAGCTCAGTCCATCAAGAGTTGAAATATTAAATTTTTGATATATATGTAATGTTTAAGAAATTAAAACTATTTTAATGGAATTTAACAGTATTTTATTGCTACCTTTTCCCCAAAAATTCAAATACATAATGAAACTTAATAATGTAAAAGATTAGTTTAAGATCCGCTGACAAAGAAACGGATCTTTACAAATACGAATATCCGGCACATCCCCAGTTTGTATATATTAATTGCTCTTTAATGAAGTTTATGAACTTAGAAATATATTAAGTAAATGATCGACGTAATCAATACGCGTATAAAAAGATTGATTATATGACGGCGTACATCAGATTTTCTTGGAAATGTAAATAATAAATATCCCGATTTATAACTTAAAAAAAAGGAAATAATAGCGTCCATTGTATGGTTGACGTTGAATTTTTAATTATAAGAATCTACTAGTTGCGTAGGAGTTATAATTGTATACATTATTAGTAAAAACATTTATAATAATGAATTACGAAGTTCCTCAAAAATTTACGTTCATTATGTATTAGTGAAGTAATTGTTGAGTTTATTTTTTTGTACACAAAAAATAATATTCATGTAAATGAATTCAATATTGTTTGTTATAAAAATATTTCAAGGTGAAATTATTACATATGCTGGAGTTGCTTTGAAATCATCAATGAATTTTTGAACGATATTAAAAAATCATTTCATGTTTTAAAAAATATGATTATTTAAGTATATTAAATGAGAAGTATTTATTTATATTTATTAACTATGGGTTGATCCTCATATTGAGGAGTGATCCTTCATGAAACTATTGGTTTAATCAAGATGATGAATTCCGAAACTACTTATCGGATTTTAACGTGATTTTTTATTTTTGCCAACCTAAATGATAAGATGGTTTTTTTCTCGATTGCTTCTTAATATTGGAAACTATAAAATTGAAGGCATCTAATTTTTTTTCACTTTATTTATGTCCAAATAATCAATGTAAATTGCTTTAATACAATAGGAAATTAAATGCGTTTGAAAGCAAGTGAAGATATCAACTAACATAGTTAATTGTTTAGATACTCAACATATAATATCATTGATTGTATTTATTTTTAATTGACATTCATAAAATACTATAAATATCCAGTCTATAAAAATATGTACTTTGATGTGTTTATTAACTTAATTTAAACTTAAACAAAAGCGAATTTATATTTTTTTAATCTTTATTTTTGTATTTTATTTTAATTATATTTATTTCGTATAGTTTGAAAGTATGGGCAATGATTCATTGAACCTAATGGAACGATTTTGTTCATCCACAAAGTTTAACTCACTTTTTATGTTTAGAATACGTCACATCAAAGTTGAGCACGCTATCTCTTTTTGTTTTGAGTTATCGTGATGACGGACGAACCGGCGGACAACTGGGAAAGGATTAATTAGGTTTTTCTATGAACACCAACAACAAAATTATTAGTGCCTTTAATATTAGCTAACGTCACATGTAAAATGTGGAAATTTTCAAAGCCTATCCTGTCTTACTTGGTTAGTATTCCTATATAGGAACATTATAATTTTTATTAATACAGTTTTTAAACAAATTTCACATTCATATACATGCGATAACCTGAGTGGTCAACATATATTGGTTATGTATGAAAATTAGTAATATTTCTACTTTTATATAAAATTGTATATAGGAAAATTTTAAATTTGTATTCTCTGTCTAAAAAAAGAGAAAAAAAGCGTACCATAAACTTTTATAATGTATAAAAACCGTTAGTTTTTTAACGATTATTTAACTCAATGTAATTTTATTCAATCATTTATCAAAACTATATTGATTTTGCATTTTGTTTGAAATTATTTGCAAAAAAATAGTCGTACTCTGTTGGGTTGCACCGAATGTAGCGCTTTTTTTTATTACGGTACTTTTATAATAAAAAAAATTTAATATTCACTTTTTTTGTTAATATTAAGATTATTATTAATCTTTAGGATGTCTGACATTAAATAATACGCCTTTTTTTTTCATAAATTATTGCAATAGTCTCTAGGATGATTTTCATAAAAGAAAATAATTGAAAAATGCAAAAAAAAAATTATTTTGTTCGAGACGCAAAAGAACGACACGTTACAATTTCCAAGGTATCCGACTGTGGACTTCCTGTTGCGAATATTGTAAATGAAAATTTCATTTGTTACTCAATTATCATCGTTTTTGTTATGCAATATTTCTTGTTATGTGAAAAATATAGTAAATGGAACTTTCTGCTTGTTAAGATAATAATTTCTTATTTATTTACATACGAGGACATATTTACTCAAATAGCTATGTGCCTGGAGCTGATTCATAAATTGAGTTGACATATTGTATATTACGTGAAGAAATGCATTTGCTACATATAACTTCATTTTTATGGTAATTTTTGGTCCCAATTTTAACTTTGTAGCTCAGAAATGACAAAAAAATATTGTGGGAATGCCTGAATACCTTTCAGGCGGAAACTAACACAAAAAAAATTGGAAAACAGTTGACCCTAAAGGCCATCGAATATTTCGTCAGCGATATCTCTCGAACCAATTAAAAACGATATGAAAAGAAATGTCGAAGTTATGTAAAAAAAACACTTTTATATGAAATTTTTCGTTTACGATATCTCTCAAACGAATCAACCGATTTTAACCGGATTGTTGGTGATCGACGTGGTTTATCAAGGTTAAGATTTGGTTAGTTTTTGGAGTTTATCGATGTTTAAAATGTTGACGGCTGTTTAAAAGTTATTCCAAAAAAACCATTTTCAAATCGACCAAGCCGTTTAAAAGTTATAAGCGGCTCACCTACTATTTGGATCAAAATAATAATAAAAAAAATTGATTTATTGAATTATGATGGCTTTACATAAGTACATAATTTTGATAACTGTTTTAGTGACCACAAAGAAACATGTTTGGTCAATAAAAAATAATTCGCAACAATATTTATAGTTCATGGTAAATATAATCTTAATCTTCAATTAATTCAAAATGTTCAATTTTGTTAACTTGACCAATTGACCATCAAATAACTTTATTTGTATAATTTTATACACAGTTCTTTGAATATGAAAATATTACAATTGTTAAAATTTCACAAAATAGTATTAAATAGTTGCAATACCACTGAAAACTAATAACATATGGAAATGAATTTTATATATTTTTAATCATTAGCATTCATAAAATATTCTAAGAATACAGCAGTATATTTACGATAATATGTATTATAATTATTTATTTTACGCAAATAAGTTTCAAACAAGAGTTGTTCCTTTAAAAACATAAGAAATGAAACAACAGTGAGACCAAATCAATGTAATGGATTACATTATACATTATTTTATATTCTAGGTCTCCTCTTTGAGCGATGCTTCGTAGCTTGAATATGTAAGTATATGCAAACGTGTATGTAATCTCTCGTAAGCTACTTATCAGAAGTTTTACTTCTGCCGTATATAAATTGTACTCACACAAACACTTGTTTTAAAATTTTCTACTATCATTTATGATTTAAATTTGAGTTTGGATGATTTTGATGACTTACGTACTTAAACTACACTTTGTAAATCTAGAATACGCTTCCAAAATTTCAGCTCGTCATCTCTTTCGTTTTTGAGTTATCTTGATGACAGACAGATAGATAGATGGACGGATGGACTAGATTAGATCATCCCTATAAACACCTATAAATGTGTTCAATATTTTCTACCGTTGCAAATTTGAGACTAAAATTAAGAAACTCTAACATAGACTGAATGCTCGATAACTTTTTGAGAAACAGTTGAATCATAGTATGCTCAAATAAAATCATAGTATGACCAAAACCACGTTCTGGAATCTGCCCTGGATGTCATCAGCTTTTATATACTTAAAAGAGGTGAAAGTTGAGTTGGATCCAAAGGATAAGAGAAAGAAAAAAAATTTTTAAATAAAACTTGAAAGGGCGTAAATGTTTACAAGAAATTTTTTGGTTAGTACCTAGATACGTTATTCTTAATAAAAGTAAATAAAGTAAATATTTATGCTGCAAAATTCTATAAAGTAGGATTATTTTATGGTCTAAAATTTTTTGACCAAACTCATTTTTGATCCCTTTCAAGTATATAAAATCCGATGACGTACGGTGCAAAATGTGGTTTTCGTACTACGATTCATCACTGGAAAAAATTTACAGCTTTTCAAAAAGACCGTTACTCAATGCGACCATTAGTTCTAAATTTAATATGTCGAATATAAAAATAACGTTTGAAATTAAATATGGTGGACTTCATGATACTGAACCATGAAATAGATAAGTTTACTAGACAAATTTATTATATGAAGACTAAGCCTCTTATTAGCAGACACATGCAAATTAGAATCATAGGCCAGTTACCACATATGACGGCTTAAAGAGACAATGAACCCTTTAGTTTTTTAAAATTTGCATTTTAATAATAAATAGTTTCAATGTATTTTTTAATTGAATAAATTATCAAAAATGTGAGAAAGAAATTGAACGATAAAAAAAAACTTGAATTAAGCGCCAATATTATTGATTCGATCATAAATCAACTATCATGACAATATTAAAAATTAAAATAGAATTTTGACTTGTATTCTTTGAATCGGCGAGCAGCACACTTTAAACAATTTTAAAAATATTTAAAAGAATACTTTTATTGTATTAAAGTAGTTCTTTCCCGACAGTTCAACGGCAAAATAATTACACGAGTATCTACTACATTCTACGTATGTGTAACCCACATACAGTACCAAAACTGGAGGCTATATTTTTATGAGGTATTGTATTTCTAACTTACACTACAATATGTACACACATACACTCACTTGCTATACATACATGGCAATCATCTTTTAAATAATTTATTTAAATGACGTGGTTAATTCATCCTAATTTTATTTTAGTTATGCAGAACATGTTGTTCTAACAAATACTAATTTTCTATCAAAACGGTAGCAATCTCTCTAGGACAAATATAAATAAATCTGTCATTTTCTCACGCTTATCCCATGCGTACAAAAAAATTTTAATTGCAATTATCTCACGTTGGATATTGTAAATCGTGTTCAAATTTTCACAGCGTGTGTATTAAGTATTTAATTACCTATATTTAAAGTTTGAAACATTTGGCTGACATGATTACCTTATAAGGTAAAATATCTATCTATTAAATTACCTTTTTATTTTTGAATTTTTATTATAAAAATATCAAAGTCAGTAAAAAATATAAAATTTACAACAAAAAATATGGTGGAAGCACAGCGAGTATTTAGTGTAGATAAAAGATCGCTACAAAATATTTCTGAATTTATATATTTGTATTCTGTTTTATGCCTGTCTCGGGAGGTTTGTTGGCTATACAGTCCACTGAGCCCACTACAATGTATGTGGCAAACTGGCTTAGAAAGACCTATTTATCAGATATGTGCCTTTAATCAACAATAAATAGTATTCTGATGTAGGTTATCTATGTTACAGACTGTCAGGGTCTGCAAGCAGTTTCAAGTTAAACATTTTCTTGAGCTCACATCGAAATGTTAAAATTTTCGATTAATCACGAAGTGATTTGTCAGATTTGTATAAATGTATTTACTTTTTTTATTGTAAAAACCTAACAAAATTGCATTAGTCGATACATAGGATAACGTTCTAGTATTTGAAAAAAGTGTGTACAATTACTAAAATTTTCCTTTACCATTTTAGCTCTTATCATAACCCCGACTTCGACTCTTATTACATAATTTTAATGGCAACAAACATACAAATAAATAAATAAATAAATAAAAACAATTTCTATAAATCTATTCGGTTGGAAATATTATATAAAAAGCATTTAAGTGGATAAACTTTTTAACACTTTAAAAGAAGTTTAATAAACTATTTCTTGTGTGTATGTGCAAGTGTAGTTAGTTAGTTACCTTATATTACTATATTATGTGTACAATTTAAATTGCGCTGCTAGACAAAACTATTGCTTAAGCAAATTCCTGTATGATGTGAACCAAGACCAACAAAAGTGGTATATAGTAAAGTGAAGTATTTAATCATAGCGCGTATACAAATCATTATTATTATTATTATTAACTCGCATAAAAATATTATCTAACCTTAATTATGTATGTATTTTTATGTGAACTATAAAAATATATGCATGCATACAGTTTGACCCGATTGATGTTAAATCGATCCTTTAATGGGAGCTATCTTATTGGTTGCTTTAATTACCAATAAAATTTATCATAGAAATTTGTACATTTACACAAAGTGAAAAATTGTGTGTACTTGCGTCTAAAAAAACCTGTATTAAAAATTTGTGTGTTAATTGGATACTTTTCGTATGTTACTAGATTTCTAACTGGAAAACAGTGTTATAATTACGTACAAAGAATCTCACTTGTTCACATTATAAGTTTGCTACATAAAAAATATTTGTATTGAAGTTTAAGACTGTTACTGATTGAAATTGAATTAAATGAAGTAATTTTCGAAATAAGTATTAAATTTTTCTTTATTTTAAATTAAGCTGAAGTGAAACTCAAACAATTGAGTTAACACTGATTTTGTGTTACCATTTAAAAATGTAAGACTTTTAGCTTCCTCTTTGAGACAAAATTTTTCTTAAAACTTCATTACTTCACCTTTTTTTGTTGTTGATAATCAACATTAATTTTGTGTGGAACCCTTAAATTCTGTTGACTTTCCACAAAGTTTTTTACTATGTGGTCTAAGGAATTAGTTTTATTTAAAATTGTTTTCTGTATTTGGGCGACACAACAAGGTCCAAGGGTTACTAATTTGCAACGTAAAGTGCAAGATTGAGACGTAAGAAATAAATGTTGCTAAGACATAGAGAAATGTAAAATGAAATAAAACTGTTAAAAATAATTTTATTTTGATTAATGGTTAGTATATTCTATATACTGATCAACATCTTCATTCGCCATTTTCTGTTACAATTGCTAAAGATTCTGCCTTTGACGGTAAATTGAAAATGACGATTCTTCAAGAATCAAGAACAGCGGAGCACTAACGTGGAAACGTATCAACGAAACGTTGAAAAGATTTAATACAAAAGAACCACGAAAAAATCACCAGATATATTAAATTTTTTAGAGATAGATATATAGAAAGACTCGAGCAAAGTTTATACAATCATAACATTAAAATAGAATGAAAAAGCGGATTATCGGTTGTAGGTATTCTTCTATTTTAAGGGATTAATTTTTTGGTAATGACTTGAAATTTGAACAGTAGAAACAAATCATTTTAGGAAGTAATGAATTTATGTGTTGAGTTCCCGGAGTCATTGACAAATACACTTATGGAAATTTGAGTTTGGCTAACATATGATTAGTGTAATAACTTTTTTCTGTACAAATATTCTGAAAAGGAGACCGGTTTTTTCGCAGCTCGTAAAATGTTCAAATGACCCTACAGGCTTCAAATTGGTAGACATCCTTTTCAGAATTATCGTAGCGAAAAAATATTGTTACACTAACGATAATTAAGCCATATACAAATTTTTCGAACTATATTTTTCAATGATTTGATATGAGGAACACCGATAATTTTTATGTAAACATACTGTACACATGATGAAATCAGTATTTCATAACATAGTAACTATCCTCCTTTGTTTAATAGAGTTCAGTTAATTCAGTTACGTATGGTATTATCTATCTAGCTAATTCTCGCGTTCAAACTTCATCATCATCTTTTTCCATACCAGACAATTTTTTTTTTTTGTACTTAAAAATATATTTAAAAATTATATACCATCAGACCGTGACATAGGTAACAATACCATTTACAAATTGTTATTATTTTTATTATATGTATGTAGACTTTGTATGATTATGAAAATATTTCAGTTAGATTTATATATATTGCGTGTATTCTACGAATCAAAAAAATTGAAACAACCTCATATATCTATATAAAAAGTAAAAAGTTGTGTGTACATAATTTAAGTATTCATTCAAATTCATTATTCATTATTAATACACAAAAATTTGTTGAATTTTTAACAGAAATTTTGTGGTAAAATAAATGAAAGTGTTTACACTATTAAATGGTAACACAAGATCAGTGCTAACTGAATTATGCATTGAAATTCAAATTTGCATGAATTTTCATAGAAGTCTCAATGAGAGGGAGCTTAAACTTTTAAATGGTGGCACAAAATCAGTGTTAACTCAATTATGATTTGAGTTACGAAACAGAGCTTAAATAGTCAATTTAAAATAACGAAATATTTAATATTTATTACGAAGATTAGTTTACTTCATTTATTTCAATTTCAGCGAAGTACCAACAGGCTCAAACTTCAATAAAGCAGACTCTTTTTAATGTAGCTTATTATGTGAAGGAGTGAGGTTAGGTTATCATTTCATATAATTATGAGAATGTTTTTCAGGTTAAAGGTGAAGAGTAACATACGCAAAGGGACAAATTAACACACAAAAGTCAACACAGAAATTTTTAACACATAGCGATTTTGGGCGCAAATATAAAAAAGTTTTTACCATGCATGAGGCGGATTTGTACTACCCTTGGAACAGTACTGAAAGAAATAAATTATCTTACAAATCAATAAGCGATAATGCAACTAAATTATCTATCGCAAATTGTTTAAATACTCTAAATATTTGAAGAATCGGGAAAAGAGAAGCAAGGATAGAAATTTTATCATCGAAAAATCGGAAACTAGGCAATGTCATTGTTGCAGAATAAAATGTCTGGGATATACTATTGCTAACTAATATTGACCGCACAAACAAAATTTTGGTATAGGTGTTCATAGAAACACCTAAGTTGTCCATTTCCGACTGTTCATCCGTCCGTCCGTCACTAAACATAAAAAGTGAGTTGAGGTTCGTGAATGAGCAAAATCTTTCTATTGAGTCCAATGGATTCTTGATCCTTGGTTCATAAAATCTATATATTACAGTTTTTATTTTTTCATTTAAAACAAATCTACGATAAAAGTTGATTTATTAAAAAATTAACTATAAAAAAATTGATTGATCAATTAATTTTGCCTAAAGTTTAATGAGTTAACGAAAATGTAATATTTTTTCTTGTTTTTAATGCTTTTAAGCAAATTCTATTCGATATATGTATTTCCATTTTAGATACTTATAATATGTGAAATAACTTTAATCTTAAATGTACAAAACTGTTTTTTGCATAGAATCAAATTTTCTTTAAAAAAATTTTACTCAGTATTGTTTCACATCAAATAGAACATTTCATAATGACGACAGGTTTGATGTAATTTATTATTGACTCGAGTGTACTTTTACTCTACTTACAATAAAAAATTTCCAAGTATCATTTGAAATATTTTTTGTGTACAATTTTTTTTTTAAATATAAAGTTTTCAACTTGTTTAAAAAAAAAAAATGTTTTTAAACAAAGGTATGTCACAAAAAAGTTGTAATATAAATTAAAATAGGAATGTCTGCCTCTATCAAGAGGGGTTATTGAAGGTAAGCATTTTTTTTATCGTTAATGTTAAGAGATATCAATTTTTTATATTAGATTTATTATTTTAATATGCGAGATATTGTTTTTCATTCGATGATGAGGACTTGCAAATCCTTACATATTTTACAGAAAATTTCCATTTGTTTGGTATAGTTTTTAGTATGAGTGGAATAAAATATGATCTCAAATTGTTTTCCAGAAAGTTAGACCCATACTTGAAACGACATATAAGTATATATTAAATTTAGTCTAAGTTTTTTAACGGTAGAAAATATTGACGGTACTAACAAAATTTGAGTATTGGTGTTTATAGAATATTCTAATTTATCCATTTCCGTATGTTTGCCAGTCAGTTGAAAATTTTCTGGGGTATAAGACTAAAACGTCAGTTTAAATTAAAAGAAGTCCAATTTGTGAATTCTTTTTTCTGATTTTCGAAAGAAGACAAAATTATGAGCTTTATAAGAAGGATTTTTCCTGATTTCCATAAAAGTCGGGAATATGAGCACTTTAAGAAGTCTTTCGAGTTTTTGGAAGAAGTAAGAAGGAATATGCGGTCTGTTTTAGAACACGATTTAATTTAATTTTTCTGATGTGCTTTTCACTCAAATTACATCTAATGTTTTCGAATAATAGTCTACAATTTACTTAGTTTTGTTTCATGGTTTTTTTTTATTAAACATTAATTTGGAGGATCATCGTAAATTAAAAAAAAAAAAATGTTACCACACATTCAACGATTTGCTTGAAATTTATTTTTGAGATTCTGTTTAAGTTCCCGTATTTATCCCCGTATTTATCATTTCTTGTAAATAAAGTATCTAATATATGAGAAACAGAGTATTGATATTCAAGCCTAGGTGTTCGAACTAGTTAATTTTTTGAAATTTATTTAAAAAATATATTTTATATATTTTCGTAGTCTAAGAAACGAATTTATTTAAGTATTCATGAAAACGAATTTTTAAAGCATTCTTATTTATTAGGTCTAAGTGCGTTCATTAAGTGGCGCTTTGGACGTCTTAATGACTTCTTAAAGGGTACAGAATTCATATTGATATATGCCGCAATATTTTATAGTTTTCAAAAATTAGAACAATGTTTTTTAGAATTCATATTAAAACTACAGTGTTCCGGTTACATAATAAAATCACAAGATTAGTCTGTAAAATTATTCAAAAACAAATGTCAATGAATCTTCTGAATATTGAACCCGTCTTAATTTCTGCATAACGTAATTGATCGTATTATTTCACTAAGCTGAGAAACGTGTAGTTAGCGATGAGTGTTTGAAAAACCACAAGGTAGAAATTATTATTTACCTTGATCTCTAAACCTGACGGGAAATACCCAAACAATTAATTAACCGGTGAAAAAAAAATGTAATTATTTACACATAATTTATCATACCGAGGTGTATATTTAGAAATATAAAGAATGCAAAAATGAAATTATTTGTTGATAAGCGGAAATTCATACAATGTATAAATTAGATTTATTAATAAATGTTACCTTTTTTGGATATGGCGTATTTAAAAGTTTGACGGAAAGGAATACACCAGATATACCTCAATAAATCCAATATAATTTCATGAATTACGAGCAGTTTTTTTGGATATTCATATGAAAAAATCGCCATTGTATGGTTTTGGCTCCAGACCCGTGTTACATAAATTTGAGTCGAATGCTATCCGATATTTAAAGTTTTCCTTTTATCCAACATTAATGTTGACCGATCCGAAATCTATCTTCATCCGTTGTGGAAGGAAAGTATTCCCATAATTATTCATTTTACTATCGAATGACTGATGAAATGGTCAAACTTGTTAGGCACTTAAGATTTACTATGGTAAAATTTACTATTGGTTTAATTTGCACATATGCGCAGAAAAATATAAAAAAAGTAACCAATTATCCCTAAATATCCAAATAGAACCAAGTTTACAGGATCTGCAGATGATTGTGAGGTATTTTAGCGTTTAATAGTGACATTATTTTTGTTTTATGACATCCAAGAAGATTAAAACATAATTCAGTTACTGTTAAGTCCGATGACATGGATTAATCCTATTAATTTTAAATGGAAAATAATCCAAGTAATTATGAAAAACAGCTGATAAAAGTGAAGATAACAACTAATAGAGTTAATTGTTTCGATACTGGGAATATAATTTATCAATATTTGAACTATTTTTAATGATATGCATTCATAAAATACTCTAAATATGTAGTCAAAAAAGTTATATAATGTGTATTGAAAGTATATATGAGCTTATTGGGTAAATTTGAGTTGAAATTGTGGCGAATCTAGATAGTTTACAAAAAAATGTTCCAACTGATTCACGAACTTGAACTTCATTTTACTGATTCACGAACTTTATCCTAATTTTTATGTCAAAAGTATGTCAAAAAAATTCGCTATCTTTTATTGTTTTTGACTTATTTTGTTCACGGACAGGCGAAAATTGACTAATTAGATGATTCTATGGACATACCAAATTTTTGTTTATGCAGTCAATATTTTCTAACGTTACAAATTTTATACTTAGATGAATATACTCTGACTAGACACAAAACTAGTGATCCTAAATAAGCAAAAAAAAAAAAAATTTTATTATTCAGAATTCAAGCCCAAATTTCTGCACGATTGCAATTTTCTGTATATAGAAATTACTTCTGCAAAAATAGTAAATCTTAGAGCATCCTGTATATTATTAAATTCGATTTAAATTTATAAAACATAGATTAATCGTTGTAGGTAGGTGTTTGGTAAAAAATTGTAAATGTAAATAAAAAATTAAAATGATAATGCGAATTATAAAATTAAAAAAAAAAAAAAACTCATAAGGATGAAATGTTGCAGTTCAATGAGGCGTTGAAGCGATTCATTAATAACGATTTTACATTCACGCACGTTTGTTATCATCGTATAGCGTATTAGTTTTGTATAGCCAATATCTTACATACCAATGCAATGCGGTTATACTTTATTATAGGTAATGGGTGGACTCGCGAAATATTCAGTTTTATTCAAGTCCCAATAGTTTGGTTAATATGGTGTTCACGTTACACGTAAATTTCTTTAAGTAATAAAAAATTTGGATCACTTTATTACGAAATCGGAAGTAGTGTTTTCTTTTTTATACAAAAAAAAGTTCGTTTTCAAAATTTATTTGCAACCTGAGCTAGTTTTATTTCTTGTCTGTTAATATCACGAGAATTACTCAATAAATATTTATAAATTTTTGAAAAACTTATCTATAAATTTTTGAAAAACAGGAAATGTTTGGTATTTGCCTATTTTACAAATAAATCTCCTATTAATTACGATTCAGGTTTTCACGTAAAAGCTGAAATTCCATTGATTCAATTTTGCATCTAGATGCATAGCTTATATCACTTTGATATTTCGGGAAAATCGATAGTAAGGAAAAAGCGAAAAATCGAGACAGAAATTCGCAAAAAACTCATTTGTTCATATGGTATCCAAATTTCAAAATAATCTGCCAAAACGTTCCGAGCATATATCTATCTATGTCAACGGATATTACGACGAAGCTGTATGCCCATAATTGGCTTACAGCTTCGCTACAGTGTCTCGATAAGCAGTTGTATAAATTTATGATGTACTTTTTAACTAAGTGAATTTTTGTCAATACTGTCTGTCGGTTGTCAAATTTGACAAAAATTAAAATTTATGTAAAAATTTTTACATAATTTTTAAGTATTCTGAATTTGATTCATAAAAGTGAGTCATGGTTAATTTATTATCTTAAAATCAAAATTTGATATTTTTATATCACGAGACCTAAAGCACTAGCCTACCATAGTGTAACGTCATCAATCTAAACACTTATCTTAATTAATAAAAATATTTGAAAGTGTAAGATTATGTTTTGTTCTCAATGTGTCATACAAGTATTCTCAATATTATATACCGGTATTACGTCACCAAAATGGCAGACAACGTTTTGACATGAATAAAAAACGGTTTAAATTTTAATGTAATTTTGAGACAAGAAATCGTGTTTATTTTGCAAAAATATTCATTTTTTGTGACTTTATACTAAGCAATAAATATTTTGAAGTATTTTTTTTTAATTACTTAATAATTTTTAGTATTATTCTCTTTACGTTTGGCTGAAATAAATATCAAAAATAAATAATTTCTATTACAAAAAATTCAAGATATTTTTGAGAAAAAACAGGAAGATTACATTAAGATAAGAGACACTCTGTATGATTTGTTAACAATAAAATATATCTTTAATAAGTAGGTGTATAAACTCTCATAAGTTATAACATCGGTTAGCAACTAATACATAATAATATTTTCATTTGATGCAACAAGAATTGAAATAAAAATTTACTAAGCATATTGTTTTTTTTTTTTTTTTTTAATATTAACTGAGAAATAAGTAAATAAGGTAAATGCACTATTAAAGAACTGTTAACTGCATCAGCAGCTGTAAATTATGTAACAAGAAATGATATGGTGTGAAATGCAATTTAAAATTAATATAAAAACAATGCGGAACACGTTTTTTTATTCTCTCAATACTGTCAGAGTATATTAATTTTAGTCTAAAGTTTCTAATGCAAGCAAATATTGAACCCACAAACAGAATTTTGATATTGATCTTCATAGAATCACCAAACTAATCCAGTCCTCTCAACAACTAAGTCCATTCCGTCCGTCATCAAGTTAACTCAAAAAATTTGGAAAACGGTTGACCCTAAAGGCCATCCCTGCAACTTCCCGCTAATTTCATACCTAAGCACTTAAAATTTAACATATTACAATGTTTTTGAGCTAAAAATTTGGTTTTTGAGCTTTGATGTTAAAAAAATACTTGTTACCGAATATTTCGTTAACGATATTTCTCGAACCAATCAACCGATTTTTACGTTCTTGGCGGCGATCGATTTGATGTTTAAAATTAAATCAGAATTTTAAAAAAATTGTCAATATAAAAATATACCTGGAGTTTCTTAAGTTACCTTTGGAGATGACGTGAAAAAATATCCTCACTTTGAGACAGGTACGGGCTTAAGAATTCATTGTGATTACTGTTTGAATAAGTCTGCTTTGATTAAGTCCATACTTGAGGTTATGCGTAAGACAATGCTTAAGTTGCGATTGTGAATCACGTTTAGGTATGTCCTTAAGACGAACTTAGAAATGAGAATCGTCCAAAAATACTAAGAGCCTTAGCTTCTATACACAAATGGGCGAACAAATATTTTTATCTAAAACCCTCGAAAATTGAAAGCACACTAAAATTTTACAACAAAAATATAAATTATTAAAAAAACAAAAACCGAGTGGATATGAACCGATATTTTATAATAACCGAAATAAATACCGAAATTAAAATTTATCATACTGCACAAACATGAAGAGATTGATGGTTGAATGAATGATACGTCATAAAAACAAGTGTACAATATAAATTCTGTGTTTATAATAAATAATAAAATGTCGTCAGCAGCCAGAACGAAATAACTTTATTTAATTGTAATAACGTTTTTCATTAAATAACCATAAAATTAAATAACACTTTTATTTTAATATCATTTTTGTAAAGGCTGTTATGGATTATATATGTTATGGATAAATAAGGCATTATTTATAATGTCCGGCCAGTTAAAATAATAATTATTTAATGGTTATTATACACAGTATCAACGAGTACTCGCTCGTTGCTAATACTGCTAATTCATTACGGCATTTTGAGAACGATGATAAATTTACCAGGAAGCAGAGGAACAAATATTGACCCACGCGTAATTTATTTATTTTAGAGTTGTAATATCAAAAGATATCATGAAGAGCCAAACCAGCACATACATATACCGATATGATCCGAAGTCATTATAAGTACAGGGTGAACGCAAGGGCTAGGAAACTCACAAATCTTTTCGCCTAAAATAGACAGAATTATTTACTCACAGAGTGATCATAATGTCTACAAATCTCGCAAACCCATGTTAAATCAAGCTGGCATGAAGTGATAAAACTTATCTGGGTATTTTAAGCACAGGGTGTTCGCAAGGGTCAAAAAAATGACAGACTTTTGTCAATTTCTCCCAAAATACACAGACTCATTTACTCAAATGGTAACTGGATTCGAAGTACATTATAAAGGTCCAAAAATCTGCAAACTTATGCTAGCTCGACCCAAAGCCGGTAGATCCGTTCTAGCTAGACTGAAAATAACAAGTTGATATTTTAATCCCAGGATAAACTTAGAGGACAAAAATTTCTATGGTGTTGTTTATTATACTCTTAGAGATGCCCCATTATCTGACGGGAATCTCCCAATACACTGGATGAAATATCACCATTAGATATTTCATCCAGCATATTTTAATTATAAGGATTTAATTAAAGGTCAATAGGATAAAAATGTCACTCTTAAAGTCGGCCATTTTAATTAACTCATCATACTACTCGTTTATATGAGACATTTTTCATTCATATCGGGCATTAGAAATAATGGCCAAGTGAAACTTGATCTATGACATAAACATAGGTAATTACATACAAATAAGATACTGTTTGCAGACTTTAAATTAAGAATCAACTTCTCTGACATTAAAGCAGTTTTATTGTTCAATCGAAGTATAGACTTTGAATTGAAAAATCGATTTATTGTTCAATAAAAGTGTAGAATTCTAGGTTGTGTTCAGAATATGAATGAATAATATGTTAATTTAAATCAAAAACTATTAAAATGTTATTTATTAAGAATTTATAAAACAAATGAAGTTGTTTAAATAACCTGTAGATGCTTGAGAATCAAAATATGCAGTATTATTTTATTGATTGTTATTAGATATGTTTATAAAAAGCAACTTTCGATTTTCAAAGGAAACGCAAATAGTCTGTCGACCATAGATTTGAGAGAATTATTGTGAACGTCTATCAACCCAATAATAAAATTTTACAAAGTTAAATATTTATTTAGAAAATTTATTAATTAAACCTTTTTTTTAACTTGAGCGCAGGAATTGTCGTATATAATTTAGTCTCAATTTTTTAAAATCTAAAAATTCGTTATGAATACAAAATAATGGACTCAAAATACTTATTCGGTTTCATTAAAAATTTTTTTCTAAATTTTAAGTTAAAAATTGTAGGAATATAACTGACTATAAAATCTGTATTTCGCAAAGAAAAACGATCAAATAGAACGACTTGTAACTAAACTATTTATAAATTAGTTTTGTCATGTATTGAAATCACTTATGTTCATTTAAATTCAGTAATTTCAATGCTAGTATATACATTTCATATCATTTGAGTGTTTTTCAAAAGTTAAATCTTTCAAATTTGTACAAATTATATATGCATCGAAGTTTTTTCCATGTCATGGAGAGTTTAAACATAAATGGAATAGGAAAAGAAAAAGTTTAGTTCTTGCAAAGTTATTTTAATAATATTTAGCAAGTAGATCTTTTAAAGAAAATTCTTCTAATAAGAAATTAAATAATTTTAAACTATATATCAGAAAAATAAATTTAAAAATTCGGCACCATTCATTTCGCTTTTTGCCACGATTATGAACAGGAAAGAATCGTAAATGAACTACTAGTTGCATTTTGTGTGTAATTGTCAGATTCTACAAGTTATGTATTTAACAACTTTTGTTGTATAAACATATTACAGCAGTAGAAATGATATTTGCTTGTCAATATAGAAACGTTTGTTAAACTATTTTATTGATAGACAGTTCGACATGGTTATGAACAGGAAAGAATAAAAAATGGACTACCAACAGATATTCGTGAAACAATAAATAAAATCAAGCATCTTAAGTATCTTTATCAGTAATCTTTATCAGTATTTAACAAATTTTGATGTATAAACCTGTTAGAGAACTGACATTTGCTTATCAATACATAAACATTTGTTAAACTATTTTATTGATAGAAATGTAGGATATATATGAAAAAATTACACTTCAGCAGAAAACCAAACTAGGAACTGCCAATTGCTTGGTTAATACATAAAAATCAATACATGTATTAATATCTTCGTTCCAATTATATTAATAGGTATATTTGTGTATATCCCACAATACATACAAAAATTCAAATAGTCTGGTGTGAGTTGACAATACTTTCTACCGGCAATTGAAAGGTCACAAGTTCGATTCCCGACCAAAGCGCCGTACTTTCACATCCTTTCATGTCTCAATTATTAGTCTGTAACATGGTGGCCACAGATTTTAAAAAATGAAATTCTCCAGGAAATGAAAAAATGAAATTTTTAAATGAAAAAATGAAATTTTTAAATGAAAAATGAGTTTTCCAGGACAATAATTGATAAATTCACGGATCAAGTTTTAAATTTAAAAATTATTTTCTCTTTTAAAAAAGAATATTAACAGAACATTATTTTGGAAAATGCATTTTATAACGAAAAAATTTCCATTGAATTGAAGTTTATATTTTTATTATAAATTTAATATCCTGACGAAATTCTCTGACTCTGATTGGTGCAAAATTTGGACGTTTTCAAAAAAATTCCTTGACACCCAGAACTTTAAAATGCTATAAATTTTCCAGATTTTCTAGAAATATGGCCACCATGCGTCAATGCATAAAAATAGTATGAATTAATAATTATTCGAGCCAATTTCTCCACACTTTTTTCAATGAAGGGAATATTTTTTCTTAAGCAAGTTTTAATTTGTATAAATTTCTGTAAATTTGTAACTTACATTATAGTTTTTTTTTTTTTTTTTTATAATATAATAGGAGTCTACTTTTGTGTATGTATTAAAAGATATACTTAAATAATGATTTTCTAAATAAACAATACTGAGAGTAGATAAAATATTTGAATAAATTTTTAGATCCTCTTTGTGAATGAGGGTGACAATATTTTTAATTTTTATTTATTTATTTATTTTTATTTTCAACAAGCAAAAATATTTTTAAATACGCAAATAAAATTTAAAGTGAAACAGGACGTTTCGAGTACAAAACCAACTTATTTATTGGACGTTTCCACTTATTGGGATTTCTTCAGCAACTAAAATATTTATTAAAACAATATATAGTAATATTTTAAATTTAAAACAATAATTGTCAATAATGATAAAGTTATAATCATTACCTCAAATTTGATTGATTTATTTGGTTGTCTAAAACAATGAATTTAAGGGCATATCAGTTTCAAGATTATTCCACATTGTTTACAACACTTTTCGGTATTTTGTTCTTTTTAATAATAATGAATAAAATAAAATTATATAAAACATGCATAAAATTAATCACATTAACCTTTTAAACCAACCGTCATAAATAAAATAACAATAGTGTAGATAAGGTAGTAATCAGTTCTAAATATTAAAATAAATATTTTAGTTGCTGAAGAAGTCGTAAGAAAAGAGACGAAATGTCCAACAAATGATTAAAATTTGTTTTTGTCAGTTCGAACGTCCTGTGTTTTTATTAAATTTTATTTGAACAATTGTATTTCTGGACAAATTATTATTGATAACAGTTAATTTGTAAAATAACAAAAATGGTTTGTAAAATTACACAATTAAAAATTTTTTTTTTGCATTAATTTAAACTTAGTGATGAATTTTACCATTTAAAAGGATAAGAGATCCTATTGCTAGCAGGATTTTTATTATATTTCTTTAATGGTAAAGTAAATTTTGAAAAAAATTGAATAAAAATATAGTCAATAATTGACATTTTTATTATAACATCTGCCGGATTATATAAGTTTTCATTTTATTTTACAATATTATAGTAATCAAAGGTCTTGCTAGACAAGACCATATTTTAATAATCAAGACACGATAAATTACTTTATAATCCAAAATCGTAAATCAGTCATTTAAGTTAATAATTATTCACGTAATTAAAATTTATTGTGGATTTCAACAGGTTAAAATAATTATAGATACGCAATTCAAGGATGCACAAGTGCAGTGCATTTAAAAATACAGTGAAACCCGAATATAACGAAGCTAAAGGAGATTAGAAAATAATCGTTGAATCAAGTAAGTTGTTACAATGAGGTTTTGTTATTTGGTCGGTCTATGGTTCGTTTTATTAAAGTGCTTTGTATACTCGAGTTGGCCACCTGCATTTAAAAAATTTAAATACATTAAAACACTATGACACGCTCCCCGTTTATAAGTAAAGATTGTACTTAGCAAATGGAATTCAATTTTGAACAGTATTTTCTGAGTTATTTACTCCAAAGATAAGTTAAGTATTTCTTAGCATATGTGTATAAGGTATATTTTGCATTTAATCTTACGGGCAGAAATCGTTAAATTGAGGTACGTTATATTAAGGTTTCACTGTATTAAAAGAGTTAATTGTTTTCATATAAAGATAACATTTGTAGAAATAAATAACAAAAATTCAGACAGATTCAATCAGTAACTACAGTGAATAATTTTTAGCAGATACGGGGATGTCGTTTTAATCAACGGTATTAATCAAAATTCAATCTAGAATATCTTTTTCCAATAAAATAAATCTAAAAAGTTCTAATAAAATCAACTTTGGTGAAGAAATAAGATATTTCAAGTTATTATTAAATAAAACTATGTTCAAAAATGCGTGGTCGTATACCATCTTTCACCCGTCATAAGTATTGTTTTGTATAAACTAGTCTTACGGTAAGGTAGCATGAAACCATGGCTACCCATTGACATCACTTTTTCAAACAACAATATTTTCTTGTTGCGTATTTTTAAGAGTAAATGCCCGTAGTTGGATTTTCGTTCTTATAAACTTATTTCTTTTATTTTTTTTCACAGGAAACAATACCCAATCTCGTTTAGCTAAATAATTATAAAAAATGTCTACGCAAATTAATATCATCCTGTACAAACAGAAAAATAATTTTATATAAAATTATAATTACAGACAATCATATTTTAAATACATCAATTAAAATAATATTCTTTATTATAAAATAATTTCAAATATTTAAATTTACAGTACTTTGAAAAGTATTCATAAAATTTTAATATAAACAAAATATACTAATTATAGTTAGGCCATTATTACCTATAAATTAATTAATTTTAATTATTGTTATTATTAATAATATATGTAACTAATTAATTTTGCTTTTTTGGTAAATTATTTTATAATAGTTTATAAATAATAAATTATTTGAATAGTAATTATTTTAATATTATTAATAATAATGTTAATAACGAAAAATATTTGATACAAATTAGTAAGCTTTTAATCTATATAAAGATTTATTAATTGAGTTCAAACACTTAATAAAGATTATATTTAAAAAAATTGCATTACAATTAATTTCCCGGCAATATTTAAGTAAAACGAACTTATAAATAATAAAGCTGATGTTATTCCAATTATTTAAGAATCAAATTTACAAAAATGTCTCCTAATCTCGAATCAATAATCTGGGTAGAATAGTTGATAGTCGACATTTAGATGAACAGTTTTTGTCCCAGCTTAAAAGAAACAAAACATGACAAACTGTAATGTCCAAGGCATATTTTCCTTGATATGGAAATTATATTTATAATTTTAATAATATTTACAGAAACGCGCTTTTTTAAGGTTAACAGTAAAAAATAATAATTCAATTTGTCGTTAATTTGAAACTTGTAGGAACAATCGATTAAAAATACTGAAAAAGATAATAGCTCACATTGCAGAATTTTCAAAGAAGAAAAAGTTGTTTTACAAATCATAACCATATGCAAATTTGTATAATGATATGATATGCTTATGAGGAAGTGTGTTGACTTTGGTTTAGTTTCTAAAAAAAGCTTTTAATAGTCTAAAAAGTAAAAAAAAATTTGATTTCTAAAATATATTTGTAAGTATCTATTACAAATGCTTGAGGCGTTATACTAAGTAGGAAATTAAAAAGGTGTTTACATATTTGTTTAAAAAGAATTTTTTTTTTAAATATCAAAAGAACTAAATGACATTCGTTAATTATACTAAAATCAGTATGCAAGTATTTTATATCAAGTGAATTAAATATAATTAATAATCTATAAAGAGATGTATAAAAAAAACTTTATATTATAGTGGTAAATATAATTTAAATGATTTTATGTAATTACATTTTTAAAACCTGTTTATTATTTTTAAAAAAATTATTAAATATCTGCACATACAAAAATCAGAGGTGTATTCTCTGAAATAAGAAGTTCGTAAAAGTGTCTTTGTTGCTATGCATTATTATTTCTTTAAGATTTTTTCAATTTGAATTGATCTTTAACTCATTTATATCTACGATCTGTAAGTCATTAATATCTGTAATTGTCAGTGATGTCATTGACAACGACAAAATGCTTCGTGATTCGAGATACCTTGTACACCCCCACCACCCCTGACCCGGCGACGCCACAAATTTTATTTGTCGTTGAATAAATAATTTTTTATATGTATAGCATAAAGTGATATTTGACATAAAGTGGTAAATAATTATTTTGCATGGTGATTAATCGCCAATTAGAGGTGAAGATATCACATCCTGTTGGTTTGAATTACAGGTTAATACGGCAATTAAAAAAAAAAAAAAACTGTGAACAAAGTTTTATGAAACAGATAAAGCTTTGCTTTTTCGGCAACGATTTTCTGGCACAATAAGTAAATGTTGGTAGGTTGACAAATTTCTGGAGTGATTTTTGGAATGAATGGAATTTTTTTTCTTGGTGAAAAGCAGCTAAAAATTCGTACCTAGTGTTCTTCAGGAGTTAAAATAATTTTTATCATTTTTCTTAAGTTTCCAAGTACATTCAAACTTAAAAAAATCGCAAAAATTTTTTGTCTCCAATTTCAAAAAAATTTTCATAATTTTGACTTTCAGATTTCAAAAATAACATCCATTTAACAATTGGATGTGTAGTTTTTGAGATATTCCCAAAAATCCGATTCGTAAGTCAATAATTCGAGCCAATTTCAATATATATCTCAAAAAAAGCTATTGCATCGTTAAAAAAATGTCATATTTGGTTTTTTCTAGAAAGTACCCTAGAAAACCTAAAAATAGCAATAAATTTTTAGATTCTTAAGTCTCAGAATCATAAAAATCACCTAATAACAATATTATCTAATTTTTAGCCAATATTGTTGTTGTTTACGATATCGGGCGCGCAAGTACAGAATTAAATATCTATCTTTCGGCTCGAAAGAGACGGGAAGCTTGAAGTTAAGGAGCTACAGGAAATGGACCAGCTAAAATTTGGATGTTTTTAAAATGATCTACAAATAGCTACGGTTACTACATTTTTTATCATTTGAATTTATCTCTGACAAACTTTTACACGACGGAATATAAATTTCAAAATAAAAATATATTCAAAAAATTTCATTTTAATGAATTAGCATCGATGGTACATCTCGATATCTTTAAGATAACCTTTCGAAGCTATAAAATACAGTCCTGCTTACCACATAAGAATTATCTTAAATATATGAAGTTAAACATCAATATGTTTTTTATCGAGACATAAATTATTGATAAACAATTTAGATAACTCGATAATAATGTTATAAAATATAAAAACAATTAGATGTACTCACTTATCTTAAATTGTTTATATTAACAAATATCAATTAATAATAAACATTTTACGCACATAAATAAATACAGAGTGTAACAGTATTAAAATTAGATAATATTAATAGTAAATTAGGATAACTACCCAGCAAATATCAGAAAGCCTTTATAAAGAAGTCTTTATTAAGACTTCTTTAAGATGTCTCTATTATAACATCGTGATGACTTCTTTTTTAAGAAGTCGTAATTAAGAACTCTTTTAAGTACGCTTTTTAGCTAGAAGTCAGAGTGAATTCGTTAAAAAGTCTTTTATCTGATTTTCGAAGGAATGCGGAATTCAGATATCTATAAGAAGTTCTTTTTTTTAGAAGTCAGTATTTGACACACGATGTATATAGCTTAGCCCCTGACAGTAAAAGAGGAGCTGAAATAATCATAGGCTAATTAAATGAATTGGTAAAAACGGCTTAGGCAATTTTGACCACACCAATTTTAGTGATATTCAGTAGCCTTGGAGATTAATAATGAAAGACCGTTTTTTGCGACATTTTGGCAAACATAAAATTTAAATGAAAAATTGTACCTTTGGAAAAACAAAATTAGTGATAACGTTGTTCAATTATGAATTAGAAGTTTTTGTCTACTCTGTACACAATTGAAATTTGAGATAAAATGTGTTGTATAAAGTTTATATATAGTTGCTTAAACACATTAAATAAAAAAAAAAAAAATATAAAACTTTTGTATGATAAAGTACTAATTAGTTTATTCAATTACCGAATTATATGCAAAAATTTTCATATGACATAATTTTTCAATTATCGAGTGACAAACAAGCTACAATATCTTTTTTAGATTTTACCATGATACACGTAAGCGAAATTAGATTCAAAATATTTCATTCACATAAAACCTAAAACTAATGTTTCGGTGTCTAAATAAAAATTTTTAACATATTTCGTTGACCTAAAATGTCATATAACCATGCAGTCTATGATACAATATAATAGTAAAATGCTAGCGTTGTAAAACTTAATTGTTTCTATCTTTTCAGCACTTCCACTATGTTTGGATACATACAAAATTAAGCTTTAAATAAAAAATCTTACTTCTTTGAAGCAAATGAGAAGATCAATTTTAGATACTGGTCAAGCTAGCAAGTATTGAAAATTGAATTTAAATATGCTTAATATTATGTGATTTTTAGATCCCGCAAACTTAAATCAGGTGTTCAAAATTTAAATTCAGAAAATTGAGTCTTTATGATACACTGCTTCCGTGAAATTCGGCTTGCAATGTGAAAAGATAACAATTAAAATAATAATTTAAAGCCAGAATTAAGTGCTTTTATGGTTAATCAATTTAATTAAAATTACAATAAATATTATTACCTAACATGAGTCACTGCTAAAAAAATTACAAACTAGCAGATACATCTTGAAATGACAGAAAAAAAGTTTTTAAAATTAAATTTAAATATGGTCAAAACTAGGCTTTTTGGGTACTTTGTTAGTTGCTGAAAAATGAAATAAGGTGCTCAATGCATTATAATGACTCAATTGTCTCTCAATTCTAAATTAAAACTTTGAGAACTTAATTTAATTTTGTAGCACCTAAAAAGGTACCTACTTTTGGGTATATTTAAATTCCAAATGGACTACTGGCTTGACAAGTATCAATTTAAGATTACATTTGTCAAATATTTATCAGTTTTCCGTTCATTTAGGGGCAAGTATGTCAAACGTTGAGACTGTTTAAAATTTTATTCATATACCGTATATGATTCGTTTCAGAGTTTCAGAAGAGATTTATTCAATTTGGTGCCAATTAATATAAATCTATTTTGAAAAAGTATCTAATACAATTCATTTGCCCTCGAGATCTAATAAATGCTAAACTAAATTGAGCAATAATGAATGGTAAGAACGCGACAGTGGATCCATGTTACTTTACAAACAAAATAAATAAATAAAAACCTTGAAATAGATGTTTCAAGCATACATATCCTTGATAATAATCTCAACTTAAAATAAATGTAAATGCATCATGCATTACTTCACGTTTTAATAATGGCAACAAAAAATACTGAGCGTTTCAAAAATGTTAAAGAAAGAGAACCATTCAATTATAAATTTACTAATTATATTATGGAAATTACATGGGTAGTTACAATAGTCCAGCAAACATCTAATTCAGAAAGACTTCCAAAAGATGTCTATATTACGACTGCTTAAAGATGTGATCTTTTTGTGAGGCCATAATTAGTAACTGTTTCAGTAGTCTTAAGTAGTCTTGCGAAGTCAGAATTCTGCATTCTTTAAGAAGTGTTTTTTCAAATTTTCGAACGAAGCTAGAATTATAGCTCTGTAAGAGTTCTGTATGATGTCGGAAATATGAGCTCTGTAAGAAGTTTATTTCCCGAATTCCGTAAGGATTTGGAAATATGAGCACTACTTTAAGAAGTCTTTTTTTTCGAGTTTTAAAAGAAGAGGAATTATAACGAGTAATTCCAATTTAACGTGAAAATATTTGTTTTGAAATTGGACGACGCGACGATTGGAGTACGGTAATCAAGGATTTAATATAATTTTTTCCAATAAATTTATAACTTACCATCGGACATCACGCAGTTTCACCTGCATAGTTCCCGTTCGCGTAGGAATACTGGGATAAAAAGTAACATATGTCACCCGAGGATAGTGTAGCTTCCCAATAGTGAAAGAATTTTTCAAATCGGTCCAGTAGTTTTTAAGTTTATTTGTTCCATACAAAAATACAAATATTTCCTCTTTATAGTATAGATTGGGCCTTTTAAATATGTATGTTAATACAATAAAACAGCGCTGCCCAGTAATGTACACTACTTGGTGGGTAAGTGGATTTTGATCTAAGGTAATTATATATTTTATTAGGATATCCAAAAGCCATTATTTCTAAAATTCCATCTTAAATATTTAACGAATTCTCATTCATATAAATGCAATAATTTAAAAAAAAAATATCTTTCATTATATTACTTAATTATTTTTCATTAAACACCGTAGCGCGTTGCATTGAATCACATACTTTTTACATAGAAACAAAAACATTAAAAAATTATAAGAAAAAAAAAACGCTATTAAGTATTTGTAAAATAAATTCCCATACATAAAGTATTTATTGTAAGAAGACATTATAAGCATTATATAAAAAAATGAATAAAATTAATTACTTGAGTAAAACCAATTATTACTTATTTGCAAAACGAAATTGTAAAAAAAAAAATGTACTACTTCTTGTTGATTGTAATATAAAAGATGTTGTAGATTTAGAAATATGTTTCAAGCTAATGAATCCGACGGCATGGTATATATAGGTTGGAAAAACCCTTAAATAGGTAAGAGGTAATGTAACCTCTGTAATCAGCACACTCTTTTATTTCTCCCGTGCAAATAACTAAAACATAAGTTTTACTTCTTCAATTGAAAGGTCTTTACTTCACAAACATGGATCTGCAGTAATATTTTTAAAATCATTATAATAAGGAAATTTTGTATATTTTTCCAGAATATTTCTGTATTATAGGTTAATAAAATGAGTTTTTGTTGCCATATTAACTTTCTAGGCTTCTACCCAAGGTTTAGTGTAACCTTTGAAAACTTTTAATAGTGTTTGTATATTTAATACGGAGAAAAAAATAAATCAATCCAATAAAATATTATTAGAAACTAAAAAGCTTTTTGCAAAAAATAAAAAAAAACATAAATAAAATAAAACACAACATTCAAATTTAATCCATTAAATACAAAAAAAAGTAGAAAATAAAAATCAACACATACAAATTTTATCTATTAACTATCATTTGCCAAATTTATCGATATTAATGTGCATATTACAAAATCAATCACTGATTTTATGGTTCGAAATTAACCGATAATTATTAGTTATAATAAAAATACAAAATTAATTTTGTTCATAAAAAAAAGCCATAAGAGAGATTTTTTATCCATAAAAATGTTGTCATAGTTTTTTTATTATTAAAAAAAAAAAGATTTATGTAAATTTTAATTTAAAATTTTTATATTCAATATATCTGTTTTGCCAGGAAATTAAACGTATGAGAAGTGGCCATAATTATAATCGATTTCTATTAATTTTTAAAACGAAAAAATACAAAACCACGTGTTTGGTAATTTTTGGCCAATGAACTACTAAATAAAACATCGCTGATGGGAATTCTAGTAATCCGAATAACTGGAATTTTCTTAAAAAATAATTCTAGTCCAGTCTGGAATTTTCATTCAAGATTATTTCAAGATTAGTATTGAACAAGAAAAAATTTTGGCCTGCCATTCTAATCTACAATTTATTTAATATTTATCGTCCAATAACAAGTTATTTTAATTTAATACATTGAGATAATGAATAATCTAAGAGAATCGCCATAATCGTATGCCATTTTGTTCTAAAGCCTTGTTCACATTGATCAAGTGATTAGGCAATTAGTAAGTAGTTTAGTACTAAACACTAAACACTTCAAAAATACATAGTCGTTCACATTAAGTCCCGGCGGATATGCATTTTTTTCGAATTTACTGTTATTTTAATTAATAAATGACATTGCTGTCAATTTATAAACAATTATTTCTAAAAAATGATTAATTGTTTGAATCGCAAGGTAATATCGTAATACCTTGATTACACCATTAATTTCAAAGTTTTTTCCAAAGCCTAAAGCAAATTTCTTATATTTTATTTTGTGATGTAATGCTATCATGAAGTCATACGAACCGCATGGCTATATTCACTTGCTCGGATTAAAATGAATTGTTACAACTAGGTGATTAGGAGTTTTTTTAAATTATAATTATATCCGACATTTATGAGTATATTAAATTTAGTCAGAAGTTTGAATTTCTAGAATACATTGAACATTGGTAAATGTGTTCATAGAAGCACCTTACTAGTCCATTAACGTCCGCCATTCGGATACTCGTAGTGCATCAATCGAGTCTCTTCTACGTACTACGTATAGTACGGATAGAACATAGTATGGACTGTTAAACTGAATATTCAATGTATTTTATACATGTTAATGATTAAAAATAGTTCAAACATTGTTATACAAACATATATGGGATATTTTCAAAAAATCAACACTACCAGCTTTTAGCTTCTTTTGTAAATATAAAAACTGGAATTCGATTTTTAATCAGAAGAATATTCACTGTTTGGAATAAAATTTTTGATAAAAATTAATTCTATCTAAAGTGAACTTAAATTACTAGACATACTAAATAGATTCTTAGAATGCAATTAAATTCTATCTTTTTTTGTCTTAATAAAAGTAATTAACTTTATACTAAAAAAAAAATGTAATAAAAAATTAAATAACTTTACAAAAACCATTTGATATCCTTGACTTATTTAATTGTAAATTAAAGCCACTATATTACCAAAATAAGTGATATTGCATTAAAAACTCAATTGAAAATTATTTGCAATAATTAAACATACTACAGAAGGTTTCGAAAATATTCATGATGCATTCAATAATCATGGCAGTGTAGTTGAGAGTACTTTTACATTATAACTTTAAGCAAAACTGTCACATCTAAATGTACAGGAAAATAGACACTTGAGATTAGTTCCAATACATTTTTCGGATGTATTATAGAATTTTCGGATACTTTAAAATTCACTTTAAATTAATTTTAAATTTAGTTCTTGAAAAATGCAAACTTTTCCTCTGAAATTGGTTGTTTCTTATGTGTCAAGTGACTACAAAATTAGAGTACTTTTATTAAAAAAATTTAAACATTGAATTATTAAGTGTAGAAAACGCCTAATTTATGAGAGAGTAAAATTTGGAGATATAGTACTACAGGGTTAGATTCTAGTAACATATCTCTCTGGAGACAAGCTAAGAGGGATTCAATAAATCAGCAAGGTAAATAAAATTAGTTTACTTATACTAACGATAATAATCGAGAGTATTTACGCTGTCCTAAGACGAAAATTTCCGTATTTTTCAGATACCTATTATAATATTTACAGATCATTTTGGACAAATATTAAGTAGTCGGTTGAGAACTGTCAAAAGATTTCTAATGACTACTATTCAATTTTCTTACCATAAATTTAAAACTGTTCAACTATTTCATTATGATGGTTTATGACGTTAACTTTTAATTTAATGATGCAGATAAATGAGTACTGCCATAAACACAAAATTTGTTTTAACTATTATTAGATTAATATTAACATTTTTCTACCCAAGGTATAAATTGCAAATTCAATAGTGGAATCAAGTTTTGATTGTGACCATGTACCGCCGTGTATTTTTTTTAAAACGATATTTAAAGTTGAATATCTTTTTTAATTGTTCGATATACTTCAGCAGTTATAAATTTCAAATTCGCAACTTTATTTAACAACTTTAATTTAACTAGTACCTTCAAAATTTGGCTACTTATACTAGAGGTTGCGGTATCGAATCCAAGCAGCGGCAGTTTGATCAATTATAATTTAAAAAAAGAGGGTGGGTGATTGATCACATTGTCGTAGCTTGGGTAAAGGCGAAATAACCGGCTCCAACAACGTAATAACAATATAAGTAGAAATTTTTGCTAAAAAGCATCTTTGCCTCCAGGGAGTAGATTGCGGTTCCCTTCTTAATAAACTCTACATGCTTAAAAAGAAAATATATTTTAAATTCTTAGACAATCAGGAGAATAGGCTCTTAAAACTTTTAATTCTACCTCGAGTACTTTACAAATTCCCGTTCATCAAAATTAATGCAATTAAATTGCACTCCAAAATGTAATTTTGATTCGATACAAATTATATTGCAATAAATAAATAAAAAAACACAGAAACACAAAAGATTTATAAAATAAAATTAATTGTAAAATAAAATTTTTGATTAATATATTTTTTCCTATTAATAAATTAAGTGTGCATAATTTACAGTGTAAAATAAAAAAAAAAAAAAGTGTAAAAAATAGTAATATTTAAATAGCCTTGAAAATATATAAAATGGGTATTTGGTATGACTCAATGTATGTAAACTGTGCTGAATGACTGACTGAACGGACTGCAGTAACACTGACATAACAATCATTTGTTGCGTATTGAATTAAATGCATTTGCAGTGTATTTTATTTATATTTTGTATATATAGTTTGAAACACATTTATTTAACATTTAATGTATTCTTATTTGTGGATTCTAAGAATTTGTGGTTCTATGAACAAAATATGGCATTTTATTTTCAAGTGTTAAGGGGGACACTACTTAATGTAATTACCTCTCAATTTTCGCACATAAAGAACTCAAAAATACTGATCCTAATGTTATGAAATTTGGTATTATGAACACGGTGTTTGTCAAAGTGTTTTTCTGGAAAAAATATTTTGAAACATAAAATTAAATTTTTGATTTTTATCATAAAATTTTTTTATAGAGAAAAACTTGGTTTTATATTTAGAAATGTGATGAAAAACTCTTCGACAAGCCATACGTTTTCATGTCAATATTGTGCATATAAGTATTTTTTGAATTATTAATCCGTTAAAATTGTAAGATAATACTTTAAAGAGTGTGCTTATTCTAGAGGTAACAATCCCCCTTAGTAGATTTGCGTTAGCACACAAAGCACACCTTTAAAATGGAATATATTTAGATATTCCTACTAGGATTTATTATGGAATCATTATTAAAAAAACTCTTCATTTGACAAAGTTCTTTGCATACAAATTAGATACCGATTAGAAATTAATAAAATTTATTAATTCAATTTTATTCTGAATTTTTTGAATATGATCTGTAGGTTGACTTGAAGCTAGCTCAAATTTAAAAAAAAAAATGAAAAGGCTACAATATAAGCAGCCCCTAAAAAACTAGTTCATATTGACGATGCAGTTATTCTTTCATTGAAATCGGGTTGAAACATCTCATTCCGACAAAATATTATGAATGATATCGAAAAAGTAAAACTTTATGTAATTTTGTATAGATAATTTTAAGAACAAAGTTTTGAGTTTTCTAGCGTAATTTAATGTCTAAACAATACGAAAATTGATTTTTATTACGAATTGAATTGCTGGTTTCTGCGATATCACTTAAAATCTTACATATATATTGTTCCACTTTCCCACTGAGCACACTAATCCTAGGATCCCCCGTAGATCCAGCCCGATCGCCAAATGATAAATATCGCCAATTATCTTAATGTACCCAGGGCCTCCAATAGGTTAAAGACGACCTTGGTTAGTGGAAATAGCTAATCTAAAGTTTGCAACGCATTAATTTTAAATATGAGTCTGAATACAATTCAAAAATTATTTTTTATTCTTCATTATAATTAAGTTCCTTTTTAATAAATGGAAATACTTAATTAATACACTTTTTACCTTGCAAATTAACAAAAATAAAAAAAGGTTAGATATTTTTGTTAATGTGTTTATAAGTGTGTGTGCTATTTGATTGCACTTTCAAATCTTTCGTTTTTTTGTTTTGTTGCATTTCCGATTAAACTTGAAACAAACAAAAATTCCATAATTATTATTGTTCAATTATTTTGTATTTTAAAAGGCCCAGGATACAGACCTATAACTATATTTTTTTGAAACATATAATTCGTGAGTTTTAAAGTCAAATTCTCTAATTCAGGTTAGATTCGTTGGAAGAAATCTCAATGAGATTCTCTTTAATTTCATAAAAATTATCTGTTTTGTATATTTAGGAAAAACTATCACAATTTGATATATTAAAACTAATATCCAAATTGAATGTAATTTGGCATGCATTATCTAAACATAAATGGGAAGCGCTTGTCAAAATTATCAGAAAAAAACATTTTTCGATATAAAATAAATTTTTTTTCTTAGAAATTTTATTAAGGAAAATTTTTTAGAAGGTCCCTTTGCATATCAAAAAAAGTGTATACTCAATTTTATTTTATTTGGATAATTTAAAACACATTTTTGTTGCTTCAATCTTGAAATTTTTTATAAGTATGTTGACGTTTTGGAAATTCCTGTACAAATTTTGTTTCGTGACCGTCGGTCTGGGAAATTGATATTTTTCATTTAAATACCGATATATCGTGAACTATTCATGCGATTTTGATGAAATTTTGAAAGTAGATGCATTATGTAGTTTTAAGCCTGCAGTTATAAATTATTCTGGATATTAAGACGGCAAAATTTTAACAGAATTTTAAAAATAAATTTAATTTAAGTCACATTTTAACTTCATTTAAAGATCATACAGTGACTACTGTATTTACTATACAACAACAGCACACAGCATTCTGAGATTAACACCCATCCAAGTACTTCACTTTGGGCATCGTTTGAGAACGGTATTTACGTAACGTTATCAGTAGCATAACGTTATTGTGAGCATATTTTTACGTTGCCAAGACGTTAAGTGTGTCCATTACTTTGAGTTATTTGTGCGCGAAAATAGTGTCTTTTAATAGATTACTCTACTTTGACTAGTATTCTTTATAATGCAATAATAAAAGCTAATAAATTTTTCACACTCTGTACATAAAAAAAAAAAAAAAATTTATTAGATGAAATTAATCAATGAGAATTATTGCTATGGTTCATTAGACATAAAATACGTCCGGTATATACACAGATGTACCAATGTTTATAAGAGCAAACCCATTTCCGGAAATCGTAATTAATAAAATAATATAAAATTGTATGATACATATGAATATACATATATCATTGATTTATATGCGAAAAATTAACTTTAAAGTGATTTGAATTTTACTAAAAATTAATTTACTATTAAACTTATTAGAATGTCGTCTATATAGAATAATTTATGTGCTAGCAAATTTACTTTCTTACTGTAAATAATCGATGAAATTGTATGGATGGGATAATTTTGAGAAATTTATAGTTATTATTCCTTAAATCATTAATACAAATTACGTGATTTAAGTGAAAAATATAATAGCTATTTGTAAGACTCGAAACGAAAAAAGGATTTGTGTTCAATAGGGAAGATGTACAAATTTTTACCACTTTTAATTGAAGCGTATTCACTTCATAAACATGAATTTGAAATTTTTCAATTGAACAAAGAAGGAGATTTGCATAAATGATGTCATACATGTACATCTCTTTAGTGATTATACATAAACGTCTTATCTACGGTAAGGTCTTATCGATATCCATGGCACTTATATACATTTTTCTTCAAAATTTAAGACAAAGAATATTCGTATGCACAAATGAGTTGATTGTGAATAAAAATGTTATATAAATTACATTAATATTCAAAAATTTTGTTGTGCGATTTTTCTATAGAAAATGACCGCTTATCGTAGAATCAGCCATTAAACTTTTTTTGCAAGAGAGAGAACGAAATCAATCTTTAGGGCTTATAACTTATTCGTTTTTAAATCAATTTTAATTTAATTTTCGAATTTATTTGGGTATTGAGCCTAGTTAATGGGTAAAATAGCAAAATTTTATTGCATCTTCCCTATTGTGAACGGAATATAAACTCGCAAAGTGGAGAACTGGGTAAAGAGTGTCAAACAAATTCGTACTAATTTTTAACAATATGATAAAAACAGTTTTTTGCTCCAATTTCATCAACTTCTCAACGTTTTCGAACTTCCTAAGCTATTTTCGTTTCTTGTCTGTCGGTCTGTGAAACTCAATCAGACGAACGCACATAACTTCACAACTACTGAACGAATATTTATAAATTTCAGGTAAACTTTCTTTGTTGGAGGTGTACAAAAAGATCGCATTTTAGAAACATTATAAGCTATCGCTTTTTTTCACTTAACTGTCGATATCTCATGAACCATTTTTCCGATTTTTATGAAATTTTATATGTACATGCTTGGTATACAACACATTCGATTATACTAGATTATCGTTATTTAAAAAAAATCTGAAATCGGAACGAATTAACATAAAAAAATTGAATTTTATTTTATATGAATGCGAAAAAGGTATTTTATAGCAGTATTTTAAATGTATGTTTAGCTCATATCCAAATTACAATTCAATCGTTTTAGAGATATAACTTTTTAAGAAACTATATTCGGAAATGATTGTTTTCACACAAAAACCGATATATCGTGAGCCATTCATCGGATTTTGATGTAACTTTATAATCAGAGGCACCATATAGTTTTACATCAATGAACTGATTACTATGGATATTGAGTAAGGGAGGTGGTTCACAATGTAGCCTATTTTGTAGAAAAATTTATCTTTGTATTTCTAATAAAGAATAATTTTTTTTTACACACTTTTTCAAGAAATAACAATTAATTAAATTCTTTGAAAGTTAAATATTTTAGCATTCAAAGAATTTAATTAAATGAGTATACATTTAGTATATTTTTAGTTTATGTTCCGTTAAAATTTCAGCTTTTTAAAGACCAACCTTTGGTTGCTTTTTAAAGACCAACCAAGATAAGTTTCGATTATAAAAATAAATTGAAATAAAAAAATTAATATTCGTTGTTTTTGTTTGAAAGTCTATTTTATTTTTTTTGTGAAACCTTATTAAACTACAATGGAATGAATGACTCATTCGTAAAAGCTCTGCGCATATATGTCTAATAAATATTTAAGAATGATAATATAACAAAAAAAAAACAATATGTTGAGACTTTTCATACCTAACTAAATTCAATACCTAAAATTTTCCACTGTCTAATACATACATATATATGTGTATATACTTTTATTCATGATAAAAAAAATTTCCATAAAAACATGCGTTTAAATAAATTGATTTTTCTTGTTTTTAATAGGTTGTGGTTTGCATGATGCACTCAAAACAAACAACAGCTCATACCACTGTGATTGTACTAGGTGTGCAAGAAAGAGGTAGTTAGCTTACCGTGAAAATAGCGGAGCAAAGTATTCAAAATTGAATTGAAATCTGCTCAAAATTAGGTGCTGTAAGATTAAATGACATGTTGAAATTTTAGAAGTTATACTTCCTTAGGTGCGTTATGAAAAAATGATGAGAGTGAAATTTAAAGATACGCACGCATCACCGTCACACAAAATTCACAGGTTGAAGCTGTTGTTATGATTTATGTTACACTGAATGTAAGAAAATATATATTTATTTATTGAATTTTTCAAATTTAAACTGAGCTTTATTGATTGTGTTAATTATCCTTCTCCAGTCCTTTTATTATTTTATTGTAATTAATTATTTGTATGCAATTAAAAATTGTTTTTTAATGATGCCAAAGAAGTATAACTTCAGTCATAAGTACACGCACCCATTTTTTTTTGTTACAACATTGAGACATTATGATGCACTGCTGACGTTGATTACGCTGGCAAAACAATTCTATTAATCAATTTAATCTATAAATCAATTCTATAAATCAATTTAATCAAAATTACAATAAAAATCATTCCACTGATTCACTAACATGAATCACTGCTAAAAAAAGTGTCAACTAGTTAATGACATCTTGAAATAACAGAAAAATGTATTCAAAAATGAAAATGCTCAAAATTAAGTGCTTTTGAGGTGTTACAACATTAAATTAGGTGCTCAAATTTTTAATTAAGAAAATTGATTCATTATGATGCACTGCTGAAGATGCTTTATAGCACAAGATGACATTGTGTGTGCAGTAACTAACCCGTCCTTTTTTTATTATTATTATAAACGATCAAGCTATACCGCTGGTATTGAATTCAAACCCGCAACATTCTGCTCAAGTAATGGGTAATTGAGTGGTATAAATATATGATTAAAGTTACATCAGAGTTTCTGATTAGAAAACCTTTCCATGTGCACCAAACCTTAAACTTTGAATAAAAATTAATGAAATTTAGTTTCATGGTACGTTTATAGATGTCTAGATGTAGAATTTTTAATCAAAGTATACACCATGCATAAATAATTTATAAAAAAATTTAATATAAATTTAGAAAATATTGGTATATAGTTTATATACAGAAACTTATATATTTTGAAAATAAGAATATATTTTCTAGTAATAGAAATCAAAAATATGAAACTTATCTCTAAATTTGTTATGCGTATTGACATCTAGCAGAAAAATTTTAGCATTCAAAACGTAAAAATATTTTGAAAAATATATAAAATTTCCCAAATTTCCCACATAAATAACACAAAAAATACTAATTCAAATGGAATGAAATTTGGTTTGTATTATTTTGATATAAAAACGGAAATTATGTCAAAGAGTTTTTTTGACCAAAAACATTTCTAATTATAAAATTAAATCAAACTTCAAAAAATGTGTACCTCCGTTTTCATGTCAAGATTGTGCATACACGGGACTGATGTCATTTTTAAAAATCTTTTGTGAATATTGAAAAAATTATCATTAAAGAAAGAGGGAGATAGGAAACATCTGACGTCACTTGCTAGTATGTCCATGAAGATTACATGAAAAATTTTGTTTTTCAAAAAAGAGATGGAAAATACTCATTTTTAGAGAGCTTATACCTTCTTCGTTTTTGATAGTTCCATATTTTGATCTGAGATGATGCAAAATCTGTATCAGTCAAATACCCAATTAACGAAGCCCTATTTTGGTGGTCTAGACGATTTCGTATTTCTATTTATCTATCTATCTAGCTAGGTAATTTACCCATTGGGTCAACAGGGGCTTTTGGATTACGATAAAGTGATTTTTTTGTTTCTTACAGAGAATATAGTGCCACCGTGAGTGAGGTCTGCTTGGAGCAACATACCGTAGCACATTATCTGTATCTATACTAACATTATAAAGTGGAAAGAAACATTTGTATGTATGTAATAATGTATGTAACGAATAAACTTCAAAACTATAGGACCGATTTGGAAGATTCTGTCACCGTTGTGAAGCTACACTATCCCCGGGCGATAAAGGCTACTTTTTATCCCTGTATTTCCACGGGAACGCGTGGGTGACAACACGTCACGTAAAACACTGTACTATAAATATATTAATTATTCTATTTTTCTATTTAACTGAAATATATTTTGCCTAATGGCTGTATCTAATTAATAATATTTGTTTATCTTTTTAACAATTTTTTGTGCCTTCATACAACTCGAACATGTTTAACATGTGTGGTGCATCGCATCAGTTTTTCATCATATATTGAGACAATCAACTGTTATGAGGGTTTTAACTATGTAATACAAGCTTAATAATAGTGAACTGTCTAACAACTGTATAAATAATTTAAATTATATTATTGATTTTAGAGAAATAAAAACTCTAAATAAAGAGTGTTCTAACGAGAACGAATATTGAAAAGAACACTTTTTAAATAAATGGGTCTTTTAAATGCAGATAACTATCTCAAATTGTATTCGTAAGTATAGACTTTTTATCGATCATAAGCATAAAATACAAGTCTGTAATTATATAATTTAAAATTATGAAAATACAAAATTAAAATTCTAAAATCTGAAATAATATATGTACCAAAATAATGGACCTATTTTTTTCATTTTTTGAAATATATATTCCCTTAAAGAACATAGAAAACTATAGGTACATAGTAAATCTTCAGGTCAAAACTTTTAAGCCAACAAGTGAACATAACAACTAACAGAGTTATTTGTTTAGATACTCGAAATATGATTGAATTTCATTGTTTTGATTATTTTTACTGACCATTCATAAAATACTAATCCAGTCTATACAGTTATATAAACATACATATATTATAATAATATGTATTGTTATTACCTATATGTGGTTATTAGCCAAATTTGACCTAAAATTGTGGAGAACTAAAACATTTTGATAAAATTAAGCTTCATACAAAACTTTTAGGTGTTCAAAGTAGCCTACAAAATAATATAGGGAAATACAAATCGGTTCATAAGTTTTTTCCAAAATAATAAACAACTTTTCAAATATGGCAATGATTCAACGTACAATAACTTTTGAAATCATACACTGAAAGTTTTGATAATCTCAGAAAAGACGCTACTAAATAAGCTCTCAACAAGTGGCCAAAATCGGGAAATTCGATTGTTTATTTAAATAGAAACTTTCCATAAACCTGAATTCCCCCAGTTCGAGGTGGTCCTAACATTTATTTTGAATTATCCATTGTACAGTTGTAAAACAGTTGCACCACTTGAAGTGGTGCCACCTAGAGAATTTTTTTCAAAAGCTTTTGATGAAGTAGGCAATTTTAATGACTTATAATCGTTTTATACAGAAGTTCAAATAAAGATGAATTAATTTAAATATAAAATTAAAAAAACTGTATTCTGCTAATATAAAAATTGAACAAAATTGCAGATACAATTATTATCTAAGAAAGATTTAAAAAAAAAAGCGTATATCAGTAATCAGTAAAGTAATATTTGTAATGATCAAAGGTATAGCATTGTGTATTTAAAGTAAATTGATTTAAAAAAAATTGATTTTTAATCAGAAATAAATATTTTATTATTATGTTTTATAATAATTGATCGATAAAATATTTAATTGTTTCATTTATTAAAAATTATTTTCTCATACCAAACATACATCAATAATATAATATTATTAATTTTAACGTCTATATAATCATATCATATTATATTCCAGCTCTTTTTTCGAAATTTAAAACATATTACTTAAGGTAAGGTTGGGTCGAATTAATAACAAAAATAAGATTCTTGACTGACTAATAATTTACCTGGCCAAATTTGAGATAAACAAGATCAATTTCCAATCAATGACTCCAATCAAAATCATATTAGATATAAAAAGGAAAGTTGGGGAATAAACAAAATGGGATGAATTGGATAAACACTCTTTTAGATAAACAATTAAAATAAGTAAACATTTAAAAGATTATTTCCATGTATGGATATACTATATAGTGAGTGAGTGTATGTATAAATTGTATATAGTATGTGTTAGAGCTACGATACGTTATAAAAATATAGCCATTAATTTTGGTATAACATGTAAGTTATACATAATGTGGATACTAAGCTAATACTTTTGCCGCTGGACTGTGCCGACCTTACTATCATAAGCCTGGCATATCACCTGATACGGGCTTCGATCTCCGATACTAGATTTGTTTCAAGCATTATTTATTTAATATACAGATTTATATAAGAACTAACGAAAAATTAGTTCTTATATAATACAGATTATTTTGACTAAAAGTAATTATTCGCAACTCAACTCGAATTATGAATGTATATCCTTATACATAGCCAGACCTTGCAGTCTATAAAGACTGCAAAAATGAAAAATTATACGTGAATCCAGATCTGATTTCAAAAAAATTAATACAACTAATTGAACTGAATGGATTTGAATACTGCCTCAACTACACAATCTTTGAAAACTGAAATTTCACTCCGAAATAAATATTTTACTATATTTTATAATAATTCTGACCAGGTGGTTTCCGGTAGACAAGCAGAAAAAAAATTTTTTCAAATAAATTTTATGATCAAATACGCAAATTTTTATACACTCACATTCCAAGAGAAACTCTTGTTTTATTTAAGAGACGATTGTAGAGAAGATTTATAACCGTATTCGTACCGTGCATTCTACGTCGAAGGGAATTCTAAATCGATTGATGTACTACGAGTGTCTAAAATTGATAATAAAACATTTATATTCTTGAAAATATAATTATTTGTTCAATTGTTTGCATGTAAACTGTATAGCAAATGTCAAACAAAAATTATTGAATAATTACAAAAAAATGTCATACAATTGAAGTTATACGGTTGAAAATGGTAAGAATAATCGAAAAAATTGCATGAGGAATTATTTTTAATTGCAAATATAAGTAATTATTCATTTAAATTCGTTAATAAATTTGGAGAAAATATATGTTAAATCATACACCATAGAGTTATATATCATTTGATTGATAAACTAGTATTTCATAACCATAGAAACGAATGAAAACAATATGATGCGCGGTGCCCATAGTTTGAAAATAAAATGGCTTCAATCATGAACTTTTTATCTTATTTCTGTGCATGGAATGGCATATGGAAAAGTTTGTATAAACACTATTATTGATACACCTTGTAAATTAATTAATTTTTTATTTACATATATGCAGACAAGACGACGCCTCACATCTGTGCATAGGTGCATTGTTTGTAGATGGAGGTTGTGTGTGATAGCTCCCATTATATTTTATTAAAAAAGATAATAAATAATACAAGCATTAAGTTTTTTTTTTAACTTACATTAATAATTATTTATTTATTTTATTTTATTTGATATCTCAAATTTTATTTTATTTGTCTAAATCACGATTGTAATTTTGAAAATCTCTTTGTTTGTCTTTATTAACACAAGCGATTTTGAGGTACAAATATAAGGTTTTAATATATTATAAGGTGTTATGGACACGTATCAATTGTTTAAATATTTTCGTGGGATTATAAGATTTTACAATTTAGGTATTTTTAACAACTTTTGTTGTATGATACCCAGAACAGTGATAAGCATAAAATTCATCATTGTTTTTCGAAACGATCTAATTTATAATTTCGGTTAATATAGTTTCAATTAATTTTCTATAATTATTTATAATTTTTTTTGTAAAAATAATTGGACAATAAATCAAAATTTAAAAAAATTTAATTAGATGAGATATTAAGGAACTGTAATAGTTCATGTATGAACACACTTTAATGATGCGATGAACTGTGTTGTTTTTTTATTACTTTTGAAGAAGTTTAAATGATGCATATTGTATTATTTATTATAAATAATAATTAAACATTCATATAATTTAGTTAGGGTAATGAGAATTGATGGGGGGTCTTAGTTAGATTATTAGCAAATACGATTTAAAAGTACAACTGAAAAAATATTTACACACATATGATATAATAATGGGTGGCCCATCGATTAATCATTTCTTGTTGCAAACAAAAATACAGCCAGAAATATTATAGTTAGATTTAAGGGGAATACGAACCAGAAACGAGGCTTCTATAATAGAGACAATCTCTAATGCATTTGGTATTTATTTTTAATTTTTGCGCACTTTACCTTAAAAATAATTATCCCAATGTTTTCAATTTGGTATGTAGTACTATCTTGACATACGGTTGTCGCAAATTTGCCTTTGTTTGTTCAGATATTTTCAGGAATACTTGATTGTATTTGTTAGCAAATTCTTTACACAAAAATACAAAACAAAATTCTTTACGATTTGAAATAAAGGGTGCATTTATTTTTTGATTGATATATCCCCTTATGGATCCACCGTAAAATTTTACAAAATATTATGAATTAATATTTTGCTATACCGGTTTCGATGATGTGAACAATATCTTCCAGTACGTAAAATCATTTCTTAATATATTGGTATATTTTTAAAAAATTTTTGGGCACTGAAAATGATTGTTAATACTAAATTTACTATTTGGTTCATTCTTAGTTCAGAAATAATCGCTTTACTGACAGAAATTTTAAAATTTTAATCTAATTTCTGAACAGTTGTTCAAAAACAACTGATTTTTGCATATATGCAAGGTAAGTAGTAAATTTTTAATTTTTTTATTATTTTAGAGAAAGTCAGGAATGAGATCCCTATGGAAAAAATGTTATAAAACATGAAAAAATGCATATATTGAATCTATATTAGAATCTCAGTATTAAATGAACATACATGCAGTTGTCCATGATTAATAAAAATTTCTTTTTTTACCACAAAGAACAGTGCCAATTTAATAAGAATAGTAAAAAAAAGTGCCAGTCTTTTCCGTCGGTCGTTTCAAAACAAGAAAAAAAATTTGGAAAACGGTTGATCCTAAAGGCCATCTCTGCAACTTCCCGCTAATTTCATACCTAAGCACTTAAAATTTAACATATTACAATGTTTTTGAGCTAAAAATTTGGTTTTTGAGCTTTGATGTTAAAAAAACACTTGTTACCGAATATTTCGTTAACGATATCTCTCGAACCAATCAACCGATTGTTACGTTCTTGGCGGCGATCGACGCGGTTTTTAGAGCTTTAATAATTATTCTATTTCATCAAAAACGATCCGAAAAGAAATGTCGAAGTTATGTAAAAAAAAACACTTTTATATGAAATTTTTCGTTTACGATATCTCTCGAACGAATCAACCGATTGTTGATGATCGACGTGGTTTATCAAGGTTAAGTATCTGATTAGTTTTTTGGAGTTGATCGATACAGCCGTTTAAAAGTTATTCCAAAAAAAACAAAAAATTTTTTCGTAGTTTTTTTTGAGATTTCTTGGAATCTACTGGTCCGAATCGATTTTCAGGAAATCTAAGTTTCGCGATTCTTTTTGAAACGCCACTTGTTTGGTTCAAATCGGTCAAGCACATACTGACATACATATATGCACACACACATACATACAGAGAGGGTGACACCCTCACAGAAACCGTCAAAATAGTTTTCTAGGACCTTAAAACGTCGAGATCTGATCAAAACTCGATTTTTTCAAAACGGGGTAAAACCAATAACTTCCTTGAAAATCTTCGATTTTCTTAGCAGGAAGTTAAAAAAAATTAATTTAAACTTTTGGAGTATGAACTATTTACAAAAACAGTTGTGAAAAGTCTAGTAAAATGTATTACAAGTGGTGAATCACAAAACAGTTTATGAAAAATGTTTCAAACCAAAGTTGTTTGCATTTAAGAAAAAATCGTTTTCGTTTCTGGAAGTTTCCTCTAGTGTGGATAAAACATTAACCATAGATCCATGGTCCCCAATAGATCAGTTTTGTTCATTAACCGAATTGAAGCTCAATTTTGAATTCCAAATTATTCAAATTTATCTCTACCGCTTTCTCGTTTTCAAGTTATGCTGTGGATGGACAGTTAGGCAATTCTATGAATATTCATATGCATGTTTTGGCATAACTTTCAATATTTTTATTCCTTCACAATATTCATACAAAATTTTATACTTAAATTAAAATGTCCAGATAAATAGATTTTCAAAATTATAGACATAAAAATACTACAGAATATTTTTTTAAATTTCGATTTCCTTTTTCGGGTTGAAACGAAGAACATTCTATCAGTAAAAAAAACTATGCAAAATACAAATGTATAATTTTTCATAAATTTTGTTCTTTTAATTATTTAGTAAGAAAAACATTAAAGTTCCTATATTGTGGTACGATAAATGAAAAAAAATAAATATTATCTAAAGCACTTATATGAATTTTAAAATTTTATCTATAAAAGTACTTACAGAGTATTAGATAATAACTTTTGAATGTCAATGCCTATGTACTTATAAAAGTGCATGAAAAATTTTATTAAAAAGAAAAAAAAACAAAACGTTTTGCGTAAGTATTCAAAAGTTCATTAATTAATATCACGTTTTATCAGATAATAACTGAGAGGGTTCATTGTTTAGATACTAGAAATATGGTATCAATATTTGAAAGACTTTTAATCATTATAACATTCATAAAATACTATAAATATGCAGTTTATACAATTATAAATTAAATATGTATAACCAAAATAATATGTATTAGCTAAATTTGAACTATGAAACTATGACGAATCGAAACAGTTGACGAAAATGTTTCAAACAAAAGTTGTTTGTTTCGAAAAACTATACAGTATTTTATTCTAATAAAAGTTTTAACGTTAAATAATGTAGGTTAAATATATTTGGATTCTCTGAGGAAAGTTTTGCTATAATTTTGATTTTCTCATCTTTCATAAATTTTGGGTCAACATGAATTTGAAGTTTGCGGGCAGAACTTTGTTATTTGGGAGCTTTTTGAGCAAATTTTGACACATTTTTTTAGTTTTTGGGCTACATCTTAGAAATGAAGCGTTTTATCAACAACTAAAAAATTAAAAGTAGACAAAATTTTCTATATTTCTCATAAATAATGGTTTTTAGAAGACCATAACCGTTTTGCCACTTCATATAAATTGTTATATTTATTAAATTCTTACAACAAAATAAGGCTCTTTTAAGGAGCGCGGTTGCGGCGAAACGGTTAGACTTCCAAAAAAACATTTAGTATAAAAAATGTAGAAAATTTTGTTAACTTTCTGAAAAAAATGTTTAATTTCTGAGATATAGGCCAAAATCTGAATAAAGTGACGAAATTAGCTCAAAAGTGCGCATTTCCGGGCTAAATTTTAGCCCACAAACTTCAAATTCGTGTTCCGTGATCTAATAAATATAAAAGGTGTGAAACAGCCACAGCAAAACTTTTCTCTGAGCCCCAATTATTTTTCTAATATATCCTTAAGTTTCAATCGAAATAAATTATTTTCATGATTATTTAAATAAGAAACGACTATCGTAAAAATGCTTTTCAAAGTTAAACTCTTAGATAATACGAAAACTTTTCAATGTCAATGTTCAATAATAATAATAAAATGCAACAAAAAAAAAAAAAAAAATTGTTAATTTTGATTTAATAAATAAAACAAATTAACCATAAAAAAATATATGCTTCGGTATTTTCGAAGTTTCTATAGTAATTGACTTCTAAGACAACCAAAAATAACAGTAATTTAACTAGTAGAATAGGAAGTTTTCGAGATAACGGTCTTGGAATACAATTTCCAGCAATATCTCTAAAATTTCGGATCAAATCGTGGCTGGCAATTATTTATGATTTTTGGGTAAAAATTATCATACAAATTTCGTTTTAATCGAAATTAGAGACAATTTTTTACCGTTTTAAGGGAAATTCCTTAAGTTTCGTTAAACTCAAAGATTTAAAAATAACATTAATTGAAGCTTTAGGCGCGTTATAAAAAAATGATAAGAGTCAAACTTTAAGATTCGCACGCATCACCGTCACACAAAATTCACAGGTTGAAGCTGTTGTTATGATTTATGTTACACTTAATGTAAGAAAATATATATTTATTTATTTAATTTTTCAAATTTAAACTGAGCTTTATTGACTGTGTTGACTATCCTTCTCCAGTCCTTTTATTATTTTATTGTAATTAATTATTTGCATGCAATTAAAAATTGTTTTTTAATGATCCCACAGAAGTATAACTTCTAACGCGTGTACACGAACCCATTTTTTATCGATAGGAGGCGTATTTGTAAAAATGAGGCTCGAAATTCTTTCTAGAGTCTACAATATCGGCTCAATAGCAAGTGATAAACCTAGGTGTTATTTTTGTGATTACAATACTCCAATGTCTGGTACTCTTGAGAAATAGAGTAAAAAGTAATACATAGAGTAAAAAGCTCTTTTAATTTTAGAGGACATTATTTAAAAGACTAATTTAGTTATATTAATTTTGATACATTTTATCTGGCCTAGACCATACAAATGTATACCAATTTGATAACTTCGTTAAAAAAAGTCAGAAATTGCGTTATAATCTCAAATTTCTAAGAATAAAGTTGATATAAAAATATAATTAACTTGACGACAAATACAAAATGTCACGAAAAAAAGTTTATTACTTAATTATTTTCTAATGAGCAAGAAAAGTTTTGAAATTTTAAAATAATAATAATAATAAATAATTAATAAATGAATTTAAAACAATAGTTGCGATAGATTTGAGAAATACGTAAAATATCACTAATAATAGAACCCCATAACAATTGATTTGAGAAGACTTCTCAAAGATCCTTACGACTGTAGAAAAATTATTTAAATTCATAATAAAACAGAAAATTAGTACAAGATTATGTTAAATTTCATCCTGTCACACAAGATAGTTCTTCGTTGGAATATGCTTAGGCTTAATAAGATTAAAACATGCCAAAACTCAGATTTCACAAAAGAATGATTCAAAAATTTGAACTAAACTTAATTTTAACAAACCACAAAACATTCATCTATAAACTCAATATAATAGAATTAAAAATAAGTCAATAATTAATTAGCAGAATAGAAAATTATAATGAAAAATATCCAAGCCCATCGAAAACTTAACGCTTGATAATGAAAATAAATAATATGTTATAGTTGCTATGATTCCTAAAGCCTGGATTTAGATATCAGATGGCACTAAGTGTTGCTATTAAATAGAGCCATCTATATTGATTCAAGAGAACCAACGATTCCAATATTTATTTAAAGTAAATAAATATTATAATATATAATAAAACGGTAATACAAACTGGTATGTGATGGGGTTTCCATTCCATCCAAGATATTACTTCAAATGCTTGGATTTCTATCGCAGAAAAATTTTAATATAATATAATTTTAATCGTTTTTCTAAAGCATTATAAATCGTATATAATCACCCATATTAGAGACATCCAATTTTTAATCTTGCGAAAAGTAAAAATCAGAATAGATTGCGACAATATTCTGAGAAAACCGATTAATTCGTCCATAGGATTCCAAAAAATCAGGTATTAGAACTAGTTTAAGATAAAAGCTAAAATTCTTATTTAAAAATTTTCTGATGAAAAATGAAAATACGTTGGTAATATCCAGTGAAGCGGTTGGACAACAGCTAGTACTTTATTAAAAAAATTAATAATAAAAAATGTAATATTTTCCTTATAGTAAAAAAACGAAAAATTCTTACATGCATAGATATTAATAGCCCCATAAAAGTCCGCAAAAAAATTTTGTATTCTAAATATACAATAATTTTTTTATGTGCTTAGTAACTATTACTAGTAGAGGCGGGATTTAAAGATGTCTCAGAAAGCGCGCGCGCTTCATAATAAAATATCTTTTTCGTTTTTTTTTTGCTCAAACACACAAGGATCTGTGTGTGTATTAATAAAAAAAATGTTGTGCACTAATCGTCCTTGAATGCGTAGAAAAATATACACTTTTGGAGGCTTTAAATATACAACAGAAAAAAAAAACCGGCTTTGAGTATAATAAAAAAAAAATAAAAAGAATCGTTACCAAATTCCATTGTCTGTTAATAATGCCACATTGTCGACCATTTCTATATGCACAAAACAAGGATAGCCGTATTCATTTTTTACCAAAATAGTAAGAGACTTACTTTAAGAATATCCGGAAATACACGATGATGTTCTATTGGACATCATTTTTTTATTAAATAATAAAAATATTAAAAAAAAAAAAATTAATAATAGATTTTTATTACATAAATTCGATAATTAACCGTGTTTTCTTAAAATCAACAATTATCGACGTTTAAACGGTAATTCTTGAGATTAAACAATGAAAACTTTCAGAAATATTAAAAATGTTTCTGAAAAATAATTCCGAAAAATTGCGTAATAACTATTTATAAAAAATTGTTCTTCAAATAAGATTTTTGTTGTAAAATAAAAATGAAAATTTTAGAAATTTTCTATGTTATCACTAGGTATAAATATTCTATTGATAAATAAAATATTTCAAATAGCTCTTAAGAAATTTTTATCAAATTTATTTAACGCACACAAAGCCAAAAAAAAAAACAAAAAAATTCAATTAATAAATTGGCACATGAATTTTTTTTTTTTTTTTTTTTTGATAAAATCATACAGATAAGTCTGAAGTTAGACTCATCATATAAAATAGTAAACAGCCTATAATAAAACGATAACAGACTTTTAAAAAAAAAAATTTTTTTTAGTACTTAAAAAAAAATTCAATATGTACAGGTTGAGATCGTAAATCATAATTTTATAAATAAAAAAAATCAAATACATAAAACATTCTCGATATATAATAAAACCTTTTCTAGTTATACGATAATTTAACGATTAGTTATTTTTGGCGGTAAAATTATCTAAATTTAACTAATAGCTGAAGAGGTCTCTCTATATCAATCGAATAATAAGTTTAATTGTTAATAAATATCACTTTTAAATAACCCAACCTTTGTGCATAAAATTTAAAAAAATAATTAGAAGCGATAACAAAATTAGTGTCATAAAAAACAGAATTTTTTTTCAAAAATAAATATGCTTCCTGAAAAAATTCTAGACACACACACACACACAATAACAATCAAACAACATACACAATAAACACACACACACTGATTGAATAAGTTTTGCAATAACACTTGGCCTTGAAAAAATAATAATTGTTAAACCATCCGTAAAAAAATTAACAATACACAACAACTTCTTCATCAACACTCGGTGTGTGTGATCTGTCTGATTGTTCGTCATGCAAATATTGGAGGAGCAAAACGCAGATCAAAAAAAAACCCAACCAATATATTCTCAGTGCACATTTTACAAAAAACAAAATAAAAAAATGTAGTGTTACCTGATTGAAATTTATGAAATAGGTGACAATAAACAAGAGGTAGATTGTTACCGAAAGAGATACAAACACGACAAAGTGGCGGGTGAAAAATATTTAAGTGAATCCACAAGCTTCCTGGAGTAGCCAATATTGCGGTGCTCATGTGTCGCCATCTAAAGTTATGGGCCACAACAACTTCCTTGACATTGAGTTATACACACATAACAGCCAATATTAAGTTATTTGTCCGTTGATTTCCGGGAAGCTTGTGATTTCATTATATCACTTTGAAATAATAACAAAAAAATTTAAATGCAATAATAAAATAATTTTCACTGCTAAGCATGTCGTTTTTCGTACGAAAAAACATACTGTTTTGTTACGAATTTTTTTTTTTAAACGAATAATTTTTGTTACTAAGTAATGAAAAATAGTTGGATTTAAAAATAGAAATGACAGATTATTAAATTTAATTAGATAATTTATATAATACTAGATCTATAAATGTGTACGATAATGGTACGACTTTGCCCGTGTTACGCATGCATTTTTTAAATCTAAGCATAAAATATTGTATTTACTTCAATATTTTCCTCTAAAATATAATCAGAATAACTAAAAATAAAATTTAAAAAAAAATTTTTTTATCTATGACTAAAAAAATGGCGTTCTCTATGATAATAGTTTAAAAATAGTAAACAAAAAAAAAATTAAATTAATTAAAAGGCAATAAAAAAAAAATCGCTTCTTACATTTGTTTAAGTGTTTGATAAATAGAAAATAAAAAGTTGTTGAAAATTTTTGTTTGACAAATTGCAGTTGACAACAACAAACAGTCTCACAATTTTGTTTGTTACAAGAAGCGCGCACAAAAACAAAAATAAAATAATAAAAAAAAAAAACAACAATTAAATTATCAATCTGCCCATAGCAACAAAAAATATGAATGAAATTAAATTAATAATTTCGCACGACATGTTTAGCAGTCGATCACGTTTATGTTACCAAAAAAGATTCAACAATCAATTGTATAACACTTTTCGAATTAAAAATTATTTTAACGCGTTTTCAAAACTAAAACAAATTTGAAAAATTTTTCACACACAAAAAAATTTCACAAAATTAAATTTTTTCTCACTTTTTTGGCACAATTTCAAAAGAAAATTCAAATAAAAGAAATATAAAAATTTAAAAAAAAAAAAATTTTTTTTTTGTTTTGGAAAGAAAAATTTTGATTCACTTTTTTATAAGACCAAAAAATTTTGTTTTAATGCTATAATAAGAAATTTTACCTTATTGCTACATGTAACAGTATGTGAGTGCTACTTTTGAGCATATAGGCTAAACACGGCCTCCTGGTGCCCTGACTCTCGATGACGTGCGTCGCTCGCCGGCTCACAACTGTCGACTTGTGAACAAAATACTCGCGGTATTATTCGTGTACAATCGGCGTCAATGTTGCAATACACTCGGCATTTGTCGTAATCGTCGTGCTAAAAACCAAAGACGATTTGAAATTCGCAAACCAACATTACATCGCATCCCAACAACTGTAGTAGTATTTCACTATGTAGTTTAACAAAACATAAATAATATTTGCTTTGAAATGAATGTTTATCAAATCATATGTTTTGTTTTATTTCATTTTCATTGTTATTTTCATTGTTAACATTTTTTTTGTTAACACTAAAAAAAAAAAAAAAAATACGTTTTCTATTGATTTTTTATTATCATTATTCATGTACAAAAAGTTGTTTTATTAATGAAGGAGTGGTTAAAAAAACAATTTTAATATTATTAATTAGAAAAATACTCCTTTTATTATTAAAATTCTTAGAAAATATCTAAAATATTGTATAAATAACATTTCTTTTATTAAAGAAGTTTTTTTTTTTCAGAAATATCAAATATAGTTATTTGATGAAAAGTATATTTTTGCTTTTATTACTGTCAAAAATATTTTTTATTAGAAGGAAAATATTGCACTGTTAACTTAAAATTTTTAAATATTTTTGAAAAAGTTCTTATACTAAAATTTAATCGTAATATCGACTTGAAAAGATTAAAATAATTCAAAATAAAGCATTAAAGTATATTTAAGTTATAAAAAACCAGAATCAATTTGCAGCCTAAATAGTTCTAATATTTCCAGGTTGTTTATTTAAACAATAATTTCATATTTACGTATTTCTGCCTTGAAAATAAAATACAGACAATTATATTTACAGCATAGACTAATATTGAAGATTTTTCAATAGAAACAAAGCGTATTATAGTCTTTAATTCTAATAATGGACATTATTTTTGAAACCATTGTTTAAAAATATTTTAAACACTATGACATAAAATCAAAGTTTAGGGTTCCCAAAAATTTCACTTTTTGAAACATTTTTCTATTATTAAATCGTATTTCTTGCAACCACAATTACAAAGACAATTGTTTCCTATAACTAATGAAAAATTTATAAATTAAAATAACGTATGTTATGTACTGTGAACTATCACTTTGTCACATATCGCCATCCTAAGCAAGTTTCATTGTTTAGTTGACTTTCAAATTGAAAGAAAGAAAAGTCTAACTGTTATTTCAGACCATAGGCATTACGGCCTTGATTTGTTTTTGAAAAATTTCTCACAGAAATCTTGTATTAAATAAAATTGAAATCAGAGTATTTTCACAATTATAAATGACAGATAATTTCATTTAAAATTGTATAAAAACCCATTAAAATTCTTCATTAATTAATAGGCCTTTTCATTTTTTACAGCACGATTCTATTTTGTTTTATATTGAACGTCAAAAAATATAGTCGAAATTTGTTATCAACCTAATTGGCATAAAAACAAAATTCAATGGTAGTGAAAATGAATAGGTCTAATAGAGATACTGATAATTAATGTAGTCATAATAATTCCACCTTTAATTTATTACAAACTGTCTATATAATGGACTTATAAAAAAGTTTTTATTTAAAATTATCCCATTAAATTATTAAAAAAATGCTTTTAAAATAATTTTTCTATCGTTATTATTCGTAGATATCATATGAATAATTTTGGTGGAAGAGACGATAAAACATTTGTATAGTGTATTATATGCATTAGAATAGGCCTTACCTGCGCCTACACCATTTTCAAAACAACATTATAGTATATATATACATGCATTGTGATACAATGTTGATAGTATATGCATAGATATTGATAAAATGATTTTTTGAATATATTGATTTTGATGATATGTTATTAAAAATCATTATTAAATTAAAGCAATATAATTGTTTTATTTCAAAATTTTTAAGAACTGATTTTATTCTTATTTTTATTGTACCACAGAAAATAGATAATCGAAATATCTGGGATATTTTTTATTGATTGATAATTTTTGGTAGGGGTTTTATTATAGTAATTATAAAACATATTTTAATAGGAGAAATTTCTCGAAAATGGTGAATGAATTTTTAGAGTTGGACAGGCAGGCACCCTATTTTATAGAATGTTAAAAAAATCACTTTTCGCTTATGAAGATTGTGGTGTAATTCTTAAATTATTTCAGGTCTTTGTGTAAGAAGACTAGAAAAATAAAACTGTTCGTAACGAAGCTATATGTGAAGTGGCATAGAAGCATATTGTGGATTTTTATGACTCTGCAAATTATTTTTTGAAATGGGAAAAAAATGCCTTGTTTGAACGGAAATAGATCTACAGAATTTGCTGTAGGCTTGTTGTAAAAAGTTATATATTTCAATTATGTATGTTCAATATTTTTAGGATATTTTTTGTTTGAAAAAGTTTGTCAAGAAAGTTATAGCTTTTATTATTTCGTAGAGAAACTCAATTTTTCGCAATTTTTGAGTCTTTGAAGAAAAAGTTATCCTTAACAAAATCTCTACAAAATAAATTGACTGATATCAACTGTTTTTGTGTCAAATTGAAAATACCTAGCTTTTTGAACTTATGATGTCAGCTTCAAGTTTTTTTGTGAAAATCATTTGCACAAATGTCCTTTACACTTGCTAGTTTTTGTGGCCTGTGCCATTTTTTATCATTTTATGCTATGAACATAATTTTGGATTTGGTAAAACTATTCAAGTCTCATCAATTAATAATCGTGTGAACGACGATAAACTTGGTATATAGGGCTTAGTCATCAATAAATTTTTCTTTTTGTACACTCGCTGCCCAGGACAGCTTGGGTGATATTATTCGAAATATACATGAGGTTGAACTCACTGGACATTTCAAGAATTTTGAAAAATTATAAAAGTTTTCGGAAAAACCGGTAAAAATTCGGAAAAACTGGTATAAATGCGTCAGCTTTTTCCTCTTAGAAAGGAAATTTGATTAAAAATAGGCTTGATGTACGTTGTCAACCCGTAAGTCTAATGTATTTTTTCTCTTCATTGCTCTTTCTGGTTTTATTATGCGGATATTAAACAAAATAGTATCGAATTTTCTTAAAATTACGTAAATAAGTCTTACTTTATGGCTATAAAATCAATAGCTTATTTTCCTATCAACAGATAAGTAACCCCATATACTCTCTTGGCTGCAAAGCCATCCAAAAATTGTATTTTTCTGTATTCCCATCGCAGATGCTGTTTCCATTTGGCTATCATCACATAAGATGGCAAAAAATACACTTTAAAATAAATAAATTAGAAAAAATTTGGCTTTCAGTAGATAATTTCGATGAATATTTAAACACTTTTACCAATAATTTCTATATGGCACAAAACTAATAGCTCAGTATCCTAGAAATGGAATTTCGCTTCAAGTATGCTTAGGTTTATGGCTACTAAACTAATAGTTTCCTATCAGGAGATTAGAAACCCAAAAATTGTATTCTTCGTATTCCAATCACAGATACTGTTTCCATTTGACTATCATCACTCAAAATGGCAAAAAATACTCCTTAAAATAAATAAATAAGTCAAAATTGGCTTTCAGTAGATGATTTCGATGAATATTTAAACACTTTTACCAATAATTTCTATATGGTACAAAACCAATAGCTCAGTATCCTAAAAGTGGAAATTTGCTTAAAGTGTGCGTATATTAAACAAATATGGAGGCTTGTTCAATTTTCATGTTCTTTGTTTAGAATACAAAATATATTTTCTAATTTGCAAATAAATTTGGTATTTGATAAACAGTCTTTTCCATTCATATTACGTATATATAATGTATTACATATGCTTAGTGCGATTATTATTATTATTATTATGATTATTATTAAGAATTGTACTTTACTATCACCTGTGTTTGTGCAAAAATTACCGCGCCGCCAAATACCGCCTCCATTATACATATATACATATATATAAAAGTAAGTATATAAAATAAATAATATTATGTTGACCTTCAAATCATAAAGCGAGACAAAATTATGATTAATTTTATATCGCTCTTATTTCAATAGTTACATTATTTATTTAATATTGACTCTCTGTTTATTTTTATTAAAAAAAATGTATTAATAAAAAAAAAGCAATCTATCTTTATCTTATTTTAATAGGTGTTGTTAAACGATTATCTAACTTTTAAGTGTGTGTATATGCAAGTTAGTTATGTGTATTATGTATGTATATGAGCGAGAGAGAGAGAGAGTGATGATATTAGATCATTTGGTTTAATATATTGACAATGACGGTCCTAGTCTGCTTGGCGTTAAAGCATCTACGTGCGTTATTGTTGTATGATTATTTAATTCGATGCAAGTGTAATGTATCGTTTGAGGATCCTAGTTAAGATCTACCCAATCCTGTTTTTTTGAGTCTTATTTTGATAAAACGTGCACAACAATGGAAGTTTGTAACGGTAGCGAAAATCCCAGTCATAGTCTTAGACCTAAAAATGCGTTTAATTTCGTGAATGAGTAAAATTGCTCCATTGGGTCCAATGGATCTGTGACCCAATTTTAATACCATAATAGATAGAAGAAAACTATTTTTTTTTTTTAATTTCAAATTAAACAACGTTTGTTGGAAACATTTTTTCGTTAAGCTTTTAGATTCGCCACAATTTCAGGTCAAATTATTCTAATAAACACATATATAAATTAAAATACATATTATTATTATATATGTATTTATAATTGTATGGATTGTATATTTAGACTATTGATTTTAAATCACTTGCCTTGTATTTAAACAATTAACATTGTCAGTAGGTATCTTTATTTATTTTCAATGAATTAAATGCAATATATTGGATGATTTTCATCTACAGCGATCTGTGACACAACGTTTGTCAGCGCCCGTCGTTGACAAGCGTGGTTGCCATCGCCTACATTTCCAGAGACTTATAAAAACAAATGTTTACTAAACTTCTTGTAATTGAAACATTAACATCTAAATATGTTAATGAAATTTTTCCAAAAAAAAAATGTGCTTTCTGTAATATTTAAATTCAAAATTAACAAAACTTTTTTCTGATTTTCAAAATACGCCATTAATTTTTTGAGCATTTTTCGTCTTATACATGTTTTTGTTAAAAAAAAACAACTAAATCTCAATTAATAACATAATTGTAAGAAACTATGAAAATTTGTGACAACTGGCCCATTATTTTTAACATGAATCAATTCAAAAGGGATGTCACCTAAATTTTATACTTTTTTATTTAAAGCAGTGTACATGGAAGTCTTTTAAAGTTATCCTACTATAGGCGCGCTATGAAAAAATGATAAGAGTGAAATTTAACAGATTCGCATGCATCACCGTCACACAAAATTCACAGGTTGAAGCTGTTGTTATGATTTATGTTACACTTAATGTAAGAAAATATATATTTAATTTATTTAATTTTTCAAATTTAAACTGAGCTTTATTGACTGTGTTGACTATCCTTTTCCAATCCTTTTATTATTTTATTGTAATTAATTATTTGCATGCAATTAAAAATTGTTGTTTATCGATGCCAATGAAGTATAACTTCTGACTCGCGTACATAAGTACACGTACCCATTTTTTAAAAATAATAACCAAAGTATATCCGCAATAGCTTAAAATTTTTGCTTTTAAATTATTGAATTTCGTTATGGTATTGAGTCTAGAGTTTCACAATTTCATATCCACTCAGAAAATGTATGAAACTCACTGTATACTTTATACCAATAGATACATGCATAAGTTTGTATTCTATAATATAAATATATTATATATAAAGCTTCACCACAAAATAATTACACAAACTTGAAGTAATACACGAAACTTATGCAGAATTTTGGGTGTTTGTGGACTTGTGAAATCTCCCAACTGTACTTCTTCTATCTTCCAACCATATTATTTCTAATATTGCATGTTCAGTTAGATTATATAATACGATATAGTTATCATATAAGAATGATACCGCGATTAATTTTAATTTATATACAAAGTTTAATAAATCGAAGTGTTTAGTGCTTTTTCAGATGGTTTATTTGAAAATTGTATTGGCCAAAAGTCCCTGGTTCGATATCCGGAGAGGTGAGATTTTCATTCAGGTTTTACCCAATACCAGCAGAGAAAAGTATTCAAAATTTAAATTTGCCCTATACTTTTTAAGTGCTGCAAAATTAAATTAGGTGCGCAAATTTTTCATTAAGGAAACTAAGGACTTAAAATGTACTGCTGCCGAAAAATTATGCTGACACAGCAATGTGAAAAGAATAACACTTATAATATAATGTCAGTAGCAGAATTTGGTGCTTTTATGGCGTGCATTCAATAAATTAATTTATTCAAAATTAGCTGGCCCGTAGTTTTGCCAAATATTTCTAATCAACATCAACATTTTCTAAGTATAACAACATATTCTCAACACTCTATTTCTTAATAATGAAAAACCGATATTTACCTGGTATTTGGTGGGGTACACACGGTACCGCGTTCACCCGATAATTTGTGCTGTGGTACTCATACACTTGATGAAAGGTATATGGAACTCCTGAACCACGAATGATTCCGGTAATACTTGAACAATGCGATATGCACACTTTATACAGTTGACAGTTCAACATACTGCTAGTGAGAAGAGATAAAGAAGTTTATTTCGAATTTCAAATTTAGATTTTGGTTTCTATGGAAATGATGCTAATAGGATTTGTAACGTGAGAAAAAAAGACCAAAAATTATTATTATATTATTTATGTTTCTGACCGTTTAAACCTTCCCTAAACTTCCACAAGATCAAAATTAGCAAAATCGGTCCAGCCATTCTAGAGTTTTAGCGAGACATACGAACAGCAATTGATTTTTATATATGTAGATAGATTACAATACAAATTCCTGCCTGCATTGATTCAATAACATGAATCACTGTTAAAAAGAGTGCCATCTAGATATAACAGAAAAAAAAGGATTCAAAATTGACTTTAAATATCCTCAAAATTAGGTGCTGCAAAATTCAATGAGGTGATCAAATTTGTAAATAAAAAATGTGAGTTAGTAAGAACTGCAATGCTACCGTGATATCTTGGAAACGAAGCAATTTTTAAATAAAAATTATATTAATAAAATGAAAGTACTAAAATTAGATGCTTTTAGGTGCTTTTATTGAGTGCCTTCAATACATAGATTTCATCAAAATGACCAAAAAAATCGTTCCACTTGCTGGCTTGATAGTTTTCTTCAGTGATTCATGTTAGACGAATTTTTTGGGAATTTTTGATTAATTCATTGAAAGCACCTGAAAATCACCTAATTCAGTTTTTTCTTTTTTTTTAATTATTAATGAGAAGATTTTTCGAATAAATTTCGATTTTTTGCCCCAATTTTCTAGATCAAACTATTTTTTGTATTTTTAGACTAAAAAGTGCAAACCGTCACCAACGGCGGCACCGAGTAACATCTCCTCAGAGAATCATTGTAACTAGCTAATTCATACTGAAGATGACTACTTTGTAGTCGAAATACGTATTTATAAAAATACAAAATTTTTCACATTGCTCTACCAGCGTGATCTCACGACAGCAGTGCATCATAATGACTCAATTTTCTTAAATAAAAATTTGAAAACTTAATTTTACAGCACCTAAAAAACACCTAATTTTGAGCATATTTACATTCATTTTTGAATACGTTGCTCTGGTAGCTTAACTTGTTTGCACGCCCAACCTGTTTTTCGTATGAAAAACTGTCCGTAAATGGAGCATTTAGCCTATATGAGTAAAACAAAACCTTATATTCATCAAATAACACTGAAAATTGAACAGAATCAAATTATATTATATTTTGATATCTTCAATTTAAAACAAATATTTATTAACGTAGTAAATTGTTTAAATACTAATGTGTTGGGTTTGGCATTAATAATATTTATTATATACTACTATATATATTATTTAAAATATAGGCTGTTCCAAAAATCTATAACAATCATTATCATGAAAGAGCACGCAAAAGAAGAATTTTGTCATTAAAAAGAAAGTCTTTGAGAGTATATTTCTTTTCGAGGTAATTCAGAAGAAGTTTGAGAATAATCTTTTTTCCAAAAACCATTCTCAAACTCAATACCATGAATATTTCAATAAAACAATTGTCTTAAAAATAAAATTTACGATATTAATTCTTTTTTAGACAAAATACCGCTTTATATTCAAAATAATAACCTAGATAGAGGGCGTAATATACTTAATTTTATATTATTAAGGATTTCACCTAAATTTTATGTCGAAAACTGAGAAATATTGCCAGGATATTAAAAAGAATTGGGTGATTTTCCACTAAGTTTAACTCAGAAAAAATTCGATCGTTTTAAGATTTTTTGATAATTTTAAAAGAAATTTTTTTTTTTAAGTAGAAAAACTTTCTATCTCAAGGAAAAGTCAAGGTTTATAAGATAATTTCAGCAGGAAGAAGAAAATTTTAAATGATTTTTACTGAATTTCTCAAAAAGAAACTATTGATGGAATAGCATAAAATTATTTTTTACTTTTCAGTTTATTATTTAATAATTTTATAAGCCAAACTATTTTTAACCGATTTTAAAAAAGCAATAGGTTAAATCAAGTCAAAAAGACAACGGACTCAAAATTAAATAACTCTAAAGTTTACGTGGTTGTATACAGGAAAATTAACAGTTACAAGTAAAAATTTTCCGAAAATAGTACGGCCTTCAAAAAAATTAAATAAAAAAGTATAAATTTCGATTTATTTATATTTTATAAATACATATTTCGACTACAAAGTAGTATTCATCAGTATGAATTAGCAAATCGTAACTCTCCGAGAAGATGTTAATCGCTACTAATTTAGTGCCGGTCTGATCTCTACATCTCCTCAGAAGATTATGTATTTATAAAGTACAAAAACTTTAGGAAATTGGGGCAAAAAATCGAAATTTATTCTCTTTGATAGTATTCATAGAGATAAAAAGTAAAAAATAATTTTAAATTAAAAACTTCCATAAATAATTCCTTCGTTGGCGCTGATTTCGAAAGATAATTGATCACAAAGTAATTGTTTATAGAAGTGTTTTATTTTAAATTAATTTTTTAGCTTTTTAGATCATTTTTTTGAAGGCGATTTTTAAAAAAATTTTTAATTTTCATTTTATCTCTACTTTTTGGCCTATCAGTGTATTCGTTTTATATTTATGAGCGCGCTATAGTTTGAAAGCGAGGCCAACTTGTTGTCTATTTAAAAATAAAAAAATAAAATAAAAAAGTATTCTAATATTTAATAATTTTTGCATTTAACGTTTCAAAAAATAAATACTTTTTATATAATATTTAACTGCATACTTATTATATAAACATATTATATAATATAATAAATTTAAAGTTATATAAAAGTATTATTTATATTTATAACGGTATGTATATATTTTGTTTATATACAGAATGATCACTGTAAAATTGGTGTAATAAAAAAATAAAAAAATAAGAAACTAAAAGTGAAAAAATAATTTTTTAATTAAATACTTTTATAAATCGCCACGTAACGAATTACCTTTCAAAGTCGGGCGTCAATGAATCAATTTTTTGGAATATAATTGGCACCGAAAGAAAATTGATCTTATTTATAGATGTTTTTATAAGATGTGCGCACATTACCGTCACACAAAATTCACAGGTTGAAGCTGTTGTTATTATATGATTTATGTTTCACTTAAATTCTTAATTAAACAAAGAAGGAAATACCAATGTATGATGTCAACTGTTAGTATCTCCATATAAATTACATGTTAAATATCGTTTTCAAGAAAGAGATAGTAACGAATAAAAATCTTTAATAGTTTATAACTTCTTTGTTTCTGATCAATTTTAATATAATTTTTAATATTTCTAATGGTATTGAATCTTTCATTTTGATGTTGAGTATAACAAACTTGGAATAACTCCGGAATCTTATTCTCTGAAATTTATAACGATTGTTTCTGACCAATCTGTATTATTTATGTGTATTAATAATAATTGTATATCTATCTATCTCTATGTACAATATAATGTGTAATGAACATACCAGTATAACATGTGTTTTGGCAAAATGCCGATTTTATAATATATTGATAATATTATACATATTGACATATAAAGTTCACCATATTTATTGGATATTCAACATCAATGAACGAACGATAGATGTTATAAAAGGACAACGCACAATATACAAAATTTTGTTAACTATATAATTTTTTAGAAAAATTTCTGGTATATATTCAGCTTCACTGTAACTAAAATTATTTAATTGTACTTTTACAAAACTTTTATTAATTTATTTCTGGTTAATTTTCGATAAGTATTATTTTTACCACATTAAAAATTTCACATTGTGAAAAAAAATTTACTCAGAAAACAAGATATTTTCATCCATATCTCTAAAAAAAACCAAGAGGCTTCTGTAATAAAATGAACCTGATAGGTTGAAAGAAATACTTTATTAGAAAATGTAGTCTTTCAAAGGTAAAAAGGAATTGATATATTTAAAAAATTGATGAAAAGTTGAATGTCCGTGCCTTGTTCTTCTCCATCTTATCCAGTTTGAGTATTTAATTGCTCAAATGAAAGGATTCGAGATCTTTTAAAAACTGAATGAATGGTCTAAGACCAAACCAACTTTCTGTATTCGAACAGGAGAACAGGAGATATCTAACTTTGAGTGGAGGAAACCTCATAAAGAATTGAAAGTCAAGTTGTATGTCCGCTCCTTCCTCCATCTCATCCAATTTGAGTGTTTAATAGCTCAAATTTAATGGTATTAAATCACTGAGTGTTCTTGGACCAAAACTATGGTCTATGGGGCCTATGCTTATTAGAAATGGAGTTAATTATTAGAACTTGAGAGATTTATTCTTTATTGTACAAAATTTTCACAACACTTGGAGGAAGAAACGTTCATATACATAAGAAATGCATATGATATAATTTGGCTTTAGAACACTCAATGGCTCAATACCTATGATCTGAGCTATTAATCACTCAAATTGGATGAGTTGTAGATTATTGAGAGCACAACATACACTTATCGCCTTTTTTTGTGTGATTTGAATGATTAATACTACCAGGTCTATCAGAGTTTTTAAGAATATAAAATTTATTTAAGCTAATAAATTATTATCAACAACTAATGCTGCAGAGCAGAATACAGGTCCACTAGTATCGAATGAATTTTAGTTCCTATCATGTTACAATACCTTGCAGCCTACTTTAAAGACGGAGACTGGCAGTTGAATGGTTTAAAATTGAATTCAGTACAACTATGCATAACAAACTTGAACCACCGTATCAAACATTTAAAATTAAAATACAAAAATAAACGACAATTTTTTATAAAAAACATAGATCATGGTGGCTCAAATTTTTTTATGTATACTTGTACTAATCAATTTTTTTAATTGTTTACAAATGTCAGTCAGTCATCGTCATGTAATTATGCTTCTGGATTTTGTACGAAATAAAAGTCTTACGATATATTTTTTAATAATAATCTCATTCCTTTAACCGATGAGATACCCTTTCCATAGTTGAATCGTTTTCGTTAGTCCATTTTTTGTAAACTAAAGTTTCATGTGAACATTTGTATTCTACAATTTGATTGGTTGTTTGCAGGTAATTATATTTATTTATATATAATAGTTCACTATTATTTGTATTATGTAATACAGGTACAGTAAATATATATCTATATGCATAAAAATCAATTGCTGTTCGTCAGTCTCGCTAAAACTCGAGAATGGCTGGATCGATTTTGCTAATTTTGCTAATCTTGAAATATTTGTGGAAGTTCAGGGAAGGTTTAAACGGTCAGAAACATAAATTATAAGTAATGGAAAATACTATAAACGACAATTTAATTTTCGAATACAAAAAATGTTCCTAGTCAATTTTTGTCTTTTTTTTCTCACATGTTACAAATCCTATTAGCATCATTTCCATAGAAACCAAAATCTAAATTTGAAATTCAAAATAAAACTTCTTTATCTCTTCTCACTAGCAGTATGTTGAACTGTCAACTGTATAAAGTGTGCATATCGCATTGTTCAAGTATTACCGGAATCATTCGTGGTTCAGGAGTTCCATATATCTTTCATCAAGTGTATGAGTACCACAGCACAAATTATCGTGATTCAAAACTATTCGGTGATTCAAAACTATTGGTCCATTGTCCATTTTCCACTTTCATATTTTATTTTAAAGCAAACAAGTTTCATAACGATGCATTTTGGAAATGGACTAATCTGTAATGTTTAAAAAAAATGGGTGTGTGTACTGTAAAAAAAACAATTTTTAATTGCATGCAAATAATTTTAATTACAATAAAATAATAAAAGGACTGGAGAACTTTCATGAAACTAAAACATGTGTTGTGAATGTAGAAACTAGAAACATGTGGATAAATATTATAAATATGAAAACAGTGATCAGAGGCGACGAGCATGCAATATGCCTATTTCTATTTTGTTGGTAGCTTTTTAGGTAACGTACCTAAAGAAGTATAACTTCAAAACAAATATAAGTTATTTTCGAAATAAATTGTTTCAAAATATGCTTATTTTGAAAACTATAAAAATATAATGAAAATTATTTTGATTTTGAAAGAAAACCATACAAAAATGATTAGAAATGTTCAATTTTCATTAATTATGTAATAAATTAAAATAAATAATAATAATAAATCATCATTGCCTTGCACTTGACCCTGTTACACAAAAATAATTTGAAAATGTATTTGATAATAAAATTTGTTATTTTATTATTTTTATCACTTTTATCAGCACGAAAATCTACAGACGAAAATTCTCTATTAATTTTATATTCTGTACAAATTTCAAAGCTTATTACTTTTAATAGATTTTTTAACGCGTAAATGAAGTATGCCAACAAATTAGAGAATAAATATGAATTCTATTGAGTGGTTCATAAAAACTGTTAAACTGATATATTTGCATTTAAAATAATTTTTGGACTTTACCTTCGATATTTTTTAGAGATACAAACTAGAGATTAAATTTGATATACCCTCATATTTCTTATATATGTTGGGTATAACACTGTACACTTATAAATTTCGATTTTTTTCCCCAATTGCCTAGATCCCTTCTGGTCGTGCAAACCGTCATCAAATTATCAAAGATTAAAATCATTACAGACCCCGGACTGACGTAACGTAATGACCCACTAATAATAATAATCCACTTTGGTTAATGGCTATATAGCTGAAAATAGCTGAAGCCAAAAAATTAAAAAAAAAAAAAATCATTACAACTAGCTAATTCATACTGATGATGACTACTTTGTAGTCGAAATACGTAATTATAAAATACAAAATATTTGATTTAGGAAATTGGGGAAAATATCGAAATTTATTCTAAAACATTTACTTTAAATTGAAAAAAAATGTTAAATACGTCATTAAATTAGTGGACTTTATAAGTAAGCTTCAAAGATCCAGGATTTTAATCAAATAACTGTTTCTGTACGTGATCTTATCATTTTTATTATTTCTTTTCTCTTAAATACGAAGATGTCTATTAAAAGGTAATGATTTCACTCAATTGATTATTGCGTTAAATCTAAAACATATGGTTTAAAGCAATGACAGGTGGGCGATAAAAAAGTATTGTTTTAAAATAATTTAATTCAATGGGCGTGTTTGGCCGAAGTAAGTACTTAATAAACTTAGTAAGCTAGTCAGCATAAAAAAATTAATATCTAACAAGATGACTATAGCCCTTTTCGACCAGGACAGACTTACTGGCTTAACATAACACAAAACACCGGTTTACGTTATATTCCGTACATAATCTCATAAACTGAATATAATTGACAGTACTAAATTTAGGATTATAATTTAATTGCTGTAAATGGATAATTTTATGAGAAATATTTTATTGGAAGAAATATTAAATGATAATTTAGTAAATACTTGTGTATCTGAACAATGGCAGATCTGTTCCTGTCCGTTTTGTTTACATCAACAATAAGCAAAATGGTATTGTATAAAGCAGTGCTTACTGCGTTAACAATTATTTTGTGTCCCGGCCGAAAATTTTGTTAGTATAGTAAGTGACTTACTAAAATACTTACTTCGGCCGAACACGCCCAATAAATAATATACATTGATAAAACAATTTATTTTGAAAACGCAACTGATTGAGTTGCAGAAACAAAAGTTTGAAAAAACGTTTCTTAATAATAAAAAAAAAACTTTTGTTTAGTTTCATTTGTCCAGACATTTGTAAATAATCCTTACAAATTCAATTTAATTTCTGTCTAATAATATTTTCCTATAATATGATACACATATTATGGTGGTAGCGTAGAGAAAACAACCTATTTTCACATCGCTTCCACCATAATTTAATATATACGTTAAATGATATACGTAGAGAAAACTAATAGGTAAAAATCTGAAATATATTTCTCTTTCATGTTATCCTGTATATCAGAATTGTATTGTGATTAGTTATTAACATATCTCGATTGAGCAACATGCGACAAAGAATCCAATCCATGGTTAATCACATTACTCTTTAGAGATAGAACAAAGTATAAGATGCACGCGCAGGCCAATTGGCATCTCCGAAAGGACTGATTATGCGGTTGTTAAACTTGATGCGCAGAATTTCGATCGTAAGTCGGCTTACTTAGTTTCGTGCCGCGGGCGGTATGGCTAATGAACTGTAAAAATTTCGGGTCTGTAGCTCGTTTGCCGTTGTGATACGACGAAATTTAAAAACGTACCAGCAGATGGCCCACCATTTACCTATAGTTAAATAGTTGGATCAACAATCCATATGATCCAATGGACTGATTTCGTTCATCACGAACTTAAATTCACTTTTTGTACGATGCATAGAATACATCACCAAAATTTCAGCTTGCTATCTCTTTTTGTTTTTGAGTTATCGCGACGGATGTACGAGCGGACAGTCTAATTAGGTGTTTTTGAAATTTTATTTGTGCGGTCAATATTAAGCAGCGTAACAAACTTTATACTAAAATTCATATACTCTGACATATTAAGTATGTCCAGTATAAAAAAGTCAATCATTGATGAATTCCAAAAAATACCAGATATTTATACAATTAATTCCTTTGGTTGTTATCTTCTTTCTTGTATTAATAATTAAAATAAAATTGTTATTTAATCCGTAATTGTGTGTGCATGAATATGCAATAGTTAGTCAAATAATGTTGGTGTTGTTATCTGGAAAAAAAAAGGTGAGCGGATACAAAACAGTATACATTTAAGAGGCTAAATTGACCAGTCGTGTGGGACGTGTAAGCAATTAAATGTAATGTACACACATTTAAGCACCATTACATTATTATTTACACTTATATAGTTATTTCATATACCGTATCATAAGCACCATGAGTCAAGACCCCCAGAAAAGTAAAAAAATATCCGAGTCGCAACATGCCATTTTGGTTCAAGGACTCGATGCACTGGACTGGGATATCTTGTTTCGTGACTACGGTACATTGAGTCGAAGTGTGGCCAGAACTTCAGCCAAACATCTAGACCAGAGTAAAAGCTTTAAAAAATGATAAAGAGTGGAAGAAAATTATATTAGGATGAAACCCATTGGAAACGCAAGATTATATAATAAAAATGAAAGGAAAAATAAATTACGTGCGGTCTGAGTTCGGGAAGTAGGAGGGAGTGTATTTTTAAGATTAAAATACGATTTATTTCGATTTCCGGCAAACCTACAAGTCTTATGGAAAAAATTTAAACGGCAAAGTTGTAGACAATAAAAAGATCTACAACTTTTGTATTTACACTTTTTTCACGTAACCACAAAGTTTTTCGATTGAAAATTAGGGTGCTTTTTCGATATTTATTCAAAACAAGATGTAAAAATAAATATTTTAAATAAAAAAAAATTACAGTGTATTTGGAACATAAAAAGGTCAGTTTTCACCAAATTTCGGAGAAAAAAAATAAAAAACCAAAAACTCGGTTATTTCAATTTTTCACATAAATTTGGAGGTTATGTGAAAAAAGTGTAAACACAAAAAGCTGAAGATCTTTTTATTATCTACAACTTTGCCATTTAATTTTTTTCCATCGGACTTGTAGTTTTGCCGGAAATTCAGATAAACCGAATTTTACCCTTACACACTCCCCTCCCCCTTACTTCCCGAACTCAGATCGCCCGTAATTTATTTTTCCTTTCATTTTTATCATATTATCTTCCGTTTTATTCTACTGTATTTTTTTTTCAAAAATTATCTACCCTGGTTTAATCAGGTTTTTAACTCGAACAATGATCAGATACTCATTTTATTGGCGGCTATTTTTGGGTCAAGCACTCAATGCACTGTAGTGATGCATTGTTTCATGACTACGGCAAATTGAGAGGAAGTATGGATAGCACTTCAGCTAGCCCTCAGTTATTCACCTCTTCAAGAACGCATTTTATTGGGCTGAGTGAACCATGAAAAGAGATACCTCCGTAAACTTTTGTATGGTTCTACAAACTATACCAGGCTTTAAATCCATTTCCTCTACAAAAGTTTTTCTTATAAAACAGGATGTTTAATGTCACCTTGTCATCAGAAAGCTTTAAATTAATGTCGCATTTTGCGAAAAAATATGTAATTTTCTATAATTTTTGAATTCTTAATTCTTAAAATTGACATTATTATTTAAAAAATTTTTTTAGCTGCATGCAAATAATTAATTACAATAAAATAATAAAACGACTGGAGAATGATAGTCAATATAGTCAATAAAGCCCAGTTTAAATTTGAAAAATTAACTAAATATATAAATTTTTTTTTCATTAAGTGTAACATAAATCATAACAACAGCTTCAACTTGTCAACCTCATCACCTAAAGAAATATAATTTCAAAAAGTTAAATAAAACACGATGGAAATAATACTTTACAAGTGTGTGTGTGTGTGCTATCTAATCAATTGTCACACTGTATACACTATGAACAACATAAATAAATAAATAAATTGCATAAGACTGAACTTGAATACATTTTTTTCAATGTATTTTTTTAATTTAATTTTATTATTTATTTTTTTTTTTTTTTAGAAATAACAATTTCTAATATAAAATTGTTTTAAAATTTATTATTAGAATCGTCATACGAGAGATAACAATTTTTATGTAAATAAATTCATTTATTTATTTTTATTTTTTTCTTAATTTGATATCAATCTTTCCGTATATATATATATATATATATATATATATATATATATATATATATATATATATATATATATATATATATATATATATATATATATATATATATATATATATATATATATATATATATATATATATATATATATATATATATATATATATATATATATATATATATATATATGTGTTATGCTCGCTCATGTACAAATTAAAACAGTAACAAGTGAACAAGATAAGAATTATCAGTATTAATTTTAAGATACTCGACATATTGAACTTTATTTAATCATTAGCATTCATAAAATACTCTAAATATCAATTCTATACAGTTTTAAATATATCTATATGTATTGTATTTATATATATGCTTATTAGCTTAATTGGAGCTAAAATTGTGGTAAATCTTAACAATTTACGAAAAAATGTTTTCAAACTAAATTGCTTGTTTAAAAGAAAAAATTAAGTTTTTCGTCTCATTTTAATGGATAAAAAGTTGGGTCATAGATTCATTATACCCAATGGATTACGCATTTATGTTCTTAAACTTAGTCTTTACGTAAAAAATACGTCTTTAGTTAGAGTTATCTGATGACGGACAGACAGACGGGCATAGATAAACGTACTAAGTAGGTAATTTTCTATAAACAAGCATATTTTCCAGCGTTACAAGCTTTAGACTAAAACTAATATACTATGGTATAATGTAGCTATATATATCGAGTATAATAATAATAATAAGCCGATATGTCTAGTAAAAACTATAAGTTTAAAACCACTAACACCCAACTACGGAATAATGGTCTTAAAAGTACGAAACAAGAAAATATTTCTGACCTTACTACGGAAAAGAGCTTGTAAAAGTACGAACCAAGAAAATAATCATGTCCAAAATTACATAAAGTGACTCATCTTAAATGTATTGCTTAGTACAAACGATTCCTTTTATGATACGACCATTACTATCCTCTGAACATCACATTATCTAATTTTTGACTATTTTCTTGTTTCGTAGTTTTAAGAGCACATTTTCATAGTAGGGTTTAAGTTCTCTTAAACTTGATCATTTTTTTGTTAAAGCTAAAAAAAATGGTTGCGTGTAGTTATGTACGCGCGTCAGAAGTTATACTTCTTTCGCATCATTAAAAAACAATTTTTAATTGCATGCAAATAATTAAAAGACTGGAGAAGGATAGTCAACACAGTCAATAAAGCTCAGTTTAAATTTGAAAAATAAAACAAATACATATTTTCTTACATAAAGTGTTACATAAATCATAACAAGAGTTTCAACCTGTGAATTTTGTGTGACGGTGATGCATCTTAAAATTTCAAATCATTTTTTCATATCGTTCTTAAAGAAGTATAACTTCAAAAAACCAAAAGTTGTAAGAATAATTTATGCTACCTTTGACAATTTTTTTTTGGATCTAATTTTACTTAAAAGTTATTGAAATATTGAATATATTTTTTCAATAATTCATAAAGTTATATCATCCTTCCAATAAAATAAGTAATACAGATTCACATACATACGTACATACGTATAACATGATGATGTATTGTAGAATATTTGACAAGTAATGTTAAGTTTTTATGTTCATATGTGTAAATTTTATTAATAGCCTGCTACTTTTTAGACCATATGTTCGTTCATTAAATACTCCGTTTAACTCATTATTAGTCACAATCACAATTACATTACAGATATAACACACATACATACACTAAATACTAAATACTAAACATCACTTACTTACGGTATAGCGGAGGATATTCAGTTCGTATTCGTGGGGAAAATTTGATCAATCTTGTTTCAGGATACAAAATCTAAAAGCAAGTATCAAATTTATTTGCATTAAGTTTTTTATTGATGTTATACTTCTTTAAGCGCGTTATGCGAAAAATGATAAGAGTGAAATTTTAAGATGCGCGCGTATCACCGTCACACAAAATTCACAGGTTGAAGCTGTTGTTATGATTTATGTTACACATTATGTAAGAAAAAATATATATATTTATTTAATTTTTGAAATTTAAACTGAGCTTTATTGATTGTATTGACTATCCTTCTCTTATTATTTTATTGTAATTAATTATTTACATGCAATTAAAAATTGTTTTTTAATGATGCCAAAGAAGTATAACTTGTGACGCTCGTATAGAAGTACACGCATCCATTTTTTATAAAGTTAAAATTTACTTGTGCTTCGATTTATTTCGAAACAGCTACTACTCACCTAGTTTAGTATATAATACAGACTTGCCTCGACTTCTTGCCCACGTATATTACGTTTCACACAGAACTATAAAGGAGATCTTTGGACTCGGATATCACTTCCTTTATAATATAATATACTCAATGTTTAATAAATATTCTACACATTAAAAACTGCATGAAAGAAAACTTCGTAATACACCATTTTCTTGGTCATGGAACACGATGTACTGTAACAATTCTTCGTTTCAGGACGTCTGTTTTTTTCCAAATCAAAGATCAGATATCCGTTTTTAGGACTGGGTGAATTCAAAAAGCGTATTACGAAGATCTTTATCAGGGTAGAACTTAAAAGAAAATTTCGCCACACCGAAACGATTGATATGAGAGACTAAATAGTAAGAAACTTTTTGTATTTACGTCAAAAACGGTCTGTGTTAAAAATTTGCAAGCATATTTTTGAGTATTAATTTGTCGTTTCTCTTTTGATATCGTTACTAGATTTTTAACATATAAAAAGTATTATAATTATATAAATTGGTTTACCTAACCTCACTTTTTCACATAATAAGCCACATAAAAAATATCTGCTTTTACTGATGTTTAAGATTGTTGATTTTAAGACTGTTGGTACGTGACTGAAAGTTAAAAAAATGAAGTTAAATAGTTTTTCTAATAAGCATTAAATAATTCTTTATTTTAAATTAATTAATTAATATCTGTATTATAGCTGAAATAATAATAGAGTTAACACTGATTTTGTGTTGCCATTTAAAAGTGTCAGGCGTTTAACTCTCTTCGAGATGGAATGTTTTAAAATTTTATTAATGTTGATAAAACCACATTAATTTTGTATGGACCGTTTCTAGCACCTAAATTTTGTCAATTTACGCAACATTATTTCTGTGTATATTGCCACGATCGTCAGTTATTTGTGAATTGGGTAATATTTTCGATCGATATTTTTTTCCAACGAATCCGAATTAATTTTCTCCGCTAAGGAGTCAAGTCATATCTGTATGAGTAGATGTATATATATATATATATATATATATATATATATATATATATATATATATATATATATATATATATATATATATATATATATATATATATATATATATATATATATATATATATATATATATATATATATATATATATATATAATTATGCATACAAAAATATTTAATGTATTTACATTTTTATTTTCAAACATCAATCATGAACTATATGATAAAGAATTGGACTATATAGCATAATAGTTAAAATTGTAGTCAACACTAATCTATTTTTGAGCTGGCAATTGTGGTGTTTAGCTCCGAAGTGAAATTGATATTTTTGAGAGCACTATTTTATTTTATCATAAGAAAAAACTTGATATTTTTCACCTATTTTATTATCCTAAATTAGGGATCAACAACATTCTTCTACCGTGAATGATTAAAATTAACATGTGAATTTTTAAGAGACGGTTTTTGAGTTTTTTTCGTATTAAAAAAGTAGTTTGGTAAATAATTGGGTGCACTTTATTAAGAAAATAATTACTGGCACAGTTGATTGATCTTTAGTGATTACTAATTATGATACAAGAAAATATATCAATTTTGGACTGTTCATTAAAATTTTTTGACCATATATTTTCAACGCGACGCTGGATTTTCTTTGTTTCGCTCAATTATTTGTTTTTATTTGCGAAATCATAAAGTATGCTGTATGCATATTGTAGCGGATGTGGCACAGCGCGGCAAAAAATTGCACTGATCGATTTTTTATAACAAATGAATGAGTCAGCGCAAATTGACAACACAAACCATTCTTAGACTATACAACTGAAGTAAAACTTCTTTAGCTCCATGTACATATATACTTTTTCACAAATAACTTATCTCGCTCTCAACTCATAACATAAATCTATACTCTCTCTCTTTCTATCTTCACTAACTTATAATTTCTCAACTATATACATATGTGAATACTTTCTATCTATCTATCGTCACTAACCTATATATCCCTCTCAACATGCGTTCGCCTCGACCGATCACAGTTTTTATAATGCTCTCATCACGCATTCCTCAGCTTACTCTTCAAGTCAAGCGTACCCAACGAAGTTTTACTTCAAATGAACTGAAAATCTGATCTAAAAACAGTCTATTATAAATAATTTTGAATGTCCTTAGTAATTATTAGACTAATAAAATGTACGTACAGTACACACATATATAATATGCATATATATATATATATATATATATATATATATATATATATATATATATATATATATATATATATATATATATATATATATATATATATATATATATATATATATATATAGTGTATGTTGTATATAATGATACACATAATACATATATACACTGATTATGATAACTGCGTGCGTGTGTGACTGAAATAGTGATATCGCGTTGCCAATTATATGCCTCTCTGTTCATTGATATTGTGATTGAAGTGTCCTTGGACACAGTTTAACAATTGCACGTATATTTTTATTTATTGGATGTATTACAAACATATGTGTGTATTTAATGTCATGTTTAAGTATATATTTGTTTACAATGCCTTCATCTAATTCTGAACGAGATACATTTCTATTCCTTTCAGAATTTCAAGTATCTGTAAGCTTTTTGTCTGGTTAACAGAAAATTAACTGCCTCAACCATTCCTTTTTCTAGCTGATTCGCAAAACAAGTATACAAAATCGAAAAAATTAATTTTTAACTTCCCAGTGTGAAGTTCTTGTGGGCTGGGGCCGATTTTGTGAATGCTCAATATATTAGAAGTATCTGTAAGCTTTTTGTCGTTCACAGAAAATTAACTGCCTCAACCAGTACTTTTTCTAGCTGATTCGCAAAACAAGTATACAAAATCGAAAAAATTTATTTTTAACTTCCCAGTGTGAAGTTCTTGTGGGCCGATTTTGTGAATGCCAAATATATTACAAGTATCTGTAAGCTTTTTGTCGTTCACAGAAAATTAACCTTGTCAACCATTTGTTTAATCTAGATCATTTAATTTTTGGGTATCATCAGTTTACAAATTCTAAAAATTTATTTCCAGTGTTTGTTTATCATGTGAATCCCAAATCTTGACATATCCTTACGTTTCAAGGTGACAAAAACCTGAAACCAACGTTTTCACAGAGACGTCTGTATATATGTGTGGTCGGAATTTTTTTGTCTCGATTATCTCAAGACCATGCCAATATATGAACGTGGAATCATTATCATTCGACACGTAATAACGTAACTAAAAACTGATTCAGCAAAATCGATGCAATAATTTTTTTTTTTTTAGATAAAAATGCCCATATTTGTAATAATAAATTATTGGTTTTCTATTTTCCGTATTGGGAGGTTCGTTATGTGGACCTTGCGTGCCGCACCTAGATCACTCGTTATTATTATTGAATTATCTACTCAAGGAATCCATAAGGTAAACTAAGAAATCCAATTGGCTCATGCAACTATGATGGATGTATATTGCAGCCTGCCTTGCCGAGAAGATGGGATGTCGTCACTAAAATGGAGAAACTGCAAGCTGCTAATTGATACTATAGTCAAAAGATACTCCTGCCTTGTTGTTATCACTTTAACTGAAAAATTGTAATCCAAGATCTTCTACATGTGGATAGATCGTTGCATTATTTTTTTGCAAAGGCATTATAAGGAAATTTTTTGGAATGCAGTTGATTGTGGGAAATAATGCACAAGTTTCTGGAGTGCACTTTATTAAATTCCGTCAAAAATGGCTGAAAAATTAATGCTCTTTGCGGCCACTGACTACGAACTTGGAGTTCTTGAAAATTGGTATGAAATATTTACATTGTGATTTAAATTCCTTTTATTCTGTTCTTCTAATATTTAGTGCATGCATTGACTAAAATAAAATAAATTCACGCTACATTATAGAAATAGTGATTTATGTGATTCTGTGAAAATATAGTGGATTTTGTGGCTAGTTTTAGAGATGTAGTTTTGCAATATTTCCCCCGATCATTATTAACCTACACTGTTGTATACAGATCAGATTTTAGGTGATACCTCAAAAACTACGTATTCAATATTTAAATAGATCTTATTTTTTAATTATACAGGTGAAAAACTACTCTTATAAACATAATTTTATCGAAAACGGAGACACAAATTTTTCGTCATGTTTAGAAATTGTTAAAAGTTAAGGAAATTATGAAAAATGAAAAAATTTATTTTGTTTCAAATTTTGATAAAACTATGTTTAAAAGAGCAGCTTATTCCACTCATAAAATAAGTTACTAATAACCCTAGAAAAATCAAAATCGGCGATGACATTTTCTTGAATTTATTGGAGATTTAAGATTTAAGAATTACCTCGTAATGTATCATAATGAATTAGGTGCATCAAAATGTTTGATGCTAAAAGTTATTTAGGTGCACATACATTTTTTGAAACATTTCTAGACTGTGAGCACTATTTTTAACCGACCTCAAAAAAGGAGGTTTGTCAATTTTAGTTACGCGCACATCACCGTCACACAAAATTCACAGGTTGAAGCTGTTGTTATGATTTATGTTACACTTAATGTAAGAAAATATATATTTATTTATTCAATTTTTCAAATTTAAACTGAGCTTTATTGACTTTGTTGACAATCCTTCTCCAGTCCTTTTATTATTTTAACGTAATCAATAATTTGCATGCAATTCAAATTGTTTTTTAATGAATCCAAAGAAGTATAACTTCTGATGCGCGTACATAAGTACACCAATTTTTTATGTGTGTTCGTGGATTATTTCGTCGTTTATGAACCGATTTTTATAATTCTTCTGTTTTTTGTGAGAAAGGAGATATCCCAAGGAAGGTACCATGATAAGGAACCCAAAATTTTTAGTGATTAAAATTTTATTTTTGTTGTTGTATACAATACTCAAAAAACAAAAAGAATGTGTGTCGATATGATAGATGAAAAACCCCTTGCCAATTTTTTTTGGACCAACACTTTTATATTTATTATTGTTTACAATATGCTTCATCATATTTGTAAAGGACATTGCTAGGATAAAAGAAAAGCGAATTGTATGTTAGGAAGAGTTCTATGTTAATATTACCTGAATATCTTTTACATAAGGTGTTACATAATACATACACAAATTTGAAATATATTTTTATTCATACACAAAAATTTTCAAACAGTTAATAATAATTTTTATGTGTTATCAAATTATTAGAATTTCCACGCTTTAGTGAGTTTCTTGTATGTGTTAAAAGTTGTATGAAAAATTTATGATATTTTAAAATATTTTAATTTTTTAACGCCTCATAAAATACAATACTTAAATAAATTATTAAAATACATTTTTGGTTTTTTTTTTTTTTTAATATTTAAGACGTAAACTTATTTATGATTTTTTATTCAAACTTTGTCACATGCATTTAGTCACATCGTCGCAAAATTTTATCTATTTTGGATTAAATATTTTTTTAAAAATAATGTTTATTGATTCGATGCGTTATAGAAATTTGAGATAAATTTAAAATAGTCCAAAAACCTGTTTAAAGTTTATATTTAAATCCGCTTAAAAGAAATAAATAACCTTTAAAACAAAAATAATTATTTTAAAGAATTTTAAAGAAAACATTTTTTACTATCAAATTTGAAATGTCATTACACATTTTATATGATATAAAAGCTTGTCCTGAAATTTAAGGACTCGTTTTTGAAATTTAATAGTTTAAACCAATCATAGCAAGTCATTTAATTTACTTGTTTATCTATAGAAAAGTAAATATCGAATTAAAAGTTTACTTTTTTCGTTTAGATGCATGCATTTAAATAAAAGGTTAAAATTTAAAAGAGGTCTTTTATTTTATAGGTATCTATTATACAGCGTTTTATAATATTTAATTATAGTTGAAGATATCTGATTCAAAATTGAGTGTCAAACTTTAGATAGCCGCCATATTCGATTAACAGTGACGTCACTTTACTTTTCGGATTATTCTTAGAAAGCCCTTTCATTTGACACCTTTTGATTTTGGGTATGCCATCAGGTTGGATTAGAAATCACGTCATACAGTTAAACATGATATTTTTATACAAACTGAACGTGTATACAAAATTTCAGTTCAATCGATTGAAGAAATCTCCTTCAAAATTGAGTTGCAAGATTCCACCATTCAAACATACATTGCAAGTTAAATGAAAGCTGTTAAAATAGAAATAATCCATAAATACATTTCTATGTAAAATGAAAATTACAGATCCACTGTCTGATTTTGCTCATTCCCGGACTTAAAAATATTCGTTTGAAGAAAAGATTATTAACATTTTAAAGACAGCAATAGATAAGGAAACTGGACTAATTACATGATTCTATGAACTGCAAAAGCCATCGTTCTCATCACGCCAATATGGCCCACGAATTTACCATCGGTCTGTCGCTTACTCTCAAATATGTCGTCAAACACGTTATATCCAAACAAGTTCTGAGATCATGAACAAAAACGTTCTACGTCAATTTTTAAAATTAATAAAAATGCAATCATATTGCACAAACTTTCATTTATCATAACTAATTCAGGAAGTTTAGAAACAAAGTCTTATGTCTAGATAAATAGATTTAAAAAAAAATAATAATTTTCATTGGTTGCATCAAACTGCTGACGATGGGCGGAGAAATATTTCAAATTTAATAATAAACATTTGTATAGGCAATAATTTTATTTGTATGTAGATAAAATAAAATTTAAAAAAAAACACAAAAATTCTATTTAACCATGACATTTAAATCGTTTACATTGTACAATCGAATGCGTACAATGTAAATGTAATCATATGTTTTATTTTTAATATACTTTAAAGGGGCATTAAAAGGCCATCACCATACGACTCAGCAATTTATAGAGTACACTGGCATCAGAAAGTTTATAAACAACTGGAAAATATAACAGACAGTTGTTATCAGGAAATTTAAACAAAAAAAAAACAAAACTTTTATAGTTGCGAGGCTACATTGCACATTTTAGTTATGTAAACGAGTATTTAGGACACAAGAAAAGCGAAAAATAGGTGGAAATTACGTCCATATATCAATGATTTCTGGAGACACTTGGGTATACAGCATGTTTGTGAATTGTTTTAAAATCTGCTGTATATATTTAATCTAAACAAATTATCTATTAACAGATCAGTATCAAAAATTGAACATTTTGCACAATAAAATTCATAAAATACAATCCACGAACTTGTATCTTCAGAAAACTTCTGTAATATCGCAAACTTTGACTCAACTGCCTTCGAATCAATGAATAAATATTATTTCGAGTAGGTTCAATACCTTTTGAAAATATTCTAAGAATTACTGAAGATCATAAAATGCCGCATAAGATACTGAAAAATGGAATTATAGGAGAGCGTTTTTACCTCATCCCGTGGTAGATTTTGACATTGTGCCTTTTGAAAAAAATGTCGCAAATCGATGGAAATTATCGCTGATTTTCACAGCAGTTTTGAGATTATCACTAAACTGAAACAAATCATCAATTAAAAAAAAAATATTATCTGCGATTTTTTTCCATGTTGTTGGTATTCAAATTAGACAGAAATTTAGAATCTATCTAAGTTAAATTAATAATAAGAAAATCATAACATTGTATTAAAAAATCAACAAAGATTAACTGCAACAAGTGAGTTGTAGTAAAAACAATTAGTTACTTTTATGGTGACATATATTTTCAATTTTTACATTCCAGTACATAATACTGTGGTATAGCTTTTTAACATAAACGAGATTTAATTAGAGACGGACTTAAAAAATAAAATGAACTTAAACCATTTCATGATCAAACGGAAATATATAAAAAATACATATCAAAGACAAAAAGTATTAAAAATACAAATATACAAGAAAGTACTGTGTGTATGTCGAGAAGACAAATCAACATTATTTGAGAAGAAAGTAAAAAATACTTTTATGAAATACGAACAAAAACAAATTTCGTTTCTACACATTTAAATATAAACTAGTGGACGAACGGACCTGTGTGCTTCTCGCAGCCTTAATTGTAGACACTAATGTTATAGCTTATACTGACATGATTACTTGATACTGACTTATGATTACCTGATACTATTAATGATTCAAATCACAAAAAAAATGGTGAAGTGTGTGTGTGTGTGTGTGTTTGCTATCATCAATCAACATCCCTAACTCATCCAATTTGAGTGTTGAATACTTCAAATGATTGTATTGAGCCAATGAGTGTTCAAAATTATGTAATATGCATCCCTCATTTGAGCTCATTTGAGCTATTAAACTTTCAAATTTGGTGAGATGGAAGAGAGAAAGACACGGACAATCAATCAACTCTTTATGAGATTTTTTCACTTCTCCTTGCTCGTCTTCTTTTCTAATGAACATAGAAAGTTCGTTTTGACTCAGTGACCTTAGACCTTTCATTTGAGCTATTAAACACTCAAATTGGATAAGGTGGAACAGAGCCAGGCACAGACAGTCAGCTTTTCATCAATTTTTTTTAAGTATATAGTTGTTATTTCTCTAGTAGGGTAAATGTTCATAGTTTTAACTATGGATTACCGATTTTAGAATAAATTTTGGAGGGTAGTTCTGCTAGTTACAAATATGAGGCATTCTTTAAGAGTACAAGCCTCAAAGACTGAAAATATTTGATAATAGAATTATAATTGAGTAGTTTTTTTTAATTTATAAAAGCGTGTAATGTTGAGAAAAAAAGAGAAATCGAAATTGTTATGGGGAATTTTTAAAACATGTAGAAATTCCAGACATTTACCAAAGAATTTGCCACTCGGGTTAGTAGCTTATGTTGCCAATCTTGTTTTGGAATAAAATGTTAACAGCGACAGATAATGTGAAGAGAAATTTGTAGAAATATAGAGAAATTTAATTTATTTTTACTCAAAATATTTTATATGATAACGATTGTATTAATTACCAAAATCGCTTATCAGTCCGAGCATAAAATATTATTTTATTATTCAAACAATCTGTAGAATTTTTTAATGGAGGAAAAAATTATAGCAGCCTTGTGGGTGCACGGAGCATGTTGTTGAAAGAAAAGTTCAAGAAAAAGTGCAAGATATTTTATGGGCCCGATGGACCAAAAATAATTTTATTTATATAAGCACTCGTTTTAAAAATTACAATATTCAGTGTGACTGATGATGGATAAACTATTCTCCAAAGCCAAATATTCTCCTATTTATAAATCACTTATTTTCTATCCAGAGAACGCGAAAAAATCGTATATTACACTAACGATGCTATTTACGAAATTAATATGTTTTAATAAATTTGAAATTTTTCAAATAAATTTTCAACTCAGTATATAATGAGTAACAAAACAATTAATTTTTAAACATTCCCTTGTTTTGTTGCCATTAATAGCAATATTATATATTTTTTTCTAGAACGTGTTTTTAGTCAAATGTTTTGATTTTGCATTTCGCATTAAACTTTAATTTTTTTCAAAATTTTTATTACAAACCATGAATAATTTACGACGTATTTTTGTTCCATTTTTAAAAGTTCCATCATTTTGTTAATCAAGTGTAAACATTTTTTATTTATTTATGTTAAATGGAATAATTTTTTTTAAGGACGTTCCCAAATTTGGATGTTTAAAATAGATATTTAATGTGGAATTTATATTATTAATATCTATGAATAAATAATAATAAATTTGTTGAATACAAAGAGATTCAAGTAATGGTCCTTAGTTTTAGAAAATTTTTACGAATATTTCTACATAAGGATCGCAACGACTATTGAAAAAAGTTTCTATAAAAGAACCTTTAAGTATATTTATTGAGAGTTTGAGAATTTATTGAGAGCATATTTATTGAGAAAAATATTGTCTCCAATCAATGGATCATCAACTTTATGGGTGTCTCATATAAATTTATATAAATAATTACAATAATTTTTTTTTTTTGAATTTTTAAAACTTGTGTTATTAATTTATTTCTGATATTTTTGAAAAATAAGGTCATGCACAGTTTTATTAAGCTGATTGGGTGTGCAAACGTATTATTTATTTTATTTAGTTAGCAACAAATTTTTATAGTAAACAAGATATTTAATTTAAAAAAATTTGAGTAAAACAAAATTAATAATCAATTGATTAAGTCATCAAATTTCATGTCACGATCAATATAGCCTACTCAATTTTAAAAATGGAAATTTTCTTTTTGATATGTGTTTCAATTTCTATGAAAGTTTTATGGTATTAAAATTCACGATTCCTTAATATACCAGGGTTGATAATTTATGAAAACAAAAAAAATTATAGTAGAATGAAACCAATTAGAAATGCAAGATAATATGATAAAAATGAAAGGTTAAATAAATTGTGGGCGATCTGAGTTTGGAATGTAGGGGGGTGAGTGTTTAAGGGTAAAATTCGATTTATCTGAATTCTCGGCAAAACTACAAGTCCAATGGAAAAAAATTAAATGGCAAAGTTGTAGGTAATAAAAAGATCTACAGCTTTTGTATTTACACTTTTTTAATTTTTAATTTTTATATTTTACAAAAACATTTTTTTCCACGAAAGCTTACCTTTTTATGTTCCAAATGCACTGTTATTTATTTGATTTAAAATATTTATTTTTTCACCTTATTTTGAATAAATATCGAAGAAGCCCCTAATTTTCAAAGAAAAATTTTAAGGTTATGTGAAAAAAGTGTAAATACAAAAGTTGTAGATCTTTTTATTACCTACTTTGCCCTTAACTTTTTCCATAGGATTTGCAGTTTTTCCGGAAATTGAAATAAATCGTGTTTTACTTTTTAAAACTCACCCCCTCCTACTTCCCGAGCTCAGATCGCACGTAATTTATTTTTCCTTTTATTTTTATCATATTATCTTGCGTTACATTTTTTAAGGCTTCTACTCTGGTCTGTAAGTGAAATTTTAGATAAAAGTACAGATTCGAAAATATTTTATAAAGTTATAATTTCTATAATGCATCATTTAATGCATCATTTAATTTTTACATAAAATGCTTGAAATTATCGGCGTATTTAGCCACAATAAACGTGTCCATTAAAAAAACGTATAATGTGCATAAATTACAATTTAAAATTTGAATAAATTTCGCCTGGAAACAAATATTTAATGACTAAAAATTAATTCACTTGAATGAATTTCATAAATAATTAACAAATGTAAAAAAAAAAAAAAATTAAAAATATGTCTAATAAAATAAAAATAAAAAAAGAATATGCAATTATTTATTAGAAAAAAATCTATTAATTTTATTAGTTATTTTGTTAGTGCATAATAATTGACCGAACGTATTGAGGTCTACGAAAATTAGATGTTACTGTAACACGTCATTCGATTTTGATGAAATTGAGTACCCATGTTTATACCATTTAGAAAATTTACTGTATAGTTTTTAGAAAAAGTCAGCCGACCCACCATAAATGCTATCTTTTTTTCTATTCATACTTAAACCATGCATGTTGTTCGATTTGGATGAAATTTGGAAAAAATTTTAATCTTCCCAATACGGAAAATCTTCAAAAGGACAAATTTTTTTCTATACATCCTAAAAAGTTGTGTTTTTTTGGTTTGTCGAATGAAATAACAATATTGCATTTTCAGTTTTTTATGTTTAAAAAAAATTCTAAAAATATTCAATTTTCTATTCAAACTACAAAGATGCGGTTTTGGTAACTGACGTAAAATCATAAAGGGACCTAGGAAAACTGAAAATTATTTTAATTCCACCTCCATGTTCAAAAATACCATTTTTCCATGTAAGCTAGGAAAATGGGGATTTTGGGAAACGATGTGAAATAATATGATCAACGCAAAAAGTTAAAACTTATTATTTTGAATTTCCTCTCCTGTTGTGGAATCAAATAAAGTTATGGTTTTTTTTTGTATATTTTTGATTGTGGTGGACTGCAGCTCTCAGCACTACTAGTTCACATATATATTTATATGACCTTTTTGCATATGGTAAAGTGAAAGGATTTTGTGTGCAAAAACTTTCAAAAAATTATCAAATAATCGTTAGTTTATAACCACTAATCTTTTTTTAAAAAAAAAAATGCATTTTTAATTTTAAATGAAAAAAAAAAAAACTGGTTTTCTAAACATTTTTTCTTTTTATTTTGCCCAACAATTTTTTTGTTCACCATATCTAATGGTATTCATTTGAAATTGTAAAAACTAAAAATTTACTGGAAGGAAATAAGAGAGATTGGGGACGGTGGATTTTGTGTTGTTTAAAATGGCATGAGTTTGAAAAAAGCCTGAAAAAGATTGTTTACATAAATGTTTACTTGATTGTTAAATTTCATTTGTATGATTATTTTAAAAATATGCACTTAGCATTTTCGAAACTCCATCATTCTCATATGGATTTGTTGCTAGTTTTGAAAATGTTACAAGGGGATAACTTGATGACTCATTCAGTAATATTATTTTTTTTATGATGAAAAATAGATGAAAAACTATAAAGCCAAGTTGGGACGTCCCATATCGATCCTGTATTTAATTTTGATTTCTTTTTTCTTTTTTTTGTAAGCTTTTGTCAATGATTATTTAAACAACACGAAAAAAACATTTACATTACAATTGATAGATAAATATTTCTCATATCACTGGAAATGGCTTCGGAATGAGAAAATCAAAAAAATTTCCCGATACTCTAAGTTGCCAAAATTTTGAAATTGATACGAAATAGTTTGAATTTCCATTCATTCATCTTTAAGAGATTTAAAAATAATGTTGAAGAAGAATGAATTAAACCATTTTGTGGAAAATTTAATGCACTTTAATTCTATCCAATATGAATATGTCTCTAAAATTTTTGCTTAAAATTTTGAGTCCAGCAAAAGTTTTCTATTCATACTTATTATTTTTGCTATTAGTAGGAGAGGTAGGCAATCGGGAGAACGTAATTGAGACAAAACGAAAATTGTGTGTAAACATCGAAAATCTGACTGAAAAGGGACTTAATTAATTCTTTAACTTCAACTCGTTTTATTTTATACATTTTCAGGGTATTTTGAAATTTAAATACAATAGAATGTTTATTTCAATTCAATAGAATAAAATAATTTTATTGTGGTTAATTTGAAGGCAAAAGTTAAGATTTAAACAAAATAAAATTTATTTAATTAATTCAGGAATAAAAAGTAGCCTATGTCACCCGGGGGATAGCATAAGTTTCGGGATAGTGTAGCTTTGCAACGGAGAAAGACTATTCAAATCGGTCCAGTAGTTTTAAAGTTTTTTCATACAAAATTCCATACAAACAAATGTTTCAGCTTTATAATATTCGTATAGAAGACAGCCAAACTTCACACCTGTCAGATGACCAACAAAATACGATTACCTAAAATATCTTCTAAAAATTTTCAATGAAAATTCACATACAATTAATTCTACGGACATGATGACAATTTCTCAATACTTTAAGTACGTTTGGATGTGCGGCTTTAAAATAAAACTGAAGTCAATAAATCAATACAATTCTCTTATTGGTCCATTTTAAATATAAAAGATATTTTTTCTTATGTTTTGAAAACAAAGTAAAAGTTATATAGATAAGCTCGTTTATAATTATTTATTGTTATGATTTGTAAAAGAAACATAAATATTTTGATTAGTTCCAAGAACCGAATGGAAATTCTAAAGTAGAATAATTATATTTTGCCTTTTGTATACGAAAAAAAAAACTTTGCATAATGATTGTTCTTGTCTTCATAGAGAACAACAAAATAATCTGAAATCAATTCGGATTATGGAAATTTCTAATTTTGATGTGAATATTCTTTTTTAATTTAATTAAAAAGCTTTGAGATGTAAAAATTATTTTTGGTAGATTAGAAAAAAAGTAATGGATATTTTTTACTGAGTCGAAAGCGTAAAATGCAATGCTGTTTGGTTTAGTTCGTACGCTTTTTTAAAAAGAAAAACATATTTTGATGTTCTCAGCCGATTGAAATAAAAAATGGGTGCGTGTACACGCATCAGAAGTTATTTTGGCATCATTTAAAAACAATTTTAAATTGCATGCAAATTATTTTGTTACAATAAAATAATAAAAGGATTGGAGAAGGATAGTCAACACTGTCAATAAAGCTCAGTTTAAATTTGAAAAATTCAATAAATAAAAATATATTTTCTTACATTAAGTGTAACATAAATCATAACAACAGCTTTAACCTGTGAATTTTGTGTGACGGCGATGCGCGCGCATCTTAAAATTTCACTTTCATAATTTTTTCATAATGCGCCTAACGAAGTATAACTTCAAAAAAGAAAAAATGTATTTATAAGTCAAGGATAAATTTTTTTGAATAATTTCTCATCTTCAACACGTGCCGCATCACACAAGAACCATATTGAAATCTACATAGAAAATCACGCAAGGTGATTACAGATTCCTAGATAATAACATAATAACCTAGATAATAATATAAGAAATATTCAAAATAATAATTGGTTTGGTTGTCCAAGCGCTACCAATGAATCAGAAGACATTAGATTAAAATGGGAATATCGTTTGCAAATCCCTTTTCTGTATCTTTTTATACAAGGAAAATAATACACCTTCTTAAAGATGTGTATGAGTCAACAGATTCGAAAAGATGTACACATTTTTTTTTATCACTCCAATTAAAGATAAGAGTCGTTTATTCACGAACATAAATTTGCAGTAATTTTTTTAAAATCTTCAAAATAACCAAAATAAGGACATTCCAAATTCTGAATTAAACAAAGAAGGAGATTTGCATAAATGACGTCTTACATGCTCATCTACATAGTGTTTATATATTAAGAGTCATTCTACAATAAGAGGTCCGATCGATGTCGGTTTACTATGATGAATTTTTAATAAGTATTAGCAAATTATAATTTAAATTCTAATAATTTGCATATTTGCATTCAAATATTTTTGATTGACCTTACTTTTTTGGAATGAATTTTTTAATATAAAAAATTACGCCGCACAGTAATTTAAAATGACAAGTTTGAACACCTTTAAGTTTGTGAATGTTCTTGATAAATAAAAAAATTAGGTGTAATGTAAGATTTTTTGTTTAAAAGTAATTGACAAAATTTTTGAGAGAATTTGTTTTAAATTTTATTTTTATTTTAAATAATAATATTTTATGCATGTAATCTCTATAAAAAAATTAATGAAAACTGTTTCGAGTCCCACCGGCCGTTTTATACAGCTGATTATATCTTTTTGAAAGGTATTTGCGTCCAGATAAAGTTAAAGCATTACATGTATCTTTTGCCTTTCTCAAATCACTTTAACTTCATCGGAACGCCGGGTAAATAATATTTACCAGCTAGTGTAAATATTATTTTTATATTATCTTGTGCATTTTATATTTAATTAACAATTCTAGTTAAGCGAGATAACAAACATTTTGTAAAACTAGCAATGAAAAGTTTGAAAATTTCCATGGTATGTATAAAAGAAAAGCTGAAAATCAGGAAACAATTAAAAAAATTAAAATTTAGCCTTAATTAAATAATAGTTGTTCACATAAACAAAGTAAGATTATATGAAAGACGTCATCACTCAGGATTCTTCTAATCTATTTCGAAAGACAATTAAAATGGAGTTTGCTATCACCTTACATCGGAAATTCTGCATTTAAGGGTGATTGAAACATAATACTGAAGCGCCCTCCACTTTATAAAAATCTGTTAATTTACAAATGGAATATTGACAAATGGAATGCTTTTCGAAGAGTTTTTCTGGAAAAAACATTATTAAATATAAAATCGAATGTTGATTTTTACACTTAGAAATCTTTTCCGAGGAAAACTCTTCGACAAGTCGTCTGTTTTTATATCAATATTGTGCATACCAAATTTCAGTACATTTGGATAAGTAAGTTTTTGAGTTATTTATGCGCGAAAATTGAAAGAAATACAATGCATATTAATAAGTAATTTTAAGTCAACAGCTTGTTAGAAGCACACTCTAATATGTCAATAACGTCCCCGGATAATCCCTCTTAACGAATGAACTATATATAACTCGGTAAAATCTTGTCATAGGTTAAATAACGATTTTTATTGTCCCAATTTTATAAAAACGATTTTTGACTACAAACTTGTCATCATCAGTATGAATTAAGATGTTTTGAGGAAATGTTACTCGTTGTTAATTTGGTAACGGTTTGTACGGTTGTAGTGCAAATCCCACAGTTCTCTTTGATAATATTCTCATAATTTATTTAAAATATAAATATAAATGCATTTTTAAAATATACAAAAACAAAGATATCATATAAATACGTATTTCAACTACAAAGTAGTCATCATGAGCATGAATTAACTAAAAATAAATGTTTGAGGAAATATTACTCGTTGTTAATTTGGTAACGGTGTTGTTATGCAAAAAATCGAAATTAATTCGTAAAATCCTACAGTTTCATTTTTATAATATTGTCATACATTATTTAAAATATAAATATAAGTGCATTTTTAAAATATACAAAAAACAAAGATAACATATAAATAATAAAATATATATATATATATATATATATGTATATATATATATATATATATATATATATATATATATATATATATATATATATATATATATATATATATATATATATATATATATATATATATATATATATATATATATATATATATATATATATATAAATGTTGATATAAAATAGTAGAGTCACAAGGAAAAAGAAATGGCAAACTTAATATGCAAATCATTTTTTATAAAAAAAAATGAATAAAGGAACAAAATAGAAATAAGAATTTATTTATTATGCGTTATGAAGTTATTTTGTATATCTTTGGTCAAGGATTTCTTGTTTTATAATACTCGTACTACATGTATTATTATACTCATTTATATATATGTAAAGTAAACTGTAATGCATGTGAATGAATACACAAGAGTTTATTGTGATATTCTCACGCACCAAATATATTAGGGTACAAACTGTCTAGGTGGACCTTGACCTTCAAAATCTAGAGATGTTGCAGATTCAAACTTGTATTATTAGGCGATACATCATGCTAACATAAACAGAGTACGAGCGAGTCAACCTAACTCGAATACTGGATTAAAGTCAGTTGGACTCACACAATAAATTCGGGTCAGCGAAAACAAAATCGATTCTTCAATTCTTTTGACTCGAGCATCGGAATCGAGTGTGGCATACTCCATTCAAAATAAATTAATTCAACGATTTCAAAGCGAGAATGGAGCCTGACTGAAATCATGCTAGTACACATGGACCTTGAACTTCAAATTCTAGAAATGTCACAATATACTGACATTTTGGTATACTTATGTCAGTAAAATGCACCTTTATTGCTTTACAAAAGTGATTTTAAAAATATTAAATTTTAAATTACAGTTTTTCATCATCAAAATCAAACTTATCATAAAATTATGACAAGGTATTCATTAATTATTTGAATTTTTATGAATTTTTTCGTGTTAAAATTCGATTAATTATTTTTAATTATTAATGAAATATTCTGAAATTCACGACCAAATTTTAATTAAAGTTTAAAAAAAAGTGCGGCTCTAGCCTCGGGCCTCACGGTTGTAAACGGAAATCCACCACTGTTAATATAGTTAACGTTTATTTCTGCATAATTCGATTACAAAGATTTATTATTGCATTAAGAATAATAAACTTAAAAAATAAATGAAAACGTTTTTTTAATAATGTATTTAAAACAACATTTGCAAAAATTTGCAAATAATAATTTGAATATCATTTTTGTTTCTTTTCAAATTATTATTAATAGTCGAAATATTTTATTATCTAATTGTATATTCAAAGTTGCGACATTTAAATTTTAATATTCTTAAAATTATTATTCTTGTTGCTAATTTCTTGCATAATTATTAATTTGAAAATGTGTTTTGACAAATACTTTTGTATGTGTTCTTAATTTATTGATTTAATATTTCGTCACTTTATCGTCTCTTGTCATAGATAGTTCATTTTTGTTGTTGTAAAATTGAAGCTAAAAATTTATAATTGATCTAACTAACCTGCATTAAAAGGTGTTATTGGACGGATACTTGCGGGCGATACAATTTTTCTTTATATTGTGTACCCTAAAACTTTAATTGAATAATTTACTTTCTTTTTATTTAAATTAACCTTCAAATTATGAAATATTTTTATTTAAATTAATCTTCAAATTATGAATTTTTGATAAATTTCAAATAGCAGTTTCTTCTTATTCACGTAATTGAAGATGTTTTTTTTAGCACAAGAAAATAATATAAATTTTGTCGCTTTTCTACTATTTTTTTTCCAGTTGTTGAAGTATCGTGGGGTATCAAGAAGAAGTTTTCTTATTAAGAAAAGAAAAAAAAAATTTTTAAGTACAGTATTGCAAATTCGAAAATTCTATGTGAATGAAAATTTTTATCTCATATCCGAATTGCAATTATTCAATGTTTTAGGCTATTACTCATTCATCAAGTTTTGTGTCCATTGATGGCAGTGATTCTTAAATTTAAAATTGAATTTAAATTTTTTGTACAAGTGTAAACACATAACACATCTCATATTAAAACATTATTACAAGTCATACACCTTTGTCGGAACATACTGGTGAGAATAAAAAAAGTACCTACATAAGATATATATTTCATAAAATGTAAACCCATATAAAAAATCTAAATTTCCATGACAATTACTTTTGGAATTTCCCAAAACAAAAACACACTACATTAAATAAATAATAGTAAAAATTAGGAATTCAGTTACTTTGAAGTAAAATAAATAAGTAAATGACCCAAACTTAATTAACTTTTTTTTTCTTTTTGTTGATGTTTTGTCTGACTTTTTTTTTTATATAGTCTGTGAGCATTTCGTAGAATTAGAATATTATTTCTTAAATCGGTAGATTAGGTTTCTTAAAAACTAGTGTATTTTTTTTAAATAAAAATAAAGCTTATACGTTGTATATGCTTCAGGTTAATAAACATATGTATAAATTTGTGTATTTAACTTTTCTTTTTCATATTACACTAAGCAAATTAAAGATTTTCATGATTTAAATAATAAGTAGTAAGTACAAATGGGAGTACAGGCAAAGCATGAAATAAAAAAAATTTCAATATATAAAAAAGAAATTATTTATTGGTTTTTTAAAAATTATCTCCTAACTAAGCTTTTAAGACAGAAAAGCTTCATACAATATCTTGAGATATTTAAAAACCCTATAAAATGACGTATGCAAAATCAAAATCGGATCATGAGTTTTGTCCTAAAAAGTAAAATTTAGAATTTGCATTAATTCCCCAAAACATTTATTCCCCAGTTCTAGGTGATCCAATTTTTATTTTGAATAATACATTTTTATTTTTAAAGAGTTATTATTTACGTAAACTTAAAAGAAAATTCAAGTAAATTCGTTTAATTGCTTAAAAATAGCAACGTTATTTAATGTTTTTTTAATTAAAAGTGTATAGTACATTTATATTGTAAAACAAAACCCATTTAACTATTAAACTATTTTTAAGCAATTAAACGAATTAATTTGACTTTACTTTTAAGTTTATGTAAAAATATAAGTATTTAATTGTAGAATGTAGTTTTCAAAATAAAATTCGGATCACATCGAACTGCGAAATTAAAATTTTTCTTGAGTGTCTGTTTAAATTAACTTCTCAGAAACTATTTATTTTTCAGAATTCGGATTTCAACCACTTGAATTGAATTTATAAAAGACCGTGTTCCTAATTATCAAATTTATATCAAGTTTTAAAGCTTTTTTGATAAAGAAAAAATCTATATTGAAAACAAATTAATTTCTTTGGAGAATTTTGCATACCTATGTATCTAATATAATCGAAGATTACAAATTATGCCTACTGGCCGTTAGCATTATCGCAATAAAAATTTTATAGAGATTTTAAAATGAAAATTCGTTTGAGTATAACTGTTTTGTCTTGTAAAGATTACTACAAAAAAAAAATTGAATTTTATTTAAGGGAGAGTAAAACCTCTGTAATAAGCACACTCCTTAAAGTAATTTCTTTCAAATTTTGCGCACAAATAACTCAAAAAATAATTATCCATATGTTTTGAAATTTGGCATGGAAAATACTGATACGAAAACGGAGGGCTTGTTGATCAAAATCAAAATTTGGTTTTTATTTTAGAATTTTTGTTTAGAGATAAACTGTTCGCCGTTTTTATGCCAATCTTGTACATATCAAATTTCATAACATTTACATGATGATTTTTTTATTTATTTCTACACGAAAATTGAAAGAAATACAATGTAATAGACAATAAAATTAAGAGATATTGCTTCATTTCAATAAAAAAATTAAATAAAAAACCATAAGCTTGATACGTGATTAGTTTTTTAAATGTCGTCAAAAAATTAATAATTTCCACTTCAAAACAATTATAATCACAAAAATTCTAAGTAAAAATTCTAGAAATACTAATGATTAATCGGATGATAAAGCCTTCAAATTATTTCACTTATAATTAAATTGTGGATCATAAATTACTTAGTTTAGTTTTTTTTTTATTTTGTTAACTTTAACTTTCAATTACACTTTATGGTTTTATTACAAAAATTACTTGGGTTTTTCTACCAATTACATAATACTTAGTGAATATACGATTAACCTTTCTTGGTCGATATAATTATTATTATTATTTTAATCTTATTGCAAGGCAGGTTCGGATTTAGTAATACAGGAGCCTTTAATTTGGTCGGGTTAATATTTTATATTTTTATTGACTAACAATATTTAATATGATCGATTATTAGTAAGTATTTACTAACAAAGTTTAATCAGATAGTACCCAGACTAACGTGCTGTAGGTGGCTATTTGTTTTTCGAAGCCAATAGACTTAGGAAAAAGACCTTTACTCTAATCTCTATGTCACTCATATATGTGAATAAACGTCAATGGTTCTGCGCATGCGACTCCAGCCTATACTCCATAACTCCAATTCCAGTCCAGTGTTGGAGTTGATGGAATGGTCTTGATTATTGGAGTGATAGATGGCCTGAAATCTCACAATGTGCATGCGCAGAACCATAGTTATAATTCATATTTGTACAAAATAAGGTCCAAAAAGCAAATGGAACAATTTCAGTACCCAGATTTAATTATTTAATTAAGCAAAAACAAAAGGACGCACCAATGTATTTTAAACGTCAACTAAAAAAATGATTTAGATATAGTCAAAGGATCACATTAAGTTAAATTTGAAACCAATTTCAAAATGATTTAGTAATTTATAAAGTCATTACAATTTTATAATCGTTTGATCTCATGAACGGAGATGTGATTAAATATAAATCAAATTAACAAGTAAGTGCAAATAACAACTTACACTATTAATTTTTTAGATACTGGACATATGCTTACACTATTTTTAATCATTAACATTCACAAAATAATCTGAATATGCTGCCCATATAGTTACAAAGATAAAATATAATAATAGCATGTAAAATTGTGGCAAACATAAACAATTTCTGAAAAAAAGTTTGGTTTGCTAAAAAAAAAAATTTCTTCTACCTTCTAAAGTATAAAAAGTAAGGTCATGGATCCTGTCAATACAATGGACCAATTTTGCTCTTTTTCACTTTGTTACATGTTTTTATTAACTCGCTTTCTTATTTGTCTGACCTAGTGAAAATTTGTAATTGACTTTAAACTAATTTTACGATGAGGTAGATACTTGATATTTGGACCTTAGCTCAGAAGTAAATGACTATTCATCAAAATGTTAAATTAGAAGGAAAACGAAAAGAAGTAGAGAAAGATATTGAAAACGACTCTTTTTCTAGTATGTCTGATGGCGTGCACGCGAAAATACAAGCATCAAAATTTGTTAATTATCTTTAATATTTGCTAACGTACGAATTTCAGACTTAAATTAATATATTCTAAATAAAAATCGTTAAATTATTATTTTTCAAATAAACGTCAACAGAAATAATCAAAAATAAAAGTACTCAGACAAAACGTTAAAAAGTGTTCTGGTTCAACCATCAGGTCAAAATACTGGTCTAATAGTAATTAAATAATTACATAATTGTGTATATAATATATAAAATGATTTATTATGATTGGATTTTTCAAATTACATTCAAATTAAAAATATTTGTACAAATTTTGTTCGTGTTAAATAATCATTTTATTTAGTTGTATATCTGTCGTAAAACATTATTTATGATGAAAAATTGCGTATTAAAAATGATTTTGGTATTATATATATGAAAACATGCGTGTATTCATTTAGATCAAACTTATTTTTTTCTATGCGTGTTCGGAAATTGCGTGTAAATTTATTAATAATATTTTGTATTTTTTTTTTTTAATAAAAAACCACCGATCAAGTATAATTTTTACTGTGCCATTGAAGATTCCGACCGACAATACGCACTACGCCTCATATATAATGTTTCAATTAAATCAATAAAATCCGAGTGCATCAACACAACAGGTTCGGGGGATTGTTTTTATCCAATTGTAGAAAAAAATACTTTTTGGTCTGTTAACGGCAGCAATTTTGAACATTGATGATCAGTAAATAATAAATCAATTTTGGTTTGTAGAGATATCAATTTGGTTAATAAAGATAACAGATATGTTAACTAAATGTGTTAACATATCATTAAGATATGGGCTAAAATTTAAAACATATTAAGGGTTAAGCTTTATGTTTTCATAGTGAATTAATTATGTAAAAAAAACTGCGATATTTATTGCCTCTCTATCAAGCGGGGATCAAGTAGATGGGTTCTTGGGATGACCCTACCCTAATCCTATATATAAATATAAATATATATATATATATATATATATATATATATATATATATATATATATTTTTTTTTTTTTAAATAAGTTTCATTACTTTATTTTGTAAGGGTGTTGTGAATGAATCTAGAGTTGCTAATAATCACTTCTCAACAGAAAATATTTTTATTACAAAATTTATCTAATAAATTTCAAAAAATTGTGACTGTAGGTTTTGAACGATTTGAAATGCGTGGATGGTTTTTTGAAGCTTATCTAAAAATATAAAGCTTAAAAATCTGTATATATTCTGGTAAACCATATATTATTTATAAAAGAATAAATTTCAACTTCCTAGTGGGAAAATCTTATAATGGGACCGATGTGAATCCAAAATTTGGATATATCTTCATGGTTCAAGGTCACTAGATGCCAAATCAAACGTTTTTAGAGAGATATCTGTGTGTATGTTTGTGTCTACGGAATTTTTCGTCTTGATTTTCTCTCGAACAAATGATGATATCGACTAGGAACCAATTTCATTTGACACGTAATTACATAACTTAAAAAATGGAATAACTTTCCAGCAAGAGTGCTCAACTGTTTCTTGTTGCGGATAAAAAAATTAAATGAAAAGACAAAAAATATCCATATTCGTAAAATTTGTTTTTTATTCGTCGCATAAGTTCGTCTTAAGCACCTTGGGAGGTCGCATCAATTGCACTTATTTAATTTGGTATTGAATCCTTGAAAATGAGTTGTTATTTATTAATTTCACCAATTTAATCTAGGCCAAGATGAATTAACAAATATATAAATTATGATAACGTTCTTCATTTTCTAGCGAAAAAGTTGAATTTAATTGGCATATAAAACATTTCGTGTTACCACTTTTATTATAGTTAACCTTGATTGTAAACTTCTTCTACTAAAGTTATTTTTTAAGTGTCTTTATTTAATTTGCAAAAATTTATTGAAGTGTATTCTACTTTTAAAAATATCCAATTAATTAAAATAGAATAAAGGCAATCAAAAGTTTAAAAGATTTTCGATACTATGGCAAGGAAAATTCAAAAACAAATTTAAAAAAAATATTGGCAGTTATAGGGACTACCGATAAAAGTGAAAACTTAGACCTTTTAGAATTAAAATTAGAAATATCATTCAGTTTAAATTAAAATTATCAACATCAATCTGTTGTTCACATCTGTTGACACTCTGAGCTACAATTATGCATGTTTATCTGGATTTGTATTTTTCAAATATATTACGGGCTGTAAACATCAAAAACAAAATATAAATACAATTTAATTAAAATAACAATCAATATAAAATCATACGTCAGTTGTATAGGTACAGATACACTGCTATAAGAATGTCAGAGACGAGAACGCACGAGATTTCACCCATCCAAAAAGCGTCTTAACGCGTATAAGGCAGCTGCATATTTGGCAGTCATGAGTATGTCGGTGACGCGAACTCATAACATTTTTCCCTATAAAAAAATGCCCAACGCGGCTAAAGAAGTTATCACTTCAAAAAAACATGAATCTTTAACACAATTAATAACTGATTTGTATAAATCTAATAAATTATAGCCTCTATTAATAAAAGAATCCAATAATGTTTTTGTAAGCAAATATTAATTACTTGTATAACATTTTAAGATATTCAAATCAAAATCAATGTATAGACGCAGACTCTCCAGAACTAAAATTTCTCCACATAAAATTGGATATGATATAATAACGTCTTAACAATTTAGATTCTAGGTACATTGGATTTGTAAACTATGTTATTAAAAAGATATGTTTATATGCACCAAAAGATCGTCTTAGTGGATAGGATTATTATTGGTGCATATACATATTATATGTAATGTGTCTAAATATATATATTAGATAATTCATTATATTACATGTAACTTTCATTTTATCTTTAAATATTCAGATATTTTAAATAATCTTTAATATTGTAAGAACATTGTAAATCAAATTAATAAGCTTTGGGTTGGCTTAGAGCATCCATTTTCGTTTCTCATGTTCACACAGTATAAATTTTTTGTTTAAAATCAACACAATTTAAATGTTTGGAACGGTCCATCCAAAATTATTGTTGTTTTTCAAAATAAATTAAATTGAAGAATTTTTAACTGGAATATTGTGTTAAAATTTTATGTCAAAGAGAATTAAAAAAGTTACACTTTTAAATGGCAACACAAAACTCAATTATTATTTGAGTTTCAATACAGAGATTAGGTTATTAATTTAAAATAAAGAAATATATAATGACTTATTAGGAATATAAGTTTATTTATTCAAAATTTCAGTCTAGTAACAAGAGTCAGTAGCAAACTTATTATGTGAAAAAGTCAGATTAGCTATGAATTTTATATAATTATAATAATGTTAAAAAAACAAGTAAAATATGAAAGGGGCAAATTAACGTACAAATTTTTATGACAGGTCGTTTTTGACGGATAAATACAAAAGATTTTTTACTGTGTATGGGCTAGTTAAATTATACAATATGTCTAAAAGATTGTTACAATTTGATATGTCTATATTTGAACTAAATATTGAGAGATAAATAGTTATTAAAATTTTAACGCTTTGCTCAAAAATCTATTTCTGATTGTTGATTAACATGATTTCTAAAAAATTAATGGCCTGATTTTGTTCAAAATTTGTAGACTTCTTCAAGATAATATTGAATATTTACAATTTGTTTTTATGTTTTCTTTCGTCCAAGCTCGGTCACTTTTGCTACTAACAGCAATAATTTGAATTCTTAATTTCTAAAGAATCTATCATGGATGTGCTGGTGCCCATGAAACTTTATTTTGAGGGATCATAGGAAAAGAGGTACCAAAAGCTCATATAATAAAATTACGATAATTAAGCCCGTCTACAACCACCATTGTGAATCATTTTCTGTCCCGTTTTAATCAAATGTGCTCCAGGGGTTCTATAGCTTTGATAAACTTAAGAACATCTCCTGTTGGCACTTCATTTATTTCATATGCTTAAAGATCAGTTCATCCCAAATGAAGGTCTCTATGCGATGCGGAGCTTGTACATTCACATGTGTACTCTTCCTTCATTATACCCAAATCCGCAGGAATCATTATCGATAAAGTTTAGTTGCCAGATAACTTTTTCATCTTACAAATATCCAAAAGAAGCAGAAATTAGTTTTTCGCTCTTTATTATGAGCTTCTTCTAATTATGTTGGCCAAGTAAATGAAAATGAATTATCCAATACTCAATATAACCTACACATTAATAAATACCTATATAAAAGTTAAGCATATCGTACATATATGCATACATTCATATACATTTACCTAACAGTTCTCGTTGGTATTACTCTCATGGAATAACTAGATGAATGTGGGTGGTAACCGAATAGAATCGTGCTCAGCACGTTGTTTTTGTTGTTGTTGTGTTGTGTTCTTGTAAACCTGTAAAGTGAACTTTAGAATACATATATATACCATAGATGTAATACTAGAGTTCATGTTGCTATTATTTATGAATATACATATACATATACAGTGTGTTCGGAAGTGGTCCAATACTTACTAGCATAAAGTAAAAATGGCTACAAATTCGTTTTAGTTCTAGATTTAGTTATTTACACTTGCTTTATCGGTGCAAAGATAAAACAAGTCCATTAATGTATTACTATTACTTTTATACGACCCCTTCATTTGTCTTCAGCAAGAACTTAGGATTTACGACAAGCTTCGTTGTCGTAAATCCTAAATTGTTTTTGAAAACTTAACCCAAAATGTTCTAATCGCATAATGCTTATTGGTGTAAAATTGCTTACTTCCTTCTTGAAATACTGACTTGAAACTCATAATTTTAAAAATTTATTAAAATAATGAAAAAAAAAGTGAATTATTTTGGATATTTTTTAATTTTAAAAACATTATAAATTTTTATCCCATTAGATATTTCTTTGCTTGGTAGATCGACAAAAATATTTGCCTATTAATGGTCCGTAACGGTAAAAATCTTAAACTGGCTGTTAAAGGAATGGACGTCTCACGATCCTGTTATAGATATTTAAATATAAAAAGAATATGAATTTGCCGTCTCGATTTAATTCGAGCACACCTAGAGCTTACTAAGAGCGCTTAACAGTGCACACTTTACATAATAGCAATGAGAGAATAACAAAATGTGAATCTAGGCTTAATACCAAACAAACTTAGAAAAATAAACTAAAATTGATTAAAAAACGAATAAGTTATTTTTTTTAAGAAGCGGACATTTTCTATAGAAAAATTTCACAAAAACTTTTTTGAATATTAATGTAATTTATTTATCATTTTTATTCATAATCAACTCATTTGGGTAAATTAATATTATTTATCTTAAATTTTGGAAGAAAGTGTATATAAGTGACATGGGCATCTATATAACCTCTTACCTTAGAATGATCCTTATGTATAATCACTATGGAAATGAACATGTATGACGTCATTTCTGCAAATTTCCTTCTTTGTACAATAATGAATTTTGAACGTCCATATTTTGGTTATTTTTTAAGATCTTAAAAATAACTTCAAATTCAGGTTCGTGAAGTAAAGATGTTATTCGTGAAGTAAAGAGATAGGACAATAATTTCTAACAATTGCTATCAACAGTAATTCCTGAAAGGTAAAATAATAAAAAACAAAAAAATTATACATTTTTTACACAATCACTAAGCTCTGAGATAAAGAATTATTTATTACTATATATCTATTGTCGTTTTAGGAGCATACTCTATATCTTTTTAACGATCAAACGCTGATGCTGTTGATAGAAAATAAAAACCAAACAAAAGTTTTCAATTTAAATGAATTAAAAAGGTGCGTTTATAAAATGTTATGCATTATATATCATTTAATAGAAAAATAATAATATAATAATTTAATAACTGTAAATAAATATAATGTGATTGTAAATTACACACAGAATAATATTGATTGTAGAATCTTATTGTCAACTTTTTAATATTGTATTTCAATCAGATCCTGAATACACTCTCTAAGTACGAGATTATATTATATTATATGATATATAATAAATTTATATGAATTAAAAGATTTGAATATAGACTTACTGCAAACAAGTGAAAATAATAACAAAAGATTTACAAGTTTAGATACGTTTTGATGTAAAATTTTATACTCGACATACATAATATGTCTGAATATATTTATTTTAGTCTAAAGTTTGTAATGCTACCTAATATTGACTGCACAAATTTTGGTATAGGTGTTCATAGAAACACTTAATTAGTTCGGCATAACAGAAAAACAAAAAGAGATAGCGTACTGAAATTTTGTTGACGTATTTTAAACAGAAAAAGTGATTTTATGTATACGTAAATGAGCAAAATCAGTTCATTGGGTTCAATGGATCCATCACTCAACTTAAAAACTATAAAAGATTGGAGAAAAGTTCAAATACATAAAACATTTATTTTTTTGAAACAAAAAACATTTGTCGGAAGTATTTTTTCGTTAAATATTTGATTTCTCCACAATTTTTACTCAAATTTGGTTAATAAAAGGCAAAATATGTTTGTTTCAGAAACCAAACAAGTTTTGTTTGAAATAGTTTTTCGTAAACTCTTTAGATTCAAATTTAGCTAATAAAACTTAATTATACTTCTTGTTTTTTATTATACATTGATAGCAGTCAGTTTTCGCATAAGCAAATACCAATTTTCGTAACGTTAGATCGTATTAAAGCCTGCCAAAAAAATTTGTATGAAGTGTTAGTAACGAAAAATACCTAATTGGATAAAACAATAAATTCGTATAGTATGATAAAAATTTTTGTATAATCTATGTATCAAAATAAACTTTGGTACCTAAATACAATTGAACCCAAAATAATAATGAACGTTGAACTTTGGCGACTATAATTGACCTATTTACATGTAAATGGTCAATACAATGTGACGTCAAATAGTAAATATATACCTATATATGTATAGAATATAGAATCATACATTATTATATCATTAAAAGCTCTAAATATAGATATTCGTAACGTATATAGTTCGTGGAAGGGACTACTCACTTAATCGTTTGAAGCGCCACGAGTAGCTAAAATTTGTAATAAACTTTTTCATTTAAATTTGAAAAATTTCTTATATTCGTACCAGTCATAGTACGTAATAGAGACTTTTTTATCGATTAATGTTTCTAAATTTGTAATAAAACATTCATCTTCTAGAAAATATAATTATTTGTTCAATTATTTGCATGTAAATTGTATAGCAAATGTCAAACAAAAATTATTGGATAATAACAAAAGAAGACATTTAATTGAAGTTATTTGGTTGAAATTGTAAAAATGATTGAAGAAATTGTATTAGTAATTATTTTTAATTTCAAATATAAATAATAATTCATTAAAATTTGTTAACAAATTTTGAGAAATATTCTATGTTAAATCATGATGAACTACTAGTATTTCGAAGCCATAGTAACGAATGAAAACAATTTGATGGATGGTGCCAATAAAGACATATAATATATTATTTAACAAATATTGTAACACTATTGAGAATCTATTTTAAATTTTGAAACTAAAATCATGTCAGTAAATTATCATTAATTTGTCTATAATATCCATTATATTATTTATTATGCATGTGAATTTTGTGTCATCAATTGAATGACCTAATGCATATTAAATGATGCATTTATGTTGAACGTTTTATGTTAAAGATATTTTTAAATCGAATAAAAAAGTTTGAATGAATACTGATGAGATTCTTCTCTTTTCACTAATTAAAATTCTGCAAAATTTTTTTATTTTTTTTGAAAATAGTGTTAGAGTATATTAAGAGAGGATTCTCAATCGCGTCTCTTGGACCCTAGAGCAAAGATGCCTTCTAGCACAAAGTGACAATTAAATTGTAATTATATTTTTGGTGGAGCCGGTTTCTTCCTATCCAAGCGACAACAGTGTGATAAATCAACGAGCCCGTTTTTTATATAATAATTGTTCAAACTGACGCTGCCTTGGTTCGAACCCACAGCCTCTTTTCTAAGTAGTCAAATGGGTAAAAGTCTCTTTCTCAATGGGCCTTAAATAGTACTAATAATATCAGTATTCAAAGTGCCACAATTTATAGTTTTTATGAAATAAAACTTATTATTATTAATTATATAATAATCTAAGACAGTAAGAGATGTAAAGACCGGTTCAAACGGCAGTGTAATTTGCACAAGCTTATCAAGCTCATCGTACAAGCTCAAAAATTTGACATGAGTACAAATTTGCTTTATAAGATAAATTTACATTGAATCAGTAGTGTATTTGAATGATTTTAAAATAAATCAGAATTGTTAACTTTTCCACACAATCAATCGGTATAATTTTTTTGAATTTCCTTTGAAAAATGTGATTGTTTATCTATTGAAATGTGATTTGTGAAATCATTTAGCAGTACTTTTTGAATTAATAATAATGGATTTGAAAAACAAATTTGAATTAAATACTATAATTATTAATTACTACCTTATGATGATAAGGCAGTCATTTAAGAATTACCTCTTAGCTTACATTATTAAATTTTTGCTAAGTATGTAATTTAAAAAAAATAATAACTATTTTAATTGCATTTCACTGTATTTTATTGCTACCTTTATTTAAACGCAATGAAGCCTAATAAAGCTAAAGATCCGTTTAAGATCCTCTGAAACCGAAACGTTAATAATCAGTAATCAGTCCGGACACGAAAAAAGATACACTTCCCATTCCTGCTAAGGTATAAAAAAAAACTTTGAATTCAGATCAAATCGATATTTAGTTTAATAAATCTCAAAATAACATAATATTGAAGTTTGTTATAAATATCATCAAAAATTTTTTTTAACGATAAAAATCCAATTTAAAAATAAAAATGTTCAATCAAAATAAATGATACCTCGCGCTTATTATCGAAAATATCATTTTACATAAATCGAAATTTATTTGCTTAAACGTAATTATCATTATTTGTTTGGGGATTTTTGTTTAAATTAATAAACAGTTTTTGATCCATTGATGTATATAATATCTATTGTTTAAATATGTGTAAAAAGTATCTTCGTCAAAGCAAATTCTTAAAAATTGAATTTAAATATGCTCCAAATTAGGTGCTTTTTAGTTGATGCAAGTGTACAAATTTTTAATTAAGAAAAAAGAGTCATTCTGATGCTGTGAAATAACTTTAATAATATATTGTAACTACCAGAATTAGGTGTTTTTTAAGTGCTTTTATAGTGTGCATTCAATAAATACCTTAAAAGAAAACTTTAAATAGGCATTTGGAATTTATGCACAATGTTACAAGCTGGAAACATCGCTGAAATATATAAAATCAGAACTGAATGGATTTCTACATAGGCAATTTGCCTTGCGAAAAATTCTCAACGAAAAAATTTATTCAAATTGCATAAGAACGAAGAATAGCATATTAGTCATCGGTTGGTGCAACCAAACATGACAGTCTCATCATCATCAGCAGAGTGAGGTCTACAGCTCATGGAGCTAATAGTAAAATATTAGTCAATATTTACAATATAATTATTATTTTCATGTATATTATCTTCATAAAATACAATATATAATTTACAATAAGGATCATATATTTGTTATAAAATATCCTTACCTTGGGTTATTATTCTAACACGCTGCTGTTTAACTTCCGCTTGTAAATCAAAATCGTAAAAATACAGCCATTTAAAAATATATTTATTAAAAATATTATTTTTTTGTCTGATATCTTGAGTATGTGCATAACAAATTAATTCACTTTTACATATTAAAATTCGTAGTAATCGTTTCGTTACATTCAGACAGAACAATATTATAGACTGTAAAGTTTTAAATTTTAAACACAAACTCCTTTGTCATTGTGTTTCCTAGTTAAGGATGCAATTCTTAAATCGATGTTGGTGAAAATTTAATGATTTGCTAAACATCAACGATAGAACAAATATGGATTTGCACTTCTCAACGTGTGTGTATCATTAGTGAAGTTTACGGGCAAATGTTTGTAACACTTTTTTCAGTTTTTGACCTATATGTCAGAAAAGAAGCGTTTTTTGTTGTTAAAAAAAACTTTTTCGATACAAAATTGAAGTAGAAAAAATTTCCTAAATTTCTAATTTGTTTTATTTTTTTAGAGAAGTCACTGCTACGCCTCTAGATACATAGCTAGATATATTTGAAAAACATTGTGGTTCAGATGAAAGATTTGGTATAGTTTTGATTTTCTAATCCTTCTAATCCTTCATATAAAAAACGTTCTTTTTCTAAGATTTAGGCTAAAAACTAAAATAAATCCCAAAATTTGCTCAAAAAACGTTTATCCAAATCCAAACAACCAGGATTTTGGCGTTAATGTTTTAGAATGGAAGTCGAACAGGATGTTCTTTATTAATTTGATAATATGTTATATAATATTAGTGTTATATGCAGTGTTATACAACTTTTACAATAATCCTTCTTCAGATTATAAGTGATGGAACGAATCTACAATAATGTGAATTATTTTTTTGTCTGATATTTTGAGTATGTGCATAACAAATTAATTCACTTTTACATATTAAAATTCGTAGTAATCGCTTCGTTACATTCAGACAGCACAATATTATAGACTGTAAAGTTTTAAATTTTAAACACAAACTCCTTTGTCATTGTGTTTCCTAGTTAAGGATGCAATTCTTAAATCGATGTTGATGAAAATTTAATGATGAAATTTTTGCTAAACATCAACGATAGAACAAATATGGATATGCAATTCTCAACATGTGTGTATCATTAGTGAAGTTTACGGGCAAATGTTTGTAACACTTTTTTCAGTTTTTGACCTATATGTCAGAAAAGAAGCGTTTTGTTTTGTTAAAAAAAAACTTTTTCTATACAAAATTGAAGTAGACAAAATTTCCTAAATTTCTAATTTGTTTTATTTTTTTAGAGAAGTAACTGCTACGCCTCTAGATACATAGCTAGATATATTTGCAAAACATTGTGGTTCAGATGGAAGATTTGGTATAGTTTTGATTTTCTCATCCTTCATATGCTTGAGTCGCTGAACATGAATTTGAAGCTTGCAAGCAAAAATTTTATCCGTAACTTCCTTTCTGTGATATATACCAACTCAAAAAAGAGTCAAAATTTGCTCAATAAATCAAAACTTTCCACTGAACCCAAATTTTTGTCCTATATCTAGCGGCGTAACAGTTAGTCCTCCATAAAAAAACAAAACAAATGCGAAATTTTCCAAATTTTTGTAAACTTTTATTTTGAATAGAATGGCCTTGTTCAAAAAACGTTCTTTTTCTAAGATTTAGGCTAAAAACTAAAATAAATCCCAAAATTTGCTCAAAAAATGTTTATCCAAATCCAAACAACCAGGATTTTGGCGTTAATGTTTTAGAATGGAAGTCGAACAGGATGTTCTTTATTAATTTGATAATATGTTATATAATATTAGTGTTATATGCAGTGTTATACAACTTTTACAATAATCCTTCTTCAGATTATAAGTGATGGAACGAATCTACAATAATGTGAAGGCATTAATAGAAACATTTTGCCAATGCTATTTAATACGAAATTTATCCTCTACCTCTCTTGACACACTCCGTAATAGCTTCGTAATATAGCGTCATTTATATATTTCAGCAGACCAAGAGCTTGTTTTTTGGATGAGGTCAGTTAAAAACTAGCAAAGATCGGAGTGGCGCTAAGCCTTCAAGGGTCTCGGATTCGATTCAATATACAGTATATTTTTCTATGCTGTACTCTGTTCCTAGAACTGGCAAATAACTTGCTTCTACTTATCCACGTAGTTTCGCAACAATGCATCGCTATAGTGATAATCATTAAAAAATGGCTTTTTTTGCTAACATATACTAACCCTATAAAACACAGTGTTTAATATTTCTATCTCATTATCCCACACGATATATCCTATAGATACTTTTACCTCACACTTTCGCTACATAGGTATATGCGATTGTTATCTTTTACTGTCGCTTTTTCGTTTCATTAAATTTTAAATCACAACGATGTTCAGGAAGTTTCAGTTATAATTTCATATTGCACATCGGTTCCAACACAAAATCATGTACATACTGGTCACATCACTACTGTAAGTACTTTAAATTTAACAACAAGGTTTAATAATGATGCAGCTCTGGTCCGTATTTGATTCATATATACCATATACTCAATTCCTTGGTGATATTTTCATGAATAAAAGCTTTCGTATCAGACTTGGGTACTAAAATCCAACTATATGTACATCTAAAGTACTCTCATTTACCTATTATGCATCAATTTTAATTAAAACAGGTGCAATATTTCGGTTGAATAGATATTATAACCGTACAAAAAGTGATCGTAAAATGTTGAAGGTAGAAATTTTCACATTTATTGTCGATGCTATTATTCTTAATGTTAATGAATTTTAAAAATTTATAATGAGTCGTATGTATGTATTTTTGACAATTTATTTATTAAATTTTTTTATATTTCATTTATCTTTACTAAATTTTGGATACTTTGCATGTATTTAAAATATATATAAGGGTACAATACATTGAATCTAAAATATGTAATGGTTGAAAATATTAAGCGTAAATCATCAGTGTAAAAAACGTACTGAAATTTTTATAGCGTCGCTGTTTACTTAAAAAGTATATTTGATTTTCGAAGGACCCAGAGAGAAATACGTATTGGTCATACATTCTGAATTAGGTATTATTTTCTGAATTTGCTCTGAATTTTATTCAGATTCTACTTCAGAGTGTTCGAGAATTACGATTATGAATTGTGTGGAATCTTTTATGTTACATTTCTTCGATTATGCTGGGTATAATATTAGAATAAGTCTATTTAATATTAAGACGAGTTGAATTAGGTATTTGCAATATATTCTTAATTTTATAATTATTAATGAGAACTCTAGGATTTTTCGAATAAATTTCGATTTTTTTCCCAATTTCCTAGATCAAATTGTTTTGTATTTCATAAATATGTATTTCGACTACAAAGTAGTTATCATCAGTATGAATTAGCACTGCAAACCGTCACCAAATTAGCAACGAGTAACATCTTCTCAGAGAATCATTACAACTAGCTAATTCATACTGATGATGACTACTTTGTAGTCGAAATACGTTTTTATAAAATACAAAATAATTTGATCTAGGAAATTGGGGAAAAAATCGAAATTTAATAGTTCTTTTTAAACAGGCGTAGACTTGACGAATTCTTCAATTTACCCATATTAACATTGGCATTTTATGTACATGTATTCAGAAATAGTTTTCGATTTGACCTAACCAAATTTGCTTCTACATTCTACAGTCTTAATACTAAATCATGAGACTTTTACTTTGTAATCCTCTAATAACTTACTTGTGAAAAGGAGTGAAAATCTCTGCTCTAAATCATTCATTCGTAACGGTATCTAATAGTTCTTTGTAAATTGACCATTGGAAGTTTAGTATTAGCGAATTCTGCATGATTGTTTTCATTGAATTCTTAATGTAAACATTATGGTAGGGGATACCAAGCGGGAATTTATGGTTTTAACCGAGCGCGTCAGGTGATTAGGTGCTGAAAAGTAACCTATCAAATTTAAATCTGATGCGATTTATTCCAACTATCGATTTTTTCTTTCTTATATTCTTAACCGCTACCATATACGTACGGCATATATAGAGAGCTAAGATTTGATGAAGGTACTCAACAAGGGGTAAGGTATCTCCTATATGCTAATCTGATCCCCCGCTAAAAATTCCCGCTTGGACTCCAGTACCAGAATGATTCATTGGAATTGATACACAACATTCCTTCGTTTCAGTGCTGAGATTTATGTGGATTTTTTAAAAAGTTGGCAGTTTTTGTTGAGGAATTTGCAGTTTTTTCCAGCAAATATCTTTTTATTGAGCCGTCGAGTAACCTGTGGGAATTCTTCATAAAATTTTCATTTACATCTTTTTTTTCTCTTACTTTTAGTGTTCCTGGAATCTTCTTTCTAACTTAACTTTGAAATTGGAATCAGCCATATGAGTTTTGCTTATGAATATTTAAAAAAAATTAATAATTTTCGGTAGGGAATTGTTTTTTTATGTTTCAAAATTGTCACCAGGTATATTATGCCGATAAATTTTTTTTAAACAGGTATAAAAATAAAGTTTGTTTTTATTTTACTAAATAAATATCATATTAAACCGCTAATAACACATGACAAAGGGTGGTTGCAATGAAGAGATACAGTTGTTTGGTTTATTGCATAAAAAAAAAAAAACATATGCAACGTATATCCTAATACACCGTGATTTGATTGTACAGGATGTAACAGTATTTGTGGTGTGCTCTATCGATCGAAAATATTCCATTTTACTATAATGCAATATGAAAATACCCGATATGAAAATCTCAATTACTTCGAAATTTTCTTGTTTGTAATTACTTTCTCAAATTCTACTACATATTTATTTTCAATTGAGTTTTCACATTATTTGATAAGATTTTTTAACAAGTAGAAGTTGTATTTGACTTTGAAACTGATTATGTTTGAGATCTGTAACTGACAATTATAAAAGCTGACAACATTTGTTGTAATATTTTACTACACCTAAGCTAAAACAGATTTCAGAAGAATGGGAAATATCGGTAAGAATACATGAATTTTGGAGTAGTATGCAGAAATTGTTTTTATTTATAGAAACTAAGAAACTTAGAGAGCTACAGAAATGAAATAATGCAAGAAAAAAGAACTGTTGGAAAATCACTTAATAAAATATTAATCGAAGTACAACTACAGGCAGATTAAAATTCAGATAGCCCAAAAAATTGAAATATAGCTTGAAATCAGCCAAAACTTAAGATGTTTTGCCTTGGAAATGCTGTTTGTTTCAGAATTCACTATCGACTTTAACTAACGAAAGAAATCTAAAGTGATAAATCAAACATTATCATATTTGTCAAATAAAAACTTAAATTTTACAAAATCACTGTATGAAAAATTCGTTTATAGAAGTAAACACTGAATTCAAGAAGTAAAAATTTTTGATACAAACTACAAAGGAAATTAAAGGCTAGTCGCGTAGCACAAAGAAAAGATTTACTAAAAATATATAAACTATAATTATATCCATTAATTGTATAAAGTTATATCCAACTTGATAGCTTATTTAGCTACAACTGATTGAGAATATAAGATGTTACTATACAGATTAGACTCTTCATTCAAGAATTTATATCAAAAGTGATATGGATCAAAAATAGTATATACACTTTATTAACTTTAAAAAGTAATCATTCTAGAAGGGTTTATCCAAATTACCAATAATACCTAAGATTGCTAAAGGACTCTCTTTATTTTCGAAATAAACACCTCTCACAGATGTTGCATGGTAGTAACACTTAATGCCATCGATCATCTTTATGAAGACACTAGAAAAATATTTTGAACATTATCATAGCAATATGATTAATTATTTATTTTTAATTATTCTTAAATTGAACAGTTTAATGTCAAGCGTAATATTTTTCATTCCTTCTCTGCCAATTAATTGTGATTTTAATTATATTCTAGTTTTGTTGACTGCTTTAAGTGCCATTAAATGTTATTCTGTTTATTAATATTGAGATAGATCGATTTATCAAATAATTATTTTATGATTTAAGTGGATTTAAGTGTGTTAATAAATATATTTTCTAACATTATAATTTTTTTAACATTGCAATACATTTACATTATGTTTAACTTATGGCTTTATTTAAAAAAAGCCTTGTAAAAAAATTAACAATATAACCGAATCTTAACCATACATGATTTATCTTGGATCCAAGCCCTTATTTTTTTAATACTTCAAATCTTTGGTAGAGCTGCCAATGTATTTTTGGTTTAATATTATCTATATTGGCACCTAAAAATTTCGATGTATAGTCAGCATAGACTTTATTAAACATATAATATATATTTTTATTATGTTTTTCATTTCTGATTCATTGTGTACATTTAATAAAACGACACTATCCGTACACTTTGAACAGAAATTATTGGTAACATCATAATAATATCTATTGAAACGTTTTTAGACGACACAATAATCGGCAAAATAATATACACATAGCAAGCAAGCAAGCAAGCGGCATTTACTCGTAGTTAGTAATAGTGCAGTGCAATTCAACTTACAATGAGAGTGGATGGATGCATTGGAATGATACTACAAAACAAAATATACATCAGGTTATTTTAGAAATGGAAACGACCTGGTGGCATACAACAATTTTATCCACCATTCTCATCCTTTAACTGTGCTCGTCTCGTAAACATATAAATACCTTCCTTTCTATCTTTCCTCCTCTATATTCTCTAATTCTGTGCAAATAATCGTTGGTTGGGTTTCAATTTCACCTCACACTCCAACGATTTGCGTTACCCATTTTCTATGTGCAGCAACTGTTTATATGTATGTAGTTCGAATATTCTCTTTGGTTCTTTGTATCAGACAACACAAACTCGATACGATATGATAACTACTGGTATATAGCTAGCTAGCTACCTAGAAAGGTATGGTGATGTTGTTATATATTATATACATGACGATCACGCCTGAGAACGCAGGTGATGCAATCAGCCCACTATACGCTTCATTGCACTGACCAAAAGGACGTTTTAACAGTCCTGCACTGAACTGTTAAACGTTTCAAACTCAACTATTTGTGTGTGTATTGCTTATATGCTGCTGCTGGCTTGTCTTGCTTTAACAAGTAGTGATTATATAGTTTCTTTATACTACTGAGTGACCTGAATGAGAAAAGTATTCCTTTTTCTATTATCTGTCATATTTATCGAAACTAACATATTGTGTTTGTAATATTCAATCTTCTTGATTTGATATAATTATTTCTGTATTCGGAAGAATAATTACACACAAGAAGCTCTAATATTCGCAGACTGTAGCCAGAAGCTTTGTTCTCATTGATATCAATCATCCAAGTAGCATTTAGCTTGGCTTAGCAACATTTTAGTAAAGTGTTTAGTAAAGTTGTTAAGTCAAGTAGTTTCGTTAAAATTTATTTTTTGTGTGCAAGTAGTACCTCGAACACTCTTGTATCACAAATTTGTTACAATAAACAAATGAAGAAATAAGTTTGAAATGTAATTGTTGTTTCATTCACAGTTATATAATGAAGATAGTATGGTGATATGAAATTATATTACATGAACTGTAACAGTTTACATAGTTTAAAAAAAATTACTTGTTACTTGACTAAATTACCTGATTAATATGGCAAAGAATTGCATTTGTGCCGAAGTTATATTATGGTTACAGATGGCCAAGGTATGCAAGGTACACGGTCACAAATGAAGCCCAAGGTACACGGTCGGGCAGTTAATTATATGAATATAAAATTCTAAAAATTTTTAATATTTAGAGCTACCCTATACATCCTTCGACCTTTCTCTCTATGCATGTTGTTCATTATATCACATTTCGATGACGTTCATTCATTCGTCGATGTTTTGACGATACTACACTGCTCTTATTAATCTGGCTGTGATCATCCTAATAAGCAAACTGGTCCTTTTGAAATCGAATTGGTGTATTAGATTACAAAGTGTACCATTAATAAAGCAACGTTTTTAACTCTTATAATAGTATTATTATTATATTTAACTAAAAATAATTAGTCATAAAATTACTTCTGTAATTGGTAGAAGTAACTATTTATACACTTTTAAGAAAAGAGAAACTTATGTACGAAATATGTATACAGCCAATAATTGATTCAGTGCATTTATTAATTTAAATTTAATAAATCCAAAATAAAACATTTTTTTAAAACCAAGCTTTTATTTAAATACGCTAAAATAAAAATTAACGTTTATATTAAATTTTTTATTATCATCTTGTAACATTTTAATTTATATGATATAAAATCTTACCGCGAGATTATTTTAATTTAAATTATTGTATATCTGCACAAGTAAATCTGCGACCAGCTTTTATATCATATAAATTGTGCAATGACGTTGTAAGTTGATAGGTTAGTTTTACTTTTTAGCGCATTTAAATAAAAGCTTGTTTTTAAAAATGTACTTTTACTTCTAATTTATTTTTACTTTTTAGTTATCGAGGGATACATAAAAATTCCAGACGGGGAATTGGAGCAAACCTAGTTTATATTCAGCATTTTCTTATTTTTTTAAAACTAGCATTTATATTTTTAGTAATTTTTTCATTTGATACCTATATTGTAGGCAAGCATTAAAATCTTACGTCGTCTTATTGGATTTAGAGTTACTTAATTTTTCGTTACGTTCTTAGTAAGCTTTTAATTTTTACTCATATTGTAGGAGTGCTGTAAAAATCACTAGTCCGATGTAGAAACAGTTTAAGTTCAATCGGTTGAACATATCTGTTTCAAAATTGAGTTTCAAGATTCTTTACGAGCAATTTACATAACATAGGTTTAATAAAAGCTTTAAAATGACACCCAATTATAGTAAATAGATTTGAATAACAAAAATAATTATGCAACAAAAATAATTTATTTTCGAAAAGTCAATACTTTTCTGTCATATTGTTTTAACATATAAAAAATGCATGTTTTTGAACGAATAAGTCTCACATTTTATAAAAAATAAAAAAATAAAAATACTAGTATTAAAATGAGCTGATATAAAAAATTGTGCTTAAAGTGTAAATATACTTTGAAGAAAATCGATTGAGCCATTTTCGAGAAAAGCTTTGAAAATTGCTAGAATAAAGTTGGTTGATTTTGACAAAAATACCATTTTTTTACCTTGGAGATCATTCGAAGCTTTAATATAAAATTTGGTGATTGTAGATCTTTTATCAGCAGATATCCTGATAAGAGACAAACAGACAGATTGACCAGTTCCTAAAAAGCATTTTTTTGTTTTAGTAAAAATTTGAATGTCGAAAATTTGACCACAAACATTATTTGCGTTTATACCGTATGGTAAAAGAAACATTTATTGTAGTCATAATGTGATAATAATTGTAAGAATAATGGAAAATATAACAGATTAATATTTATTTAAACTACGCATTAATATATATTATCATTCACATGTATATCATGTGATTCATGAAGTTGTATAACGTAGGCATAGGAGCGTTGATAAGATAATAATGGTACAGTAAATTTGAATGGTACATTCTGTAAATTTGTATATTCGACTAAATCTATATATAATCGAACATTATGGATATCTATCAAATTCTATATATTATCGTAACAATATTCTCAATTCATTTGAATATGATAACAAACTATCTTCAATATAATTTTATAAATTCATTGTAGTTATCCGTAGATTATTATTATATGCAAAACTGATTAGAATCGTGTACTGGCATATAATGGCGTATATCAGAATTACAATATACGAGTTTGATATTTTTTTCATTTCGGATACCACAGTTCTTTCAAGCACCAAATTTTATCCATACCCGACAATTTACTTTATAATCTTGAGAATGCAGAAGTTACCGTTGCGACAAAAGCTAATTAAAAACCAGGAACAGCAATTAATTTTATGCTGGGATAGACTAGTGTGGTGTTAGGCTACTTCAGATATTGATAGGTTGTCTTTAACCACATCAACCTATAATAGCTTTTAATTTATTTATTGTTTTACTTTTATGTTTCAAGATACCTAGCCCCTCAATTCGACATTTTTGGTGAGATATCTGATTGTGTACTTATGTGTGTTTGATTTTTTTCATCTCGATTGTCTTGAGAACGAATAATCAAATTGACGCGGACCTAGTTTTAATCGATGTGTAATTACATGAAATAAATGTACAAAATCGGCCCAAACTTTTTTTGTTTAGAATAAAAAAAACTAAAAATGAAGACAAAAAATAACCATATTCATAAAAATAAAAAAATTATTGTTTTTTAATTATCCCTATTAGGAAGTTCGTCGTGTGAATATTGTGGTACACACCTGGGCCATGTTTTTAAAATTGTTTGTTGTCGCGTATTTTATGGGGTTGGCTTCAATTGAAGCTGAACACACTGTACGCAGATATGGACAGTAATGAAAATGACGATGAACGACTATTATTTGCAGATATTTAATAAAGAAATTATCACATCTTGGAAATTTTCTATTGATAACAAAGTGTAAACGTCTATTAATTAATTCCTTTTATTTATATCAGAAGCAAGATTTACTAAAGTTTTATCGTTTTCGATAGTCCACGAATCACACTAAGGCTTGTTTTAACGATTTTATTTTTTTGATTAATATATATTATTATAAATATATAAAATGTACTGTACCATATTGTATACTATAAATAATAGAAAACTATTATTTATAAATTAATATAATAATCTTGAAACAATCAATCAAATCGTGGAATACAAATGTTCACGTGAAACTTTTTGTTTACAAACAATGGACTAACGAAAACGATTCAACTTATATATAAAACCCACTATACATTTATTACGTTACATGCAGAGAAATAAATATTACAGTGCATAACTTTTAATACACCTTTAACATAAAACTTTTCTACTTGTGACTTATGTTGTTTTATTAAAATCATTTAATTAAAATAAGAAGCGTTTTGTGATTCACGCAATTTGATAAATACAACATAAAAAGACACAGCATATAGTTGTTAATAAACGACTTTCTACTTTTATAAATAATACTAAATTACCACAAATGTGAACCTGAAGAATGAAGTGATAACTTTATTTTATTGAATTAACAAGTGGAGATTACAGCTAACAGAGTTAATTGCTTGGATACTCGATTAAATATAATTTTTAAAATTTGCATTTATAAACTACTGTTAATATCCTTTCTATACAGTTATACATAAGTGTATAATCATAATATGTGTATAATTAGCTGTGTTTTTCCCGCTAAATTTGAGCTACAATTGTGGCAAATGAAGATGTTTTCTGAAAAATTGTGTCAAACAAAAGTTGTTTCTTTTAAAAAACTTCTTATAACCTTAGATTTTTATTTTATGGTTAAAATTGTAGATCATAGATCCATTGAATTCAATGAATCGATTTTGCTCATTGATTTTACTTTACTGTGAACCATTACCTCTAGTACCTATTTTCTAAGTTAAGATAAATTACAAACACTTTCCAAATTTAAACAGAAAAAATGGAGCTAATATATAGAAAGTTGGTAAATAACTGTTAATTAATTATTTTTATTATCGATATTAACTTTTAATAATAAAGTTTTCTTTGATATTGAAAATAATTCAAATAAATATCATTTTAAAATCATTTGTAGAAACTGTCAATTAAATTTAGACGGTTGGAAATATATATTTTCAAAAATGTATATAAAACTAGTTCGGATAACCACGAACATAGTTAATTGTTTGTATACTCGACATATGGTTGAGTATCTATGTTTTACTATTTTTAATTATAAAATACTCCAAATATATCCAGTCTATACAGTTACCAATACATACATAATAAGTTTTGTATTGTAATTATATATGAATTTATTTAATATATTTGAGCAAAAATTGTGTGGAACTGAAACATTTTATTAAAAAATTTTTCCAACAAAAATTCTTTGATTTAATGAAATAAATATTTTTTCTTTTATGGTTCATAATTTGGTACAGATTTTGCTCATTTACGAACTTGATCTTACTTTTTCAGCCTAGAATAAATCAGCTCTCTATCTGTTTTCGTTTTTGAGTTTCCTTGATGACAGGCGGGCAGACTGACTTGTGCAAACTAACTAAATGATTCTGCGAACATCTTTACCAAAATTTTGTTTGTGGCTTCACTATTTTCTACCGTTACAAACTTTACACTAAAATTTTTATACTCTTATATATTATATATATGTCGAGTATAAAAATTGAATTTAGTTTTTAAATATATTTTATTTATTGTGTTTTAAATGACATATAGTAATACCTCTTATTATTATATTATAAATAAATTTTGTTATAATTTAAGATATCAGTTTTGTTACTTTAAGGGGATAAAAATCAGGGAATACCATTGAGTTCATTTTGTATACGGCAGCCTAAAATATATCTGATATTATATGTATTTATTAGGTATATACCATATAAAAATAAATTCAATAATCCATCATATATTTCACAAAACTCCGGTAAATATTGATGAAGGAAGTTTCAATTTGAAAATTTTCCGTTTTTAATATTTAATTTCTGATACATTTTATGCAATTTATGAAGGAAATTCAATAAACAAAAAAAATAAACTATTTTTCCATTATATATTTATTTTTAAATGATAATCTGATCGTTTGTAATACAATATTCAAATATTATTAAATAATTCACGATTGCAATGTATACTCAAGAAATTAAAACATGCGACGACCTGAATCTTCGGCACTTAATATTATTAAATACACTAATTTTATGGTGTATATTATAATTTCTTCAGTTTGAAATAAATGTTTTAGATAGATTAACAAAATAAATCCAGATAAACAACTCAACACAACAGAACAATCGAATTATTAATGTTTTAAAATAGGTTAAATTGTTCAAGTGTCGCATTTTTTGATTTTGATATTTAGATGATAAAATACGTAATAATACAATCTCTTAAAAATAATATACATTGCGAACTAAATTAGATACGTTGTTTATGAGATATTGGCTTAATCATATTTAGAAACCTTAATATCGCTTATAAAAGTGTTACTTTGATTTTCTTGAACCTTATCCAACAAACATCCAAATGAGAAAGATTTCAAAATGAAGTCTCCATTGAGGCTTCTTTAAGATGTCTCTATTATGACGTCGTGATAGCTTCTTTTTTAAGAACTCTTTAAGTAGTCTTTTTTCTGATTTCCCTAGAAGCCAGTATTGTGAATACTGTAAGAAGTCTTTTTTGTGATTTTCAAAGGAAGTCAGAATTTAAACTTTGTATTATGTTATTTTTATTAGATCCGTAAGAAGTCTGAAATATGAGAAGTTAGTGACGTTTTTTTATCGCATTTTTTAAGAACTCAGAAATGTTTGGTTTTCATATTATATGAAAAAAATTTAATTAGATTTTGTCTTTGCCTGTGTCTTTTTCTTAAAGGAATATCATAAAGCAAAAGTTACTCTGAAACTTAGCGAAACTAACAAAAAAAGTCATAAATTTTGAAAAAAATGACAAGATTCAAACCATATTGACAAAGTTAATTATGTAAAGTGTAAATTTTTTATAAAATTTATTTAAAAGGACAAAATCTCATCTTCTGTCTTCCCGTACACAAAATTGAAAATAAAAACATAACTTGGGGAATATTATATATTCAACAATCCCGTTATATCGTTTGAAATTCGACCATAATCACTCAACAATGAATTTCATTGTGTGTCATATAAGCAACACCTATATGTGTATGCCAAGTGTGTGTAATTTTTTTTTTTTTTTTTTTTAATTGATGTAATTTTTATGCGTAATTTTAAAAATATATTAACATCCTCTAGTTCTTCTCTATATAATCTATTTATAAGTGTGGCAAATTTCTTACCCTTCCGTTCGCCCAATTTTCGACAAGAGGGGTACATAGTTTTTGCTTCACGTATTTATATAAAGTTGGTAATTAGACTAAATTATATACTACGACGCATATTTTTTCTCTGTTCATTATAAGGAATAAAATTTTACGATTATTTTATTTTTTTATGTTAGAAGCCTTTTAGTGTATTCGATAGTAAAATGAACTCCACATCACTTAATTATGAAAATTCTTAATCAAAACTTTAACATGAAAATCTTTGGTTTTTTTGGGTCAAACCTTGTTATTCGTGCATTAACTGATTAATATTTAAATATGTGTCGAAAAGAAATATCTTGATGAATTTGAAAATTCATTTATTTGTTTTGAAAAGCACACGAAATGAATTTTTTTTCAACGTAACACTAATTGCACTTTTTCTTTTTTTTTTCTTTTTGAAGTTAGAATGCAAATTTTACATTCAAATAAAACACGAAATTTTTTTTTCTATACCCTATAATTTAATCTGTAAACTCCATCTGTTTAAATACAAACATGTAACCAGTCATGAAATTAGATTGAACACCATATGAATTAACCTTCTTTATACCTAAGCTATCATATTTACAAGCAAATGACCCTATGCATGAGGTATTTGAACCACACATGTTTACAAAAGGATTTTACCGGGAAGTTTGTTATTTTTTAAGGTTAAATTGTATCAAAAAAGGAGTTTTAAACCAAATGACTTATCTTGATATGTGTGTCATTTCTTAGACATCCTTAAGCCATGAAGATCTAAGCCTATCTCTCTATATTTCTCTTTAATCTCTTTAATTGAACTATATTAAAATCCCAAATTCCGTTATATAAAACTAGTGGATCTGTTTGCTGTTCCGCTTAATAGCTTAAATTTGAATCTTAAATTCTAAGCAACTGTGACATTTACCAAACGGACCTGATACTATTTATAATTCATTCACAAAAGGAGAAGAGTGTGTGTAGTGCTCTCATCAAATCTCCAACTCATCTAATTTGAGTTTTTATTAGCTGAAATAATAGGTGTTGATTCATTTAGGCCAAAGTAAATAATATTCATTTTTAATAGGGTGCCTCTTTCTCCAAGAATTGAGATAGATTTGTATTCGAATACCTAATGAAGATAGAGGGCTCGTTTTGGTCTAAGAACACTCAGTAACTCAAGAACTTTCATTTGAGAAGCCCCTCATTGGACAACAAACGGTGTGTTGACCTTACTTTTAAAATAATATATCGAATTGTCTGGTCCGAAATATTACATATTTAGTCTTGAAGAACCCACTGCTGCTTGAAGATATATTTCTCATTTAATAGATTTATGAATTTGCAAAAGATCATATTCTAAACAGTCTTCATCTTAATGGATTGACAAGAAACTAAATGGTTCTTTTCAATATTTGGAGATTGTCATCATTCTTTCTGACAAATACCCAATACGAAATTGTACGACTTTAGATCAAAATTTCATAATGAGAAGATCTTTTCAAAGTTGAATTTGCAACGATCTTCTCATCAAATACCCATTTTTGGAGATTATGTCTGAAAATACCGATTGATTTACGAAAAATTTCTGTCAGTCATAATTAAGATTTATATATTTAAGATGGCTAATCTTTACAAAACCATCGTTAATGTTTTCTTTTTAATATCCTTAACGAAACAAAATTGTCAACTAATTCAGCCAAATCTATTTTTCAAGCTTAAGAAAATTTAGATTTTTTGACGCAATGTAGATGGACTTTCCCAGTCCCCTTCAAACATCGAATCAATTTCAAAGTTTCCATATTCCAACCGTTCAAAAATCTCTTCGAAAACTTTTTGTAGAGATTAGTTTATTTAATCGATTCACTCGGAATTGTGAGTGTTAATTCATGTTCAAATACGGTGAATAATACTGACTCTTATTTATGATTGAAAAATAGTATTTGGTTTCGAAAATTTCAAAATCTCTTATTCATTTTATGAATTTTCAATTTGATCGTAAACCATTGTTTTTGATTTTTCGATTATATATTTTTGGGAGTTTTCCGTTGGATTACAAAATGCATTTGAGATTTTCAAAAAAATGTTTATTGAATTTTGTAAAATTTTTTCGATTCATAAAATTTAATATCCCCGAAAGTAGATGTAACGATATGCTAAATCGAAATTACCAAATCTATCAATTGTATTTACGATTCATAGGCATCTTTGACTTGTGAAGTGTCTAAGAATGAAAAAGATAAAAGTATAATTTTTTTGTATCTAAAAATTAATGTGGAGAGAAGTTTTCACTTATTCGTCAATTAAGCATAAATGACTTATTCAACCTTAAATATTCAAGAAATACCCATTACATATATATTTAAAAAATTTGTTGAAATATTATAATTTTCTTTGTGATGATAAATGGTGATATATTTTTGATTTTTTTTTTCAAAAAAATTTGCATGTTCATTATTATATTTGTGTTTATTGTATTTTAACCTACCTTAATGGTTTTTACGTTAAGTTTTTCGCTTAAAACTATTAAAAAGATTATCGAATTAGGTGTATGAATTTAATATTATTTTATTTAAACATTTAAACAATCTTTCGTGTTCAAGTAATTTGAATATATTTCATAATAACACCGTTATAGATGTACAGCCAAAGGCGAAAAAACATTTCATACAAAATAATATGGGATTTAAAGTGTGAAATCATTGTCAAACGTACACGTAAACCTGATGTTAATCTGATTCTTTGATATGCCCTTCTGCCAAATTTTATAACATTTGGATAATTGTTTATTGAAGTTATACTTCTTTTGGCGCGTTTGGGTAAAAGTGAATTGGTGAAAAACGCGTGCACGATCCCATAAAAACGACATGATGAAGTTGGATACAGAATAGAATAAATAATATAATATTTCTTTAAGTGACTAAGTTAACTTATAGGTATGGAAACTAAATAAACAATACTTACTGTATACACTGTATATACTATAAGTATGGTACATAGTATATTCAGACTGAACGCAAGGTATCTAAACAAAAAGTGTTGTTATTTTTAAATTCAATAAGCCAGTTGATATGAAATATATTATTTTATTAATAACCAATATATTATTAATAATCAATTTTGAATAATTATATATATTTATTATATAAATTTGTCAGTTGCAAAAACTGTGTAAAAACTGAGGGTGTTTTCAAATAATAGAAGTTAATTTTGTATTTTATTTAGAAGTATTACTAGAAAGTTTATTATTTTTTCAGACGTCAAAGAAATACAACTTACTTTTTAGTTCTTTTTATTTTGAAGGCAGTTCTTGTTTTCTTAAAAAAATTTTTTATTATAATTAAAATGTATCATAATCAATATTGCTAAAATGACTTCTTATCAATTTTTTAAACACCAGCCATTATGTTTCTAAGATAATTGAGGTCAAAAAAACAAAAAAGATCAGCAGTGTAAACATTAAGCGGCTTCGTTCTCTAAAGTCCATTGAAATCGTTTCGAAATATCGGTTTCCCAAAAACGTCTTTAAGTAATCTCTTAGAAACGAGGCATGCAATAGTCAGATATATATTTTTTTGTAACTTTAAGATCAAAAATAAACTAGGTCAAAGCATGTTTACCGAATTTTCATTACAAGTTAATTATTTTTACCGTTGTTTTTACTTGAAAATCATTAAGACTCTATTAAACGATTAAAACGTTTTTACAACCTTCTACAAAAAAAACAAACCTATAAAACCTCAAAAAAAAAGAAGTATTCATATAATATGTATGAAAAAAAGCAAGCTCGACGCTTATTTATCTATCTGTCTGACCAGCTCGCAGCCAAAGTCATCCTCCCACATCATAAAAAAAACAAAATTATTCGTCAAGCTAAATAAAAAAAACCGTACTCTACACACTCTATTGTGTAAACGAAACACAACAAAACGAACAAAAAAACACAAAATAAAATCACATACAAACCGTAATATGAAAAAGATATGACCTGCCTCAACCTAAAAAAAAAAACAAACATTATAAAATATATTCCCAAACACAGTGTGTGTGTGTGTATACGATTCTAAGAGGTAGAATGAGGCAGGTAGGAAGGCATCACATTATTTTATCTTTGTTCTTTCGATGTTGTTTGTGTTGAGCCTACTACATAACGACGTCTGTCCGTCTTCTCTAGTTCGTCCTAACACAACCTAAAAACACATAACAATGCTAAATAATATTCTTCACAAGAAGAGAGAATACATATATATATTGAAACTGCGCGCTTATGTATACTCTGTGACGTCATCAGGGACAATGACCAGACTGGTGGTATCGATCGATTGACGCGAATAGAAGAAGTTGTGAGTGAGTGAGTGCGAGCGGCGCAGCACTGCACATGATATGCACACTAACGACGATGCGATGCGATTACGATGATGATGCTACCCGACGAACGAACGACGAGAGTATATATTTTTGGTTGTATGGATGATTTTGATGTAGACAAGGATGGCAACATTATTATGATGATGGTTTTGACGGTCGAAGTTGTTGTTGGTGGTGGTGGTGGCGGTGGGTTCTGTATTAACTACTACGACGAGCGAGCGACGCCGACAACAATGCCGATCGACGAGGACAATATTGGTGGATAGTTCTCTGATACCTCAAAAAAAAAGACTCACTTACTACGTACACTGATGCCTTATTATTTTGTATGTGTGTTCGTAGTATTTCAGAATGTCGATGGGTTTCTCAAAATGTGTGCGCTGGACACGTCCAAATCCTTGAAGAGTTGTAGAACGGTAGTTATCAATTCCCATTCCTCTATATAATTGAATTTATTTACAACCGTAAAAATTATATGTTTTTAGTACGAAGAAAAATTACTACTTATTAAAATAATTATATTTTTCCGTCAATAATGACTAAATTTTATAACGAAATAGAGAAAAACATTCAATTAATTTCATATTAAATAAAAAATAAAAATAAAAATAAAAAAAAATTGTCAAGTACAATTTCAATGAAATTGCTTCTTGAAGGTTATTTAGAATCTAAAGTTTGCATTCTAACGAAGCTGTGTAATTCAATGCCCAACAAAATCATTTTGAGTTGGGAGATACTCCGTAACTACCTCAAAAAGACTCTTTATCTCAAAATAACACTCTTGTTACTGCTCGAGTGACTGTTCTTAGCCTATATCACTTTTTGTTTATATGCATATGCCGATTGATTGAGGGACCTGAATATTTCTCAAGACAGCTGTGATGGACAAGTCCAAATCCGTAAGGAAAAAAATTGGACTTAGTTCACATTTGGTAGACATTTTTAGCAGAAGCCAACCACGTCTGTTACATTTATTTTTAGTACATTAAAGTTTATGAATTATTACAATTTTGTCAAGGAATCGAGAGAAGACAGGAGGGAGGATATTGGAAGAAAGTGAATTTATAGAGTTCTATGCAAATATTATCCTTTTTTGGGAAAGTGTTAAATTGAAAATAATACAAAAAGATTTTGCTGCTACTGAAACCATCCGAAATTTATCAATAAATGTTCAATTTTGAATCCAAATATCTGAGAATAATACACGACAAAACCCCGAGGGAGAACATGATTCAGCTCATGGCAATAAACCTTACAATTTATTTATTTGATTGTGTGAGGAATGTTGATTTATATTTTACTTAAATAAAGATCAAAATTGGGATAAGATGTCTTTTATTTTCAGAATCCAGTATGTGATATTAAAATTAAACTTCGGGTTGGATACCTTTTCGGATTTTCCTAGATACAATTGAGACACTGAATTGTTTTCTCCGAGAATGGTTATATTTTGAACGAGATGAATTATAACTATAGTATTTCACTTCAAATGGACATTTTCAGAGAAATTTTTCAGAACATTCCATTTCATGTTTAAATTCAAATACATTATGAAAAATGATAATTCATCTTAATGTTGTAATATAAATACACCTCAGTGTGGTTCGTAAGCAAGGGACCATTGGACCGATAAAATCTTCATGATTATATACTATGAGAAATTATCCAGGGAGTACTTTAATCTTGACTACAACACAGACACGAAAAGTAAAGTTACTGAAAACTGTATTGTTTTGTCTCCAAAAATATTATATTATATAAAACTTCCTAATAAAGTTTTTGCTAACATAACATATACAAAGTTGTACTCTTTAGATTAAAATCTTACTTTTAATAGTTTGTAATATTTTTTTATGTTTCTATATATATGTATATACAAAACAGCGTGTATTACACTAAAGCTTCTTAAAAAGCGTTACATAAAAGCTTCATATAAGAGTTTCAAGAGAATTAATTTTCCAGATAATTAAGTTCTTGAATTTATCACAGTGCATTTTTTTATTTTGATTAAACGTTTTAAACAGTATAATGATTTTTTGAAAAGAAAAAACTGATGATTTCAACCAGGACATGAATTATTAACCCTTTAAGACAGTACTTTGTTCGTTAATCAAGGATACTTATAGCTGTTATATAGGGTATCCTGATTCAAGTGATTCTTGTATTCAAAGTGCATTATAATAATAATTTGTTATTTTTAGTCTTTACACAGTACAGAGCTTCACCAAAACGTTACGAATGAGATTTTACAGAAATTTTTTGTTTTAATACGAAACAAAGAAGACAATTAGTCATTTCTTCAATTGCCTACTGATTTTAATTTTTTTTTTTTAAAGTACTCAATTCGAATAGATGTAGTTTGAACTCAATAAATTGGTAACTTTTGTTCTATTTTCATTCGTTAATTGAGAAATAACATCAAAATATAAGTTCCAAGTATACAAAGATTCAGTTTTTCAGGCCGTTTTTTCAGATACGATTAAATCAAAGAAACTCAAAAGTTAGTTTTTCTAAAACTTTTCTTCGATTTGCGACAATGTTTCGACACACCACTTTATATAAGTATATACATATATTACTGATTATTTATAGCAGTATCAGCCCTAGTACTTGCATATTTGCCTTTGTATCCAAACGACTTTGGCTCGAAACCTACTGCAATCATAAAATTTTTTTTTTTTTTTTTTTAATATTTATCAAAAAATTATTTACAATTGCAAATTATTGCTTATCATTTACTAAGTTTCAATGAAACAAACCTCTAACATAACAATGTAATAAAAATGGAAATTTTAAAGCAATAGATTGCAATTTTCGTAAAACAGATGTGATTGTTCAAGTTTTCACTTAAATAATATATCTATTTCAAATAATATAGTCAAAATAATCTATATTATACAACCCCCCCCCCCTGGGGGTAACGTAATTACTGATCTCAACCGATCAATAATGTTAAGCAACATTATACACAGTTAGTACTTGGATTGGTGACCCCATAGAATTTGTATATATATATATATATATATATTTAGAAAATAAACAACAGTACATAGAGAAATTCTATACGGTCACCCATCCAAGTACTAAGTGTGTTTTATGTTTGTCGGTTGAGATCAGTAATTACGTTACGCCCAGGGGGTAGGGATAAAATATAGATTATTTTGAGTATTTTATTTCAAATAGATATATTATTTGAATATTAAATATATATATATATTGGCACTCCCCATGTGCCACTGTTTTTTTTATCATGGTATCAGGAATTCAGTCTATTAAGTCAAATCTAATAAATAAGTGTAATAAGTGCCATTTATCTTCTGCTCTTTTGCACCAACAATATTATTTCGATTAATGTAACTATGTTATTAATTAATTATACTGTTTCGAGGATTTTCACGTAGCTCTAGTCCTCTATATTGTTCTCTTATTGATAATATAATTTTCGAACATATAATAGTGAAAACCTTTTAATATATTAGTTAGTACTGCAATAAACAATAATATCGTCTATCATTCCATATTATTTTCTCATGATCTAACAACATCGAACACCGAAAAATGATTTGTGTCACGAAGGATCTCTCATACTTTATCATTATCACCGCATGCAGTCTATAGCGTGCGTTTTAACAATTGCATAGCACTTGCATTTTATTGAAAAATGATCTACAGTCCATACCACACCACCCACCCACCGAACAGAGAGTGGATGGTTGCTTTTTGTTTTTTTATATATATTCTGTTCTATTCGTTTCATATCTTAAAAATGTAATGCTTTTCAGATATGTCACTCAAAGTGTGTTTTTTTTCGAGCAAGTACCAACTCGAGATGGTTGCCACCGTTCTTCGTTGTTGCATTAAATATATATATATGTGTGTGTGTATTATATCTATATGGAACACCACACATTTCTATACTGTTATTTTTTCCATCCCCCTTATGCTCTACATACCCGTTCCTCTTACCCCTTGCATTTGCCCATTACTATCACTCGTCAATTTCTATATAAGATATTATATACTTCGTGTGCTTTTACTCATATTTTTTTTTATTAGGAATTTTTTTATATGGAGAAAAATTTTATTTTTAAATGTCATGTCAATTTTAGAAATAATAACTTTCTTGTTGGTGATGTGGTAGTGGGTTAAAACTGGTAACTGGTTTTTTGTTGTGCTTCGTTTATTTTGGTTTATTATTACAAATAAAAATATTGTGCACATCTTTTTTGTTATTGTGTAGCTTTAACCAAATTTATTACTTGCTATATCGTGTCCGGAGCTTTGCCTGTGTGTTTATAGCGAACGGGTTGTATAAATAATATATTTAAAAAAATGTTTATTTTGTTTTTTAAGTCTTTAAAAAAGTTTTATGTATTTTTATAAACTTGTGCAAGCTTGGTGTTTTCAATGAATTATATACAACTAGCGGACACGTTCATCTTCGTTATTTCTAAACACTACCTTTTTCTCTTTAATGCGCCCTTGATGCTTCTGAAGACCATCCTTTGACTCTCTTACACTTCTCGAGCTTCAACAGAAGAGCTATAAAAGACGTTTCTCAGCAAATGATAAACAATAAGATACGACCTATTTTTTGTGAAATAGATTTTTTCAGCAAGTGTTAAAAGGATTCAACCTGCAACGCACACATAATTAATATAACTTCCACACAGTATATAAGTCTTATATTTCATTTATACAATGCATATTTTAAATATAACTTGATTTTATATTTAGAAATGTTTTTTCCAGAAAAACTGATATGTACATCTTCCGATTTCATGTCACTATTGTGTGTACTAAATTTCAATCCATTGCCATAATTATTTTTTTAGTTATTTGTTCGAGAAAAATGAAAAATATTATATTAAATAGTGTGCTTAATTCTGAGGTAACATTATCTCGTAAATACTTACTACTCAGAACCGTAAACGAGAATTTGGCATTTCAAAATCCGATGTATAGTTTCTACATTACGACTTCCTTGCACGCTTGTAAAATTTCAATAAAGAGTACGGCCAAAATTTCAGCTTAAAATGGTCAATGATTCCTGCGATATAGTTACGTGAGAATAGATGATATGCCAAAAATATTTTAGAAAAAATCATGGATGCTCAATATTAATATTTCTGTTAAAAGCCAAACAATAAATACTATTCCAATACTTCCTTTATCGCGAAGATGGTAAAAACCATACCGGTTAGTAATTCTGTAAGAGAAAATTGTAATATATTTGATAAGTAATACTAAAACTCTTAAGCTTTGATCACATTGATCAAGTTATTTAGCCAAGTAACAAGTAGTGTAGTTACTTGAGAGTGTGAACAGTAACTTTTTAATCAAGTGTTTACTAAAGTTGTTTAGTCAAGTAGTTCAGTTAAATACTATTTTTTGAGGTACAAGTAGTACCTCTATCACTCTTCAATTACAAACATATACCAATAAACGAAATGTTTTTGACAATTAATTGTAACCACTTCCTGTTACAGTCATATAATTTAAACAGTTATATGATACGGAATTAAATTATATGACTGTGGCTGTTTCCATAGTTTTAATAAATTACTTGACTTAATTATCAAATTATAAGTGTGAACGATCCTTGATCAATTGTTTAGTACTAAACGGCTTGTTACTTAACTAAATTACTTGATTAATATGAACAAAGCTATAGATAACAATATAGTTTACAGGAGGACGGCGTATTTCATAGTAGGTAAAATAATAAGTACTAACAAATTATTATCTTTGATGTATAAAGGTAATGAATCATAAATAAGGTTACACGTGTGTCTCATTGACTCACTAAAAATACTTTTAAACATAAGAAATTTTAAGGAACTAATTCATAAATTATGTTTCATTTAAAATAGTTGCTATATGCATGCCAAATGCAAATGACTGGTTGAAAAAAATATCATCTGTTTTCTTACTCCGAAATTGTGTTATGATAGATTCGATATTTAATGTGATAGTGATTCGAAATCGATAAATTAAGAAATATTAATCAAGATTTATTGATTTATATCATTTTTTTCAAACGCTGTATGAAGAATTGGATTTTGCTTAAATTCTTAAATAATTCTTAAAAAATCACATATTGGAAAGTTTTGAAAAAATCAATCAGTTGCTTAATTCAAAGAGTTAAATCAGTTAAAGAGTTAAATAAGTTAAAAATTAAAAAATGAAGCAGACCAAAATGAAGATGACTAGGCAATATATTTTTTTTTTTTTTGGTTGGGGAATTGATTAATTTATATTATTTTATTTAGAAAAAATTATACTAATAATATACTAGAACGGTCATGAGACCACGGCAGATTGAGAACAAGAGTGACTAGCTCTTCGTCTGACCACCTGGTTTTTGCCTCAAGTGAAAATAACTTGACCAATACTTTGGGTTGGGTGTATCCAGGAAACGCATTGACAAAATCTTCAAGATGACAGAATTGTAGTGAGCTATCGCTTTGGTTCCTTTAGAGGAAGACTTAAAGATGTAAAATCTATGAAGATAAAAAATTGGAAAGGAAGGACTAGATATAAAGCCACCTGGAAAGATATTATGAGACAGGATAAAGCCTATCTCTAACTGTACAGGCAAAAAAACTGATTGAACCTATGGATTATAATATTTAAGAACCAGACTATGATCTATGGCTTGAATGAGCTAAGCTTTTGGCTACAATATACAAAAGATTAATTTTCAATATTTGAAGTTGTTTGGTACACTATGTTTAAATTCTAAAAAGTCACCAATTAAGCTTATGCAATTTAGAATATGTTTGGTCTTCCAACATCGAATATTCAAGACAACTTCCTTATACTCTAAGTGCATTGGCATTATTTATTTATATCATAAAAATAAAATTTCGACAAAGATAAAAAATACCAAAATAAAAAAAATTGTATCTATTTATCCTTCTATCCTTCTAATGGTACGACAAGCAAATATATATATACCATTTTACATCATTGTATCACTCACACAAATAATGTGGAAAAGAAAATATAACAATAACAATAACAACAACAACAATAACAACAACAAGAGAACGACTAGTTGACAAGTGAACAGCAAACTGACAGTTAAATAAAAAATAAGACAAGCTTCCAAACAAACATAACCTAACATTTCGATATACATATAGAGGTAGGTGTGTAGGTAGGTACTATGTGTATACAAATAAATGTTAGAATATTCGTATTGTAATGAACAAATTAAGTAAGTAGTCTAAAAGGTAAATGATTGGCAGTTTCTTTTAATTGCTTGCTAATTGAATTAAATAAAAACTAAAGAAGATTACCCTGCATTAGAAATGAGATATTTATATAAAACTAGATGTCTCTCTCGTGCTTTGTTACTCAAAGTTTCTTTACAAAAAATTAATTAAATAAAAAAATGAAATAATCATAAAAATGCTACATTTTTACTAAGAAAAATTATTCCAAATAAATGAACAATATATACCAAATCGGTCCATCCTTTCTCAAGTTTTACGATCAGCTAAGAGTTATTTTTCTACTACTAGAAAATTGTATCTAGTCTTAATTTCACGATAATCGGAAGGGTAGTTAAGACATGAATGCAAAAAAAAAACATGCACAAACTAAAAGGCATGCACAATTTTAACAAGATACCGGTGGTCATGAAGATATACGGAGGTATAAGAGGTGTAAGAGAACCTTAAAAGATTTATTTTTTGAGAAATATCTTAAAATTTATTAAATTCAATTAAAGTGTTGAATACGAAATTTTCATATTGTATGTCATTCTTTATTTAATATAATTCTGAATATCATTAAACAAATAATCTGCAATTAAATAAATGTTACGATTAATTTCAAAATAAAAGAAAAATTACAGATTAGCAACGTTTTATAAGACAAACATGCTATTTTCGTGAAAGATAAATTGTTATGTTGGTAGTTTCTTTACCATTTGAATAAATTTTTTCTTAAAAACTATTTACTTTTATGTTGCCGTTAATATGGCAATTTGTTTTAATTCAACAACCCAATTGGTAAAAAAATAACTAAAAATGTCGAACATTAACTTTTAAAAATATTAATTTCTTCACTAAAATAAAATAAGTATTTTAGATTACCAAGTTATTATAACAAAATTCAAAACATAATATTTCTAAACCCCGTTTTAGGAAATGAAAAAGTGATTATTTAGTAGTACATGTCAAAAAAAAGGGAATAAAATGTACGGAAAAACTTTTATGAGTGATAAGCGTGAAAATTGAAAACAATACTAGGAAATAAACCATCAAAAAATTAAAGACATACATATATTATAATAATAGTCAGGCGAGCAGAGCAAAGTATTAAAACTTTATTTAAAATATGCACAAAATTAGGTGCTATTTAGATGCTGCAAAAGTAAATTAGGTGGTAAAAATTTAAATTAAGAAAATTGAGTCTCTATGATGTACTGCTTCTGTGAAATCACACTGGTCACGTAATGAGGTGAATAAAAAACTTTTATAATATAATGTAAGTACCAGAATTAGGGTACTTTTTAGTTTCGTTCATGGTGTGCCTTCAAATAATCAATGTAATCAAAGTATGAAAAAACAATTCGTCAAACAGAATCACTGTCAAGAAAAGTGTCAAGCTAGCGTATTTCACGGATTTGTTTTGGTAATTATGATTAAATTGATGTATAAAAGGCCCTTCATAAAATCACCTAAAACATCTTATTTTATTATTTACATTATATTATTATAGTTTTTATTTCAGAAACGCTCTGCTAGCGTGATATCAGGACAGCAAGAAACTTAATAACTCAATTTTTTTAATTAAAAATTTAAGCACCTCATTTCATTTTGCAGCACTTTAAAAGCATTTAATTTTAAGTAAATTTTAAATATTTTTTTCTGTTATTTCAAGATGTCACTCCTAACAATGTTTTAGCAGTGATTCATGTAAGTTCAGCGCAGTAATTTTTATTGTAATTCAATTGATTCATTAAATGCACACCATAAAAGCACCTTAAAAGCACTTAATTCTGGTACTTATAATATAAATGTTATTTTTTTACATTGCTCTGCTCTGCGGGATTTCAGGGCAGCAGTGCATTATATTAACTCAATTTTCTTCCTTAAAAATTTGAGCATTTAATTTTGCAGCACCTAAAAACCACCTAATTTTCAGCATATTTAAATTTAATTTTAAATAATTTGCTCTGCTAGTTTGACTACTATCATATTATAAAAAGCGATTGTTTAATAATATAAAACAAACCTTTAGTTTTCATGTAGTCACGAAATATTATTATACTAACCTTCAATCGAGGAAGGGATGGATGGGAAGTCGAATTTAAAAAAAAAAAAACAAAAAACAATAAATTTAATAATTAACAAAGTTAAATGTTTAAATACTTTGCTTATACAGGTGGTTTTTAAAATAAAAATTGAATAGAGAAAATTATTTCAAACAAATTTTAATAATTTGAAAGTATCAATCCCGAATCCTAACTTACGCTTGGAAGAATTGGGATCAATTTTTTTATGGCAAATTTTTTTAATAATCCATAGGTTTTAAAATATGTGAAAATATTGAATTTACATTTTTCCAGGACTACGGCAAACCGAAAAGGAAATGTTATGATTTTAGTAGTCTTATATGTTTATATGTAATTTTGTATGTTCCATGTTGAGGTTAAACTACTGAACCGATTTTCACGAATGGGATATCAATTATGGTCCGGGTAATATATTTTATAAGAGTTCGATCAATTAGTGGATATTACATTAAAAAAAAGTGGGATCTCATACAATTTTTACAGAAATGAAGAGGTTTCATTAGTCTCAAAAATATTTATTTCAATAAAATTCATCACGAAATATTTGTATGAAAAAAAGTTTAAGAGAATGTAAACCTTTTTACTGCTTTGTGCTCTTAAAAGTATGAGGTAAAAATTATTCTAGTCCGAAATTAGACAAAATTAAGTCTACAAAAAAGCCGTACACTTATAAGTATTTCATTTCAAACCTTTAAAGAAATGGTATATGACTACAGCTTATTTATTTCTTATTTCGTACTTTTAGAGTACATTGCCTTAGAAGGGTTTTAGTTTTTTCAAACTAAAACAAGTTTTGAGAGTTTGGATAAATATATTAGAGGAAATTTCAAGCGGAATTGAGCTAAGCAAATAAGGAACTATCCTCAGTGTGTAGCCATTCAATTAAATTTCATTCCACTTATTTGACCAGTGACAGCAGTTACGAGACTGAATCAAAGGTGGCTTAATAGAATCTATATAAAACACAATTCATATAACAATATAACTAAATTAATCATTTATAATTCTTCTTTCGAATCCAGGTAACGGCAGTTTCATCAATTATAATTAAAAAAAGGAGGCAGTTGGTTTATTAAATTGTTGTAGCTTGGATAAGAACGAAGAAACCGTCTTCATCAACAACATAATAACAGTATAATTGTCACCTTGTGGAAGAAGACATCGTTAACTACAGCTGACGAATTGTTCTAAAAGAGGATACAGAGGCTCAAAAGCTTTAGGTGTAAGGGTCGCGGATGAAGTACTTAGAAAAGAAATTTTTCTTGATACATCGTAAAGAAGTCTTAATAAAGACTTTTGTTGAAGTTTTTCGGAATTCGATATTTTCGGATAGATAAACAATTATCCATTGTAAGAATTTTATTCTTTAATCACAAAGCGTACAATCTTTTTCTTATATACATATCACCCCATTTTATACATTACTATTATTTAGTAAAAATGAATCAATTACCTATCAAATTAGTTATCAAAAGTAATTTTAAATTCCTTTTTATAATATAATAAAAAATAATATAAAAATCAATAAATATATTTTTACCCTTTGGCCTCTTAAGACCACCATTTATTATTAATTTGTTTCATAAAAAGTTTTTTTTCATATATGTTATACTTTTCATACACTATACACTATATTGGTATATCCAATATATATCTATCTATAGCTATCTATAATATAATAATACAATCATTCCTAATAATAATATAGATAGCTTATATATTTTAATTCGAATTAAAAAGTTTTTACGAAACAAAATATTGTTAAAACAATACTAATTGTATTATACAATATTTATATCTATTATGTGCTGTACAATTATTACAATACGTGCAAATAACATTGCATTTATACATTTTATATACTATATTATATAGATTCTGTTATATAAATGATTATAAAGTTCTGGTGTGGAGCACATATATAAAGTTTAGACTGAGCGTTTGCTTAATATCAACAGATCAAGACAGATTGGTAAAAATAGAAATTTGTTTTACAATAGTTGTCAAATAAATAAAAGCAATTGTTGATGATATTGTAAAATAAAAAAAAAGTACTTTTTGATAAATACATTAAAAGTAATATATTATTTCATTTTAGAATACCCAACAATACCCTATAAAATACTATGGGCCCAGTTCTTGCCAAATAAGATTGAGATATCTAATAATCACACTACTGAAAAGAGAACAATGTGAAGATGGTCTAGAAGATCCACCTGAAGGAACAGCTTCTATTGAAATCAAAAATACATTTCAGACGAATGGTGCTAAAGCACAATGAATTATAGTTCAACATTAGCATACTTAGTTTAGAGTTTATGTATTAAAGTACGTTGTCAGTCATTTAAAAGTATATTTACTGGCTCGACAGTTATAAACAACGTACCTTTAAGGCATAAACTCTACATTGTATACGCTTGTGTTGAATTTAGCACCCGCTGCCATGACTTCGGGTATAGCGTATTAGAATTACAGTGCAATATTTTTAACCTGTAGACTTATAAAGTAATCAGTTCTTTTCAATGTTTAGAGCCATATTAAACAGTATTATAGAATAGGCAGTTAATGAATTAACATGATCGAATTTATAATCACCATACTACCATAAAGAGATATAATTGTAGAATATAATATATAATAAATGTATAATATACTCTCTCTAAAATACAAACCATTCCCGTCTTGTTATATATATATATATATATTTTAGTTTTAGTTTTTCGATTTGAACCCAAAATCAATATTGTATATAACAAAAGGTATTTTACTAAAGATTGTAAAATGTCTGTTTGTCTGACGGTCTGCCTGTCTGTCCTATTTGTGTGTGTGTATGACTGTCCGTCTGTCTCTATAATGTGTCTATATGCATGTATGTACATTGCATAAAATATATACCATATATATATATATAAGTATATCAAGAAATAGTTGTAACTAAAATCCAGGTTCCTGATTGGACTAATTTTAAGACTATATTACTCTATGTCGACATATACACAAATATAATACTATATATTTATATATAGTATAAATGGAGACGGCCTCGTCGCCATTGTCTATATAATCCGGATGACGGAATCCTTGCAGCAAAAGCGGCGTACCGACGCCTCCTTGCATGGTCGTTTTCCAACGTCATAAGACGCACATCGATCAATGTCTCACTGTAACTAAATATATATAGTATACATATACTTATATACATTCATAACTGTTTGGAAGCTATCTTTTGTGTGTAAGGTATATCTTCTTTTTTTTTTTGGTAAATTAAGTTTAACATTTTCTATTCACAGCTATATTTCAATGTATTCAGACTTCGACATCATCATAAAAAAGTTTATTTTTTTTAAACGGAACTTTCGTTTCAAGATACACTAGCTATTTATTTTATATACCGATATATTCAGATTTATTGAGAGTGGAGATTATTTTGAAGCGAGTATACATGAAACCAAGAAGCTAGATCACGAAGAGTAGGAATTATAATGTTGTTGTCACTTCAAGAATTATCTAAAGAAAATTAAAATTTCTAAGAAATCAAAAAGTATTCAATTAATAAGAAAGAATTCAAGATCATTTTATAACTATCACAATATAAGGCTAATTGTTTTAACAACTGTCCAATTAGAGCTATGGCCTGGTTTACATAAATATTATTTTTTCATAATATTTTTAGTTTAATTAACGTCCAGTATTCCATCCGACTTTTTACGTCGTAAAAGCCCCCCAACCCCCTTTTCCTCGTGGCTATTTGCACCACGAATTATTGTTGAAGTTACAAATGTGTAGATCTTGGATCTCGTAATCAGACAAGTCTGTATAATAAATTTGTAAATTGTAAAATATTAAGAACATTTATCAAATATTTGTCCATAATCATTAGAAGAAGTTTTGCTATGAGCCTTGAACATAATTTTCCATTTCTTGAAAATAAATTATAGACAAGCACTCTTTGTTTGCTGAGTGACTTACATTGTACTTCGCACAATTGTATAGGAATGTATACTTATTTATATTTATATTTATTCTGTAAGGATATTTTTCCTTAAAAAGTTGCATTCTCAATTGAATCGATAATAAAGAATCGATTAAAATTTTAATTATGTTGATTTCATTTTGATTGATAATGGAATTTTTCTTTTATTTTTTAATAAATTTATATATAATAAATTTTTTGACTTCTGTAATTTTACAGTTTTTATTTAAATTTGTTCATTTAAGTGTTTAGTGTATTCCACAGTCTGAGCCTCAGTGATTTTCGAGAGGCTTTTGATCATTAGTATAGGGGGCCGGCTCTCCTTACCAATGGTTTTCCATTTGATTAAGTCATCCAAAGCTGCATATCTTCTCCTTTCCTTCATATGCATTCCCCAATCCTACTATTTTGACCTATTCTGTACAATTATGTATTGCTTCAAAAAATAATGAATACAGAATTAAATTGAATTGAAATATCATTTTGGCGATTTTATTTTTTTGTTTTGCATACTCCTATAGCCACTTTAAACAAATTTTGCCAGAAAGATTGTGTGTAGGATAAGTTAGTTCTTAGGTTTTATGTCAATAATCAGCGCTTACATACTCTCAGTTTTCCCTTGTTTACGAACAAAATGTTATATTTTTATAGTTTTTAAAGATTAGATTACCCTTTAACGAACGTCGAAATTAAGCTGGAGGATTGGGACCGATTTTTACTAAGACGCATTTAATGAGTGGGAAATATGACTTATGCATTAGAATTACAAAAATATTCCACAAAGTTTTGCAACTAATGACAATTCTGGAAGTCAATTTATTGCAAATTCCTATTTTGTAAATGCATATTTTATTTATTATTTTTTCTACATACATAATTTGCATTACATACGGAGTGTTTCGTTAAATTTGACGTGTAGAATTAGCTAAATAATTAAGTCTTAAATTAAATAATTCGTCATATTTTTGTCTGTCATATATTTTGAATCATTAGCATTCACAAAATAGTCATGATATCCACTCTGTACAGTTATCTATATCATAATATAATACTATTTAATAATATTTATTGTAGTTATAAATGTGTTTATTAACTAAAATTGTGGTGAATCAAAAGCTTTTTGATTTTTTTTCTTTTACCTCTTATGATTTAAAAAGTTGGTTATGGATCCATTGGAACGATTTTTCTCATTTACGGACTTTAAGGCCCTTAATATGCCACCAACATTTCAGCTCACTATCTCTTTTCGTTTTTGACTTATTTTGATAACGGACTAATTAGGTAATTCTTATTGTGCGGTCATATCGAGTTTAAAAAGTTTGTGAAAATTCGTGTATTAACAGAACTTTAACCGAACAAGCACTTCATTTTTCAAATCTTTCCGTAAAACTGCTTTCCCAAAAACTGGGTCTATTCGACCCAGGTTTCAGGTATTTAAAATATTTCCCATGCGACACGATGACAATTGCACCTGATTCCGATGTAATCTTAATTGTATACATTTTCTTTTTAGGTTTAAGTCATATATTTTCTTAAGTTAGTTATAGAGATGGCTTATCCATTTACATAATTTTTTAAATAAAGTTTTATTTCAATGATTTTTATTTAACATTTTTTCCATTTCCTAAACGATGTATTAAAAATTGTAATCTCGATGCAACTAGTATATTATTAGATGATATATTACAGATAAAGCTAAGGCTAGGTCCTATAGTTTATAAGTTGACTTCTGTTATTATTATGATATAAATAAAGACTTATTAATTTGAATTTGTGTATTAGCAAAATCAGTCAATTGCGTTCCAGGATTAAAAGCTCAAATACCAAAAATGATTGCTTCAACAAAAAGTGCTTTTATTTATTTATTTTTATTGTTTCAGAAATTGTTAAGTTACGCTACAACTTCCGTTCACATTTCTTCATGGCTTTATATAAAATCAAATTTATTTTAATAATGCTAATTAAAATCAATAGCTCAAACGTTAAAACTCAATCATAAGCCAAGTATTTGAACAATTAAGACTCTTAATTATCATCTTCACTTATTGTTTAAGAAAGTTATATAATTGATATAAATACATTTCTCACCAACAAAAAAAAAAAAAATAAATAAATCCACCAAACCATCTTTACAATATTCTATCTATAGTTATTATATAGTAATAATATTTTAAAAATAATATCTTGAAAATATAATAATAATTGGGTACTATAATTACATACAATCGATCAGTTGTCATTTCTAAATAGCAGACACATTTAACACACAAAAAAATAACATAAAAACAACAAATAGACCACATAGAGACCATTATATAAAAAGTAAAGAAGATGGGTATGGTATGATATGGTTTTGGTATATGGTTTTATAGTAGTATACGTTAGGTAGGTAGGTTATAGTTGCATTATATATATATATTCAACATTATAATGCAACTATCATTATATTTTATATGAAATTGTAAAGAGAAGCATAGTATTTTATATTGTTGATACACAGTAGTAATAAAATATTATTTATTTATTTAATAAATTTATTTATCTTTTGTTGTTTGTTTTTGTGTATTGCTTTAATTTTTATGTACCAGTAAAATTGGGCCTTGTACGTACGTATGGCGTGACACGTTTAAAAAGGTGTGTGCAGTCTACAGCATTAGCCTAAGGAAAACAATTCTAGTTCTATTGGAAATTACAGAGAAGTACTCCAAACTCTGGTGAAAGCCAAACAACCTCAATTAAATTTCTCGTTTAAACATATTTAAATATGTTTAGCGTTTTTTTCCATCCTCTCACAAGCAAAATGTTGACTTACTTTCATTTAAAGACTTGTATGTATTGGTGACAATCTGTTAATGATTTAAGTTAGTTTTTCCTACCTCGATGTGTCTCTGTAAACGAATTTTTCAAGTAAGTTCGATAAAAGCTTAAGTTATTTGTAGTATTTTTAGTTTTTTAAAATTTATACCTTGTTTTAAACTTTTTCACTTTTAAAATGATATTTTTGACTCTTTCCAAGACGCATCGTCAAAGCTATTCACCAGGTGTCATTTTATATCAAATAATCTAAAATGAAAATGCTTTTTTATTAAAATGATTTATAATTTTAAAAAAGAGTGTGGCACCTTAGGAGAAAAATAATCTGTTATTATACTATGGTATACGCTATTGTAAAACTATAAATCAGGTGGTGTTTTATAAGTAAAGCCTTAAGCGTTTATACCTATTAAAATGTAATTTTCGAAAAATATTTAACAGTTATAAGAAAGTTTTTATACTAATCCATTCAATGCAGACAGTAAAACTTTAGTAGTAAGTTGTGAAAAAATAAAGCAGCCCTTTGTGCGAATGTGATTTGGCTTTCAGGAATAATTATTGCCCGCTGATTCAGCCATTGTAACCATAACCATTTTACTTTCTGTGAAAACTGAAAATTATCAAGTTTTTACAACACTATAATAATTTTTGTTTCTTAAACCTTTTGCGCCAAAACGCTATCTTAATAACCTAATGTGGCTCATTATTCATAAATAACTCAATTTTGAATATAAAAATTATATAATTGGACCTAATATTCATTTTAAAATGGTGATGTTTGTAGTTAATATTATCTTCCTAAGCCGGCTCCGTGGCCAAGTGAGTAAAGGCTTTAAACATTTGGCTACTTAAACTGGAGGTTGCTGATTCGAATCCAGGCAGGGGCTTTTTTTATCACACTGTCGTACTTGGATAAGAACGAAGTATCCGGCTCCACCAACAAACATAATAGCAATATAATTGTCACCTTGTCTTAGAAGGTACCTTTGCTTTCAGGTGATGGAGTGTTTTAAAGAGGATACAGAGGACCAAAAGGTCTACGTACAAGGGACGCGGTTGCGGATCCTCTCAAATATAGGTAAAATTTGTTTTGTTTTTGCATCAGCGAAAGGCATTGATATTATTAATTTTGTAGCTGTTGTATTAATTTTGTATTTATTATTCCTTTATTTCTTCCAATTCTTCAAAGATGTGATGTAAAATTAGGAGAAATAAATATTATTTTGTATCATTTCTGGAGAAATTTCAACAAAATTACTTTATGTTCCAAGATATTTGGCTTTTAAAAGAAGAAAATAATATAATTAATTATAATAAGTTTATTATATATACCACTAATTTTATTATCGAAAATACTGAGCGCTCATATCTATAGAAACATAAAACTCGAAAGATTAAGATGCTTGGATGAGATAAAATTCCAGAACTATGATGGTAATGAACATCCATAATATGCACAAGATGACGTTATATAATAAGATTGTCATCAGGTAGCAATGAGAATTTACTATTAATAGTACTGTGATGTGATATCCTGAAATCAACCTCTACCTATCATTCTCTTGCTACCACGTTTATAGCAGCTCTTAGAGCCACCAATGTGCAACCTACCAACCGACCCACTCACCATTTAGGTTGGCAAAAACCAAACAAAACAAATTCATTATAAAACTCAGACATGAATAGGTGATTGATGACAACAGTGAACGTCGTAGTCCGTTGTTAACACCACCCGCAGTACACACACACACACACAATACTCTTCCACAGTGCACTGTGACTCCCCCAACTCATACCGTTATCAGAACGATGGTTGTGTATTCATTTTCAGAACCATCAAGAATAGTTGTGGGTGAAATACACCCACCCAAGTAGTAATGACGATGATGGTGGGGCGCATTATATGAAAGGATGTCGGCTTGACCCGGAAAACGAAACGCAGCACACGATGACGATAAAGAAGCAACACAGCGTGAGTGGGAGACGAACGGTGGGGCAGGCAAAGTGTGTATATATATGTGTGTGTGTGTGTGTAGAGTGTTTGGTGGACATGCATGCACCAACTCTCTAGGTTGGTGAAAGGGGTAAACGGGTGACGACTCTTCAACGATCGATGCTGTTTCGTCTACAAACACTAAATGCATCCATCGTTTTTCACTATGTGTTGTTGTATACAGCACATGTATTTTGTTTGAGGTACTATGATGGTGGTAACGGTGACGGGGTATCAAGGAAACTTTGGACGACCGACAGACTAACTACTAGTGTGTGTATGTGTGTGTGTGTGTACAAAGGAAGTAAAATGTTTTAGGAGAACGGCAGCTGTTGGAGGCTTCAGTAGGATGTTTGTGTTACCCACCACAATGTATCACCTCCTTACTACTACACACAACTAGAGTATTACTATCTAACGATGTATTCGTTTTCGTCTTCCTTCATATACAACCTTTTTGTTACAATGTGATTTATTAACGATATCTGAAAATTTTCCAATTAGTACTTTTTGAGAAAGTAAACCATTTTCGATAAATTATCATTTTAATTTGATTTAAAAATGATATTAAACGAATGTGGTCTTAGCAATGCTGAATATCTTTGAGACATCAATGTGTTTGGAGTCACCCTAAGGGCATGCTTAAGATGACGTTTCGATTCACAGTCACAACTTAAGAACTATCTTAAGTATAACACCAAGCGGGGACAGAAAACTTACTCAAATAGTATTCACAATCTATTCTTAAGAAAATAATAAGCAGTTATGTATACACAGTCATATATAATACGGTCCCAATAAGATCGTATTTGTTTCAAAGTGAGGTTATATTTTCATGTCATCCCTAAAGGTGACTTAAGAAACTGCAGATATTCTTTTATATTGATGATTTTTTTAAATTGTGATAAAAATAAATTTGTCTATGTCGGAATCGAGTGATGTTTGAGGTATAAGTATTAATGAGTAGTCACTTTTTTGAGGATTCCTTAATAAAATATCATAGCGGAATAAAGCTAAAAAAAATAATTTTACGTGTTTTATTAATGATAATTTTATAAAATCAATTAATATAAATATTGTGTAATATGTTTATTAATTTTTATATTACTATCAAGCGTAAACGGTAAAGTTTTCCATCCCGTTCAAAATGTTAGTTACCATAAAAAATTACCACCTATTTTTTTCTTAACAAAAAATCCCCTAACTTTATTTGAAATTTGTAAAAAAATTTTTCTAACATTTTTTCACAATTTTCATTTATAAAAAATTCTCCCAAATTTCAAATTTTATAAAAAATTTACAGAACATTTCCGTTAGTGACTTCAGTAGAAAATGTTGAGTTGCTGAGCATTTAAAAAATTTCCAGCAGTATTTGTTGAGATATTTGACAATTCTTTAAATCAAAACTTCTAATTTTAACGGGACGAAATATTGTTTTTTAAGGAGAATATTCAATGATCGTTTTATTAGAAAATCTAACATTTTTTTTCTCCTTAGTATATCCTATTTGTCTTTAATATATCCTTAAGGCTTGCAGCGGTAGATCACAATGTGCCATATTATTTGATACACGTGTATGTGTTATATATATACACATTTATATAAGTAACCTCGTCTTTATACGATCTCCCAACTGCATGCATACTCTGGGAAGAAAATGGATAGAATTTGAAACAAGTATGCATAGAGAGGTAGGTTAAGAAGAATGAACACGAAGAAGAAGAAGAAGAGTATGATGTTGATGTTGATGATGATGATTCAAAACAAACATTTATTATATTAATCCAACTTCTGTCAAATTGTATAGTTGGTGTGTATATCCTAGCAAGTACAAGCAAGCAAGCTACTAGTTATTGCATACAAACATAATATAGAAGAAACTAATAATGAAATGAATATTCTCAAATGTGAAACGTACAACACACATGCACAAACGAAACATATTAACTACAGAGGTAAATAGTAGTAGTAGCTCTGAATAAACACACATTAAATACACGAAAACCTGTTCTCATGTGTGGTAGAAGATGGTAATTAATGTTTATTACTTAAAACAAATATACGGTGTAATACAGGTAGAGATAACGCGTTTGTTTTTATACTAAAGAGCCATCATGTTCTTAATGTTTATTGTCAAAAAATTATAAAAAACCAAAAAAAATAATATAAACGATTTTAAGGACGTTTACAAAGTTAAGATTCAAAATAGAATTTTATTGGTTAATCTGTTAAATCTATTTTGAATTAAAATGAGATTTTGATCAGAATAGAAAAGTTCATGGTATTATCTACCGTGTGGTATAAGAAAAATGACCTTATTCATTTATAAAAAGTGAGAAATGCTATAAAAAAATGAAAAATAAATTTTGAAAACGAAGTACTGCTAAATCGTCATAGACCAGGGTTGATAATGTTTGAAACCAAAAAAAATTATAGTAGGATGAAACTCATTGGAAACGAAAGAGAATATAACAAAAATGAAAGGAAAAATAATTTACGGGAGACCAAAAAATATTGACGTTTGTAAAAAAAGTGTAAATACAAAAGTTGTGTAGATATTTTTATTACCTACTACTTTGCTGTATAACTTTTTCCATAATACTTATAGTTTTGCCAAGAATCGAGATAAAACGTGTTTAACCCTTAAAAACAAACCCTGTTCCCCGTTCACTGATATACAAACCCCACTTACGTACCAGTATGTTCGTGGAAAATTTTTTCGTGTCTTAGCCAAATATTTGAGGATCTAAACAATAAATTATACATAATATTGTTTCCTCATCATGGATTATTTTTTGTTATCCGTTTATTGAATGCGGAAGACTAATGTTTTAAATGAAATTTTCAATTCTCAATCTGAATATTAAAGACTTGGCAGTTATCGCATATTATTTTATTGGGAAAAGTATAAAAATTAGGCTGTTTTCCCCGTAGTTTATATTCCATTTTGCAATATGAGTATAAAATATGATACAAGTTATACTATTAAAATGTTAAGCAAAATTAAGCGAACCAACGGGATTTTTGGAATTGTGGTAACGTAATGAATACAAATATTATTTAGTTTTTTTTTCATCCTATAATCTTTGAAAAAGCAGGTTAACGAAAAATTAGTGCCGTAACGTATGAAAAAATAATCTACGTTTAGAGGATACTTCTTATTATGTGGGTTTAATTTTTCTAAACGATTCTAAGAAAACTGATTTGCTTGGGAACGTCCTTAAATTGTTTGTAGATATTTTATTATGTTTGCGTACTTTTTACAAACGATTTGAACAGATTTAACATGACAATTGACAGCATAATCGACAATTATAAGTGTCATTTTTCATAATACTTAAAGAAGAAAACATCGTTTACTACCCAACACAATACTTTTCTGCTTCGGCACTAGTAGATACTGGATAATGATACGCAGATGTTTTTAAATTTAGAAGCATACAATTATTCGATAATTAGGCAATCAAAGGATCAGGTATTTGGAAAGATTAAGTTACTAATTGCAGGATAGGCTTAAAATTAAAAAGAATGCTCACAATTAAGGATCTACGAAACCACGACTTCGTATCCCAGAATTCTGACTAGCATGACAAGTAATTTACAACTAGATATTATTTTCAGTAACTTTGACTTAAGAGGAAACATTTTTATGTATTTTTGTATGTAACGAATATTCTTAAAAACCACTAAACCAATTTGAAAAATTCTATCAGCGTTGGAAAACTATACTCTATCCCGGCATAACATAGGCTACTTTTTATTTCTGTATGTCCATGGAAACGAGAACTACACGGGTGAAAGGGGAAACATTTGTATATTTATATTTTTTACATGTAACATTTAAAAACTACTCGACCGATTTGAAAAATTATTTCGCCCTTGGTAAGCTACACTATCCCTGGGTGATATAGGCTATTTTTCATCTTTTCATCCGTGTATTCCTTTGGGAATGGGCACAACACGGGTAAAATTGCGTGACATCCACTTGTCATTTATAAAGATTAAATACACAATCAACGTTCAAGAAGACGATTAACCTCTCCCAATATGCCATAATTGCCATTAAAAATTGACCTTCTTTGGGCATATAGAGAGAAATTTGGAAAAATGACAAATTGTTTCTTAAATTTTCATTGACGGACAAATATTTGCAAGATTACTGTAATATTGAATTATATTTTCCAAATTTACAAACTATATCAATAATGAACAAATGGTATCTGTTGAATTTTTCGAAATATTTCTTTCAATTATTATAATCAGGCAATTTAATTTGTTCTAATAAATGGAGCACTTTTTCTGATTCTGATACTAGAGATAATCAAATTTCTCTTTAAAAATATACAAGAACATAGATAGTAGTTTCAGCAAATTGTTTCAAAAATATTTATTTTATCAAATAACATTACATAATTGTTTCAGTGCAATGTATAACACATATCCTTGAAAATAATTTAGCGAATTATCGTGTTATGTAAAAATATTTCCGGATTATAATATTATAGTTAAATATTACAGAGTGATATAGTCAGTATGATAGACGGAGTTCCATTAATTGGAGGGGAGACCATGTAGGGATTTTTGGATTTACTTGAGCGCGTCAGATTATGATACAATAGGCGCCTCATTCCTTGTTGAGTATCTTCAGCATATCTTAGCTCTTTTTACAGCACCGCGCGTATAGAGGAGCCGATCTGAATAGCTTCACGAAAAAATCGATGGTTGGATTATATCGAGCGCGTCAGATTAACAAATGATAGGTGCTGAAATTTGACGATTTCAGCGTGACGCAAGTGGCGTGTCTTTTTTGAAAGTTTGTGGCTTACGTCACGCTCAAATCGTCAGATTAGAGCCAAGCTCAATTATATCCAACTATCTATTTTTCTAAAGGGAGGTTGGATTTGGCGGAGATACTCAACAAGGTATAAGGTATCTCCCATATCTTACTCTGACCACATTGAACACATCGAATCCAAAAGAACTTTGTAAATACGAAAAGATTATGGTAATTCTCATCACAAAAATAATTTCTAAAATTATATACATATGAAATTTTGTAAAATAAAATATTAAAATTTATTGATTATTGTTAGAAACATTGAAACAATTCATGAAATATTGGCATTTTAGTACAATAAAAGTGGTTAGTTTTGAGCGCTGCATCTCCGGAAAGATAACTGACAGGAAAACTGTTTCTAAAATGGGACACCTATACTATTGTTTACATCAAATTTACAAATATTCTTTCAGAAGTTTACATCATAGACTGAGTGACCATGAGACCGTCAGATCGACAAACAGATACGAAATAAAAATTTTTGGGCTAGAAACCAGAAAATTTCTATAAAAATCACATTACTTCCGATATCGATAAATATTGCTCGGAAGTAAAAAATCTTCAGTAAATTCTCTAATTTGAAAAAGAACACGGTGAAATGTCAAAAAAGAAATTCAATACAAAATATATAATAATAGAAAGTTTTCAAAAAGACATCATAACAATAGATACAGAAAACTTTATATATTAAAGTCCTTTTTGCTCATCTGTTTTACGCTTACCAAATCATCAAATAGCAAAGTCAGTTAGTATACCTAAGATATGTTTTTATTGTATTGTATAGAATCTGTGTAGAAAGCTCTAGCAAGCTTCAGTCCTTCTGAAATAAAGTAATGAATTCTTTTGTTGCGTTGTGCTTTCGTTTATTTTATTTATTTTTTTTTATCTACATATTTGTGGTTGTTGCATTGTGGCCACTAAGACGCCATATTATTTATAAAATTCTTCTTGAATCACCCATTTACTTTGATATCATAGCCCCATATACATACATCCCCACCTCCCATTAACCCCAATATTTAAAAGAAAAAAAATTACATTTTCATCTTAGCAACAATAATATTGTAAAATTTTTCATTAAAAAAAAGCAAATTTTCGTTTATTCAAACGATGTGCAATATACGGAATCATTTTCCAAATGTAATTTTTTGTTTGTTTTCAGGGTAATTTCAACTCAAAAATTTAAAAAAAATCACACGATTTTGTATTTAGAGGTTAGTTTTCATGGCTTTTCTAGAAATGTTCGACTCATTCCAAAACTATTAACCCCATTGTAAAATGAATGCTACATATGAATTTACAGATCCAAATTTCCTTAGAAATGATTCTTGTCGAAATCGAGGACACAAATTTTGTTTACAATTTTTCACAATTTCCTTAAGGGTAAAAATCGAGAAAGTAACGAAATTTCTTTCAAGAATGTGGTCTTTAACCCCAAGATCTAAAATCCACTTTAAGGTTGAGGATATAGTTTTTGGGATATTAAATAGGGTTAATTTTTGTGAACTTTCAGGTTGAAATAGCTCTTAAAAACCCAAGAACAAATTAAATAATTTTTTAACTGTGATTTACTTCATCACCGTTGAATTCAGTTCTTATAATCTTATTTTTTAAGTTTGGAAATAAAACTTATTACTTTATTGGAGAATAAAGTAATCTAATCATGGGAAAAACAATATCGACTTAAATAAACTGCAGACTTTGCCAGTGTCATACCTAAGTAGCCTAAAAGTTATAGTAAATTGACGTAGAAGTAGTAGTCGCATTCAATAAATGGCTGTAAGCTGCAACTGCTACTAGAAACCCTACCCCTATCGGTTGCTTTTGAAGTTTTAAATTAATATAAAATTTTATTGTCTTTAGTTTTTGAAAGGCAGATATAGTTGTTGTGCATTTAAATATATGAGTATCACATGTTATTTTCTATTATAAGGATCAGTACCCAAGCGAGTAAGGGCTGGTGCATATTGCGGCAAATACACAAATGAATGGGTCAGCACAAATTAACGACAAGACGCGACGCGGAGAAACACTTTCCCGCGCCACGCATCTTACGTTTCACGAGTCCACAAATAAAAAATTAATAAGCAAAAAAACATAAAATAAACAAAACCAAAAACACGTGTCTACTGGGTGAAAGAACGTGTCTACGTATCTACTGAGTGGCAATATGCTCAACGACACAACGTGTGTGGCGCGTCCACGGTCATCACTTACAACAAGTCACGTCATGCTGTGTCACATACGCCGCAATATGTGCCAGCTGTTAAATCCATTAAACATTTGGCAATCTAGACTGTGAACTTATGCATTCGTATCCCGTTGATGTTTAATTGTAATTAATGACATCATCAATTTAATGTAATATTGCGATTATAGAAGTATATTTCTAAGACGGAGAAAAAACCCCAATTTTTTTACTTTGATTTTTGATGAACATTCAATTGGATGGGTAGAGAGTCATCATGGATCCACTAATCTATGAACACGACAAATCAATACTATAACCTTATAAAAAATAAACTCTAAGTAACAGCCGAGTAGAGTAGAAGAGCGTAAAATATTATCGATTTTAGAATTAACCATTATCGAAAAGTAATTTAAAAAAATATCATATTATACGATATCGTTTGAATTTATATAACTATCGTATAACCTTCTATATAAACAAAAATATTAAATCAGCCACCCACTCACACACACACACCGATATATACACACGAATCGTGTTATACACACGTTACGAAAAAAAAGAACCCTTTGAACCCCACGAGTAGCACCACCACCACCATCATCACACCATACAAATAATAATACACAAGCAAACAGCTCGATTGCATTTTATTTTTATTCGCATCTTACTATCCTTTACGCATTCATATAAGTCATGTATAATCTTTACTCTTTTCATTCGTCAAGTAATCTCACTAACACCTCATACTACGTTTTACTCACTAACAACATTGCACTCATTGCACCCCTTACTACTCGTTACCACTGCCACCACCTTTAAATGTATATATGTGCATCGACTGGCTACCACCATATCAGAACATGAATTTTGTCGGTCGAAATTTGACCTAGATTGGTAGAGCGGCGCAGTAGCATTGACGACTCTACATGCATTTACACACACATAACAAACAACGTCGACAACGCGTCTGTAACCCTGTTGTACCCCCCACTATAACTCCCTCTACTATTTCTTCTTATTCATTTTGTGTTTGAATGAGAAAATATCTAACCTAACCTAACTTCGTCCTTAGTAGTGTTATATATATAAATACAAGGCAGTGTTGTCGATTTTCGTTTTAATACGATCACTAATATAAAGAAAATTTATTGCCTTTGTCTTCGAGACGCTTTGGTAAAAATGCCGTTATGTATGTTCAAGTGTCAGAAACCTTAAGAAATCATTTCAAGTAAAGAACTAGTAATTATTCGACTATATCATAAACATATATCACCATGATTTAGACACTGACGTTAGCCGATTATTGTCGAAACGTTAACAGGCTGTTATCTTTAATTATAGATTATGTTTTAAATAGTGGTAGTTTGATTATAAAAGGCCTCCAAAGGCAGACTCATATCAGGATTCTAACGATGGCAGTTTTTAACAACAATTTAACTTCGAATCAAATTGTTCTATTTCGCTTTTAAATATAGAATTTCAAAATACTATAATTTTTAGAGAAACCTTTAAGAAGATTTAAGGGAACTAATTTAAATAGGAGTGCTTCATCACATTATACTCTATAATAGAAGTTATTTTGAACTAAATGCACCTTATCATTTGACTATTAAATTAGTAAATATAACAATACAGAAAAAATTCCCAAAATTGCTTTCTTCATATTAACTTCTTCCTCATTGGCAACCTAGAAAGATTTAAAGGAAGTGGTTTTTTTTATATTATTTTAAGTCACTTTTCAACTACTAAGGTCATACAATGACTACAGTGGGTACATTTCTTCCCAACAACAGCACACAGGATTATTAGGTGGTCAACCATCCATGCATTAAGCATTGTGTCTGATGCTTAGCTTTGGTGATCAGTTGAGATCTGTTATTACGCTACGTCAGAGGAGAGAAGAAGGTTTAATTAGATGTAAGAATAAAACAGAAATTTCTTAAGAAAAGACCAGGACAAGTACAGTAAGAATTGGGATGTAAATAAATCATTAAAAAGAATTAAATAAAAATACTTGAACAAATCAATTACTTTATTATTAATTAAATGAAAATAATATCAGCAAAATTTTGTTCAAATAATACATTTTTAAGATCTTCGTCATCTACTTATGTTATTCAACTGTATGATATACGTATTAGTAATAAAACTATGTGTATGGGAATTACTCATTAAATTTTTTTTTACAAAAAATATTATACACAAAATTTAATAAGTAATAACGTATTTCAAGTAATTGAATACTGCAAGTAGATGACAAGCTTATCATTAGGAATGCAATTACATTTTTTAAAATGTATAATTCTTTGTATAATTAGATTTTCTTAGATAATCGTTTTGCCGGCCATGTATCTATGTTTCCTTCAAATAAGTCACAACATTGCACACATTTTAAAATTGCATTTCCATGAATTACACCCCCTGATTGGTTGGAATACATACACACACACACACACACATACACATTTATACACACTCATATTCGATATGAAGATGATGATGTGAATGCATATCGTAGAATATCGTGTGGAAATTGAGGTATGGTATTATAAGTAAAGTATATATATATATATATAACTGTACCGACTATACACTTATTTTATTTTTATGCATTTTAATATAAACGCAGTTTTGTATTTAAGTACTAAACATAAAGAATTTACGTGATCAGGTTACTTGATTTAATAGTTTTTGTTGTAAAAAATTTGATTTCATTTTCCTCTGTATATTAACTATATATATACTGTTCTTTTTCTGTTTTGAATTTAAAAATAAAATAATGCAATCTTATATATATATGAAACTATATACCAAAATAAAGAGTATACAATGGTTTAACTGTAATAAAGATGTTATGACATAGATTATATTTTATTAGCCATGATCGTTTGTTTAATGGCATATGTTCGTTGTTGTTGTTGTTGTTTCAATCGCATAGTTTTTATGTGTCAATACGTTTTAGCGATCACAATTATTGTCCGTTGAATTGACGAGGACGAAATTGAAACGATAACAAAGCTGTTGTGGAAATGGAGGGATGTAATAGTCTATTGTTATTTCTAATTTTCAAAACATTTGTAGAGTAGAATAAATTTATTAATTAATAAATAATGTAAAAACACTCCTTTCCGTTTTAGCTAGTTTTATTTTCAATCAATCAGTTGCCTAAAGTGCCAATTCAACTGATCTTTAAAATGGACTGGTGTTCCTTCGGTAGTAATTGAAATTTTCGCTAAGTCCGATTTTTTCTTGTTCCTAATTTAATTCTAAAGGATGCTATATGTCATGGAAAATCAAAAATTTATTTACTGTCTCTTATTTTTATACTCGAAATTCATAATATTCGGAAGTATATAAATATTAGTCTAAAGTTTGTATCGCTCATAGAAACACATAATTAGTTCATTTCCGGTTATCCGTCCGTTTGTAATCAAGATAAGTCAAAAACTTAAAAAAAGATAGCGAGCAGAAATTGTAGTGACGCATTCTTTACATAAAAAGTAAGTTCAAGTTCGTGAATAAGCAAAATCGGTCCATTGATCCAATGGTTCCTTGACCAAACTTTACAACTATGAAAGACAGAAGCAAAATTTAAATACAAAAAACGTTTATAACCTTGAAACAAGCAAGTTTTGCTTGAAAATATTTTTTCGTAAAATGTTAAGATTCGTCAAAATCTAAGCTCAAATTTAGTTAATTATGACATAACAATAACAATAAATATTATTATACATGTATACATATATAACTGTATAGACGAAATATTTATAGTATTATATGAATACTAATTAAAAATAGTCCAAACAATGATATTCAATCATATGTCGAGTATCTCAACACTTAACTCTGTTAATTGTTATCTTCCTTCGGTTTGGATTTAAATTAAAAACCCACACATTTAAGTATCCTGGAATTATGTACTTATACAAGGATGAATACACTTAAAGAGGGAAACACAGTATATCGTCTTGAATTTTGATTATCTATACATATTTAAATAAAGTTTAAAAAATCTGTACATGCAATATTTTTCGAAAGAAAGTAGTTGCTACGTAATAATAATAATTATTTTATCTTATCTAATATTTTGGTGTGAATTTTTATCTTTTTGTCTGTTTGATTATATGTGATTCATGCCAAAGTGATGATCGTCACTTTAAAAGTACAACTTCAAAAGGGTCAAGCATTTGAAAAAGCTCTATATACAAAAAAAGTTTTTTTAAAAATTTTATTAAATATAAATTCGAACCGATGAAATATATTCATTTTGTCTGTGATATAATTTTTTTTTTAATTTTGCCATAAATTGGAAAAATGCTATTTAATTACGAGCAAAACGAGTTTTTAGGCCGAATGCCGTCTGTTTATACTTTGCAAAAAAAGCGAACACTGAGGACAAAGGCTAAAACTGTGTCTTAAAGCAATGCCGATACCCTTTCTTACAACTAGAATTTCTACTTCTAGACTTACTCACAATGCCTAAGACATTTTCTCTTACATTTTGACGAAAAGCCTTCCTTACTTCGTTTGCGATTCAATAGAGTAGTGAGGTCTAAGACCAAAGCCAGACCAAATTCAGATACATCGCTTTATCAAGAGGCCACTGATTATCTCTCTTCGTTGTACTTTTTTCTGTAAGCATCCGGAAATAGTAACAAAAATTGAATTAACCGAATTACTTGTAAATGTGATATGTTTTTGTGTTTTGGTGGCGCCACTGCCCCGAGTACTTGCTAGTTTACAATACTTCTAATCCATGTCTTTATTTAGAGATAAATACTCAACGATAGCAATATAATCAAGAAATTATTGCAAGATGAAGCGCATATGCAATTATAAAACTATGAATATTATATAATATCTATGTATGTATATATATATAGACTGCCCATATTGTTAAAATATATAATACTACGCTAATAAATCAATCATTGTCTAATACTTTGTACAATACTTGAGAATACGAACGATTTATTGTTTAAAAGTACAATGTGATTGAGATAAATGAGTACTTATTTTTATAGATAAAAAAAATTTCACACATAATTAAACAAAGATATGTTATTTCCATTCATCAATTTGTTCTGATTTACTTTTGTACATCAATCAACAAATATGTTCGAAGGATAAACACAAAATGATAGATATCAAATCATTTTTGGTTCATCAGATTGTATAAGAGAGCTTTTGGCACTTATTATGAAACATCCAGTAATTGTTTTCATTTGTGTACATCAGTATTGATAATTGGTTTAAAATAAAAACAAAAAAGCTCTATTCGATAAGATTTACGATGGAAATTATATTTTCAAAAAGATAATCTGTATAATAAGTATTATCTTAGTATTAAATAATTGATATATATAAATTCTAAGTATGATCAAAATATGTATTTCAATCAGAAATATTTCGATATTAAAAATACCACAATGCTACACAGTTCAAAGTAAAAAAACTTTCAGAATTTCAGAATAATAAACAGTTTTCGACACGCTTACGTTTTAACGCTAGAAAATATTGGCAGCACAACAAAATTTCACTATTGGCGTTCGTACATACACCTATTTAGTACATCTACATTTGTCTGTCCGTCACCAAGGTGACTTAATAACTTAAAGAGGTAACGACTTAAAGACCTAAAAAGTTAATTAAATTAAGAGATTGAGCAAAATTAGTCTATTGGATCCTATGGGTCCATAAGTTTTAAACAGTAATAGGCAAAATTTATTTTTTGGATTTGGTTGAAAATAATTCTCGCTTGAAACAGCTCAATGTAATTGTCTTCTGAATTTTGACGGGAGATTTTTAAATTTTTAAAAAAAATATTCGTAAAATGTTATTATTATGTTTTATTATTTTATCCTGGTGAATGTTTTTCTACATAAAATTTCAGTTCTTTCGAATAATAACTTTCCGATTAAACTGACTCATTGCAAACGGCTTAATCACTGGTATATAATAATTTGGATGAGTATTAAAAAAAAATACAGGAAATTAAAACTTTCAAAATAACTTATATTGTCTGTTTTTCGATCTTCAATCACTTATACCACAAAAATTAAGCGTTTTTTTTTTTTTTGTTTTTTTTGAAAGAGACAAGACTCCAAAAAAATTGGTTACCTTCTAAATTCCTAATTTTTTACAACATTTGCCCTCAACTTCGTTATAGATTGCCGAATATATTATCGAGAAAAATGCTTAGTAGTAAGTCGTTTCGTTCCGATAAACAAAATTTTTTTATTATAACTCTTATTTTTATACTCGACATTTATACAATATATCAGAGTCTATAATTTTAGTCTAAAAATTTGTAACGCTAGAAAACAATGGCCGTACAAACAAAATTTTACTATTGACATCAAGGTTAATTAAAAAAAGAGATAACTAGTTGAATTTTGGCAGTATATTCTGGACCAAAGGAGTAAATTTAAGTTCATGAATGAACAAAAACGGTCTATTGGAATTCCAATGGGTCCATGACGCAACTTTTGAACTCTTACAAATAGAAGAAAAATTCCAGAATAAAAAATATTTTTTTGGATTTGGCTGAAAACAACTTTTGCTGGAAATATCTTCTCGTAAAAGGATTTGCCACAATTTTAGCTCAAATTTATATTATATACATCGTATATACTTACAATGTACATTATTATTATACATGTATTTATAACTACAGAATGGATTCTTAGAGTTTTCGATACTCTAAATTCCATTTGATACTCAATCATAAGTGGAGTTTCTAATTTACTCTAAGAGTTTTTATCTACACTTATGTATGTTTATTTAAAAATAAAAAAAAAAAAAAAAAAAAAATTAATAGAGTAAATAAATTTCTTAATGTTAATTAACCATTTACTCGATGAAGACATGTTTTTTGTTACAGTTGAAACAGCAACTTTGTGCATACACTAAAACTCATATCTATATTTATGTGTGTATAATGTATTAAAAAAAAGTAAATATATACACATAAATGTATTATAATACATGCATTTAAATTATATACTAATTATATAATAAATATTTTACAGGAATTTAAACAGCAGTTTTTTTTTTGTCTACAGCACACGTAGAACTTGAATAATATACTTATAAACCATTATGACCCACTACATTGTTGCAAAGAAAATAAGTTAATTTAAAAAAAAAAAAATTGCAATAAAAATTATGCAAGAAAAAAATAAATACATAAATAATTTAGTCCTTACGAGATAATGTTTAAAATAAAAAGTGAAGATAACAACTAAGAGAGTTAATTATTTAGATAAACATGGAAAAAGTTTATAACAAATAATGGTGTAAATTGTTTAAATACTCATATATGGCTTGGAAATAATGTTTAAACTATTTTTAATCATAATATTTTATTTTATAATATGTATGAAAATGTATTAGCTAGCTCGATTTAAATATAAATTCTGTCAAATTTAAGTAACAAATGAAAAAAATGTATCAAACACAACTTTTTTTATTTTGAAGAAACGTACATTTTTTGAACTTTTCTTTTATTTCTTATAAAGGTTCGGTTAACGATCGATTGGATCCCATTAACTAATATTAGTTATTCTCTGTAAACTCCGTAATAGGTCTAGAATACGCCATTACATTTTCAGTCCACAATTTATTTTCTACTTTTGAGCTATCTTCATTACAAACAGTTCAATGGATGATCAAACGGAAATGAACTACTGAATTTTGGTCAAGCACATATCTGTTTACGTCTTGGTTTTGGCAAATGGGCAAAGATTTTTTATTTACTTTTAACACAAGGATATGGAATCTATTCAATCAATGTTCAATAAATTGATAATGAAAAATATGTTATCAGTTTTCGTTGCACTCAAATTATCGCACATAGCGACTCAACTACAATAAAATATTATTATTTAAGATGACTTATTTTTATTGATAAAAAAAACTTGCACATGGCTTGAAGATTATGCGTGCTGTGAATTGTAAACAATATCTTACGATACCTGCTTGTACATAAATAATAATAATATATATGCCTACATGCATTGTTATTGGAAAAATTTTAATATGTTCTTATTAGATTATACATCCACTGACAGGTTTACAATGTTAATTGGATTCTCTTAAGTAACTTACTCAGAATACAGAATACATCCCGTTTATTAACAAATCTTACATTTTTTTTTCTCAGATCGAACAAATAATACGAATATTGAATAGTGTATCTGATGGCGATTTGGTATTTTGATTTATTCATGAAATTAAAAGTTTCTGTTTAAGCTCCAGTTAAGAAAGATGGTTAGAAAAAAAGGTAGAGATTTCTACAATTATGTAAAAGAAAATGTACATCGGAACAATTTTCAAAAAAATTCATTAAAATGTAAAAAATAATTTTAAATTTAAAACTTACTTAAATAATTTGCTTGACCAATTACGTTTCGAAGCCTACGCTAAACAATCAAATGTATATATAGCTACGATTAAGATTTGCATCGACTTCAAAAGGTAATTCGCTACAAGTAAATTATTTATAGAAGTTTTTAATTTAAAATTATTTTTTACTTCTTAGTAATTTTTTTCGAAGGCACTTCTTTTTTTTTGAAAAACTATTGAGAATTGTGTAACTCACCACGAAAAAATTTTTATTTGGATGAAATTGAATCACTAAAAATTTAATTTTCTCTTTCTCTTCACATAGTGATATTTGATCCTGGTTTCCTTATCATGGTACCACCCTTGGAATATCTCCTTTTCATCAAATAAAAAATGTTCGAAATCGGTTCACAAACGACGAAGTTATCCGCGAACAAACATTAAAAAAATTTATACGCTGCCTAATTGAGAAAACTCTTTTTTTTAAGTCGGTTAAGAATAGAGAATATTTCATTGAATGCTGGAAATCTTATTAAAAAAGCAAGTGACTTAAAAGAAAGTCAGTATACGTGAAATATTTTATTTCTTAATCAATATTTTCCGATTGATTGAACTTCTGATTCTATCGAGTTGTGTCAGAAAGAAAATTGTTCTTTATAAAATGATACAAATTTTATAATTTCAATAATATTTCTGAATCAATTCTATTGACGAATCAGAAGCACATCTATTGCAAAAAACGTGCCATCAGAAAACGCTTATTTTTACATTTAATTACGAATTAATGCGTATTATAAAGTAACATTCTCAGAAAATAATTTTCTATTTAAGGTTGTTAACATTCAAACTTTAGATGCTCCTTTATTTTTTACCAGTTCAGACAATTAATTTGATTTCACTTTCGGCTTAATTCAAGAAATGAAAATTCCTGCATATTCTTCCACATTGTGTCAGTATTAAAAATCAGTTGAGTTTTCAATGGGTTTCAACCAATTGATGCATATTGATTTATAATTGATTTTAAAATATTTATCGGTAAATAATTGTATAATTTTAAAATGCAACTCACATATTTCAAATTATCGCACTTTTCTGATAATATTATAATAATCGTAGGAAACGGAAATTGAAACACATTGAGAGATATATTAAAAAATGAATAATGAATAATCAATATCGATATTGAGTTTTCTACATATGATAATTGGATTGCCTCTTGTATCGTTTTTAATAAAAGCAGAATTTCAAATTTAAAGTCTTTTAGTCCTTCAAAATATGTATATCGGAGGTATCGAAAATTTTCGATGTCTACGTTAAAAACCATACAAACAAAAGTACACAAAGTGATGTCAAAACAGGCCTAAACATCAAATAAATACCAAGTCAATCTACTTTTCCTTGGTACTGGCAAAGTAAGATACCTTTATTATCTAAAACTAAGTTAAATTGGCAATAGAAGCTACAAATATGTATTATTTTTATTAAGTTCTTCATTATGTCAGCAAAAGTGTTTTATCTCACTTTTTTTACCGGTCAGTATATGAAGTTAAATAAAATTTTTAATTGATGTAAAATTATTCATTTAAGAAAAATTTAACGTTCAATAAAGGAAATAAGCCGGAAAAAACCATTTAAATGTGGAAGTATGCAATTAATTTTCACCACTTTTTAACAATATTAAAAAGCAACAGAGGACGGTTTCAACTCCATTAAAACCGCCTAAAAGTAAAAAAGATAAAACATATTTTGAATTCAAAATTTCAACTCGGAAATCATTTAGGGGTTTTACAAGGCGGCTGTTCAAAAATACAAGGTTTAAAAATGACTGAGCGCTCCCAAAATTCACATAAATGATGTCCGAGGAGACATTCAGAATAGGCAGTTTAATTGGGGTTGAAACAATCTCAAATTTCTAATCAGCGATTTCTGAAGTGAAATTTTGAATTATAATAGGGCAGTAAAAGAAGTAGTTTTAATGGGGTTGAAACCATCCTCAGTTATTGCTTGACCTCGGATTGAATAATTTATTATTTATATTGTCTTGGTTTATGCTACTGAATTCCAAATTTAATTGAGTTTTTTAAAGTTGAACTCGCTAAAACCTTTTTATAACAAATACAGGCAGAAATCTTTTGATACTGACAAAGAAAATGGACCATTTTCTTAAATTTTCCCTAATAAAAAAAGTTTAAAGCTCTCCTAAGTATTGAGTTATAATCAATGAAAACTTTTTGACTAAATAGACTTAAATTTTAAGCTCAAAACATCAAATCTAGATAAATATTTCTCAATTAAAACAGTATTAGTACAAATGATGTTATATAATACAAATCGCTAAGCAATTTAACTCTCAATATTCTCATCTCATTATCTTTTTCCATGGGTTTAGTACATTCGAATTATTTATTTATGATGTTATTCGAAAAAACCCATATATTCTTCTTTACATATAAATATTTCTTTTTTGTATTTCATAGTTCTTTTTTATAGACTTGATGCGAAAAAATAGATGTATATATAACTTTGAGGTAATAATAGACACCAGAAATATAATGCAACAGAATAGATGATGATTATTATATGATGAAATTGTAAAGATGCAGCTTTGCATTTCAGTGAGTATGGTAAAGATATAATATATATAATCGTGTGCAGTAAAAACTGATACAACTGATATTATAAATGTATGATAAAGCCTAAAAAATCTGATTTGTATATAAAAGTGGGTGAATTTCTTGAATACGCTTATAAACTATTAGAAATGGATTCTGATTTTCCAAATATTTTCCAGGTTTTCCATGAGAATTGAGAATATCAAGGCGAGATGTTAATATTAATCAAGGAAGGTCCCTCGGCAGTTATATTATTTAAGATTATTTGGTGTATTTTTAATTAATAATTACTCTCATAAATGATCGGCAAGGTACCCAAATTTTTATTTTATATAATAATATGTTCGTTAATTAGAACATACTAAAAATTTGGATCATTATCCACTAATTTATTTTTTCTATAACTGTAAATTAATTAAGTTCATAAAAAGCTAATAAAATTTAAATCTTGTAATATTATTAATTATATTTTATTTTCAGTGTTTGGGGATCTATTTAAAATTAATTTAACACTTTGTAATTATAAAAAGCAACATTTCAAAATTTATTAGTTTTTCATCAGGATTTCAAAAAATATTTTTAGAACAATTTTTCAACTAGACTATGAATCTCCGATAAAAAATATATCAAATTAATTATGAAACGTCGCTTAAAATAGTAAAAAATAGTGAAATTCTTAGTCATTCTTCTAATTTTAATCACTATTCATTCTTCTTTTGAATTTGGTTTAAGAAAGTTTTTTTTTATTTTTAAATAACTACGTGAAAAACGGTGTAAAAGGAAAGTACATGTCTGTTAGTAATCAAACATTTCAATATTCCATGTCTTAAGACTTTGATTTGAAATATTGAATATCGTTACAGATTATCCCGTATTAGGAAAATGTAAAATAATATAGTTATATCAAACTTAAGATACAAAAAAAGCAACTATAAATTAATTCATTCACAGATTTTCTTTTTTACTCTTAATATAAGCTGAAAACTAAATGAATTTCTCTTTTTGAAATAATAATGTATTGAATTACTCTTTTGTAACTTAGAAAAGTGTTCTGAATTGAAAGAATTATCATGCGACAAATTGTGAATAATATTTCTAATTTATTTCTGCTTGTGTTATAAAAGTTATAAAATTTATATTGCCTCAGATTTTTCGAACATTAGTATACAGATACTCATAAAGCTGACTGACTCACATAACACCAAAGTCGTGCTATATCTTAGCAAAGAAGTTACAATGAATGTGCATGCATGTATATATTATATAAACAATGCAATATATATATATGTGTGTACTGTATATAATATAGGATATATTTTACTATTATTATTTATAACTGAATTCATAGTAAATACTTGAAATAGAACTTTAAGGAAGTACGAGCACCAAGGCAACTTTTGATAAAAGGCTTGATTTTTTTTTAATACAAAGTTTAAATATGTCTAAACAAATTCCAAAAATTTGAAGGAGATTGCCCGATCATTTAAATAAATAATTAACTTTAAAGTTGAGCAATTTAACATTGGTCTTATGGGGTAACCTTCAAACATTGATACATTTCTGTATTTTTCTCGTAAAACTGTCGGTGAATATTTTTAAAAAACTTATGGATGAAAGTAAATATATTAGTGATAAATTTAATTCAAAAACATTTACACTTGCCCGACTAATTAAAGTGTGTTAATTAAAAGAAAAATAAATGCCGCCTCCAACTCCTTCAAATTTTTGGAATTTGTTTAGACATATTTAAACTTTGTATTTAAAAAAAATCAAGCCTTTTATCAAAAGTTGCCTTGGTGCTCGTACTTCCTTAAGTTGCTGCAAGTGAAATTAACTTTACAAGTATAACTACAAAGCTTCACACACTATGAATATTACTATGAATACAGTATTTTATCTCATACATGCATACATATAAAATAGCTTACTACAAACAATAAACAAGTACATTGATGAAAATAAGAAAAGTAAGTATATAATATTAGTACATATACATATGTATATTATATTGTGTTGTATATATATATATAGTATATATATACCACCCGTAAATATACAACACATATACAACACAATATACATATCTAAATACGCTGACGGATAAAGTGATATGCTCCAATGATCTTACGTATAAAGCCAAAATAATAAGTGCAACGTCATTGTACATTATTATAATAAACGTATTTACTTGGTATATATATATATATATATGTATATATATATTATATATATATATATATATATATGTATGTAGATGAGGCATCACTATAATGTGGATGGAGCAAGATGAGCTATAAAGAATAGGTGAAGTATATTATATAAGTTTTATGTATATCTATCATATACATACTATTTAATACGTTTATTTGATCTATTTTATTTGTTCACTTCTATATATACAAAGAATAAAAATATAAATTTATTAATAATTATAAGATATGTATATTTGTTTTATTTATGTAGGCAGTATCAGTTGAATACATTAATATCGAAAAACTATTTTGAATTCTTATTTTATAAATTAATCAATTGTGGTATTCGTTAAATCGTATAATTTTACTCATTTAATATTGATCCAAAAAAAATGTGAGTATTACATTCGTTTTAACCCGTAATCTTCTCATTTTTTTTTTATTTCCAAAACATAAACTAATTGTACACCCATAAAATTTTCAAACAAGAGATGTTTGTTTTAAAGAAATACAAATTTTTGTATTTAAATTTTTCTTCTATCTTTTATAATTTAAAAATTCGATCAAAAGGATCCATAGGGCGCAATAGACCGATCTTGTTCATTCATGAACTTAAACTCACTTTATATGTTAATAATATGTCACCAAAATTTCAGTTCACTGTCTCTATTTTCGTGATGACCGGCGAACGGACAACGAGAAATAGACTAATTAAGTGTTTCTATTAACACCAATTCCAAAATTTTGTTAGTGCGATAAATATTTCCTAGTTTTATAAATTTTAGACCTAAAATAATATAATGTATGTCGAATAAGAAATAAATTTTTGTGGGAATTTTTTATACAATGAACAAATTTGGATTTTTGCATTTCATACATTTAACTTCTTCAGAAAAACTGTAGAGTAACATGAATTATCTAAGGATACCTACAGTGAGGTAAAATGCAAATTTTACTTCTTTAAAGTGATGTGAAACATTGGAAAATGATATGTGATGTGGTTATAAATTGAAATTTTCTCCCATTTCCTAACCCTTAACACAGAATGAATGGTATTTCTTCAAATTTGTATGGATCTATCTTCGAGATACTCCCTTACCAATACATAAAAATACATTCATCCACATAATAAGCTTTTTCGAAAAAAATTCAAATTAATTTATTTTCGCAATTTATATAAAAAGATATATTTGTTATGTGAAAATAAACAAATAAAATAAAACTAAAAATTATTCAAAATAACTCAAGTCTCTTTAAATGTTTAACAACAACAACAAAAAAAAGGTTATAACAAATGATCAAAACAAAAAACAGTGTTAATTGTTTAGATACTTGACATATGGTTTATAATATCAATGTTTAAACTATTTTTAATCATTAGTATTCATAAAAAAATATATAACAATATTATGTATTGTATTTACAATTGTACTTATTTGCTAAATTTGAGCAAAAATTCTGGCGAAAGCATATTTCATAACAAATTTTCAAACAAAACTGGTTTGTTTAATAACTTAATTGTTTTTATGGTTATGTTTTTATGGTTAAAAAATTGAGTCCTGGACCCATTGGACACAATGGCCCGATTTTGCTCATTCACAAACCCAAACTTAGTCCTTATGTCCAAAATTCAGTTAGCTATTTCTTTTTTTTTGAATTATTTTGATAACGGACACACAGATAAGCGGACGCCATGCGGAAATGTACTAATTAAGTGATTCTATAAATATCCAAACCTTAGACTAAAATTAATATACTCTGATATTTACTATATATGTCGAGTATAATAATAGTAATAATAAATAAAAACTATAGTTAAAAGTAATAAATATTACTAAACAAATATCAATCAATAAGTTCTTCAAAAGTATAATAAATTTTCTGAATTAAATATTTTTTTTGGTGATTTTTAACCATGTTTATGTTTTCAATTTCTTTTCACTCTTTTGGAAAGATGTTGTAAATTTTCTAACTAAATTCAGACCAACTTCTTCCAAACGTAGACAAACTATATTTTGGAACCAATTTCAAGTCTTTATATCTGGTGATATAAGTATGTAAAGTGTTCGGATAAATTCTCTTTCACATACGTGTAAATTGATTCAAGTACATGTAAACTGATGATAAAGATAGGTTACTATTACGCACTAAAAAATTAATACAAGAGGTGTCCGGCTTTAAATAAACATGTATCGCAATATTAATTTTTTGCTTAATAAAAACGTCTCTTGCTATTGAATAATTTCCTAAAACAAAGGTCCTAATTTAAGTTGAGGATAAACAAGTTCAACAAACTCAACAAAACCGAATTATCGTTGCAAATTTTATCTCCTAATTAAGTAGGCCAATCCAGCTTTTATTACTAGGTATGTTCAAACCAATCAATATAAAGTTATCAACGGTTGTAAGTATTTCGATTCATATTTGACATTTTCAAGAAAAAAGTACTTGACTTTAGTCTTTTACGTGTTTAAAACCAGGCAGTTGACATTAAAATATTTTTTAATGTCCCTGTTCCCTTTTACCATCAAGATCTTCCTTAATTGTGGATGACAACAGGAACGTTTGAAACCTAAGCCTTAAGCTCAAGCCAATTTATATTCAGGGATACATGCCTATGTATCCAAGATTTATTAACCTCTATAAAAATACATAATCTTATTTAATCCTTGATACTGTGATATTTAATGTACTGGAAACGTAATAATATTTTTTATTTTTTTTAACTGTCTAAAAATACATCAAATCATACATATGTAAGTATTATTAAAAAAAATAAAAATAAAAAAATACTTCCATACAATCAAAACACATTATAATAGACCGTAGCATATGTTAATTGAGAGTAAATTATTAAAGTAATTAAATATACATTTTACAGGGTTGTATTTAGTACATACATTTCTGTGAAAACATGAAACTAAGAAAATATCTTTAAATTCCTTCTTTTTTTTCAAATTAATATTTAAAATGTGCACTGCCAATGATGAACAATAATAGAACTTTCTCGTTATCTTTTCATATGGTTAGTCCAATGGCTATTAAATCAGGATTACGACGGAAATATCCATTATATATATATATATATATATATATATATATATATATATATATATATATATATATATATATATATATATATATATATATATATATATATATATATAACTAATAACTACAGAAATATTAGATAAAACAAGTAAATTAATTGTTTAGATCCATGACATATAATTAACCATAAATATTCAGTCTATACAGTTAAAAATATATAATATTATTATATTATGTATTAGAATTATCTATATATGTTTATTAGCTTAATTTGAGCTAAAATTGTGAATATTTCAAGCAATTATTGTTTGTTTCATCGAAATAAACATTTATTCTATTACTTCATTTCTAATATTTTATAGTACAAAAGTCAAGGGTCAAGGTTCCTTTGGATCTGGTACACCGTTTTGGCTTATTCATGAACTTAAATTCCCTTTTATGCTAAGAATGCGTTAGACACATTTCAGCTCGCTATATGTTTTTGTTTTTGAGTTATCGTTATGACGGACAGAAAGTCAGAAATGGACTAATTAGGTGTTTCTATGAACACCTATACCAACATTTTGTTTCTGTGGAACTTTTTTTTCCATTTTTATTACATAACATTATGTGTGACAGATTCAAGTGCTGTATCTCCGGAAAGGTAAATGATAGTTGAGTTCCAAATTTATCAACATTCGTTCCGTAGTTTCGATGCTTCAACAGAGCTCAGTTAGAATCCTTCTGCATCTATTTAAATTTTATTTTATTTTATTTTTTTTATATTTATCCAAAAATTATTTACAATTTCAGATTATTTCTTATAATTTACTAATTTTCAATGATACAAACATCAAAAATAATAGATTACAATTTTTGTAAAACACACGTATGATTGTTTAAATTTTCACTAATGTCAGTCGAGACTCCTGAAGTACCATTGTTTTTTCTGTCATTTTTATACATAAGAATAATGGAAGTAAAATTAATTTAAAAAAAATGGTTCGGTGCTGTTTCAACTTATTTAACGTTTTTAAAATGTTATTAAAATGTTTTTAAAGGTTTTTCAATACATAATTTTCGATTACATATAGACCCAGCGTTAAGTATCGTTCAAAAATGTTAAATTAAAGTTTTAAAATCCCTTTAACTAGACCATTTTTGAAAATTTTCAAATAATATTTTACTTATTTCAAAAAAGATTAATCTAATGAATAAATAAATGGAAAAAGTGGAATTGAAATAACAGATTTAAATACAGCACTGACAATACGTAATAATATTTATTACTTATAATTGTTAATACCTATTACTACACTACTATATTCTATTCTATCTATCTACTATCTACTGAATAGCAGCCAACATTTACAGCATTATGTGAGGTAATGATAAATTTTAATAATTTATTAACATCATTATAAAATTATGAAATAAATAATTATGATTGTAAGTATTTTTAATTAATAATAAAAATATAATATATAAATATATATTTATACGTATATATATGCATGTAATTTAGCTTGATATTTGCATTTTTAAATGACAATGCATAAAACTATTGTAGTCAAACAAGAAAAGAACAACAATTAACCTATTTGGAATGTTATCTGGCGTGAAGAATGTGAGATGCAATTAAACAACTCAAAGAGAGCATCTTATGAGATTATACAATAAAAAAAATTAGTAATTATCCAATAATTTAGAGACATAAAGCTTAAATGGAGGTGTTAGAACCTTCTTTCTCCCGAAAATTACAAAAACTGCCAAGATTAATAAAAGTTATGAATTTTAATTTCCCTTACAAATTATTCTTCAGTTAAAAAGCCTTTTTTAAGTATTTTTTATTTCATACTAAAGATATTCAACAATAAAACGAGGCTGAAAATTTGTGTATGACAACAATATTACGCTTTATAGAGTAAAAAATTATTTTTATGGTATTAAAAGGTAAAAGAGATTACTATAAAAAAGGGAATTTTCGTTGAGCTTTTAATGTAAATTTTATAATAACATTCTAAATTCCGACTTAATTTGAATATAAATAGCATATTTATCAAAATATGGTGGACGCACAATGAAAATAAAAAATTAAACATAACTTCGATCATGGAATCAAAAAATGTAAGAGTTTTACTTTTAACCTATTTCATTTTTTTACCTATTTTTTGAAAAACTCGATTTTTATGTTGTGTTAAGTTGTTTATCAGAATTTATCTAAAATATTCAGTTTAGACTGAAATAATTATAAAATACACTAATTAAATGGCGTGAAAGGATGTGTGGAAGATTCTGGTCGTTGCATTTTTTTTATTCCATGAGTATACATCGGGACAGATGAAACAACTAGAAGTATATTTTTACAAAGCTTGTAAAAATATACTTCTGATGTACACATTCTGGCGGATATGTTTGTAGACGATTTTTTACGTTGACATTTTTTCAATCAAAATACAAAGTTATTTCGTAGATTTTGTGAAATCATTTGCCGAATGTTTTTATTATTCTAATTGCACCTTAAACAGTTTTATAATTAAACGTCTTATAGTCATAGGCATATTAAATCTTTTTGATATGCGATGGTAGACACGTATCCGACTTTATAGTTTTATATAGCGACATTATCCTCTGAATTAAAAAGGAAATAGTATTACCAGCAGATAGTATTTATTTATTATTAATATTAATTAATTTTCTTCTAAATTCCAATAATTTTTTTTAAATATAGATAATGAATTTTAAAAATAGTGTGATAGTTTTTTTCCCCTTGCAAAGCAAATCAGTAAATATTTTGAAATAGCTTAGGAATTGATACTTTCAAAGTTCTTAAAACTGGACATAATGAATTCGTTATACACAGATTCGGTAATGCATTTAAATTCACTTTTCGCAACATCCAACAAGAGAAGTTTATTTTCGCCTTAATTTTAATTCAACCTAGATTTACGGTACGCATATTTTTTCGCCAATGAAAATATATTATTTTCTGCATCGCAATGATAGATTATGTGCATCAATAAGGAAATATAATGGCTATTGAACGGCTACAGTATTGTGCTGCCCATATAAAGATGCCCTTAGATCGGGCTCCTTCAAAGAGCGGATGGCACCAAAATTGTTTAAAAACATTCCCAAAATTCTAAGAGCTACGAAAAACTGGAAGTCTTGTGAATGAATATAAATGTCCAGTTGGGAAATTGAAGTGAATTTTACAAAACTTAATTTAACCAAAAATTGTTTTATTTAAAAGATACAACGATTGTTTGTGTTTGAACTACTGTTCTGTCGTTTATGGCTTCTATCTCTAATCAAAGTTCCATTGAATCCAAATGACCAGTTTTACTCATTCATGAATTTAAACTCACTTTTCGGTTTCACACTTTCCCGCTACTATGCCACTCGTCAAAACCTTTCTTTGAACATAAATAGAATTTGATGCAAGGAATGAAGTAAGATTTCGAAAATAACAAAACCAGTAGTAACGTGTATACGGGAAGAGTAAGGCTATTAAAGGAATCTTGACCTGAAGGTCTATATTAATACTACGAATACACCAAACACTGTTCATGTGTAACTAACTCTTAGGCTGGCTATGGGACTAACATGATAATTTTCTAATTACATGATTTGACACAAAAATTATTTTAATTCTTTTAATATTTTTTAAACGCCAAAAACTTAAACATGTGAAGATAACAACTAACAGAGTTAATTGTTTCGATACTCAAAATATGATTGAATACCATTGTTTGAACTACTTTTAATTAGCATTCATTAAATACTATAAATATCAAGTCTATACAGTTATATATATTAGTAAATAATATGTATTGTAATTATCAATATGTGATAATTAGGTTAATTTGAGCTTAAATTGTGGCAAATACTAACATTTTGCGAAAAAAATTTCAAACTAAAGTTGTTTGTTTCAAAGACATAAAAATTTTTATACTTTAAAAGTTAGGTCAAGGATCTATTGAACCCAATGGACCGAGTTTGCTCATTCACGAACTTAAACTCACTTTCTATGTTTAGAATATGTCACCAAAACTGACGGACAACCGGAAGTGAACTAATTAAGTGTTTCTATGAACACCTATACCAAAATTTTGTTTGTGCAGTCAATATTTCCTAGCATTACAAACTTTAGACTAAAATTAATATATTCTGACATATTATGTATATCGAATAAAATTAATAGACAGCATTTATATGTTTGGTAAAAAAATAGTACTCCGAGAAAGTTTCAACCCTACTATATCTAATTTAAGAGATCTTCAAAGAACTATTATGGAGTGATAAAAAGTAATTGAATATATTTTATACATTGCCTTATGATTCACATCATAACACATCCTGGGAGGACGCGATTATTATTTAAAAAAAAAAACTATCTATATTGTTATTCGTGATAGGAAATAATAAAAATTGAAAATACAAATCGTTATAAACTGCAACAATGTTCCGACAACTTGTTGTTTTGTTTAATAGACATTAATTATGATTATTATAAAATGTATATCCGAGATATCATATCTGTGTTATAGAATAAGAATCGAACATAGAATGAATGAACGCTTACAAGATTCCATTTATTATAATAATAATATAAGAAAAACTGAAAATAATAATAAATGTAAAACATTAATAATAATACGATATTAATATTTAATAATATACAATAAAAAAAAAAACAATATATTTACATACATATTTATTATTATGAATAATATTATTGATGAGAAAAAAAATCATATAATTTATTAATTAATATTTAGCATTTATTAATAATATTTTAATTGATTGAATGGTTACAAATTAAAATTACAAATAAAAAAAACTATGAAAATCTGCAGCTACGTGTCACAGAAATTTCCTTTATTACTTCTGAAGTAGAATTTTGGCTTATTGTTCTGAAATAAATGGCTTAGAAATGTAAGTTAGGAAAACAAAGGTCCTAATGAGCTTATAGTTAACTTGTATTTTAATTATTATTTTTTTAGCTTACCATGATCTATATCTATAATATATACCCCCCCCCTGGCGGTAACGAAATAACTGACCTCAACCGATCAATAATGTTAAGCAACATAATACACAGTTAGTACTTGGATGGGTGACCGCATAGAATTTCTATATATATAAATTTTTTTAATATTCAAATAATATATCTATTTCAAATAATATACTCTAAATAATCTATTTTATATACGCCCCCCCCCCGGGGGTAAAGTAATAACTGATGTCAACCGATCAATAATGTTAAGCAACATTATACACAGTTAGTACTTGGATGGGTGACCGCATAGAATTTATATATATATATATATATATTCAAATAATATATATATTTAAAATAATATACTACGAAAATTACACATAAAAATCTGTGAAAACCCGTTGCTACATGTAACAGAAATTTCCATTGCCAAGTAGATATTTGACTAATTTTTAAGTGTAGAAATTTAAGTTCAGAAAACAAAGTTATAGTGGGCTTATAGTTGGCTTGTGTTATTATCATAATTATTTTAGCTTTCGATGAACTCATGATGACTACTATTACTTAATTAAACACAAATTAGAATAAAAATAAAAATAAAAACTGGTTAGTCATTAAGCAGATTTTGTACAAAGTGAGTTCATGAGTAAAGCTAAAATAATTATGATAATAACACAAGCCAACCATTGGCTTTATTCCAGCAAAAATTAGTCAAATTTTTACTTGGGAAGTAGTAACGGAAATTTCTGTTACACGTAGCAGCGGATTTTTTTTATTTGTAATTACCATGGTGGTATAGAATAATTTTTTACAGATATCATTTGATTCTAGTTTCATAGTAGTTCATGACCAACTAAAATTTAATTTGTGGGAGTGATTTGGTGTCATTATTGCATTTTGATTCACCAACTAGCACAAAATAATTTTTGATTTATATCATTTGTTTTTAGTGGGATAGTAGATAATGGCTGGCCATTATTGAATATTTAGAGAGGATTTTATGCAATTATTTAATTTTGACTCACCGCTAGTATAAATATCAAAAATCACTTGTTTTAACTTAAATAATAGCTCATGGGAAGCCAATAGTTACTAAATGGAAATGATTTTGTACAATTGTTAAATAATACCTGATGATGAGCTATTATTATAGAGCTAATTTTTAATATTTGAAGATGATTTTGTACCATTATTATACTTGGTGTAAAATAATTTTTTACAAACATCACTTATTTTTAGTTTCATAGTGGGCTGATATTTCAATACATAGAAAAGAAAATTTGACTGTCGAAGAGGTTTCGTATAATATGTGAGTTCGATACAGCCTATTATTTACAGATGTAATAAACCAAACGAGAAACAAAGCTTATGCTACAAAAAACAATAAACTAATAAACTCTACTTCCATGCCTTAAACCACTCTTATTCTCTGGAAAATATCTTTCAAATAAAAGTTATACGATATTGATGAGTCTGGAAAATGAATCTATATAAATATCCAGTTTTGTACATGCATTCATATTTTTGTATTTTATTTTTTATCATATTATTTTTAATCTGCCAATGATAAATAGCTAATTTTTAGAAGATATGAAATTTTAGTGAATAGAAACGGAAAAGATTAGACCTTACACATTTGTTAGCTGTACGAGTTTACTTCCTATTTTAAACATTAGTGTAGATAAAAAATTCCACTTTAATAAATATACCCATGGTATAAGAATGAAAGATGCCATAGCATCTGAACTTGATATTGAAACGCACGACTTTTATAATTGGCTAAAATATTTCTTGTTGTTATGATGTTGAAGACTACAAATATATTAAGCAAATAGATCACCAATAATAGGTAATAATAATAATAAATCAGTTAATCCAACCAAAGTCTATGATCATATAACGTACACACACAACCTGTTTCATGTTCTGTTTTTTTATTATATTAATACTTTAATAAAATTCACTTCAACTAGAAATAACTTTTTGAACAATCAATAAATGTTCAATAATAATTTATTACTTTTTACAATTAAGAATCATAATTATTTTTTTTTTTAAATGTTTATATCAAGGAGCTTGAATTATCAATATAGTTCAAATAATGTTACAAAAAATATTTAAAATTACTGAAATATATATTTATAATTAAATAGTGTTGGAGTCAAAAGGAACAGGCAAATCGATCTAATAACGATTAACAACATACATCTAACACTTTGACCAACATTTATACCGATTGTCCACAGAATCCTTTTCCATAGGAGAAAAAAAGGGGAAGCCAATAATAAAATACATATATACAGTCATATGCAAAAAAATTTAACAGTCACAACTACAATTATAATAATTCAGTCAACAGCTCACTGTTGTTATTTGTTTATTCTTAACAAATTTAAGAGAGGCGAGGGGGTTGTATTATAATACGTTGAATGTTCTTGGCGGTGGTGATTTAATACTTGTTATTGAGTAAAAATAATAATATTATAGTTCAATATTAATTGTTATGAAGATTATATACATAAGTGTTTATAGTTTCAGTATATGTATCTTAATATTGACTTCCCCTTTTTTGCCCTATGGAAAATAATTCTGTGGACAATCGGTATATTATATTGTTCAACCAAATTAGAATAATAACTACGCAACGAATGCTCAAAAAGAAAGGATTTTGTGAACAGGCAAATAAATGATTTTCATGACTTAAATACGAAACTACAAACGGGCACCAAAATTTGTACATCCAAACCAAATAAAATAAACCCCAGCTTGAGTTTCGGAAATAACAAAAAGGCGATCAGTTAAAATTACAAGCGACAGTGTTTTTCGATTCTTTTAAGCGAAAAAGCTTCAAACACAGCAATATTTAATAAATCCTGTAGAATAACGTTCTCAAAATTTAAACCAATTCATGAGTTTCATACTAAACAATAAAAAAACTTCCAAAATATGGCAATTTTTTTATTTGCAATAACTTTCGCAAGAATTCTTTTATTGTCTTAACAATTTAATAGAAGATACTCTTCAATTAACTCAATAAGTGACCGAAATCCGAATTCGTAGAATTAGATGAGTATTTAAGTAATGAAAATCTTTAATTTGGTGTGTATTTATGTATTTAGATATATTATATTTATAGATAGATATTGTGTGAAATCCACACACGGAATTTTTCTATTTGTTATTTTGTATAAATCTTTGAAAATAATTTTTTTTTGATTATAGAATTCTATGTACGCTATAAATAAAAGTATTTTGCATATAACAACAATTCATAGCGTCGTACTGGATGATTTAAATAATTTTTGTTAGTTACAAATAAAAAATAAATTTTATAAGAATAAATGAAAACGACGTCAAGAAATTCGGTATAATTTTTTTCAAGTTGCCAAAGTTTTCCACTTTTTCACTAGAAAGAAAACTGGAATATCAAAATTAGCAGTTTTATCGAAAAGAATAAGATATTAACAAAATTTGAACTGCCAGGATTCATAATTTTATAGTTTGGCGTCCACAAAAGCATATTATTTATTTATTTATTTTTGAATAATAAATCAATTGTTTATTTCATTTACAGCTAAATTCGTTTTTTTTTTTGGAGAAAAGGGACATTTTGTTCTAGATTTACAAAAACCAAGGTAGAAAACCTTTAAAAATGGTAAAAAGTGAACAAAAAAATTATAGTAAGATGAAACCCACTGAAACGGAAAAGAATATAACAAAAATGCAAGGAAAAATAATTTTTGGGCGAGCTGGTAGTGGAAGAGGTGAGTTTTTAAGGTTAAAACATTATTTGGATTTCCGACAAAACTACAAGTCCTATAGAAAACAATTAAATGGCAAAGATGTAGGTAATTAAAACATCTACAACTTTTGTATTTACACTTTTTTCACATAACCCCAAAAGTTTTACGATTCAATGGTGATTTATTCAGAACAAGGTGAAAAAATGAATATTTTAAATATAAAAAAAATTGCAGTGTATTTGGTACATAAAAACGTTTTCACCAAACTTTGTGAAAAATAATTTTTTATTGCAAAAGATTTTTTACCTATAAATTTTTTCAATGTAACTTGTATTTTTGCCGGAAATCCAGATAAACTGTGCTTTATCCATTGAAACTCACCCCCTTTCACTTCCCGACTTCAAATCGCCCGTAAATTATTTTTCCTATCAGTTTTGTTACATTCTCTTCCGTTTCCAATGGGTTTCATCCTTCTTTAATTTTTTTTTTAGTTTCAAAAATTTTTATATTATTAATAAAATAGAATAATATTAATAGAATAATTTTTTTATTATTCAGATAGAAAATTTGGTTTTCTTGATTACCCAATTAAAAGTAAGAATTTTATTAGTACCAAAACAGTTGTAATGCTTCAACTAAATCATCTCGTAACTTATTAACAATAAAAAAAGTGAGTGTGTAACCTTAGCCATCGTATTTCTAGTTTGTTTAAAAAAAAAAAAAATTGTTTGTACATTTTGCTTAGGTTAACTTACTGACAGTAAATTCACGATTTTATGCATGAGACACGGCATCTATGTGTCTATGTGTGTGTGTGTGTGTGTGTGTGTGTGTGTGTATACTTGAGAATAGTGCACGCATTTGATACATTTCCATTTTGTACTATGCATTACTGTTTTCTATATTCGACTGTTACGTTTACATTGAACAATCATGTCTGCTGCATTAATGCAAATTGAGGATATATTTTACCCTATTTTATATTTTACATTTCCTAAATTAAACTGTTAATTTTGTTCTGATTAAGTTTGAAGAATCGATTCTGTTATATAAAGTTGCATTCATAGACTGGTTGCGTCTACAAAAAATTATTCATAAAATGATCTACATACGATAGATTTTAAAATAAAACATCAACATTTATTGGTTATTTTCCCCAACAACTTTCTGATTTAATAATCAATCAAATATGATTCTGAAGTTGCACAATCAATGACAGAAAATCTGTAACAAACAGAGATACTTCGACTTTTTTTTACATTATTTTTATGTATCTATGGGTCCTTTTTTGAAAAAATATAATAGGACTGAATTAATTTTAATGTTGTTGCATATTTAAAAATAGACACGTTTTTAAGAAAATTTATTTTTAAAAGCCAGTGACTTATTTTCAAGCAAATAAACAAAAATCTCATTTGAAGAATGATTTAACGAAATCTTCCCAAAATTTTGTCTTTTGGTAGAAAAATAGAAAACTGTTGCTTTGAGATACAGTTGCATTAGGCGTTATTTTTATTGGGCTACTTAGAAAAGCATACTCTGTTGTGACCATTTTTATCAGACTAAATGTGGCTATCTTTCTTTAATCAACCGGGAGATATGGCCAAATCAATTAAAACATAAATGAATAGACATTGGTGACAATTTTGAGGTTGGAATGCAACACATTTACAATACCAATCAGGTTAAAACATAAAATTTAGAATTTCTATTCAAATTTTATTAACGCGAAATAGATATGTACACATTAAAAAACTTTTTCCATTGAAAAACCCATTAAACGGTGTTTAATTAATTTTAGGATTAATTCTAATATAACTTTGCACGTGCTGCTAGTAGCTTAGGTTGATAGAAGTGAACTAACCATAAAATATAGCAATCATCGTATTGGTTCCGAAAATAATTGCCCTAGCCATCTCTCCCGTACTTCCATCTACCCCGGACTTACCTTCATATAAAAAATTATATAATAGCGTTGTAAAATTTCTTCTTCTTTTACTTCCTTGCGCTTGGAACATTTTTTGATAAATTCGCTTATAATTTTCCTAAAATTCAAGAAATAATCATAATCTGTACTCTCTAGCACCGACCCCTATTTTTTAATAGTGATATTACTAATTCAATCAAGCTTTAACCCCGGTCGATTACTGATCAATTAATACTTAAATAGTTATCCCCGTCAGGGGTCTCCTGTTGTCACTTCTGAACCATCAAACATCACCGAGTAGGGATGAGAACGGAGCTGGTTTCCTGTCTCTAACTCTCGATAGTTTTTTTAATTTTTTTTTTTTAATTTTTGTGCATTGATCGTAGCAGTGACTTTTATACGTATCATTTCAATTTTTCAGTGCCTCTCGAGATAATTTTATTCTCATAGTAATTTTATCATTATTTCTCAGTGCCATTATTATTTATTTATTTTTTATAAATAATTAATAAAGGCAGTTTCACTTCACACACTTGTGTTGGTTATTTTTTTTAAATATTTTCTAGAAATAATAAGTATGGCAAAACAACGTATGTCGGGTCAGCTAGTATAATGAAAGTTTTTTCAAAAAAACTTATGAACATACCTTCCGTTTAAATGTTAAGATCGGCATACCAAATTTCATAATATTTGGCTAATTAGTTTATGAATTTTTATTGCAGAGGTCTTAACGAATTAATTTACTGATTTGTTGCTCTTATGATGATTGTACACGTTGCGTTAACCAAACTAAACAATGTTTATTTCTGGTTGTTTATTATTGTTGCTGTTGCTATTATTATGATTATTATTCAATAGTCTTCTATGCTTAGACTACATAGTGAAGAGAACACCCACCCACTCATTCTAATACTCTGTTTAGTTTACTACAAGTATACTTAGTTTTTTTATTTTATTATAATCATGAGCATGAGGACGATATGAGATAGATGATGTTCAATACACTCCTCGCTTATTTACGTGTGTAGAACAAAGCTTTCTTCATGTTATAGTGCCATGATACACTATGCTATGTTGCTATATGCTTATGTTGTTATGTTGTGTTTGTCGTGCTGAAGATTTAGTCTTGGATTTCTTAGTTTTCCTTTTTTTTTTGTTTTTACACACAAAAACTATAACAAAAGTTACAAATAGCGGCTTCACATGCATATTCTGCTATTTTTTTTTCTTAAAACTATGTCGACACCATCGATTGTTTTTTGTTCTCGTATAAAAATTATTTATTGCTTTATGAATCATCGGTGTTATCAACTATGTACAGAATATTTAAATTTTGATGTTGCCAAATGTTAAATATCTGTCACCAGATTGTAAATAAAAGGTAAAAATACTCCAAATGTGATGTATGCAGAGTAGGGAGTGTGGAAGTTTTGCTAAGACAACTTCATCTGGGCCCTCCGTGACTTTGGCTCAAGGAATAAGTAGAGAGGAAGAATTCGATGATTGATTTTCGACATGGCGATTAATTCAACAATGAATTTAAAACAATTTATGTATCATAGAATTATTATAAGATAATTCTATTTCACTGTAAAAATTTACAATAAAATATAATATGCATATAAGTATTTATCATGTTACATATTTAAGAATCAATCGATCTATACTAAATTTTGAAAGCATTGTGAATTAAAGATAATTCATTTATAAAATTTGAATTATTCGCGTCATGTATAGTAGTAAAATAACATGGAATATACCATTATTTTTCATATATGTATTTAGGATGTCCTCACTGTCAGACAATCAAATAAATGGTAAGTATAAAATATAATTAAGCTACTATTAAGTATTACAAAAGAAAGTTTTGCGTAATTAAGGGATCTTTACTTTGTGGAACTCCATTTTAAAGGTTTTGAAGAAATGAGATTTTTGTTTCTTAAGTATATATAAATATATATATATATATATAAATTTAGTATCATCTTCAATAAAGTGAGTATATTAGAAAGTGATACTTCAAAAAATATCTAGCCGTTTTATCAAATACCGCAGTATATAAAATTAACCACATGAAAAGTGTTCTAACTCAAAATTAAATGTAATGTAATTACGATTAAATCTATACTTGTAATTTTACCTCTCTATTTATTAGTTTTAAGAAAATTTTTCTAAGCAAGATTTTGCCAAACTGGCGGGCACAAATTTTGCTAATAAAAAACATATAAAATAATTTACATTGCAAATAAATATTGAAGTGCAATGTCAATCAAACCTAAGGATTTGAATGCAAAATTGATAACTTCTAGAAGAGTTCTGATAAGAGGAGCGTTTACTTACTAGTATCGAGAAAATGGTTTGATTGCCCGCAAAAAGTTAAAATTGATCCATATCGACTTTTATCTTTAAGTCATTGTAAACATGGCTGGACTCATGTGTTAGATAATATTTTCATACTTTTATCATTTTTGTTAGAGAATGATTATTGGTATTTACAATTAATGTGCTAGCGAAAACCTTCAAGGCATCAAGATGCCGTTTCACTTATCAGAACTTTCGATGAGATAAAACTTTTGAGGTAAGCATAATTAAGACGCAAACGCAAATTTTTAGAAGTATGTTTATAAATAAGATCATATGTTTATGAACACCGATGTCTTCTTGCAGCCTGAGTTGATTAAACTCATCGAGCAAGAGAAAAAGTCATGCTCTAACAGTATGACATGCCTAGGCGAGTTTCATCAAGCATTATGCTAATTTAAAATCGATTTTGCCTAGAAAACAAAGAAAATAACTTATACCCATAAAAACGGTGATATGAAAAATCATTTAAAAACCATATCAATTTCAGTTGATATAAACACCAACCAGCCAGACACATGTCGACGCTAATCTTTAGCCTTGCACAATATATTCGTCGCCTAACAAAGTCGAATACATCGACAAACCATTCTATATCATATCATAGAATATCGCACACACACACACATAGCAACTGTATATACGATGTAGATTCTTCTTGACAAGGAAGTCTTGTTCCACTGTGTCATCTTCTATGGACGTAAAGAATGTTTGCATGTGTATACATACTGATACAACCAATAAGGAGGTTACTTTATACCAATCGTTCGTTCGTTTGGTATTCAAATATATGCACTCTGAAGATGTGCTAGAGTAAAATCACTCTCATTTAATAAATATGCGATGTTACATAACTCTACATACATCTGGTTACACTATGGAAGTTAAATATTTAAAGGTAGTAATATGTTTGATCTTCTAAACGGAATGTGACTGCTTTATAGAAGTTGATCGAAAAGTTGATTATCATGTTTATCTCTACATATATGGGTTTATGGTTCTCATCAAAATATTTCAATTATTTACTAGCTAAATTGCCGAGCTTAGGTGTTAAACACGTCTTATGGCTGGTACATATTGTGGCGCATGTGACACTGGGTGGTTTTTTGTAACATACATGACACGACGCTTCGCAGCGCGACTGGCGAGACACGACAAACGTGTGGCAGAGTACCCGAGACTCAGTTTCTCCCGCCATGCTTTGCACTTTTCAACGAGTCTACCAATAAATAACTAATAAACAAAAACAAAACACAAAATAAATAAAAATACGTGTCTAGTATTTAAGAGAACTGCGTGGAAATATGCGTTCCCCAACACGACACTTGTGGCGCGATTGCATTATGTCACTCGCGTCACATCTTGTCACGCGGTGCTATACGCAATATGCTCCAGACCTAAAAACTAAAAAAAACTTCATCAAATAGGTTCATGGAATCACAATCATCTGTTTGTCTACTTGTCTATACGCCCTTAATCGATATAATTGTGGGCCCAATAGATCCATGACATTAACCTATAAGAGTCAATTTTAAACGGATCAAAATATTTGTTTCTTAATACAAACAACTTTTGTTTGAAATATTTTTTCACCAATTGTTTGGATTCCCCATAAGTTCAAATTGGTATTAGTAAGATATACATACTAGGTTTTTCATTAAATTTTGTAATGAAAACTTTTTATAACTGTATGGACAAAGTTTAATAATCAAAAATTATAAGTCGGAACTGTTGGTGGCAACATAAGACTAATTTTAATATTCAGTAGACTAAATTATAAGCTAGTTTATACTACTGATGACTACTTTTTGGTCAAAATTCCTATTCATGATAACGAAAAAATTGATCAACATATTGAGTTGAATTTGAATTTGTATGTTTAGTCTAGATATTTTGTATATTTGTAGACGTTAATTATTATACATAGCTCAAAAAGTAGTTCTTTTGTTCTACATAAAATTGAGAGAATTTAAGTCTTTTTTTCTCTAATCAAATTTTGTATAGATTCCGTGATTTCTTAATGATGGTTCGAGTATTATTAAACTATCATTTTAGACACATACTCAACACTAAATGTTGAATAAAGATCCACAATTCTTATTAAGGAACAAATAAGGTAAATATATTAAATTTAAGTAACAATATTATTTGGAAAGACAGCGGAAATGGCAAAAACGGTAAATAATAAAATAAAAATACAAGATGAAGTTTGTTGTAGTTTCTAAGGTCATTAGGAATAAAAACAGAACTTGCGATTTGACGATTTGTGAGTTAAAAAATTTAAATACACGATGCATTGCTGGTTAGAATGCCAAATACTGTACGCAGAAGTTGACATCTTTGATTGCAGGTGAAATTTCTGCCACCGCAAAAATTACTTCGAGTAATAGTGAACAAAAAACAAAATAAAATCATTTTATTTTTATAAACATAAAATTCCAATAAAATTTAATTCTCCTGACTATTGGAAAATCCGGTGAAAATTAAATTAAGTATAATAGTAAAAAAGAATTTAGATTAGTGTGTTTCAAATAAACTTGACTAATAAAAATAATACTGGGACTTAACCTCCATTCATCAGACACATATGATTATAATAGAGGCCACCCACAAGATTTATTTTAATCTTTATTTATTTAAACTACATCCGATTTGGGTGTGTGGAGTAGGTAACATCGTTCTTATCCAAGCTACGACAATATGATCCGATCTGACGTGTTAATTATAATCAACCATACTTCCAGTACCTGGATTCGAGCCCGTAATCATCAAATCTAAGCAGTTAAGCATTTAGAGGTGTAAGTGCTTTTTTACACGCTCAGCCACTGAGCCAGTCAAATAAACTTGACTACCATCTACATCTTATTAAATCGTTTTAAAATATATTTACATATTTTTATTTGTGTATAAATGTGTAGCAATTATGCATATTATCAAGGAAGTACAGATATTGTATTGTAACTTCTATGTGCACATGTAATTGTCTAATGTTAAGTTCATACATTATGTTTGTAACATCAGTGTATCCATGTATGTGTGTATCCCATCAAAGGAATGAGGGAGTGATTTCTTCTTCATAGTCTTCTATACGAATTCACTGGATATTTACTTCCTATACATTCACACAAGCACATCAAGTATTATGAGATGCATACATACATGCACATAGACAATATAGGCGACAATGATGTTTGTTTGTTGATGATGATCACCATATCGACAAAATCATCATCAGTATGTATCATCATTTTAGTTATAAATATATCCCATCACACTTCCATTATTTAAATTAAAATGCATAAATAATTATTACAGTTAATTATTTCTAAAATTTATTTGCTTATATCTTCCAGCTCTTTTGAGAAAGAAAATCATTTCCAAAACTACCTCTTGACCACTTCCATCCGTTTGGATTCTACATATATAGTACAAGATCCCAGAATGGATACTGTATGGATCAATTTTCTTATAGTCTCAGACCACATTTTTTACAAAACACAATAAAACTCTCCAAAAAATAAGGAATTTTACTTGTAGTCTCGGTCTTGATTTTATGGATAATCCTCGGAGAACTATTTTTATACCATCCATGAGCAGACATGTCAATTTTTGGGGAAAAACATGGCCCCAGATACATATCAATTAGCATTATGAGTATGTGTGAGTATAAAAATTAGATTGTTTTATAATAGGATAAGTCTGTTTGCTTATGAACGATATTGAAATAGGATATCTCTTTGGGTTTTGAGATTTTGGAAGCGTCTGTTAAAGACTACCGCCTACAGGAAATGCCTGGCAATATAGATTAAGAAAAATTTGTTGGCTCATAAGTAAAAATTCGCCTTGAGATAAGAAAAGTGAGTTGTGTTTTTACCTACCTATAACTGTAAATTGGCCGTTGGCACTGGAGTGCAAGTAGGCACACTGTGAAGTACTAATTAGCACTACATTGTTCCACACATCAGATTTTTTTTGCATATATTATTTATTTTGAATTTTCTAATAATAATTTTATAAAATGGAAGTATAGTAAATAAGAAGACAAAAGTAACGTTATTTCCACTAAGTATAGTAATATACAGAAGTATAGTAATATTATAGTTGTACCTACCTACTACTGTCCTTGTCTTTTATATTCATATTGTAACTAATAATAATATATACATGTTGTTTTCGTTTACTTTATCCAGAGTTCTATCTTCTGTTCTATGTGTTCTTTCTTGTACACCAACCAATATGAGATACGTAATTCTAATCTCTGATCCATCTCATTTAAATTTAGTATGTAATTTTGTTAGAAATGTGCATATAAGAGATGCATGCTTTGGAACTACATATGTATGTAATACTGTTAATTCGTATGTTATTTGTAAAATTTATATTTTATAGAAATTCGAGTTGATGTTCATGTTTTAACTAATTTAGTCTATGGTCAAATCAAATTTTTAATTTATTGGAACTATGTTCCTTATCCTGCGATTATCGAAAGGAATGTGTATTCTTCATTTTCGTCTTTTTTTTGCTTGGTTTTTTTCCAAAATCTATCAAAAAATCGAGGCGTCACGGATATCGTAATCGAGCCATTGACTCGAATATATTACAAACCAGGTATAATGTAAAAATTAATGTATAAATGTTTGTTACTTGTATAGTCTTGTATAATCCCTGAAAAACACATAAAAAAAACCTTTAAAATTTAAATTTTTTTACTAAACGTCGTTTATTTCAAATAGAGATATAAAAAAACTGCAAACAGAAACTAGATTTTATATTAAATCTTTAAAATATGCAGGATTTGGATGTTCAAAATCCAGATTAGAGAAAGAACGTAAGACTTGGTAATGAAGCCTTTACAGAGTATCTCCACAGAAACATCGAAAATTTCGGTTTTTATTTGGAAAAAGAACGGAATGAAAATAATTTTTTAGGGATTATAACTTGTGTGGATTAAATTTAATATTAAAATCTTGTTGTGGAATTGAACCTGGTTTCAAAATTTAGATGAGAAATATTACCAAAAAAAACAAGCAAATCCATATATGGATTAAATTTTAATGAATGAAAAAAATTTTAATATAAAATACTTATCGTTTTAATGGTGGGAAATTTTTTGTACTTAATGATTTCTCAGAATAAATTTTCAAGGCAAATAAACTACGTCAATAGTAGGTAATCATCAAAGACAATCCGCAATCACATTGTTTTATAGTAATTATAAAAGTATTTCAGATTTTCAAGAATATGATTTCAATGGAAATTGACTGTAAAAGGAAATTGACTGTAAATATTTTTATACCTGGCGTAGATGTGTATATGATTATAATGAAACCATAAGGCATGATTTTATAGAATTATCTTTGTTACTTACCATCTTCTACATCACTTTAAGCGTTCTAAAGTAATTCTTTTGCGGTTTTTTTTTTTTTACAATTAACCTAATTAATAAACTTACATCAAGATCTGTATTGTCGCATTCATCATTTTTATACTCGACATATATAAAATAGTATATTAGTTTTAGTCTAAACTTTATAACGCTAGAAAATATTTGGTATAGGTGTTCAAAGAATCACCTAATTAATCCATTTCCGTTTATAAGTCTGTCATCAAAATAATTCATGAACGACTTTTCGTTCATATATATCGAACTGAAATTTAGGGTTTTGTATATTCTAAACCCAAAAAGGAAGTTTTAGGTCATTAATGAGCAATTTCGGTCAATTGGATTTAATTGGATCCATGACCCAACTGCAAAAAAACATTCCAGTGACAAAAAATATTGTTTTTTTTTTTTAAAGCAGACAACTTTTATTTGAAATATTTTTTCGTTAACTGTTTAGAAAAGAAGTATTTATAACTGTATAGACTAAGTATTGAGTGTATTTAAAAAATGGTAATTATTAAAAATAGTTCAAACATTGATAATATGTCGACTATCTTAAAAATGAATACTATTAATATAAATGAATTAAATCTTTTTTCAAAGCCTTTTATTATCAAAAATTTGTTTTTCATTCAACTTAAAATCAAAAGCAGATTAAGAGTGGATATATGATATTAAATTTTAGGTTAATCATTGAAATTAAAGTTTATTAAAAAATAAATAACGCGCTTTCATATGCAATATATAGTATTTCACCGTCCATTTAAGATAGAAAATCGACTTAGAAAGTACTATTTATTGTGTGTTATTTTTGCCGGAAGTAGCATAATATTTAATAAAATTCAAGAAAACAACATATCTTATTAAACTCACAAAAACCCAAAAAAAAAAATTAAAATATGGTGTTATAGGTGTATCCTGTTATTATTCAACTAAGCTAATGAGTCTGTGTTTCGAAAGTATTACATCATGAATGAGCATACACAGATGATGTCATCAAGCAATATTAATATGACGTCATATGTGGATGCCCATCCATGATGTTATAATTTCGAAATACAGTGGTATTTTTGATATTCGGAAAAAATGGATCTAAATTTGATAATTAAAGATTATTTAGATTAATGTAAATTATAAAATAAAATGTCCACAACTATTTAAAAAATCGTAAAAAGTAAAAGCATTATTCAGTTTCAATAAAAGTTAATTAAAAAATTTGACAGCAATTTGACTACAGATCCATCTTTAAATGACAACATTTCAAGATTTTATGACTTTTTTTTTGGCATTCACATGTTGAAATACGTATTTATTATAGAAATGAACTTTATAGATCTATGTAAAAGGTGTATTCTTGGAATATTCCCATGTATGATAGTCTCCAAATATTAATATCTAAACTTTGTATCGTCAATTCGGTGTATATACAAATAGTATAGAAGGTACCTAAATATACTTTGTACAACAAAATACTACGAAGTAATTCTCACAGTTTTCTAGTTTAAAATAATGAGCTTTGAGGGTGGTATAGGAATTGTTATTAATATTTTTGAGGTTCATTCACAATATAAAATTCATGCTTAGAATAGAATCAAATTATCTATTTTCTAATAAAATAAAATCTTATTATATAAAAAAGGCGATAAAGTTACTTTAACTATACATTGAAAAAAATTTGAACTTATCAGAATTTATAATATTCAAAATTAATTTATAATAATTCACTCTAATCACTAAATGTCATAGCTTAAAAATATTAAGCCGCTCATGTGTCATGAAAAAATGTCAATAATTTAATTCTAAATCAAACTGCGAAAGCCTTTTTGAAAATATTTTAATAGTCTTCATGTATAGGTCTACCACATTTTTGGAAAACGGCGGTAGTAGTTAGTATTAGTTGAAATATATTAATCACAGATGTCGAACACTTTGTTTTGACGTTTATAAATATAACTCTACTTTGATATAATTTAATTTGTGTTTGCATCATAATAAAATTTTTATTAAATATGTCCGAATTTAAACCGAATTCTCGTTATTTGCGTATTGCTTTTTTGGTTCAATATCTTAGATACTTATAGTAAAATGGCTATTAGTGACAGAACGTGTCGGGAATGGTTCCAACGTTTTAAGAGTGGTGATTTTACTGTCGAAGACCATCATAGTGGTTGACGTCATTTGGTGGGACCAGCTTGGCGTAATTTATAATGAGCTTCTGAAACCGTCTGAAACCATCACAGGTGAGCTTTATTAATGCGCCTGAGCCTTGCTTTAAAAGAAAAACAGTACAACGAGAGACGCGATAAACTGATTTTACAGCATGATAATGCTAGACCTCTCCTTGCCAAAGAGGTGAAAAAATATCTCGAAACGTTGAAATGGGAAGTTTTACCTCACCCGCCGTACTCTCCAGATGTTTCGCCGTCTGATTTTCACCTATTTCACTCAATGGCACACGATCTGGCTGACCAGCCCTTCAGCTCGTATGAAGAAGTGAAAAATAAACATTGAAAACATTAAAATATACACCGAATCCAGAGTATTCTCAGATTACAGGAAGAAGTAGTAAATCTTTTTGTATGAACACTTCAATTCTGCGCAATGAACACCCTATCGTTCCTTGAATAAAAAAACTATATTTTTAAGGTAAGATCGATAACATATTGATTATATTATTTACAAAATTCGATTAGAAGTACAACAAAATCAAGAATTTTTTTAAATAGAAATTTGTTAACACTTGAACCATAAATTGAATATGCAAGAAATGTTTTTACGAGAATGAAGTCGCGGATTAAGTTTATTATATCCAAAATAATAAAAAACATTGTTAACATGATTCCATAATTCTATAATGATAAAATTCGATTTATTTGAAATGTTTTTACACAATAAATATACACTTTGACTGTGTTCGTAATAATATTTTTAAGAATACACATCACACACTAGTTACTTTTTTTTTAAATGAATTTTTATGCATTATTCATTGAAGCTTAAAATGTTTGAATGTATGATTTCAATTTAATTAAAAATATATTAAAAATTGAAATGGAGAAACGGTATTTATATGTAATACTAACAATTTATAAGATTTATTTTGTGTAAAAAATTTTATTGATAAAAATTGTATATACTAGTCAAGCTAGCAGAGCAAAATATTCATAATTGCATTTAAAAATGTTGAAAATTAGGTGCTTTTGGGAACAGCAAAATTAAATTAGATGCTTAAATTTTTTATTTAGAAAATTGAGTCATAATGATTCACTGCTGCCGTAATATCATGATGACAAAGTAAGGTGAAAAAATTACTCTTTCACATAATGTAAGTACCAGAATTAGGTGCTTTTATATAGTGCATTCAATAAAGCAACTTAATTAAAATTACATTGAAATTACATGCACTAACATGAATCACTGTTAAAATAAGTGTCAAGCTAACAGTGACATCCTGAAATGACAGAAATATTATTCAGAAATGAATTTAAATATATGAAAAATTAGGTGCTTATTGGTATTAGATGAGGTGCTCAAATTTTTAGTTAAGAAAATTGAGTCATTATGATGCACTGCAGCTGTGATATCTCGCGGCAGAGCAAGGTAAATAAAAAGTACCAGAATTAGATGCTTTTTAGGTGCTTTTATGGAGTGCCGTCAATAAAACTATTTGATCAAAGTAACCAAAAAAAATCCGTCCAACATGAATCACTGAAGAAAAGTGTGACGTTAGAATGTTGCTTGGATTTTGATTTAATTAATGTATTGAAGGCACTCCATTAAAGCTCTTGAAAAGCACCGAATTTTACATTACATTATATTATTATAGTTTTTATTCCAGAATTACTCTCTCAGCGTGATTTCACAGCAGCAGTCCATCATAGTAAATCAAATATCTTAATTAAAAATTTGAGCACCTAATTTAATTTTGCGGTACCTACTTTTAAGAATATTTAAATTCAATTTTAATTATTTTGCTCTGCTAGCTTGACAAGTATTATAATATGTTTATAAAATAATTTTTTTTTTATTATGGAAAAATAATATTGTGAATATCTATACTTTTTATATTATGAAAACTTGCTATATCCGCGTCTTTAATTCAACTAAAATTATTAGTTAAAAAAATTTCGAAGAAAAAGAGTCCTCTGCCACTTTTGCCACAGGGGTAATGAAAAAGAAGCCTTGGTCACTCTCATTTTTTTCAAGACAATAGATGTTAGTCTTCGTTTAAACGCATGAAGGCTGGAGAAATTGGACACAGAATATCATTGATACGAGACCCATCTTTTAAATTTATAAGTAAATTACTTATTTACCAGAACATTATTCAATTCATCTCTTTATGGTTCAAAAATAAACTAAATCCTTCGCCCATACTAAACAGTATTCGCTAGCCATTATAATAAAAATTTAGATTACTTATTCCAAATTTATAAAATTGAATTGTAAATAAAAATATTTTTAATACTAATTCATTTATTTATTTATTTATTTTATTTAGAGCGTTTTTATCTGCTGTACAAAAACTTTTTTTTATACTCAATTTTTAATTCTTTTAAACAATTTAAGCGTAACGTGTTATTATTGGCCATTTGTGAAATAAAAAATTAATTGTGATTTGTTTATCTTAAATTAACTATCAAAAACCGACTTGGATAATAAAAAACAAAAATTCAACGATTAGCTTTTTACTGCTTATTCATGATATGCATTCTCTGTTTTAATTTCTCTTGCAAAAACCTTAAAAATTAAATATGAAAAAAAAATTAAATTTTTAAATACGAATACGCATTTGTTTTTTCATTCTTTGAAGGATGATTTAGACACACTATTGATGAAAATAAATCTTTTGTAATTGTAAAATTTTAACCCGTTACGGTCACATGGGGTCTGATGAAATAGCCAAACTTTGGCTAAAAATATTTATACTTCCTTACAAAATTCATTAAAGTTTTAATATTAAAACATATGGTTTTTCGAGTAAAATGGTGCGACACGATTTCTTACACTATCTTTAACAAAAAAAAAAAAAAAAAAATTTTAAATTACTTAGCGGGAATGGTAAATTAATGTTTTGCACAGGATTTAAGTCAATAAATTAAATAGAATGCAAATAAGAACAAGTTTTTCTTTGTGGGATCTACTAGTAAATTCCATGGGACCATAACATGAAAAATGTATTATATGTAAGGGTAATACTTGCTCAAAAAAATTAACGGTACCATTTTTGTCCTAATTAAATGTTTAACAGTTTTTGTTTGAAAAAATTGTCATATTTCTTAACATAAACTGCTATAACTTGTGAGATTTCTTAATGTTGGGAAAATTTGCTTATATGAATTTTCTGTTAAATCACTTTCAAAATTTCCCCAACATTAATGAAAACTTTACAATATATTAATTCCACATTTGACCAGATCTCTCAAAAAAATTTGAAGTGCGATTGATTGTTGACCATTTTCAAAACAGCAGTTTTTGTTGTGATATTTTTTTTTTTTTTAAAAAAAACCTACTACAAGTTTTGAACTTGACCGAAAAATATAAATAATTTTGAGGATTGGTGTCATCCCCGGTAATATTTTTCATAATTTTTATTGAAAAGTTTTATTGAAAAAGGGTTAATATTTGTTTCCAATACATCCTTAAAGCTTTGGATTACGTTTAAAATATTATACAATCAATATATTTTAAGTCAATGAATAAATTTAAAATGAAGTATTAAAAATGAAAACTTTTGCTGTTATAAAGTTGATATGAGTCAACGGTATTTCCTAAGCACAAAAAAACACAAATAATGTATATTATTTATTATAAATTTAAAACCCACGTATATAATATAATAGACCAGGGCTGGGAGACAGAATCTGTTTCAATTTGATTTTTTTAGATGGTTTTTTCAAAAACTGCCTACATCTTTTCACAAGACACTTATTTTATTATATTATTGTTAAAGTTTATTGGAATACTGTAAATTTATGCAGTCTTAGGGCCCGTTGTGGCAGTACTAAGGGTTAGTTGTGTCTATTGAAACTAATTTTTATGTTCATCGAAATCATCAAGATATTACAGTCATAGAGTAATTAAATATGTTTATAAAAGTACTTCATAAAATTGTATTCTTAATTCAAAGTGACAAAAAATAAATATTTTTGCAAATTAAACAAGACTCCTTGCGGTAAAATTATATTAAAATTTTATGCATTTATATAAAAGTAAAAACGTTATCAACCATTTTAGTGACGTAATATAGGTATACAATATTGCGAATACTGGTATTACAACACATTGATAACCAAACACTTTCAAATTTTCTAAAATAATTAAGATACTGTTGATAAATTGAACTTATATAGAAAACTAATAATTTTACCGAATTGACGTCACATCGTGGCAGCCTAGTGTTTCAGGTCACGTGATATATGGATAAAAATATCGAACTTTAGGATAATAAATTAATTATGTGCTTTTATGACCCAAAATTTGGAATATTTAAGAATATTTCGAAATAAATTTTAATTTTTTACAAATTTCATGTTTTATTTTTACTACCGAAAAGTAACACTATCGGTTTGATATTTTGTCTCACCTGCTTAACGACTTCAGGAATTTTTAACTTTAACTTTTAAAATAATCAATAAAATGATTCATTACAAAATATTGTTAGGCTAGGTTTGTCTAAATTTAAGCTTTGAAAAAAAGCAGTTGCTTGAAATTGAACAAACAATGAATCCACTATATAAAGAATAATCCAACAATATGAGAGTAAGAGCCTAGATCATTATTTGTCTTAACCGCTACGTGAATCAACTAACCCCAGTGTCCCCTAATATTATTATTAATTACATTCGGTCATATCAATTATATGAATGAATAGAATTGATTTAGTAAGGAAATTAAATGGGAGGTTATGTTTCAAAGAGGAGGATAATTAGTAGGAAAAATAAAAAGGTCGGTGAGTATGTGCCAAACTTGATAATACAGGATCCAGGCTATTACGAAACAAAAATCAACAAGTCATCATCGTGGGATTGTTTCTTTCGAGAAATATGTGTTAATGTATTCAATTATAATCTAGACTAGTTAATAAACATCGGATTATCGATTTTTCTAAATTCTTACAATCAAAGATTTGGAAAAATTCACAAGTTCAGCAGATAAAAAATAAAATAAGAGTTTTTAAATTCAAATTATTAATGTAAAAAATGATATCGAAATTAATTCATTTGTCTTTTAAACAGATAAATCACTGTAAAAATAGTTCATGGTTAAATTTACTTTTAATATATTTGACTGCATATCAAAAATCATATTAAGTAATGTTAAATTAAATCCACGTGTTATTTTATAAACAATACAAACTAAGCATTAAATTTAATACTGGTTTAATTTTTGTAAATTTTATGAATTAATTCTGGAAATAAGGTAGATAAGTTACCAACAAGCTTTAGTTGATCCGTGTTCAATATACATCGAGCTAAGACATCGATTCTTAACGGTTCGCATTAACGATTAGAGTGAAATTTCTGGAAAAAACATTTCTTTTTTGCATATGTCTTTCGAAAATAGATATATATATACATATATATATATATATTTATATATATATATATATATATATATATATATATATATATATATATATATATATATATATATATATATATATATAGTTTCAAGTGCATATCTCATATAGTTTTTGAGTTACAGTAATCTGAAGAGCAGATACTCATCAAACAGCTGCTCAGATTTTGCAAAAGCATGAATAAATTAATATATCTCATTAAAAAAATTAAAAAAAGCTAAAAAATGACCAAAAAATTAATTTATCAAAATGAGAGTAAAAAATAAACTATTAAAAAAATAATTTTGAAGTAGAAACTATTATAGTATTAAGAGATAAAAGCGCTATTAAAAAAGTATTTTTCTTAAATTTTTTGTATAAAAATTAAGGGGGTATTTAATATCAAATCGTGGAAGCGCAATGAAATAGAGAAAAACAAAGTTTTTCCAGTGTTACCATATTATCTTCGTATTATATTATGCCATAATATTGTATATATATCCAATTTACATATGTATGCCCAATTTTACCTCAATCGACAAGGGGGAAGTGGATTAAATTTAACTGTTGATAACATGTTTGATAGCAGTCAAACCGCAGTAGTATGGGGATTTTTTTCTTGCAGATCACGAAAAACTCGCTGATTTTTCACTCTTTTTGTCACATTTATATATTCTTAAATAAATCTTGTTATCTTATTTCATTTCATGCATTAGTTCTTTTTTTACCAAAAAACACTTTTTTTAGGCGATTACACTTGCGGTGAAAAAAACAACTCTCGAAATGTCGATGATTATCATCGATTCCTAATTTAAACTACTGTTTAGTAATTTTTTAGACAAAAATTCTTTTCATAAATTTTCAGGTTTATTATTTACCAAGTTTGGTAACGTTTGAACATTATTTTTTATTATAAATACAATTTTTAATTTGCCGAATAGATTTAATTAATGGCAATAACTTTTTTATTTAAATACAGAGAATTTCATCTAACAACAAAGTTAAAAATACATCCACATAGAATATAATTAATTAATTGCAACTGAACTAATAAAAAAACAAGAATATAACAAGATATAATTTTTTTTTTGCATATTTATTATTCATATTTATAAAATATATGGTAATGAAATTAATTATAATTAATATAATTCATCAAAATCAGTAGTGCGTACTATACATAATCAATAATAAATAATATTATTAATAATCATAAAAATAATAATAATAATATTCATAATAATGAATATTAAATATACTATGAAGAGATTTATGGATATTACTCTTTTACAACAATTGTAGTGTCTAGTAATATATTTTATTATTACAATCAATGATATTAAATATAGCTAGCAAACTGACTGAGTATTTAGATGCCGTTTTTAGGCAAAGAGCCCATCGTAAAAAAAGGCACTTGATCGCTTAAAGTAGTTTCAACTGCTATTGTAAAAATGTTAGGCACCTTATGCACGGTACTAATAATGAGTATAATTTATGGCAGGACTGCTAGTGCATACTGTTTGTGCTATTTGTATAGGTTAGCCACACACTACTACACAAAGCACATATATGTATATCACACATACTGTTAAACTAGTAGAGTTTTTCGTGTATTTTTGAACTTTTAGTTGCTATATCTTAATAACAAATTATTTCTTTTTTAAATTCAGAAGTAATTAATCACTAGTTTAATCGTTTTTCAAAAGTGTTAATTTTTTTTATAATAGCGAATGTTTTCATGTAAATTGAACTTGACGGTAAATCGAGCACTTCGTAAAAAAAGCACCTGATTGCTCACTTAAATGTGTTATGCAACCATAAACAAGTTACCGCCAAATATTAATGTAAATTTACATATATCAATCGTTAATATTTAAAAAAATATATATAAATCAAAATTATTGGTTATGCATCATATGCATGATAAGAGTAGGTTGGTTAGTTTGTACAGCAGTACTGTCTGTGTACACTGTTTGTGTTGTTTGTATAGGTTAACTACACACTACTACACTAATCATATACGTGTATATTACACATACTGTTAAAATAATATATTTTTGTACGTATTGTTAAACTTTCAGTTGCTTAATAAGAAAACGGTGAACATTTTTTTTTTCAATTCTGAAATTATTAGTTTCAGACTGTTAGTTTTTTTTAATATAATCGCAATCATTACTTAAACTGCATTCTCCCCAATGCTCGTAATATAATTTATACGAACTTTGATTATAAATACCTCGAATTTAAGACGATTAATCGACTTCAAATTTTAATAGTTATTGTATCTTCATACCCTTAACGAGTATACAATAATTTAGAATTTTATTACACAGTGACTTCAGCAGTAAAACTATCTTAAAGGAAAAACTTGATTGGAAAAGATAGTATTTATAGATTGGAAACTCAAGTTAGTTTCCCAAACTTGTTACAAAATTCAACAGCCTAATTTAAAGACGATGAGTGACAGCTGAAGTAATTCAATAATTAGACATTTGATCGATACTGTTATTCATAAAAAAATTATCTTTATCAATATTTTTTATAAAAATATTTCTTTCTGCTCTATTATCTTATTTCCAATAATGTTCATCTTTTAACTGATCAGATGTCTTTCTTTACGGTGAGCTCTCGATCCATTATAACAATCAATGATATATAAATACAACTGACTGAGTATTTAGATGCATTTATTTAAATCACAAAAAAAAAATAAAAATTATTAATTAAATATAATTGAAAAATCTGACATTTAAAATATGAATTATGGAGTTTTTAAACAAATTACATGTACTATTTCTTTAATACAAATAAAAACGATCTATTGAAGCGATAAATGCTTTTAATACAAAAAAAAAAATTATTTAAACACAACAAAGAAATGCATTAAAAATTAAAAAATTATTTTTAGATAAATACTTAAAGGAACCAATTTTTTTCCTTGAGAAATTATGCCAATTATATCGTTTAATGAAAATTCATTCACAACTATTCGTGTATTCTGAAGAAGTTTATGTATCCCTTAAAATCCTTATTTCCCCTCAAGGCACGACGCAAGGGAGAAATTATTGTGGTTTTGTATGATTATTTCTTTATAGCGCTCTAAAAACCAAACAGCTAAGACGATTTGATGAGAGAATATTTCATTAGATTCGTCTTTAATATCCATGTGACTGAAAAAATCAAAATAGCGAATTTTTGAAACCAAAATTTCAATAAATAGTTTTTCCTTGAATGAATCAAAAACGGATAATTTTCAAAAGTGTTAAAGTTTTTGTTAGTTTTTATTTAAAGTTCACATTTTACGCAGTCGGAATTTTTAATTTTTTTAATTTAACAAGTAAAGATTACAACTAATAAGAGTTGTTATTAAGAGTTAATTGTTTAGATACTTGGCATATGAATGAATATCGTTGTTTGGACTATTCCTAATTAGCATTCATAAAATTCTATAAATATTCAGTCTATACAGTTATATATGTATATACATGTATAATATTATTTACGAAAAAAATTTCAAACAAAAGATGTTTGTTTCAAAAAGTGAAAATTTTTTTTATTTTTTCTGCTATTGTTTATAGTTTAAAAGTTGGGTCAAGGATCTATTGAACGCAATCGACCGATTTTGCTTACTCACGGTTTTAAATTCACTTTTTAATTTCAGTTCGCTATCTCTTTTTGTTTTTGAGTAATTGTGATAACGGACGGACAACCGGAAATGGACTAATTAGGTGTTTCCATGAAAACCTATTCCAAAAATTTGTTTGTGCGGTCAAAATTTCTTTTACATACTTTAGACTTCAATTATAGTACTCTGCCATATTATGTATGTCGAGTATAAAAACCACCGTTACACGTATGAAACAAGTTTCACTCAGCCTGTCGGAATAAATGAGGAGCTAGAATATTCAACGGCTCTAGAAATTGACTAAGCCCCTCTCTAGTTCTAATATGATTCAAAGATAAACACCACATGTGTCAATGCTTAGTTAGCGGTAAAAGGTGAATTAGCAAAAAAAATACAAATTTACTCTTAATTATAATCATTAAATTACCTTGTTAGAATAAAAAAATGGGCTCTTATTATTTTATAAAATTTTAATCAACCTTAATTTAAATTTTTTCAAAGTTTTAACGAAATTTAATATACCCTCATACATTCCAGATATATGCAGTGTATTAAAAAACATGTAATAAAAATTGAACATGATTTTTGAAATGTGTAAGAATATATTTATTATGTTTTTTTTTTTTTTTGTTTGTTTTAAACAAGCAACAAAAAAGACATAAATGTGCAGCAATAATCTATATATAATATAAACAAAGCACTATTAAAATGCGTGACTTAGCTAAGAAATCTTATAGTTGCCTCAGCATAAGTAAGTTATACACACACATATATATATATTTTATACGGAACTGTCTCTATGACCGCCGCCGGCAACGAATATTTTCAACTAATAATGCCGGCCCCGGTAAAATTAATTTTAGAATATAATTGCTGGTGCCGATCATTTTATTAGTAAACCGCAGTTGATAATTATCTGTTATCTGTGATAGTAATGACTGATCTATAACCGTTGTGATTTTTAACCTATTTATTTGATTCTTCTTTAATATTATCAACTATTCACAAAAATAAAATAGTTTAAAAAAACTAAAAAAACACGCTCTATCTTTATTACTCTCATGCAAAGGATCCGTTCAGATGCGTTCTGCAGCCAACTTCAGAGAGTTACCTACAGACAAACAAACAAACATACGAGTGAAGCTAATAAAAGCGTGTTAATAATCATTCTCCAACATCAAATTTAAAATCGGATAAAAATTTAACATTTTGGAGAATTAGTAAAAAAACTATAAATTTATAATAAAAATACTTTTAATAAATTAAAATAATAACATTTATTGATTTAAATAATTATCACCTTAAAGTACTCTATCTTGTATTATAATAAAACATCAATGGTAAAATTAATTTTAGTATTCTGTGCTATAAATACAGATTACTATATATTTAATGTCTCTATTATAATATGTTATTTTTGATAAAACTAAAGAAAATGCTGTAAAAATTTGCATACCAAATTAAGTATTTAGATCAGCAATATCCATAGTATGGCAGTTGATCCGAATAAATGTAATATTAAATTAAATTTTTAACTATCAATGAATTCTTTTTTGAGTTTCCGATTTCTTGTTATCTATTATATAATATTCTTTGAAAATATTTTTCTTGTAAACATCCAATTTTTCTATAAACTTATCATCATTAATATTTTCTCAATATTAATTATCAAATATTTTATCAAAAACTATTCAAATAATTATGAGTTAACAAATAAACGATACGTACCATTAACATTAAATCACGGTTGATTGTATACATAAATCAAATACCTTGAAAAAATAGCTACTTGCCTATTATTAATAAAACGAACGACGTCGGCTATTGTATCGAAAGTTAATTTTGCCGTTGCCGGTATTATTCGTGGAAAATAAATTAATTGCAAGCGCCGGCTACGGAGACAGTTCCATTTTATACACATATATATAACGAACGAGGTGGTTGGGTGATTGTAACATCTGATATATAAAAATAATGCAAAAAAGTATTTAATAATATAGTTCTAGTTTAAATTATGATACTAGACTGCCATAGCTAATTTTTAAAAAAAATGGGATTAGACAATATTTTAGTATATCTTCAATGAACGCGTCTTTACGTCACGAACATAGATCTGAAGTTATTTTTTAAATATTTTAAGAAATAAGCAAGATATGGACAATCAAAATTTCTAATTAAACAAAGAGGGAAATACTTACGTATGACGTCAACTTTTAGTATCTCATTCAAGAAAGAGGTAGAAAAGAAATTAATTTCTGATAGCTTATAATTTTCTTATTTTTGAATCAACTTTTAATCCTTTTTGGAATTTTATTATGGAATTGATGTGAAATAAACATTTAGAATCCGACCGTTCCCTTATTGGATCTTCCTGGCTATTTGTTTGTTGAATCAAGCAAACAGTCATGAAATCAAAGCTGAAAATAATCACATTCCATTTGAGAAGCTCTATAATATGATAATACACGAAAATAATGAAAGTCTACATAAATATCCTGATTCGATGAAACTTTTCTCCTAAAGCCTTTATTTGCGACTCATTTTGTTTTGTTAACTTTATTATTTGACATACATAAGTTAGATAATAACGATACCCAATCAGCCAATTTTCATCCATCTGCATTCAATATGGCTCATAAGCGAAAAGATATTGCGAACTGAAATTCTGATGGCATTTTCAAGACCTTAAAAGTTAATTTTTCAATTGAAATTATTTGCAAGCCATATAATTCTCGATAAATTTAGTGTCATACGACCAGAGTTTTCAGAAAATTTTCAGAATTTATAACATTTCGTACGACCACCGATTTCAGAATACAGCGCGAAAAATAGGAACAGTTGAGTCGAAAAATAGGAACAGTGGAGTGCTGATGCACTCCAGTAAATCCAAGAATCCCTGATTAGACCCACTTACTATAACCTACTCAATAAATTAAAGTTTATGGAAACCAATTTATAAAAATTATTCAAATAAAATAAAACGCGTCCATTCTCTATATTCTATTTTACATATATCAAAGAAAAATCAAAAAGGAAAATTGATTGGATGTACAGAAAAACCTCAATTGCAATAGATTCAGAAGATATACGTTTAAAGACAGAGGTTTAAAGGGAGTTGATCTACAACTGTTAGTAGCATGCAACCCAGTGCTTGTAAAAGAGATTTTGTAAAAAGACCACATTTCTAAATGTAACATCAAATTTTGATTTTTGAATCAGAATATTAATATTTTGTATATCAAATTTCATAACATTTGGATAAGTCCATATTTTGAGTTATTTGTGCTGGGAAATTGAAAAAAATGCAATCTATATATAATGTTATTTTAGCTGTTTAGGAGTTCACTCCTTTTTATCTGAACAACAGCTATTGATAAACCGCCTTAAGTGAAATTAAACGAAAAAATTTTGTGTTGCTTCTCCAAAATTGACCTCCACAATAAATATCTCAACAAATCATAATATCTGTACAATACTGATTATAATTTTCTAGTACAATCCCATAAATTCTTCAATTCAGATAAAATGTATGTGCATTCTTCATTCATGAAGATAATAATAGAACTTCTCACATATAGAGAGATAGTCAGTCTTATTTTAATGCCATTTATTTAACAACAGCAAAAAAAAAAAGAATAGTGAAGGAGGCATTGATTAAAAAGAGATACATATATATTATATCATACAAATAAAGTCTTTGTATTGCATTTTATTATATAATGTATATTTTGTGGTTGTATGTTGTATATATTGTATTTATTTTTTTCTATATATTCGTCATGATGCAGTCGGATATTATCCATGCGTGAAATAGCAACAATAAGTATATAAGAAGAGAATCACTACCATAGTTTGGTTGGTCATGCTGACTCCTCCACGTTTACATAAATGAAATCATCCATCTTGGAAATTAGACACCAATTTGTACAATATTAGTCATACCTAGGGAAAAAAACTAGTGAATAGGACAATTAATAGTGTTTATTGTTTAGACACTCGCCATATGATTGAGTGATTAATGTTTGAACAATTTTGAATCATTCAGATTCATAAAATACTATAAATATCCAGTCTTTATACAAATCACCATATATATTACAATCTGTATGAACTATAAGCTTAATTTGAGCTGAAATTGTAGCAGACCTAAGCATTTTACGATAAATGTTTCAAGCAAAAGTTATTTGTTTTAAAAAACAAAAATTTTTTATGGTTTAAAAGTTGAGTCCTGGATTAGACCCAAAAGTTGATGTTGCTCATTCATGAATTTAAATTCGGTCTTCCAAAATACGTCACCAAAACATGACAGGCAAACTTCCGGCGCAAATGGACTAATTAAGTGATTCTATGAGCATCTATATCCGAGTTTTGTTTGTGTTGTCAATATTTTATAGCGTTACAAACTTTAGACTAAAATTTGTATATTCTGATTCCCTGGTAAAATAAATGCATTTATTACGATTATTTACGAATTGTTTTTTCTATGATAGTGCTACGTAATAATAATAATATTCATCAACGATAATGTCAATCATTTATTATTAAACGATAATGTCAATAATTTACAATTTCAGATCATAGTGATAAACTACTTCCCTATGGTTCCCAATGGTTTCTTTTTCCGAAAACCGTGACATTTCAAAATGAAAACCTCTTTTTACCAATAAAAGACTTTGGGCTATAGCTTTGCACTGTTTTCATAAAGACAACCTTGCAATGATTTATTAAAAATGTAACTAATAATAAAAGCTGTTTTGACATTTAAATAAAGTGCTTATAATAATTTTCAAATCCAGCTCTATACATAAATTTATTATTAATGAATAAATTTTCGTAATAGCACAGTAATTTACTAGTATAGAGAGTTGACCAGATAGTAAATTCCTTGAGGTTAAATCAAAAGTAATGTTATGAACTCCTAATAAAACATCGTCATATTCTTCTTAATATCTACCACTTTAGACTTTCTTCGGTACCTACCATTTATCTACATTACCCAATCTTGGATATAAATGACAAAAAAAAACTTCCAAATTATTTCCGCGGCTAGTATTTCATGCTGCATTATTTTCATTTTCCTTTCTTTTAAAATTTAAAATCGTAAGACTATGGTTTCTGACTCAATGTTCCCCTATTAGATATCAATTTTTCCGACAATGGAGTTGGGCCAATCCCAAAACATATTAACGCTAACTTAACATATTTATGAAAAAACTGGTAACAATTTTAATGTGTTCATATTAGAATCAATGAAATAAAAAATGATCAATTCAATTTCGGTGTTTGATTATATATTGTAAACTTATAATACCCGGACATAACATTACTTCAAACATAATTAAAAATAATGTGCTTTGTAGTTTTGCTATAATAATAGTGAAACGTCAATTTTATGTTATGATGTACCTTGCAATTTTTTATAAAAAGATAAAAATAACTGCGTTTTTTATTTTCAAAGTCAATTTTTATCTTTACCATTAAACAAAAATCCATTTAACCAGATTAGTTTTTGTCGAATAAAAATTTAACTAAAATGCGCACAGTATTCTAATATTTATGTGAGATATTTTTCTAATATTTTATTGAAAATTTGATTCATTTTTCAACTTATTTCACACATCAGGTATGGAAAAACTGTATACATATATTGTGTAGCACAGTTTCTGAATTGTTAAGATCGCTAGCCCAGAAAATCAGATATTGTGAGCTTAAACCCAATGCAGGGTTACTTTTCTCTGTATATAGCTTTTGAAGTCATATCAATAAGTCTGTCTTAGTTAAAAATAAGTTCAAAGTAAAATATAATACAAGATATGAATGAATTAACTATGGATAGTTCATACCGAAATTTTTAGATAATTGTAACCGAAAACTTGGTGTTGTAGGTTTGAAGCCCATTGGATAATACCAAAAAACGTTTATTCATGCTGTCAATGTATTTTCAAAATGATATTGGCTTAAACTCATAATAAATGCCAAAACACTTTTAATGTACTCAATTACGAACTAACAATATATTAAAAATATAAGCTTGTCTAATGCGCCCCGGATAAAGTATTTAATATTAATAAATGCAGTTGAATGTGGAGTTTTAATTGAGCTCAGGAATAACGAAAACTGAGACGAATTATTTTAGGCTAAAAAATTACGAAAATTCGCCAAAATGTCTAGACAAGATTATATTTTCAAAGAAGCGTGTAACTCATCGATTAACTTAAGGTGAAAGGTAAATCACCTTTCATGAAACTGGCACCAAATAAATTGGTGCACCCGAAGTGAAAATACGTAATGTTAATTTTATGTAATAAAAATAAATCTAGACATAGATTAGAATTCGAAATTTGAGCCTTCATTTTATACTATCAAACTTTACCGTACATGTTTCTACTGAAATTTCTCTTTGATATTTCTAAAAATTTTGCAAAAAGCAACGGTGTAGATCCAACATAGTTTTGTTCTTCAAAAGAAAATAAATAATCGATTGTTATAATTCAAAAACAACATAAAAATCACATGTAAAAATGGTACTAACTAAAAGAAATTATTTACCAAAGATCTATGTCAAAGATTTTTGCGCTAGTCTAAACTCGACCTTATATTCAATAATATGTAAAACAATCATTAATTAAAAAATCCATTCTTTGTTACAATTTAAATGTTAATTTAAAAAATATACAAACGAAGTTTAAGGGGGTATTCTATTATAAAGATATTTTACTTATTTTAAATAATTTGTTTTTTACGTTGGATAAGCAATTAAATTCGTTACTTTATTTTTGGCTCAATGCCTACCTTCCATCGAGTGTCAAAAATTTAACGTGGTTATTGATTTTCCCAGCACATAACGATTTTATCGTAGGGACTCTCCTCCATTAGTAGAGCCGGTAAATGTTAACCAATTGAACCCCCTCCTGTCAGTTTCTAAAATCTAAATTTTATAATTAAACAGTTTGGTTATCATCAATAGAATTACAATTAACAGTTGAATTCATCAATCTTATAACAATATTTTGTCATGGTTACTTACATTTCAATTTCAAATTTTCTAAATGTCAAAACTATTTCTGCATTTTTTGCAACTAATTTTATTAAAGATGATTTTCATATTTAATGTTTATTCCTTTTTAACACGCTTTTATTAGCTTCACTCGTATGTTTGTTTGTCTGTAGGTAACTCTCTGAAGTTGGCTGCAGAACGCATCTGAACGGATCCTTTGCATGAGAGTAATAAAGATAGAGCTAGTGCGCGAACTACGCATGCATGCGTGTTTTTTTAGTTTTTTTAAACTATTATATTATTATTGTATTCAGTTAACAGGAAATTAATGTAGGGTAAACTGTCCAACAGTGAACCAATTTTTACTTGTATCAATATTACTTCCGATAACTATTCCTTAAAAAACATACTCTATTGAATATTACCCACTTTTGTAAGTTATTTGCATTTTTTTGAACCACCGCCCAGTAGACAAGAAACCACGGTATAAATTTAACTTAAAAAATACATTTTCTTAGCTCTTTAGACAACAAACCTAAAGTGCCTGGTGGACATTATCATGTAATTTTTGAAGTGTGCTAGGAAAACACGTCAACAGAAAAATGTGATTTTCCACTGGTCCAAAATCTTGAGATCATTTGACTTTAGATGCCTAGAAACTAATTTGTTACACTGTTTTCTTGTAAAGTCATGAGATAGAATTGTTCAATTCTTTCAAATTTACGAGTGATTCTGCAACAAACTAAACGCTAATATAACCTTAGTTTAAATTGACATAAGGATTTTATCTCATGTTGAGGATATCTTATCTTCTATAACTTTAATAAGCTGGAGACCTTGCTCATTTAACTTGTTCATTTAAATATCGAGGCTGTTTTTAAAGTTATATGTTTTTTGGCGCGTTTGAATGAGAGTGAATTGGTGGGTTGCGCGCGCACGATCCCATAAAAACGACATGATGAAATTGGCTTCAGAATAGAATTAATATTTCTTTTAATGACTAAGTTAACTTATAGGTATGGAAATTGAATATACAATACTTCTTACTGTATTTTTGTTGTCCACCTCATCACAGTAATAAAGTTCTTTTCTCAAAATACCCAATAACAAACAACACAAATGACACTTCAAATGGTAGAGAGTTTATTAGGAACTCATAACATATTTAGACCCATTGAAAAATCATATTCTCCTGATACAAATAGTCATAGTTTATTAGGAACTCATTATTTATTTATAGATATTATTTTATAATGACGCCAAAGAAGTATGTATATCATCTGACGCGTGTACACGCACCCATTTTGTTTTTAACTTGGTTAAATGCCTATATTAAATGTTTAACATACCCGAGTTTGCGGCAGGAACTGTAACAAAGATTTTGAGAAACATTTATTTTAGTTTTGTACCTTCGGCAGGTTAAATATATGCCTACTTTGATCTTTTGTAAATATATACACAATTTTTTGGTACTTTTTAATAGATGTTTAAGCTACTGAAGATGATTGTATAAATAATGGAAACCAGTATATTATTATATTATATGTAAAATTTTATTGAGGGTCCTTGAGTGTTAAAAAGGTTCATTTAAACTTCTTTTTAAAATAAATTTACGCATTTCACAGTGGCGCATACCACCTTAAAATAAATTATTTAAAAGTGCATTTACTTGTTGATTTCATTACTAGAGGCAATATCACGATTAGAAATTAAATTTAAGAAACAAATCTTTCTAAAAAACTAAAAACACACACATATTGTAAGCTGATATCTCATATCAGTTCGTTGTGATGAAGATGAGAAACGACCTTTTTAGATGCACCTTATGGATAAAAGTAGATAGAAATGAAATAAAAAACATGTAGTCATGATATTATTATTATTATACTTTTGCATGAATACAAAATATATATTTTATGTGAACTTCTTTTAAGGTCTTTCGTTATTCAATTGTATTTGTTCAACATTTCAGAACGCATCATGTATATAAACATTTTATATAATCAATCACAAAACATAGCAAAACTATGGATGAATATTACTTTCAGAAGCAACATCAATAACTGTCTGAAGATTTAAAATTAATATATATCTATATAATAAACGAAAACTTTGTTGGTAAATTGGCCGAACGGAAGGGTATGAAATTTTGCACTCTTAAAGTTTATATAGAGAAGGAGGGCTTCATTTCGCAAAGTGTTATCGCAGACCATCCACCCATTTGACTGACTGGAAAAAAGAAACGCACACATTTCAACCTTCCATATGCCTGCCAAGTATTCTATCTTTAAAGGCACATTTATGTGTACGTCTTCTAAAGATTCTTTAAAATCGATTCAGCTGTTTTCAAACAAAGAGAGGAGTAAAAGTTAGCCAAAATCACTGGCATAAACATTCTATTTATGCGTGTGATGTTTCATCAAATCTGGCTCAAATGTTTTTAAACAAAGTTTATTTTCTATTCCAAAGAATTATATTTTAAATAATTTTTTATTAGCAAAAGTTTTCATGATTTGGATACACTTTATTCCTTTATATTATTATTATTATAAGTCACTTTTCAGCTTTTTCAACTACTAAAGTTATATAGTGACTACAGTGAGTATATATTCAATCTATACAACAACATTACACAGCAATTCTAGATGTTCATCCATCCAGGTTCTGACTATGTCGGGGGTTTCAAGTTTTATTTCAATGGAGAAGATGAAAATATTTTATATTTATGAACAAAAATTGATTTGTTCCCAATGTTTGGCAATATATAAATTTAAATTGTTTTAAAAAATTAAAATAAAACTTTTTTAATCTTTAAAAATAATGAAAACTTAAAAATTAATGAAACATTTTTAAAGGTTAAAATAATTCCAAAAAAGTAGAAATTCATAATTTATAATATTTCAAGATTTTTACCGTCAAAGTATAGAATTAAAATATTTTATTTTCAACGATAGAATATATATAAATTTTTATTTTCGAGATGAGACGGTAATAAAACATGAGAAAGTTAATAATACGGTCAAAGTTACCAAGTTACGAAGCAGTAAACGACAATTATGTTTACTCATTTATAATAATTACTTCATTATAATTTTTTTTGTTCTCATACGTAATCATTACGATTGGTTTTTTGAAAAATAAAAATGATTAAATACGATTACCAACTGCTTTTTTAAAATTTATGAGTTGCAATTTGCAGATAAATTATTTGCAACAGGAAAGGAAAATTTTTTTCTAAATATCACTCACTACAGATGTATATAATTTATAGTTAAAATCATTTGTTATGGTTTGTGCTAAATAATACTTTTTGCTGAGAGATGTTATTCATGATAACGTCTTAATGAGTTTAAAACTTTTGCAAGAAATGGTCCTTTTGTCCATGTTAGTACCATTTTGTCTAACATGCGACAAAATATTTTCCATAAAGATTTAAAATTTAAACTCCTTATATTCACAGAATTTGTAATAAGTGTTGGATTTTACGGATAACATAGCACTGGTGACTAGAAGCAGAAGAAATCTAAAAGAAATTTTCCAAAAATATCGAGGAGTCTAAAATGATTGGCCTGATAATCAGCTAGGACAAAATCGTATATATGCCTACTATGAAAGTGCGTTTAACTCACCTCGTATACAGAGCGGGTAAGGTTGAAACCGTAATTTAGTTCGTTTGCGGGTTCGTAGATTAACAAACTTTCAAGACAGATAGATCTTTTTACTTCTAGACTCTCATTCGCCCTGTTCTGACATATCCTTCTGAAACTTAAACCATGCTCATGAGTGAAGAATCTATTTTCAGTACCTACTTTTGAACACAAAATCTTGGGAAATGTCTTCGGAGGAATTCAGTAAAACTGGCGTAGAAGATGCAGCTATGAATTAGACCGCATATTAAAATGAGCCACATGTGATTTATTATATATAAATAGCTCGGCTTAATTGGTTTGGGTACGCTTTTCCTATAAATAACGGTAAAGTCTTTTAATTCTTTTCTTCCAACCAGTCCAATGCGCAGTCGAAAAAAAAGAAGTGGGAATCCTAAACCAAATTCTCCACCATTTCAGTAAGATTGCCTTAAAAATCCCTACACATTATTCACAAATACTAGAATCGTGATGGATCAGCAAAGCAAAAAAATGCAGCCATTTATAGCAAAAGGTAGTCTAGTGAACTCTAGTGAATAGATGTCAGTGGAGAATAACACTGAAGGAAAACTGTTTGATCCTCAAAACTAGGAATTAGAGGAATTTTAATGCTAATAGAGGTCGCTGAAATCATCTAGTTTAGGAAGCTCTAGGTTGTTGTTGCATGCAAGAAGATGGTGAATTATTTCTCCAGTAAATTGATGCAATGTAGAAAGACTGTTTGAACCAGGCATTGATGGTGGTCGAAACCATCTAATTCAAGAAGCTCTTGGTTGTCTTTCCATGCACGTTGACGGTGAATTATTTCTTGTTTTCAGAATAAACAACATCCGTGGCTTAAGGGTTGATAACAACGTATTATAAGGTGGCATCAAATTAAATAGATCAACTTATACATTTTATATATTTAAAAATTGCACATACGAGAATCGTCTCTCTATCTTACATCATACTAAAAAAAGAAGTACTCACTATCTGTACACACAAAATGCAATAATCATGATATGATCGCGTCGCCGTAACTTGTAAATACAAAACCACCATCCTCTTGCTTATGCTTACGCTAACCAAAAAAACCTGCTACATCTCAAACCATACACCACACCACGATAGCATTGGAATCACGATGATGACGATGATGTTACACTTTTTCTTCTGTATGTAACACAAAAAAAAAACCACGTTATAGTAAATAAGAACTGCATATGTATGTCGTTGCATTCACATCGTCGAAACACATTCCCATAGGTTCAATATTTGTTCACATTCTCAACGTTTGATACAGATATATGTTACCTAGAAAATATAATCAGATTTTGTACATTTACTTACTACTACCATAGTACAGTGGGTATAATCGAAAATAATATTTGTAAAATTGTTTGAAAACCATAAGACAACGTGAAGATGAATTGCAATAGATTTTAAAATTTGCGTACATTTTTATACTCAGCATAAATAAAATGACAGAGTGTATTAATTTTTATCTAATGTTTGTAACGCTACAAAATATTGACCGCACAAATATAAATTTGGTATGGGTGTCCATAGAATCACTTAATTAGTGTATTTCCGTATGTCCATCCATTCGTCCTCCGTACGTCATCACGATAACTCAAAAACAAAAAGAGATAGCAAGTTGAAATTTTGATGACGTATTCTAGACATAAAAAGTAATTTAAAGTTCGTGAATGGATAAAATTGGTTAATTTGGTATAACCGATTCATGACCCAACTTTTAAACCATAAAAGGTTGTAGAAAAATCATTCAAAAACATGTTTGTTTTTTTTTAAATAAAAAACTATTGTTCGTAATATGTATGGAATAGCCACAATTTAAGCTCTAATTTAGCTGATTAACTTGAATATTATTATATATTTTTTTGACTGTATAGGCTGAATATTTAGAGTATTTTATGAATGCTAAAGATTGAGGATACCTCAAATATTGATACTCAACGATATGCCAAGTACCAAAACAATTAACTCTTTTAGTTATTATCTTCACTTGTTTAGTAGATAAAATCCAGTGTAAAATAAAAGAACTTCTGTCCTAAATTCACAAGCGATAAAATTGGAACTTTAAGACAAGGAAACAAATAAAGAATTTCAGTAATAGGATAACTGTAGGGTTTATTTCTGATGATATTGCTATCAAGTTTAAAATTATTATGAATTTTATTACACTCATCCAGTCATACCTTACATACCTTATACTAATCCAGACTCCGGGTTTGAATTTTCGATAGGAGAGGCTGATGGTATTTGATGTATAAAATAAATATAATAGTTTTTTTCTGATCAATATAAATTTTATCAGATATATTTCTCAAAAAATAAAATAGTGAAAATAATGTATTGTTTATATAATCAACACGATTGGTATGATGCGTTTACGCAGGCGAGATCACACACATACTTACCCTATAATAAGCATTGTATAATGCCTTCTATCTAATGTTCTCGCACGTTAATTCCTATAGACACTTTTATCTCATTCTCTCACACGTTATATTCTATGGATGTATGGATGTCCCTTTTTACTGTCGCTTTTTCGTTTCTATGGATGTATGGATGTCTCTTTTTACTGTCGCTTTTTCGTTTCATCGAGTTGGAAATGACAACGATTGAAAAGAAGTTTTACTTCAAAAAACCGTAGAGTAATCTTCATTATTAATCTTATAATCGTAATCTTAATTATTTCGTACATTAACACGATTATCAAAACTTTTCTTTGCGAAGGATGAATGAAAATTTCTTCTAAAACAAAGATTCCTCATCTTTTAATATAAATATTTCATTTCAAGTTCAAATATTTGCATACACAACGTTTTTGGTACATCGGGAAATATAAATCGAGCATTGATAAAATAGACCTTTATATAATAGTGATATTGTGGAAAACGGGGAAAATAACTTAAATAATTGACTAAATTGAAAAATTTTTATTTTTATTTAATACTGGTCAAAAAATATTAAAAAGAATGCAAAAATAAAAATAAATAATAAAAATTAAAAATTAAAACATCAAAACAGACTTACTTACTTTCAGATCTAAATTATTAATATCCCAATTACAGGCGATAAGATTACTCTATTTGGTAGAAATTTATAATTTGAGCACTTGAAAAATAATTTGCATGATTGGTTGAAATGTTATGAAATCATTGTGTACAAAAATCTCTTGATACTGTGCGAAATTACAGAGTTAGAATTCTGCTAGCGCTTGAAAACTTACCATATTATAAACCTCAAAGCTTCTGTATCGTATACACTGATAACCACTGAGTATTAGATGAACAATTTTTCAACAAATATGTATAATATTTTCTTATTTTCAAGTTTACTCTGGTTGGTACAAAATATAATTGAATTTTGTTTTTATAATCAGTATTCAAAGTCTAATTTAACATGTTTTGTTTTTCCTATTATGATAATTTCTTGGAATTTGTAACTAAAACATTGTAGAGAAGTGGAGCTAATAACTAGAAGCATTAACTGTTTAAATACTCATATGATTCAATATCATTTTTTGAACTATTTTTAAGAATTGAAGAAACTATCATTTATAATTTTTCTTGTATCACAGTCATGGACCCAATGGATCGATTTTGCTCTTTCGCAAACTTTTTAGGTCTAGAATAAGATATCAAAATTTCAGCTCGCTTTGTCTTTTCGTTTTATTAATGACCGACGGAAGGGCAGACAGTCAAAAGAAACTGAACTAATAAGGTATTCAATGTCTGTTTGTGATATTCTGTAATTGATTTGAAATTAACTTGTACATTTAGAAATTTTAAACATACTTCAGAATTCAGAAGCCTTGTAAAACTTTATTGTATCTTTTAATCCAACGATTACGCTATATTTTCTATATTTTGATACAAACGTATTTTAGTTTTGAATAAAAATATTTAAAATATAAATAAAATTTCCATTGTATGACACTTAGAACCCTACAAATTAATTTATTTTCCCTTCATAAAGATTTCTAAAAAATTCTAAACTTCATCAAAATTTTTCCTGACAATTTGACATTTTAAATAGTACTTTTTTAAACAAATATGGTAGTCAGTAACTTTACATTTCTAGTTATCCACCCTGCTGTGTGCAAAACAGTGAATATTTAATTAAATTATTATTTATAAATTAATTAACACGTATTTATAAATATTTGCATTAAATGTATTTAATAAACAAATATGATAGTTATCAATAAATATTTATTTTCAATATTTTAAATGTTAATTAAATCTCAATTAAATATTAAATCTTAGTTCGCTTATATACAATTTTATTTATCTCAAAAAAAAGATTGCAATTTTACTAAAGTAAAAAGTTTAAATGTCTATAATAAGAATTCGACTAATTTGACTTCATTATGAATAATTTCGTAGATCAATATTAGCCTAGAAAACGTTAACCCCCAGATTTTTTGAAAAATTAATTTTTATTTTTACACCCTAGTTTTTATTTTTACAAATTTTCGAACAAAATAAATTTAACTCAAACATCATTTTTTGTTCCGTGCAAATTTTTTATTGCACTCAATGATTTGCTTATGAAAATACATTGCGCAAAATGCATGAGCGTGTATATCTATTTAATGAAGGAAAATGTGTTTTGACAAAATTGTCATTATTGTCATTTTAATCAAAAAAGAAAATATCGGGCACGATTTTTCGTTCTTAATTGGTAATTTTAAAAGCAGCATATTCACAACTTTAGGTAATGTATTGCAAAAAGGACAAAATATGTCGTAAATTTATTTCAATTTTACGCAACGAATTACTATGTTAATAATTCGTTTTCAATAAGCACAGTTAATACAATTTTGCCGATTAATCTTTAAAGCTGTGACGCCTGTGTCTGGAGTAAAACAATTTAGAGGAAGGCGATTAAAAAAAGATTAAAAATTTGAAATTAATTCTATACTAAATAGACCAGGGTCGATAATTTTTGAAACCAAACAAAAATTATAGTTGGATGAAACCCATTGAAAACGGAAGAGAATGAAACGAAAATGAAAGGAAAAATAATTTACGGATGATCCAAGCTCGGGAAATGGAAGTAGTGAGATTTTAAGGGTAAAACACGGTTTATCTCGATTTACAACAAAACTACAAGCCCAATAGAAAAAAATTAATAGACATAGTTATAGTTAATAAAAAGATCTACAACTTTTGTAATCACATAACCGTTTTTTCACATAAACCGTGTTTCACCCTTAAAAATCACCCCCGACCACTTCTCGTTCTCAGATCGCCCGTAAATTATTTTTTCTTTCATTTTTGTTTTATTCTCTTCCGTTTCCAATGGGTTTCATCCAATGTAATTTTTTTACAATTTTTACCATTTATAAAGGCTTCTATCCTGGTTTAAAATTTTATATATAAAAACAAATTCAATTAATCATTATTAATTATGGTAGCATTTGATAAAATCTATATCTTTTAATTATTTTTATAGACTTTTATGCGCACCCAATATATTTAATATAAAATAACTTAATATACATAACATAATTAAATATCTAAAAACACGATATGAAGTACTTGTATTACATAGAAATTATCACTAATAAAATTATAATCAATTAAATAATATAATTACAGATGGATGATGATAATATTTTAATTCTGTTAAAAAAAATGTAATTTTTTTTTTTAATTGTAAAAGATTTATTAAATAAATAAAAAAATACATGAAAGTAATTTATTGTATTTGAAAATTTTATTTTACATTTATACAATATTTTTATATGAAAAAAATATTAATGGCTTTTTTATTTTATTCAATCAAATTTTAAATATTTATATATTTGTTTTTCAAAAAATATACATATTATTTCACATTGAATTTGATTGGCCTGTGATTCACTATTTATCAATATATCAACTTTTATAAAAATATTTAAAAAAAAAACGCTGGAAATAATTTCTTTGGGCCATTTTCCTTTGGAAGTCGACGTCAATAAATCCATTAACGCCGGCATCGAAAGATAATTTATCACAACGAAAATGTTTTTATATAAATGATTATTTTATAGTTTTTATATGAAAATGATATTTTACTTTTTACGGTTTTAATCCCCCCTTCCCATAAGAGCTGAAATTATTTTTCAAATTTATCGAATAAAATGATTCATCCAATTCAGACTACTTCATAATTAGCTATGCGTGGTTGCAGATTGTGGTTGAAAAACTGTTCAGATCCTGTTTCGAAACCTCTTTCGATTTTGGTTACGAAACCATCATGGCAATTGTATGTGTACTTAATTACGACAAACCTACGTCAAACTGCAGGTGTTTTATATCTAAACTTTCCCTCATTTCAGGTGTCTTGGAATTGGACGAAAAAGATAGAAATTTCAACGAATGTTTAATGATCAGACAATGGTGAAGTTATCGTAGCTCCACAGGTTACAAATTAAACAATACAATCGAGTCGTTTGAAATTGGATAAGCCGGCATTCAAATCGTTTGTTTGATTACCCCCGGGAATATTGTGTATAATTTTGAAAAAGAATCGGAGAGTATTCATAGTGTTTCAACAATTATTTCCTCATTTTAACCTTCGACAGTTTTACTAAGTAACCTTATGGATAGCGTTCTCCATCGGGGTAATGAAAATAAGGATAATTTCATAACCGCGAAGAAAATAATTCCGTATAGAAAAACCTTCTTTACTTTCTTGGAAACATTTTTTCAACATAGATTTATTCAAAAATTTACGTTTTCTTTATAAATGATTTAGAAAATTAAAATTTAGTGTTATAAAATTCAAGAAAAAATAATAGATAAAAAAGTCTAGTACCAGGTTAATATATCGTATAAAAAAAATCAAGGGAAGATAACAATAAACAGTGTTAATTATTTAGAAACTCGACAAATTATTGTTTTTTTTCAAATAAATAAATATTTATTGTATTTGAAGTTTTCTTCTATCTTCTATAGCTTAAAAGTAGGGTCCATTTTCGAACTTAATCACACTTTTTATGTTTAGAATACATCAACAAAATTTTAGCTCCCTATCTCTTTTTGTTTTTGAGTTATCGTAATGACACCTTTCTATAAACACCTATACAAAAATTTTGTTAGTGCTTGGTAGCGTTACAAACTATAGACTAAAATTAATATACTCTGACATATTATATATGTCGAGTATTAAAACCAAGTATTATTTATTGTGGCCAAGACTTGGTTTTATGAAACTGGTACAGTCAGCCTGTCGAAATAAATGAGAAACTAGAATATTCAGCGACCCTAGAAATTGGCTAATTCCCACTCTAGTTTTAATCAGACTCCGAGAAAAATACCACATGCGCCGCTGCTTTGTTAGCGGCACAAGGTGAATGAGAAAAAAAAATTTACTCTTAAATATTATCATTATATTTACAAATTAGTAAAACCAAATCGGATGCTATTACAAAAATTAATATCACTATTAATTTTACAAAAATGACATATTCGTCATGACATAAAGGTTATCAAAATAAAAATTTTCTAAGACACCTTGTCGGATATAATATAATATACGATATATAAATAGATTTAGAAAGCGACAATTTTGGCAAAAGATTGTGATAAACTGGCATTCAACCAAAAATACAAGTGCCTTGACATTGGTTATTTAGTATTTAATGTGTGATAATTTTATAATGAATTATATATTTAATACATTCCTATTTGTAAAAATGTAACAATAAATTTTCAACGTAAATTGTTTTATTGTACAAAAGAATGTTTTTATTTTCATTTTGTTCAATTTAATATTAAGTAATACATTATGATTAAAAATAGTTTTTGAATGCGTATATTCATTTTTGTTTTAATAGAAATTTCTTTTTTATTTGACGTACAGGCTAATTTTTAATACACTACAAATAAATCGTATGATCATATACTAATAACGCGACAAAATCAGTGGTTTCAGCATTTCAGAATTCTTCAATAGTGAGGAGAATACTTTGATGGCAATAGCGAAATTGCAATGCAAAAATTGACTGTTTTATCCATCAAAATGTGAAAGTCAATACCAAACAGTATTCGAAAATTAAATTAAAATTTTTTTTCAAGAACAATTAAGTTGTAAGTTCTTAAAGATTGTTTTCCATCTCTTTTTGGCAAAAAAAGGTTTTATGGGTGATTGTACGATAAACGGTCATTATCTATAGAAAAATCACAAAACTAAAATTTTTGAAAATTAATGTTATTTTTATAACATTTTTATTCTTAATCAACTTATTTGTGCAAACTAATATTATTTATCTTAATTTATGAAGAAAAGTGTATTTAAGTGCCATGGACATCGATAAAACCTTTTTCCTAAAATGGCCCTTATGTATTATCACCACAGCGATGAACAATTATGATGTCATTTATTAAAATCCCGCATTGTGTTTGATTAAGAATTTTGAACGTTCATATTTTGGCTATTTTTTAAGATTTTTAAAACTTGAAATTCATGTTCCTAAAGTAAAGACGCAAAAAAAAAATTGTGCAACTTCCCTATTGCATAATGAATATTGTGAATTGATACATTTTATACATATATAAAAATTAGAATATGATTCAAAACGAGAATTCAATGTAATTAAAGTTTTTTTAAAATAAAACATTTTTTAACTCATGATTTCGGCATCTACTTATATTATTCAATTATTTTATATGCGTATTTTTTATTAATGTATGTGTAAAATAGACAGAATAAGTACTTTTCATAAATTGACAATATAAAAGGGTTATAGCACATTGCCATATATTTTCAAATTGATAAAAAGTCCATTTATAACATTTTGTGTTTCTATTACCAATTTTAAACCATTTGATTCGAAATATCACTTAAAAAACTTCAAATATAATATTTTATTTCAACAATTAACTTTTATTTAAACAAATTAATTTGTTAATTACAAACACGCCCAATATTTCATGAAATTTATGAGTGTGATTTTCAACATGCATATTAACTTCCGTAATATAAATGTTTAAAATGTATAGTCTATGCAGTTATAATATTTTTGTGGAATTTGAGTCATATTCCATTAGAATTTATGGAAGAAAAACAGGTTACAGGAAACATTATATATAACATCCATATTACAAGTAAAATACATTACTTTATACATATTATTTAAAAAAAAAATTGTAGTGTGGAACCCACACAACCTCTATATACAGATAACGTACACCTGAATGTCGATATATATAAAAGGTGCATGTGATAAGACAAATCGAAGAACTTACACTAACGAGGGATGCAAAGAACACATCGATGTTGTAACATGTAAAACATCGATACATAGTTTATTATAGAGTAGAGATATGTCATTATGATATCAATTATATTTTTCATAACGATTAAAAATGAATATGAACTTCGCGTTAAGTAATTTTTCTCAGTAAATGCGTTACGTCCATTTTTATTCTTTGTAAATTTTCAATTAATAGAAATTTAAATTAAATGTTTTATTTCAATTAAATAGCCCCTTCTCCTCACAACAATACGCCAACCAGTAGCTTTTTCTAAAAAGGTATAATTTTATCTATAAAAACATCATAAAAATCATGTCTGTTGTATGGACGTCCCACTTAAATATTAAAAAAGAAAAATGAATTAATTTTTTTTATATTGAACTCTAATTATTTTTTTTTACCCTTTGTGTACGGAATCCTAAAAATTCAATATTTTTCATTTGATAGAATTATTATTTATTATCGTTTAATAGGGCTACCTACTTTTACTACCTACTAATCGCTTGGTACCGATTTTATAATGATACATTCTCTAGTTACTTGGTATGTTAAATATTATTTGACATCTCATCTTAATTTTTCAAATCAAGAATAATTAATTACCAAATAATATATAAATAAATAAAAATTAAAATAGGCTCCTAGCATCCCGATCAATCACATTGGCACAGCGCCACGGCTTAACGGCTTACTTAAAGTTCATTTATTGAATATATAAATTATTTGTTTTTTTTTTTCTGAAACCGGTAAAATTAAAGCCGATATTAGTATTTTTTGTTGTACCGGTAAAAGCAATACATCATCTGTGAAAATTTCAGCTGTCACGATTCATGAGATACAGTCTGGTGGCAGACGGACAGACATACTGTGGAGTCTTAGTAATAGGGTCCCATTTTATCCTTTAGGTACATGCCAGATACTACAATTTTCTTTCGACCTTATATTTATGATTTTTTTTCTTCCGACCGGGTATCATAATCGATCTAGCTACCTCAGTTATGATACCGAACGATTATACGTAGTATAACAGGTTACAGGTTCGATTCCCGCTGACGAAACTCTACCTCTACTATATGGAAGTAATAAACAGAATGCATAGAAGCATACATCTATATTAGTAGTGAAAATGTCATTTGAAACGTTATATCATGATCGTTTGATGGCGTATGCATACCTATGTATGTCTACGTAACGGAATGGGTACATTTAGTAGAACGTTTTTTTTCCTCCATACTTAGAAACAAACATTGAATGAATTATTGCGTACAATATTAATGATCTCTAAGAAAATTCAGATCAAATAATGAGATATCTATAAATAAATACTTGAAGCAAAAACTTGTTACCCCTTTTTAGGAAAATTGGGCGAACGGAGGAGTATGAAATTTGGCACACTTATATTTTATATAAAGAAAAAATTATATTATTTTTTAAAAAACATTACACACACAATGACACACACATATTTAAGAGGTGTGGATTATTTTACACTTACTACCATACACACGCATACATACTCTTTTTTTATATACTGTTTTGTTTAAAGCACGCATATAAACTGTTTTGTTTAAAGTCAGTGAGACTCACTTTTGAGTGATTATGGTCGAATTTCGATTGCTGTAACGGGACTCTAGTATATCATAAATACTGCAATATTTTCACGCATATTTATTCAAAAGAAAAAGCTATCCAAAAGCCATTTTCATGTTTATATTATGCGTGCTAAATTCCATTACTTTTGGATAATTAATTATTTTTAGTTATTTTTGTACAAAAGCATTATTATTATGCAAATCAATTTCTAATTATATAAAGAAATCATTTTTATGCCCAAATTTGGCAAAGAAATTTGTTTCTATGTTTATGTTTGCTAAATTTAAATGAATGATAATTTTTATCTAAATCAAAGAGAATCAAACTGGTGGCAGCTCAAAGAATTTGATATATTTATTTTTTCGTGGTATTACATATTAGTAGAACTTTGTTTTGTATAGAAGTTAATTTTTCGTGCCATTACAGATTAATTGAACCTTTTTTCGTACAAAAATCATTCCGTATAAATAAAGGCAATATAATTAATAGGGAGTTTCTGCTCTATCGAATCTCCGAGGTATTTTATATGTATAGAAAATGCATGTTGAATAAATGTTAGCTAATAAGGAAAGAAAGATAAATATGCAGACAAGGAATTAAATTTGGAACCTTTTTGGATTTATCCAAACCAATTTGACCCTTGTTTGGAATACAATAATTAAAAAATTTTGAAAACAGTTCACCCTAAAGGCCATCCCTGCAACTTACCGCTAATTCCATACCTCAGCAACTTTTTTTATTTTTTAGCTCTCCAAACAGCTAGCTTTTGAGCCGAATATTTCATTAACGATATCTCTCGAACCAATCAACCGATTTTCACGTTCTTGACGGCGATCCACGCGGTTTTTTGAGATTCAATAATTAATCTCTTTCATCAAAAACGATCCGAAAAGAAATGTCGGAAATATATAAAAAAAAAATTTTTTTTGAAATTTATCGTTCACGTCTGTCGATTGACGTGATTTATCATGATTAAGATTAGTTTTTGAAGTTGATCGATAGAGCCGTTAAAAAGTTATTCCTAAAAAACCACATTGAAAATTAATTATTTTCTTATTTTTTTTGAGATTTTTCAATATCTGCCACTCCGAATTGAGCCAAGCCCTTTCGAATGGGATCGGTCCCAACCGCGATGAAATCGGTCGAGCCGTTCAAAAGTTATTAGCGGTTCACATACTTTCACGCACACACACACACATACACACAAACACACACATACACACAAACACACACACACACAAACAGATAGAGACATAGTGACAACCTCGCAGGGGTAGTCAGGGACGCTTCCTGAAACCTCAAAATGTCGAGATCTGATGAAAACTCGATTTTTGCAAAACGGAGTAAAACCAATAACTTTCTGATTTTTTAAAACCTTTGATTTTCTTAGCGGGAAGCTAAAAACCTTGTAATTTTCAAATACATTCGTAAAATAAAATAACCTGATGTTTTATTTAAATCAAACTTGGTGTGCACTGTACATAGAAGTCATATGAAGTCGATCACTTTTTTTTTCATAAAATATGTATGTATATGAGTGATTCGCGTTTCCTTCCTTCCTATGCCATTTGATTGTATTGAAGGCCATTACTAGTCCGTCTATCTCAATCTGTACTTATACACATTTCCATCGATCCATCCATCCATCCATTTATCCATGCCATTCATCCGTCTGTCCGTCACTCCAATCATTGATTTATTTATTTGGTCTGACCGTTTCATTATTTAGGTTGCATGTACAAGTGCATAAGAGATATATTACGAATACATGTTCATAGTATATGGTTAAATGTATATCCATGTGGAAATGTCTCCGTGACCGGCACCACTATCAAATATTTTCAATGTCGGAGGCGGCAACATAAATATTCGATTATAATTGCCGGTGCTGTTTATTTTATTCGTAACCGGCAGTCACAAACAAACATTCTTCAACATTAAATTTAAAATTGAACAAAAATTTAACATTTTAAAAATTAAATACACTGAAATAATTTTTATTCTCTTCAATATTTACCACTCTTAAAACTCTGTCTTGAATAAAAATGTCTTGTCACAATGTTAAAATTAAATTAGTATTATTTGCTATAAATACAGAGCACTTTATATTTAATATCTCTAATGTAATAATTTTATTTGAAATTTTAAGAAAAGTGCTGAATAAAAAAATACCGGCTTCAACATTAAATTTAAAATTGGACAATTTGAAGAATTATTTAAAACAATAGTAATTTATATGAAAAATACTTTCAATGAATAATGGCATAATAGTAATAAATTATATATAGTAATATTTGCTATAAATACAGAGCACTTTATATTTAATTTCTCTAATATAATAATTTTTTTTTAAACCTAAAAAAGTGCTTCATATCAAATTACCAGCATTTAGAACAGCTATATGCGCTCTTTATTATAAATTTTTTAATTTTGATATTTACTTTTCATATGCGTTGAATTATTCGCCCTCAAAATTCCGAAGCAGATTCCAAATTTTCCAACTGATTCATATTTTTTTGGTTTTATTCATTAAGTATAGATATCAAAAACTATTCAAATTATTATAGGTTAAAAAACAAACATTATGAATTGCCGGCATTTAATAAGATGACCGGCTTGTATATTCAAATATTAATTTTGCCGGCGCCGGTATTATTACTTCAAAATATTCGATGCCGGTGTTGGTCACGGAGACAGTTCCACATCTATATAGATTAGTTTGTGTCAGTTGTCGACGATCTATTTTCTTGTAAAACATTTTCGTGAATCATTTTCTCTGTTCGTTCAAACATACATTTTCTGCTTCCATTGGTGGCTCATCGCTTGTCACTGAGTTTTTATATGTTTCTATATGTATATATATATATATATATATATTATGTATATATATATATATATATATATATATTCGTTTATCGTTTGCCTTTTTCTTCATTTCAAAAATTTTTCTACAATAAATATTTTATATATCATAGACATTATATCCCATATAAAGGTTGTTAAAAAAGTAAGCAAGGCTTTATTTAAGGGTCTTAAAAGGCTTTATAATCATTAATAGGTAATAATGTCATTAAACCCATATCATATGTTACCAAACTTTTAACCGATAATTTGTATAACCGGAAGAATTTGTGAGGAGCATTTTGATAAATGTCTAAGAAAAATGGAAAAGATGATATCGACCCTTATAAGTTAAAACGTTTTTTTATTAATTTAATATCTAATCCGAGATATTAAAAACTTTTTTAGTGCTTTTTGAAGCCAGAATTACCATTGTAATAATTTAACCGGATTCTAGATTATCCAAAAACAATTATAAATTAAATTACCTTTAATTTTCGGTTTCAAATGCAAATTTTATGAAATTATGAAATCAGATATGAAAATTTGTTTTCGATTTTTTGCAAGATTCTTTAGAGGCACCGTTATGAAAAAAAAAATTCGTGAAAATTACAAAAAAATTTAAAAATCCAGGGTTTTCTAGAAAAACGTTGTTAATTTGGACAAAACAAACTCAAAAATAATATCCAATTAACGATTGGGAAAAAAAATTAAGATTAGAAAAGCCTTGCGGGTCCCACTTGACGAACTTCTAAATAAAGAGAATAAAAAAAACAAAAATTTGTTTATTATTACGAATATTGATATTTTTTGCCATTTTTAGACTAGACCGATTTAGATGGTAATTCATTCAGTGATCAGTTACGTAATTATACTTCAAATTAACGTATATCCACATGAAAAGCTTTATTTTTTCTTAGGATAATCGAGGCAAAAAAACGAGCGCGCATACATACGCCCATACAAAAGTATCTCGAATCTATTGTGATACCAAAGTATCTCGAAACGCAAAGGTATGCCAAAATTCTGGATGCTCAAAATCGGTCGCAGTACAAGAACTATTCACTGTAATGTTTAAAAAAAACAGTATTTTTGCCCGCGAATTTAAATGCAACAATCTGTTCGTGGTAATATATAAGTACTTAATATTTCTGAATAGATGGCTTAGTGTCTACTACTAGTTTTAATATATTTTAATTATTTTTATTACAATTTGCAATAACAATTTAACTATGACGTTTATTGGACAACAGACTGTAACAGTAAAAAATAATTATTTTGTTTTATTTAAAAAAAAAAATTTTTAATTAAAAAAAACACTGAAAAGTATGCAAAAAATTTGTTTGATATACATAAAATTATGAAAGTTTATTGTCCTTACAAGTTAACACAAGATGAATTTATTCATAAATAATTTAGTGATTAAAAATCAAAAGTATATTATTTGTCTTTAAATTCTCAGAAATACATAAGAACGCCTACAAAAACTAACTATATCATCCCGATCTTATTCATACAAAAATATACTAAATTGTTTTCTCTTTGACTGCTGTCAAATTTACGAATATTAGACTCTAAAGTCCCTTTCAAAAAAATTACACAGTGTATACATAAACTCAGTATTTATGTATTATCCAAAGCTAAGTCAATGTTTTAAGACATCCTATATATAGAAATATTTTATTGAAAATGCAGTATTTATCAATGTCATTCACAAAAAAAACAAAAAACAGACACACCGAAACACAAACAAACACGAACATTCACGAATGTGATATTATCAGCAGCTTATTTCACTTGTTTTTCAATATAAAAATGATAATAAAAAAATGTCAGGAAAAACCATCGACAAATTTTTGTTATATAGATTTTATTTATTTTCTGTAAAAGAAAAATAAATAAATTCAAAAAAAAAACGGAAACTATTTTATGTGACGCTTTTTTCCAATAGGGATTTTCAAGGTTTGTTCGTGTAGTGTGATCATTTTCGTTGAGACTAGAACTGGAAAAATTTCGAAAGTATCTTAATAAATATATGGAAAATCATGTTTGACAAAATCGAACAGCTAAAAACGGATATTTTTTCTCTACCCTTTCATCTTTATGTTTTCTTTTCCCATACGAAAGAAGTAGATTTAAAAAATCCATTAATTGATCTGTGAGCTGTTGATCGCAAGCAGAAATTTCAAAAACAAAAACACATCTTCCTCAATTTCATCCAAGGAGGAAGAAGTCAAAAGAAAGTATAAAGTTTTCCCATTTCATAAAATCTTCCAAGCTTGCTTAAAAAATTGTTTGATGAGTTTACTTCCACTACAATGAAGTAAATATTCGCATGTGATAATAGTATACATCAAATGTCATCAAAATCGAACAAAGCGTTCGAAATTTACAGAGCACCAAACGTAAATAGCTATATATTCACAAACAAAGTGATAAATTGTCTTGGCAACAAATCAAAGACAATAATAATTATGGAAAGATGCCACTTTCTAGACACAAACCATAGCGATCCAGATTATGTGAGAAATTTTCAAACCCCAAATTATTATGTCAGTTTTATAACGGTATCAGAAATATCAAACTTTCATGTATGAATAATAGGGAAAAAACTTTCATGTAGGACTACTAGAATGTCTAATAGGGAAGATAGAATAAAAAAAAAAAACTTTGCTATTTCACCAATCAAAATGTGAAACTCTGTTCAAAACAGAATAAAATTCGATAAAAAAAATTAAAATTAATTCAAAAACGACTAAGTTAGAAGCTCTTAAAGATTTGTTTCCATCTCTTTCTTGCAAAAAAGTTTTATGGGTGAACAAAATTTTGGAATATTAATTTTTAATGTAATAACAAGGGAAGTGTATATAAGTACCAGGAACATCGATAGGACCTCTTACCGTGAAATGGCCCTAATGTATAATCACTGTATAGATGAACATGTATGACGTCATTTAATGCAAATCTCCATCTTTGTTTAATTAAGAATTTGAACGTCAATATAAAAAATAACTTCAAATTCATGTTCAAAAGACGCTTCAATTGAAGTGAGAAAATCAATTTGTTCATCTATCCTATTATCGTTTATTGCAACAATCCAACAAAGCGGATGCGTAACGGCTCATAAGGCACATATATAAATTATGAAAATTAATGCCGATTATATATATTTTTTTTAAATAATTTAGTGATTATAAAATAAATATGTTATAATATATAAAAAGCTTTGTATTAAATCCAAAAAAAAATAATAATTCAACGATTTCAACAATGTTTATAAACAACGCAATAGAAAATTCTACGTAGTATATTGTTGTAATATATATATATATATTATACGTATAAGGAATAACATATACAAATCACGCACATATTCATAATGAAAATAAGCATGCGCACATTCAGAATGCGTATTTATTTTTGAAAGAGTGTGTTGTGTATATATAGATATATGCTGAAGCGTTCGTTTTGATATTGTTATTGTTAAAATATATTTCACAACTAAATATATATATATAACGTTATTATATTCGTTGCACATGGCGGAAGTGACCGACGACCACCACCACCACGTTATACGTCGTCCGTTCCTACATCGGTTCGTACGTCTCGACGTTCTATGCACACAAAATACACACAGTATGCGCTGACGTCAAAATAAGATGCGCTGACATTAAGTGCAATAACTTGCTGCGCATCATACATGTAAACATTACGGCTTTATTCACATAGATAAACTATTTTACGTAAATTTAAATTCCTTCAGAAAAAAAAGTAAAAACGAAATTAATTCTCATAGAAAATGATCTGGTTCTTGGATAAGTAGGTTTTTTGTTTGAAACCCTTTGAGTTGTCTTTTAGTATACAGATTGATACCTTGCACTTTTATAAATATTTAATAACATAAATTTTAAGAAATATTTAATAAAAGAAATTTTAAGAATATAAATATTTAATAAGCTCCTTTTTAATACTACTTTTGAATGCGACTATGTTGTTAGTAATAAAAGGTCGATAATTATTAAAATTTATCTTCGGTATAAAGCAATGGAAAGGACGTAAGACTAACTCCTCAAAGATTGTATCTCCAAACCCCATCACTGCCAAATTAGATATCATAAAAATACAATAAAATGAAAATAAAATCATAGCGTATCCTGAAAAACACCAAAGTATTTTAAGCAACTTGAAATTTTGATCACTTAAGCTAGTAAATATGACTCACTTTTAAAATCCTAACTACCCAATATAGTTTTGATAATATTTAATAAAAATTATTTCTAAACTGTTATCTTAATAATTCAATCATCTCAATTAATTAATTAGCGAGTAACTATCTAACATTTCATAACATTAGCGTGGGCATAGCAACAGTGATTTATTTGCTTGTTGGGAAAGAGTTAAAATTCTGCTCAGTTTCTCGTTATACTCCAGAATAATAATTCAATGGTTTATTCAAGGAGGTTTTACAGTTTATCTTGTGTAGGATGATTAGTTTCCAAGCTATACTGGGTGTCCGTGAGACGCCACACGTTTTTTTTTTTTTTGCATCAGATAGAGAATAAATTTCTTAGACAAGAAAATTCTTGCCCATTCTTGATCTAAATTACCCATAGGTAATTCGTAATTAATTATAATAACTAACCAATGAACCCAGGTGGATTAGGATAACTCGAATTTTTATAATAATTATTCATAATTTTAATCAGTAATACCTCTCGCTTCACTGCCTCTCTCTCCCGGTTTTGCGCAGTCCCCCCAATCTTCTCCTTTCTTTTAAAGTGCGCTCATAATTGGTTAATTATGGTAATTAATTACTAATAAGCTTATGAGTCAAATCGAAAATCAACAATTAAATGTATGCTGTATCTGATCCAAAAACGAAACGTGTGGTCTTTCCCGGACATTTTTTTTTTGTATACAAAATACAAAATGTTTTACCACGTTATTTTTAGAAAATAGAAAAATCGAAGACCACAAATGTATATGAATATTATAAGCTCTACTCGGAGCGCAAAGTTCTTTCTTATGTACCAAATACTATTAAAGCGGTTACGCACAAAATTTTAAAATTTTTAACACTTTATCATGCGTAAAATTTTGAAATCGTTTGAATCATATCCGATATAACCGATAAATAGAAGAAATAGACATAACATGTAACTCGGTATACGAAACGAAGTTTTAGTACGGTTGCAGTAGACGGCGGTGCAGATCGAGTCAGTGGGGCAAAGAGTAAGGCAGGTCTGGGTCCGGTCGATATGTCTGTCTGGGGGTGGTGGCCTAGACACTGCCGCCTCCACCACCCTTGCGTTATTTGAGAAATATATATGTTTAAATTCGTATATACATACAACACACACTTTATTCATACAATACTATTAATACAGGCCTGTGTAACTATCATAGGACAAACGCACATTAAGATGTTTGGAAAAACTTACTCGTATTAGATTTATTCCTTTTAATTAAAAAAAAATTTTACGGTGATTTTTCGTTGTTTTTTTGTTTAAGCTTCTTTAATTACAATTAGCGTTTTCATATAATTTCCCAAAGCAAGGAAATTGTACAAGAGAGAGATTTTGGTATTGAGTTTTCTTCAGAAACTATTTTAATGCTTCTCAGTTCTTCACACACAAGAAATTTTTAATTGGCGATGGCATAAAGATAAGCCTGAAGGAGAAACCAAAGAAATAAGCAAACACAATGCAGGCAGTGGGATCGAGATTATGAATAACCAGTTCATAGAAAGAGTTCCAAGAGCTCCAATAATTTAGAAGCATTGTATTCGCGACCAATACATAACTTTTCTTTTGGATGCAAAACCTGGAAATTCTTACTATCACAAACTTGAAACTATTTATCGTAATGTTTTCTTAAAAACGTTCTTGATATATACTGACTCGGTATGATCTATGGTATGCTAATAAAGTTTGATTCCCAGAGATAATTTCAGAATCACGCATAATGCACTCATACGACAAAACAGCAATGCCGAGGAAGTCCTTGAATTGAATTCCTTGAATTGATGCAAGACAGCGAATTGAGAGATGTAAATCCTGGGGAAATCAAGTTGATGCCGCAATATCACATCTATTCTCGCTCCTTTTTTGAGACCCTACATCTCCTTCGAGGTCGATGAACATGAAAACCATTAGCCGTAGACTATTGTAATTTTGTTTTAAGCTTTATGCTACGCTATTATCGTGTAGCAAAATTTTGTTTACTTTATTTTCCATGCTCCGTTAATTTGCAGGATTTCGTTCCTTAATTTTAATAGGTTAGTATGTCTACATACAAGTGCCCTCCAATATTCTTCCTCATAATATAGAAAAATGGGAGTAAATGCTACGAAATTGATACTAAGAAGTTTATTTTTTTTTTCTCATTTAAGTATTTATAAAATACAAAATGGCGACTAAAATTTATCGATTGAATGTATATACAAATAACAACCCAAAAACATATATAGAAATACGAATCAAGTCCACCCACTGACAGCATAACTGGTAATACCTTTTATAAATGAAAAGTTTAAAGCTATTTTCACTACCTCATCCTCTAATTCAACTAACCCACTTCCTCATTCGTCTAATATGTACATCCGATCAAAATAGGTATGGATTAGTACTGGATGGAAAGAGTAATTCTCTGGACCATCTAATATTTTATTCTAGTTTTTAACAGTACCCATAGTAATTCTCATTGGATAAATATATCCAATTTGGGCATTATTATTTTATTTTTTTGTAGGCCTGAATTATAAACTAATACATATAACCATGTTAATTTTTATACATTTGTTTAAATACAAGGCTGCCCATTTCAATCGATGGCCCCAAATTCCTCTGTATCTATGCAAGGTACGCAAAAATGGTTCAGACAAAAGTTGTTCACGATAAAAAAGGAAGTCTCTCCATGCAATTTACTTTAACCTTGCGTTAATATTTCATTGTCATTTCAAGGTCAGATTCATTTTTTTAAAAGGAAAGCCCTGTTTTCCCGGATCCCGGATGCAAAAAGAATGGGAAATTTTACAGCCAAAATGATATTTTAAAATTTTTTTGATGACATCACATAAGTCTCAATCAAGGTGTGAAAACGAACGCACCCCATGGTCCCTTCAACCAAAGATCTTCAACACAGCAGCCCTAAAACCTAAGCGGTGGAATTTGGGTCAATCGATTGAAATGGGTTACCTGGTATATTTATCTTTTAGCTCAGAATGACGCCTTACAGATTTTCAAAATTCGTGGAAAAGGGGCTCTTTTTGGAGAAATGCTGTTTATTTTGCCGGTGTTACTTGGTTTCATAAGTTCCTTTATCCAGCTTTCATCTTTGTATTTTTTGGATGTCTAGTTTTCTTGATTGCTTTGTAAATAAACATAGGCTGGGTGTTCATAACCATTATTCCATACCATTTAAAAATATTCTAGATAAAAATTTGTGTGTGGTTTTGTAATGAAGAAGTAAGAAGTTTCTTCCACAAAAAATCTGCAAATTTGGCCATTTTCTTTCTTGGAGCCCGTAAAATTATCGATTTTCCCAACAAGCTTTAAATTGACAGGTATCCGTTTGTTTTCTTGTTTAACATCTTATTTAAGTACGAAGATCACTCAATAACAAATGTAAAAACGTTATCTGCCATGTGTGACCGGCTCAGAGGCCAGGTGACACTAACACCTTCACCCATTTGACTACTTAAACTGGAGGTTACGGGCACGAATCCAAGCAGCATAGAAAGTTAAGTGGTTGGTTGATCACACTGTCGTCGCTTCGATAAGAACGAAGTAATCGGTTACACCAACAATATAATAATAATATAATTGTCACCTTGGGCTAGTAGAAGATTGCGCCTTCAGATGATTAAGTGTTCTAAAACAGGGTACAGAGGCCTAGGTACAAGGAACACTGTTGCGGTTCCCCTCTTAGTATACACTATCTGCCACGTTATAAAATCAGAAATCCGATGCCCGACATCATGAAACAACATTAATAAAAAAACATATGACCGTCAATTTCCACCTGGTGGAGACAATCGAAAAACTTACAGGGTCCGAAAAACAAAAAACGGCCCACTTATCCGAATTCTTGTAGAAGTTGTTATAATAATCATATTTAATCCGTATTTACACAGCATTTAGATTATACCACTGATACACTGTTCAGGTAAGTAAGTGCCCATATGTCATTGCTCTTATTCGAATCAAACCCATATGAATGATTGCAACCAAGGTAGAGCACAGCAAAAGCTAAATTTATATTATGTTGTCATGTATATAAATTGTATATATACTATATGGTGGCCAACATATTCCATCTCCAACAAACAACATTTGATGACGATGTTGAATGTCCCAAATGTACAGATGAAATGGCATTTTAGGTTATGTTACATTTTAGTAATAAACATAACACATCTCTCTATCCCATTCACTATATATTGTTGATGATGTTGTTGTTGTTGTTGTTGTAAATGGGACGTCAGAATAAAACGTCAGGATGTATGTTTGGTTCCGATACGTCATTTCCTACATTACTAATAATATCGCGTTCATATGTCACAATTATATTGTTTTCGCGCGAGTTAAAATGAATTTGTTGAAAAAAATGATTGTTTACATGGTATTTTCTATTTAAAATTTCAATTCAAGAAACTTCTCAGTTGTTTTTTTGTAGTGGACATTAGTTACTTATGTCGGCCACATTCTTAAAAAACCATTTAAGGTATCGGCCCTTTCACAAGTGAGGCTTATCAATCGTTTAACTGCCCTTCACTCCGCTTCAGCTTGGTACTCATATCTCTTTTTTTTTCTTCCCGAAAATTTAAACGTTTTCGAGAACCAAGAGGTTTTTTTTTAAGAATTCAATAACTAAGAATTTTTAAGAATTCAGACTATATTAATTAAAACACCAGTTCTCGTCTGATCACTGTTCTTACTTTGTTCTCTTCTGTTATACTCGAGTAATTTTAACTGTGCCAATAACTGAAAGAGTGACTTGGGTATCTGAGCTTATATGTTGTAAAAAATGGGCCATGAATATCACGACCCAACCTATTTTTCAATTTTACTGACTCAATAACTTCAGGTCACTTTTTAGATATGAGAAGCGCTTTAAAAACTTGAAGAAATTTTATACTATCTGTTTTCATATTTATACTCGATATACACAATATGTCAGGGTATATTAATTTTAGTCTAAAGTTTGTAACGCTACCTAACACGGACCACACAAACATCCCGTAACTCAAACACTAAAAGAAATAACAAACTGAAATTTTTGTGACATATTCTAAACAATCAAAGTGAGTTTAAGGTCGTGAATGAATAAAATCGGTCGATTGGTCCAATGGATCCTTGAGCCAACTTTTAAACTATAAAAGATACAAGGAACATTCAAAAACAAAAAATATTTATTTCATTGAAACAAAGAACGTTTGTTTGAAAAATGTATTCGTAAAATGTTAAGATTCACCACAATTTCACAATTTAAGTTGAAATTTAGTTAATTATCACATATTGGTAATTACAATGAATATTATTTACAAGTATATATATCTGTATAAGCTGGATATTTATAGTATTTTATGAATGTTAATTAAAAATATGACGAGTATCTAAATAATTAACTTAGATAAATTCACTTGTTTAGTTATCTTTATAATGGATAGATAAACATGTAGGTCAGTTTCACACCTAATTAGATGATTTTATAAATATGTTTAAGAAAGATGTCGTTACTTCCTACGATATTTCTAAGGTTAATAAATTTTAATTTGTTATAAATACATCCCAATGTTGGTATTTTCTAAACGGAAAGTTTTACAAACTTATTCAATCATAAAAATATGAGAAAATGAAAGAAATGACATTTCTAACAGCCCTAAGAAGTTTAAAAAAAAAAAAATTTTAATATGCTAAATATTTTTATAATTTTTCAAAATATTCATTTTATACAACCAATGTTGTTGAAAGCTTTGAAAGTTTATATTAAATATTTTTTTGCTGTACGTTTATTGTGTTAGGTTTGTCAACAAAATGACAATGTTCCAAAACAGTTGGAGCTATTACAATTTTGAATTGGGGGTAGGAGAAGAATCAATAAAATAGTTGATCATCAAGTTCTGTTTTTATTAATATTTTATTGTTTTGTCATATTGACATGTTCATAAAACAACTTTGCTTAATTTGCATTTCAATCAGGCGCGTATAATAATGATGAGGAGTTATTTAAAAACGAGTATGAATTAATAATTTATTATACATTATTGAATAAATCTTTCGTTATCATTATTTCCAATTGTCTCTTTATAAAACCATAACCTGAAGTAGGCAAACCTTTCCAAAAACATTCCAATACGTTTGATAGGTATTATAATATTCTCTGCATTATAAGGATTGTAATATAAGGATTTTCTGATTACAACAAATCCTTATACATCTGTAGGTGATGCTGTCATTAGGAGACTTAATTATAATAGGGTCATAAGTTAAGTCTAACATCAAATAGGCAGAATTGACAGACAATCGAAAACAATTGAAAGATTCTGAACGTTTTTTTAGAAGTCGAGGACCCGGGTCATCATCTATTTTTTGAGATGACATCTGTTGGAAGTCATCTTAAAATCGTCCAATCTTTCTTACTATTTGCTCTGAAATTTTGGTGTTTTTGCGGCTTTGGCCGCAAAAGTGATGTTTGTTCTCCCGTAACTTATGAATCCAATTTTGAAGCAATTCGGTTGGCCATTTTAAACTTTCATAAAATTTGATAGAAAATCTCAAAAAATTAAAAACTTTTTCAATACATATTAGAATGATACACTTTTCAAATCCATATATTAATACGTGAAAGAAAAACTTTTTTCCCCTTTCAACGAAACGGGCGGATCGGAGTATGAAATTTGGCCCACTTATATGCATATACAAAACTATGCAATAAAATACATTAAATTAAAAAAAAATTATTACACATACCATAACATACACATATATAAAAGGTGTGGTATATATAACACACACTACCATACACACGCATATATACTAATTTATTTAATATACTGTTTTGTTTAAAAGCAACGAAATTCACTTTTGAGTGATTATGGTCGAATTTCGATCGCTATAACAGGACAATTGTGTGTAGAATTTTTTAATTTCTTTCTACGATTTCTAGATTCATTGATGATTACCATCATGATTTGATTTAATTTCCAGATAAAAATTACCAATGATAATTATTTATTGATTTTTCAACTGAAATACGTCAATTCGAATAATTTTTATTATTCAGTATATATAATTTCAAGTAGTAGGTAGCTATATATAAATCGGCAATGTCGATGTACTGCACTGGACTGATTGATCTATTTAAAATGAGGTTATCCTATATAACTATATTATATTAAATTTACATGCAGAATCTTTTAATAATTAATTTAATTTATTTAATTAATGAACATTGTATGAAGAGGTGCATTTAATGTATAATTTAAAATAATAAAACAAAATAATAATAATGATAATTAACATTTTATATTTCTTAATTGATAGCTGTTAATAATTATTTTATCTGAATGCCTGATTTTATAAATATAGGTAGAATACTTACATGTATAATACATAGAAATAAAACCGTGTACCTGTATAATTTTCTTTAATATTCTATGTTCTGTAACTGATATAATATGACTACTTTAAGTATACCCGATATACTCTAGACATTTATTTCATTAACTAAAGGGATGTGGTCGATTTATTTTTGAAATTACCAGTGGAATCTTGATAAGTGGGAAACGTTTGTAGATGCTTATTACAATTAGACCCCTGAGTATAATTGAATTATTACCGACATTTTTATAGCTTTTATTGTAAAGCAACGTTTGTGATTTGTTCGGGTTGAATCCTGTTACTCAATTTTGAAGCAGATATTTTCAACCGATTGAGTTGAAATTTTGTATATACCTTCGGTTTGGATGACAATGCATTGTTTACTGTGTGACGTGTTTCTAATCCAATATGCACTCCTTCAATATAGGTATCAAAGATAGAAAATCAATTTTGGAGCAAATATCTTCTATTATATACTAAATGTTATGAAACGATGTATGAAATATATTTGTCGTTTTGAAGTCCAGCAATAACTGAAAATCAATTTAGACGATTTAAAAGCTTGTCGCGAAATTTACTTAGTAGATAAACAAGTAAATTTACTATTGTAATTTTCAAACTAAGTAAATACGAGTACTTAAATATCGCAAAATTTTATATCATATAAATTTTGTATTATCCGCATTAAAATTGCCGAAGCAAAACTTAAAATCTTAAACTGTTTAAAAAAAATGTATATCTGGGTTCATCTTTAAATAAAATCTTCCAGTGTACAAATTCTATTACCTAAATAATTATAAACATTTCTAATTAAGCTCCAAGTAACAGAATGTTTACGGTTTCTAAACAATTACTCTATTAGTTGTTATTTTCAACAGGTGTCTTGTCATATTTATTAATTAAATTTCAAATAATTGTAGATCTTTTGTTAAAATAAAAAACAAGTTTAACAAATCGGTTTTAGAACAAATAAAGTATAGAAGTTTCATAGCATTCCGTAGTAAAAAATATTGACTAATAGAATTGTGTTTTCGAAACATATAATGAAATTGCTCAATGAATTTAAAGATAGCTAAAGTGTTTATATTTAATGGACCCCCATGGACATTTTCAATAATTACAATTTATCAAAATTCAATTCCTATCCCAAAGTATATCTAACCATTTTAATTTCAGCCTTAACTCTCATTTTAATCGATTCAATTTTTTTGTTCTATTCAATATTTATGTTTGCGTGCAATATTATTGCATTTTTTTTTTATTATTTAGATCGAATTTAGTTTTTAACTATACCTACAGTTCAGATATACATTCAGTATACGATAGGGGTGGCCAACACGTCTATCGCCAATAGACCAATCGACCGCAAAACCAAATTTGGTAATTAGAATTCGATGTCAATTTTTTAATGGTGGATTCTCTTGGTACAGATTTTATATATTCTATAGATTATAGTTTGAATAAAATATCAATTTTTATGCGTGCCTATTTATTCTTTAGGCTATTTATATCATTCCTATCTTTTTGTATCCATGCATATATTTATAATTTTGAGTTATACCCTAAACTTCAATTTATTTTATTGTATTAGACAAGAGCCACTGATAAACTCGCAAAAAGGAGTCGAGACATCTTGTATCATATTACCATGATAAATTTCGTTACCCAAAAACCATTTGTGAAATTGAAATGTAAAATTCCAAATTATTAGTCTTTTTTATTGTTTAAGTAAACGCTTAAGATCATCCTAGAAAAAATTTCGTATATTTTTTCGGTATGTCTGGAACGAATGTAATTTTTTGAAAAAAAAGTTGGGATATAAATTTTTGCTTTTTTCACTTCCACTTCCACTTTTACTACGAGAATTTAAGAATATAGAAAAAAGTCGATCATACCTTCTAAAATAACTAGTGAAGATAACAACTAACAGAGTTAATGGTTTAGATATATGTTTGAATTCCATTGTTTGGATTATTTTTCATAAAATACTATAAATATTCAGTCTATACAGTGTTATATGTATAATAATAATAATATGTATAGTATGTATATTTACTAGCCTAATTTGATCTATAATTGTAAAGAACATTTTACGTAAAAATGTTTCAAACAAAAGTGGTTGTTTTTTAAAAAAATAAACATTTTGTGTGTTTGAACGTTTCTTCTATCTTTCATAGTTTAAAAGTTGGATCAAGTATCCATTGCACTCAATAGACCGATTTTGCTCATCCACGATCTTAAACTCACTTTTTATGTTTAGAATACGTCAACAAATTTTCAGCTGGCTATCGCTTTTTGTTTTTTAGTTATCGTGATGAAGGACAGTCGCAAATGGACTCATTAGGTGTTTCTATGAATACCTATACCAAAATTGTGTTTGTGCGGTCAATATTAGGTAACGTTACAAACTTTAGACTAAAATGAATATACTTGACATATTATGTATGTCGAAATTGTCCATCCCTCGTATTGTTTATGATTATAGCGAGGTGGGAAGTCTTATGTTTGCTGTCATGTGAAAATGAATGATTATAATCATAATATAGGTACTCATTCTACCAATAACAAACACCTAAACATATCATACCATGCACCATGCACATCTACATTCTAAATAGACCAGGGTCGATAGTTTTTGATATAACAAAAATTTATTATGGGATGAAACCCATTGGAAACGGAAGATAATATGATAAAAATGTAAGGAACAATAATTTACTAGTGATCTTGAGGTCGGAAAGTGGAAGAGGGTGAGTTTTTAAGGATAAAACACTTTATCTCGATTTACGGCAAAACTACAAGTAAATTTGTAGGTCCTAAAAATATCTACAACTTTTGTATTTACAGTTTGTAAACATAACTTTTAGAAATTTTTTTTTAACGAAATTTGGTGTAAACTTCACTATTTTATGTTCCAAATGCACAGTAATTTTTTTGATTTAAAATATTTATTATTCTCTTTATTTTGAATAAAGCACCCTAATTTTCAATAGAAAAAATTTGGGGTTATGTGAAAAAAGGGTAAATAAAAAAGTTGTAGATCTTGTTATTACCTACAACTTTTCAGTACTTGTAATTTTGCCGGAAATACAAATTCCCGACCAATCAAGATCACCCGTAAATTATTTTTCCTTTCATTTTTGTTATATTCTCTTCCATTTCCCATGGGTTTCATCCTACTCTAATTTTTTTTCCTTCTTTTTTTACCATTATTAATGACTTCTACCCTGGTCTAATTTGCTATAACAGTAAAAACAACCAACCACCTTAATGTCATTTTATACTAGATTTTATTTTTTTATTATTATTAAATACAGAAATATTATTAATTATTATTAATTTAAATAAATCATTTTTTATAGGATATTTAAATAAATGATTATGACATTAATATAGTAGTATTAAATATTATTTTTATTTACTTACTGGAAAAACTATTTGCGACTATACAAAATGGTACGAAATAGCTAACTTTACAATAATCTATTGATTTCCATATAAATCCTGTTTTTTGTTTTTTAGTATTTCATCCAAAATGATATTTTTTTCGAAATTTGAAAGCTAATGTGTATTTAATTAATTTCAAATTAAACATCTTTTTGCAGCTACTTAGGACTAATCATTAACAAGTGAAGATAACGACCAACAGAGTTAACTGTTTAGATACTCGACACAAAATAATAATATGAATTGTTTTTACTTATATGCGTTTAAAAACTGGGGCTAAACTTGTGGATAAAAATTGTTTGTTTAAATAAATTAACATTTTGTGTATTTTTCTTTTACCTTTTTAATTTAAAACTTGAGTCCAGGATTCATTGGACCCAGTAAACCTATTTTGCTCTTTCACGTGTAATATGTCCGAGTATATTATTAATTATTAATTGTTAATTTGAGTCTAAAGTTTGGAAAAATAAAAAATATTGACCGCATAAACATCTAATTATTCCATTTCCGCATGTCCGTCCGTCTGTCTGTACGTCATCAAGATAACTCAAGAACGAGAAAGCGAGTTGAAATTTTGATGGAGTATTTTAGACATAAAGATCAAATAAAGATTTAATTTCATGAATGAGCAAAATCAGTCCATTGGCTCCAGTGAACACTTGAACCAACTATTAAACCATAAAAGTAGGAGAAAATTTTTGTAGATATTAAATCGAAAAACTTTTACTTTACTTTACTCTGTTAGTTGTTATATTCACTTGTATTAATTAAATCAATTAACATCAGAAAAATGGTTTGATTTTTTTTTAACACCATGATACTTTAAAAAAATTAAAATTATTAACCTCTGTACTTTATTAATCTTTAATTAATATCATAAAAACTAAACAAAAATAATTTAAAACTTTTAATAGGTTGTATAATATATTATTTAATAAGGTTAATTACTTCAATAAAAAACAATTTAACCACTAACATATTAAAAGCTTCATTTAATCAATTTTTCACAACCTTTTTTTTTTTTAAATTATTTTCTGAAATTTTCATTTTTTTCTATATAAGCAACATGGTGTGGTGCTTTGAATGGAGAAAAAATGTATGACTATCCACAAAAACGGAGCTATATGTTAGTTCCGACAACGTTGAGGTCATATTGACACCTAACCAATTAGCCATAAAAGTTTTTTAGGTTCATAATTAAACTGAGATTTGTACAAAGCTAATTAGTTAAATATTCATTATATTTTTATTAATTAAAAGGATTCTCACCTCATAAAATCGAAAAATCATGAACTACGGCCGTATTTATTTAGGATACAATTACAATTACAAGTTACTACCACCTTTGAAAAAAACGATACTGCCAAACAAAAATTCACTCCCGTTAAAGGTGAATATCCAAAAAAAAACCTGAAATGCTCGTTTATTTATTTTGTGGGTTTGTGTTTTGATGGAGACCTCAACAGGCATTATTAATAAAGACAATCTGTAATGCAATATACATTGTAATATATTTTCGCGCATAAATAACTCAAAAAATAGTTATCCAAATGTTATGAAATTTGGTATGCACAAACTTAACATGAAAACAGATGTTATACAACGTGACATCACGGCAGAAAGCACCTAAAAAGCGTCTAATTTTAGAGCATATTTAAATTCCATTTGGAATACTTTTTCCAGTTATTTCAAGATGTACTTTTTTAGCAGTGATTCATGTTAGAGAATCATCAAACCATCTAAAAAAACATCTAATTCTGGTAGTTTCATTTTATTATAAAATTTATTTTGTTACATTGCTCTGAGCATGATATCACGGCAACAGTGCATCTAAATGGCTCAATTTTCTTAAGTAAAAATTTGAGCATCCAATTTAATTTTGCATCACCTTAATTTTGAGCATATTTCAATTCAATTTTGAATACTTTGCTCTGCTAATATCCAGGACATAAACTTATTCTTCCATTAGAGAATGTTGGAAAAGCAGGAAGTTCTCAAAAGTATATATACTTCATTAATTTAAGGCAAAAAAAAAGTTGACATAAAATTGAAAATCTGTGGCAATGCATTATGTTAGATAACCAAATTTTCAAACAAGTCTCATTTACCATAAGACCGGCTTATAATGTTAATAATATCACCAAAAGTTATACTTATATGCTCCTTTAATGAATAATTTACAGAATGCAAAAATAAATTAATGTAATTTCAAAAAATAAAATGCTTTGACAATTTCAGACGAAAATATTATTTTTAACATGGCAATCAACGACATGTACCAACAAAAATAATAAGTTGATTTTAATTTTAATTTCTTATTCACTATATAAATAAATATACTTGAGAAAAAGGAAAACACTTCAAAAAAGCTCTAAATTTAAATTAGAAAATCTTGTGTTTCTCTTAATTTTGTGTAGCGGTAGGTATAATGAGGTTATTTTAATTTTGAATTCAAATCATGTCATGTAAATTAAATTGTAAGTAGGTAATTATAAAGTTTTACTTTAGTCTGTATAGTCTACACTCATTGTGCATACTCTAGAGGCAAGCGTTCTAATTAATTAAAAATATCAATGGGATTATATGTTTTTATAATTTGGTATTCATTGTAAAATATCTAATACATATCACCTTTATTTCTTTAGGCCTGGCGCATATTGCACAGCGCATGTGGCTCAACGCGATTTTTTGTAATATACACAAATAAATAGGTCAGCGCAATTTGACTACGCAGTTCGATTGGCGAGACGCAACAAACGCGTTGCACAGTTGCTGAGACACAGTTTCTCGTGCCATGCGTCGCACGTATCACAAGTCTACCAATAAAAAATTATTAAACAATACACAAAATAAACAACATCACATGGGGTGAGTGAACTGCGTGGTTATATGCGATCCTCAACACGACGCATGTGATGCAATCATGTCATGTCACATCGCAGTTATGCGTCAGGCTTTACATGTTATACATGAAGATATATTAAATTTGGTCTAACAATATTGAAAAGAGAGTAGACAGATTTTAATTAAAACAAGTGAAGATAACATCGCTTTGTTAATTATTTAGATACTCGATATATGGTTTAGTATCAATGTTTAAACTGTTTTTAATGATTAGCATACATAAAATACTCTAAATACGCAGTCAATATAGTTATAAACAAATATATATATGTTACGGGAAAACTTCGAATATTGGTCTTAGTCTTGATCCTGCTTATATGAAATTTCCATGTGTTTATTCAACGAAAAGAACATATTGAAGATGCTAAACATATTTGGATTCATGTATTTATCTCGGAGTATGCGTTTTTTTTATCCAACATTTGTCCATTTAATTTTGATTTTGAGTACTCGGTCTTCGATTTTGACTCAGTTATGCTGATGTATAAATAAACTTAGTCTTGTTTATTTTGCAAGATTTGCAAGACCGTTTTTACTCGTCACTAGTTTTCAGTTCATATTGTTTTATTGAAACGAATACCAAAATAATACGAAGAGGCATTTTGTTTTGATCGTATACAGGGTAGAGATAAACGCACCAAACAGACATACATATACCACCCCCGAATATATACGACATTATAACGACGCAATTTCAGACGACGGCTGCTGACTGACGACTATTTACTGTTGTTTAGTCCTGTCAGGACGTTCACCTTATTCACTATATATACAGTATTGTGTATGTTGTATACGACGTATACGTATTTGAAAGTCTAGAAGCACAAGAAAGCTTCACTATAATAATAATCATTGTATAATAGCAACATACAATGTACATTAAAGCTCAAAATATTTGACTCTTTCTGGTTATTGAAGAGCTTTCACTACTGGTACTATTTACTTAGCATAAAATTACAAATCCGCTATCAGGCTTAATATTTCCAAATGTCTAAAATACTCCTGTATTTCAAAATTATAACATCATGGATGAGCATCTACATATGACGAAGTATTAACATTGCTTAATAACAAAAATGTATGCTAACTAGTTGAATTATCAGAAAAATATGTATTAATTAGCTAATTTTGGAACAAATTGTGGTGAATATAAACAGTTTTTGAAGGAATCTTTCAAACAAAAGTTGATTGTTTTAAAGACACAAACATTTTTTTGTATTTATAATTTTCTCTATTGGAAATTCTTTTACGGTTTAATGTGGTTTGCTCAAGGTGAATACTGAGATAGTTCCTATTAAAGTCAGCCATAACTGCACACCGTCTCCTTCCCTTCATATGTCTCATCCTATTATTATTTTGACTTATTCTATATAATTTATGTATTTTTAAAAAAAGAATGAATAAAGATTGAATACAATTTAATCTCATACTCTCACACGATATAGTCTATAGATGCATGTGGTTGTCTTCTTTTACTGTAGCATTTTCGTTTCCTTGAGTTTGAAATTACAACGATACTAAAGAAGTTTCATTTCAAAAATTTTCCCAACTAATAAATTATATTGAAAAATTAAAATTATAACCATAACTGCACACATTGCCCTACCCTTCATATGTCCCATCTTGTTATTATTTTGACTTATTCTATGCAATATGTGTATTGTTTAAAAAAGAATGAATAAAGATTTAATTGAATTGAATCTCATACTCTCACACGTTATATCCTATAGATGCATATGGTTGTCTTCTTTTTACTGTCGCTTTAGTTAGAAGTCACAATTATATTAAAGAAGTTTCACTTCAAATATTTGGTCAACTAACAAATTGTATAGCAAAATTAAAATCATAACAACAGATCAATTTTCTTTGAATATGAGAGTATACCAGCATTTACAGTAATTCTCAAACCATTGACTGGGCGGCTGTTTTTGTGTGTAATAATAATATATAGTAGACACATAACACATATCAGCCTATCATTGTCTGACCCAACGATGTAATCATTAGAAAATTATCCTTTTCATATGAAGTTTTTTATTTTACGTTTTAATTTTGTCTTTTACCTTTGTTATCCTTGTTCGTCATCAGTATAGTAGTTCTGTTGTATTTTTTTTTCTTTATCGGAGACAGTCAATTAATTATTGCGTAGGTAATTTTTTTTTGCGTTAGTTTGAATTTAATAAATAATTAATTTCATTAGACCAATAACCTTGTGTAGGATGCAAGACAGACTAATATAGAAATTTTTTTTCTAGACATAATACTATTTATATAATGAGTTTTCGATGCCCCAAAAGCTTGTCTGAATGTGTGAATTAAAATTTGCACATTGTTCATTTACATATATGCAGATAGCTCAACTGATTAGAGTACTAGACCGAATAATCTAAAGTTGTGAGTTCAAATCCCGGTAAGGTGTACTTTTACTCGACATATATATTATATGTCAGAGTATAATTTTAGTCTAAAGTTTGTAACGCCACCTCATAGAAACACCTAATTAGTCCATTTTAGACTGTTCGTCCGTCTATCCGTCAAGATAACTCAAAAACAAAAAGAGATACGATTTTAAACATATAAAGTGAGTTTAGATTCGTAAATAAACAAAATCGGTCCTGTGTCCAATGGATCATTGACCCAACTTTTAAACAATAAAAGATAAAAGAAAAGTTCAAATACAAAAAAATGAATGTTTTTTTAAACAACTTTTGTTGGAATCATTTTTTCGGAAAACGTTTGAGGTCTCCAAAAATTGTTAGCTCAAATTTGGCTAATCCATACAGATAATAACAATACACATATTATTATGATGTATATATAACTATATAGACTAGATATTTATAGTAATTTATGAATGTTAATTAAGAATAGTACAAATAATGAAATTCAATCATATGTAGAGTATCTTAACAGTTAACTCTATTAGTTGTTATCTTCACTTGTTTTCTTTTATATCCAATATAGATAATTGAATTTTAATTCAATTAAATATCAAAAATTTCAAAATTCTTCATGTGCATTATTACTAAATATCGAAATAGATTAAATCCACCTTCTTTGTTAAAAATATAATCTGGTAGAAATCTTTATTAATAATAATGGATCACTCGAAATAAGTTTACAACACGTAAAGATCACACTTAACAGTGTTAATTGTTTAAATATCTGACATATGATTTAAGTATAAATATTTGAATTATTTAAAATTAATATTATTTAAATTCTTAAAATACGTATTAAAATTAGAAATAATTTTTTTTTAAACTTATGTGTATTAAAAATTTATGCGTATGGTTTATGAAAAAAGTGTTTCAAGCAAAAGTTTTTTTTGTTTTTTTTAAACTTTATTTTTATATTTGAATTATTACTTGACATAAAAGGAGTTATGAATCTGATAAGTCACCAACATAAACATCAATTGCAGTATTTTGGTAACAGCAATATTTTTAAACATTAAAAACTTTACACTTGAATTATAGATTTAATCACTGATATTTTTCATATATTTACTAGGTATACAAAATACCTAACACTTAAACTGGGCGAATAATAAATCGAATTAAATCAGCTTAAACAAGTGTGTATATTGTTGATTTTATTAGAAAATTCGATAATATCAAGATCTTCCTTAGCAGATACTTGATATTAAAACAAACAGAATATAATAAATGATTGTAAACATACATAAATTTTGTAATTTTAAATAATTTAAAACCATTCTTTTCTAAATAACATAACCGTTTTCCTAACCTATATAAACCCTATACACAAAATACACCAAAATATTATATATTATATATATGTATATATAAATTAACGTGTCACGTTGTTTGCCCATTTTGTCCGATGAAGTACAAAACTACTGAACCGATTTTATTAAAATTTTTTTTTAAATGTGTGATTTGTTCCAACTTAAAAGGATACGATATATATAAAAGTAAAATTATAAGCTTTTTCTGTTATGCAACCTAGGAAGATAGGTGAGTTTTTGTAATCAATTAAAATGGATTTATAAATTGGGGAAATTGTTTATTTTTATATTACACTCCTTACTTGTAGGGAAAAGTTCTTCACTGTAAATATTTGATTATTATATGGCAAAGGTCAAGGTGTCCGAGGCAAAGATCACGAGATACTGGGTAGCTAACACCAAATACAGGTCAGCCCACACCGAATACCTGATGAGGATTTTATGAAATTCTACGTGATTCCTAGTTTCTATCTACAAATTTTGCATAGAATCGATGTAATTGATAAAATGGATGATTGTTTTTTCAAACTGTTTTCTATGAGAAAATTGTCACAGTAAGGCATAACTGGTTCTGCTAGTATTTTTATATGTTTTTACATCCTTATGCGAAACTTAGTTACATCCTTGAAAATTATTTACATCCTTATAAATCGCGAATATGATATTTGAGTTTTTGGAAAAACCATCTAACTTTTATACTTGGGAAATTTCGTTATCTTTATATAAATACTATAAATCGTAATCTTAATTTTCTAAACTATCAGTCATAAACTGCATTTTCGAAAATTTGTGATTTTCAAATTGGAACCAAGTGAGATTCTATTTTGAATAGTTGATAAGGTGAAAATGAAACTAAGTTTAATTTTTAAGTTTTATTACAATTTTTACGCTATTGCAAAACATGTTTCGGTGTAATCAAGTTTTGAAAATTATATTTAAACCATATTTCGGTGCTCAATTGAGATTTTGGGTACATATAAGTCGGGTGATGAATTTATATTTAATACAATAACAAGTACATTATTAATGCAAGTATACTTTTAACAGTTTTTCACATATGTTGATACATATGCTTCTTACCCGGCGGCGTAAAAGGAGGGCTATCTGTTTCACCTTTACCTATGTATATATGTAGGTTTGTGCGCTCAAAACTACTAAACGCATAAAGCGTCCTATACATCGTTAGATTCGTCCTAGTGGCGCGAGTATTTTAAAAGGGAAGCGTTTTATAAGACGACTCCGAAAATATACACAGATTATTAATAAGAAATTTGAAATAAATAATTGTAAAAACTGGAAAAAAACGTTTACTAACTGGAATTATTTCAATTATTCCTTGGCTTATTGTCGGTTGATCAGTTTTATTCCTGTACTCCCACATGCTAGTTAATTACTAAAATCAAAAGCTGAAGATTATCCTGTTACTAAGGTACGGTAAGTACAGCGCAATATGCCATTCTTGAATGACATGTTCCATGTCCACTTCTTACTTTTTCATTTTAGTGAGTTTTTTTTCATCTGCCATCCCCATTTTAAACCGATCAATGGTTTATCACTGGTATATTTGGTTTCTCAACCGTTAATTTTTCTCCTCATAGAATTTTCTGATCGAAAATAATCCGTTTCCAATACTACTGCATGTATACAAATAAAAGCACACTATAAATTGACTTTATTGGCTATTACTACAATTAATAATAATTTATAAACCTCAAATATTAAAAGTGACTAAACAATATGCAAATTAATATTTTGTTTACAGATATTGTACGTATTGGGAACTATGGAGGTTTTATCTCGACAAAAATAATATTATTTTGTTTTTGTTATTGTTTAAGCTTGGTGGTAATTTGTTTCTGACTTATGCATTTAAACATCTAGTTACAACTACACTCACATATGTAGACTAGGAGATAGTTACAAATTTAACTCAATTTGCTATTTGTAGAGAACCGATATCGGAAGTATTGTTTTCGTTTTTATAAAAAAAAATATATTGGCAGTTATAGAAGAGACCTCCGATCGAAGTGAAAACTTAGAACTTTTAGTATTAAAATTTGAAATTTCATAATGTTTTAAAATAGAATTATCCACCTCAACCTGGTTTTCACATCTATTGACACTCCGAGGCTACAATTATATATTTGTTTGTCGGGATTTTTTATTCAAATATATTACGGGCTATACGTAAAAATTGAATACAGCTCATTGTCATAGAATTCAATAGGATAGTTTAGCATTTTTTTTATAATTATTAATGACAACTCTAGGATTTTTCGAATAAATTTCGAATAGGTCCTTTATCTAAGTTCATCATCCCTTTGTCATATTTTTTAATGTATGAAAGCATCTAACCGTCACCAAATTAGCAACGAGTAACATCTCCTCAGAGAATCCTTACAACTAGCTAATTCATACTGATGATGACTACTTTGCAGTCGAAATACGTATTTATAAAATACAAAATAATTTGATCTAGGAAATTGGTGAAAAAAACGAAATTTATAGTTTAGTATGATTAAAAAGATTTTCAAAATATATATTTCTTAATAAAAAGGCACAAAATAAATATGTTTGTAAAATAAACACTTGCCATAAAATTACATTAAAATTTTAACCTTTTTTTATAACAGTAATACCGATGTCTACCATTTTAGTGACGTAATATCGGTATATAATATTGAGAATGCTGGTATAACAACACATTGATAAAAAAACATAACCACTTTCAAATTTTTTTTTACTAATTAAGATACTGCAGTTGATAGATTGAACTGATAAAGCAATTAATAATTTTACCGAAATGACGTCACATCGTGGTAGCTTAGTGTTTTAGTTCAAGTGATGTAAGGATAAAAATATCGAATTTTAACTTTAAAATAACCAATTAATCTTATGCTTTTATGACTCAAATTTAGAGTATTTCATTATAAGTTTTAATTGTTGCCAAATTTCATGCTTTATTTATCATTACCGAAAGTACCCTATTTGAATTACCTTTTTTTGAAGTATTTAATGATGATGAGTTGTAATGTCGTATTTTTGCTTTCAGTATTAGTTTGCTAAAAAAAGGGAGCGGTTGGTTGATCACACTGTTGTCGCTAAGATAAGAACGACGTAACCGGCTCCCCTAACTACTTAATAACAATATAAATGCCAACTTTGGCATCTTTACCTTCAGGTGACGGAGTGTTCTAAAAAGAGGGTACAGAGGACCAAAAGGTACAAGGAACGCTGTTGTGTTTCCCCTCTTAATATACTATATACTCTACAATTCGAAAATATTATCTCTTATAAACAATGTCGAAAACTGAATCCAACATTCTAGAAGATCTGTTAAATACTTCTAGATGAACTGTTATATATGCAAGCAACTATTAACATATTCAACATTTTCGACGGACGATGACTTGTATTGTCCTGCAACTACAAAGAAATCGCAATTCAAAACATTTAATCCTTTCCTTGGTACCTTATAGCATTTATCTCCTGCCAAAAATTATTGGTATGCTACAAATTCACCTCATATATAGATAGATTTAAAATTGTATACAATAATATTGTAAACGTAGCACAATTAGTAGCCTTCTAACGCCTAGTAGCTTGCCTTACTATACACTCGCACATATTCTACTACTATGCCTGTACTTGCTCGCCTAGTAGAGTAAGATAGAGAACGCATTTTGTCAAATACATGGCAGTGGTTCATACATATGTACGTACTCACATCAGGTCAGGTGACGTTAGGTATGAGTTTGATGCGTCTAGTCTAGCTCCCACCCTCATTGTGATGAGGTCAAACCAGGTCATACACATTCTAATATTATATATATATATAAAGAATAATGGAAATTTGTAAAACATTTAAAATCAAATTGACTCGTAATCTTCATACACAAAATTTGGATTTGTCCATGTTTAAGAAGACCACCCTCATAAATTCAATGGTAAGTTTATACGGTCATACAATTTGCTCTAGTCAATTTGATATATGCAAATTTGTAAAAATGAACAGAACACATGCTTGTCGCTCTAAATATGATACTTACCAAGACAGTACCAAAGAAGGACGCCTCAATATTTGTCGCTTTTATTAACATTTTCATTTTCTTAAATATCATATGTATTACATAACAGAGGTTTTTAAAGTTAATGGGAGTTAAGTTCTTATTTCTGTACGCTGCGACGGATCTAGGAGGAGGGTAGCAGAGTGTCCAGAGTACTAGTGACTGGACGCATTACTTATATGATAGGTGTCTAGTGATTTGTAGGCAGGGGAGGAACGCTGAACCCCACTTTTGCTCCAGGTAACAGAATGTATAGATCCAACACTATCTGTCCGTTTTTTTACTAGAGGCAGTTAAGAAAATGCAGAAAGTAAATAAGGCATGGGAGCCTGAAGAAACGTGATGTTCGTAGGTCATTACGGAATTCTACTTTAATTACTTTCTTAATAACATATCAAACAGCTTACAACTTATAAAGAAGAGTCACAAAAAATAATTATGGAGGCGTTATTCCAAAATAACAAAATTTAACGTGACGCAATTTAGAACTGTCCATTATTTAAGAATTTTTAATCTATGTTGTTAATTGAAAACCCGAATTTCGCATTATGAAACTACGCCACACAATTTTTTTTTCTTTGAAGTCATACAGATTAAGAATGGTAAATAATATTTTACTTAAAAAAAAAACATCGATCTTTTTGCATCCCTATTTAAGAATCGATTTATATTTTCTATATCAAGAAGCTTTCAGACAAGATTTCAATATTTACCAAATATTCTGTACCCTTCTATCAAAGTAAGTATGTACGTATTTATACTCGTGTAGGTATCATTTTGATAATTTCGGTGTATAATAAAAAGGAATAAAAAAAATTAGCAGACGCATTAATTCAGGAAAAGTTTTTTCCAGTCAATGAACACAAATGTTGTTTTTATAAGTGTTTTTTTTTTTTATTTTTATGTTAAAAATGAAAAACATTCTTGACAAAAATTTAGGTTTATTTTTAAGGTATGGCCATAAAAATATGAGTAAAGAACAATACTAAAATTTAAATATCTGTTTAAGGATTAGTTTTTAGTTAGCATGGAAAAAACATTTTTATGGACCAAAAATTATTTATTTTCTATACAATTTTGAAGTTCTGATTAATTATCGATGATAATTTGTTTTTATTTTTTTCTTACGGTGAACTTACGGATAAAAGCTACTCTTAGTTTTTGTTTTTTTATACACAGATTATACAGAGTGTATTAACTTGCCAAAAACTTGAAAAATAAGTCAAAAACAGAAAATTGTTTCAAACAATAGTTTAATCATTTGAAATTAGGAAAAATTTGGGCTTTTGGTTAAATCAGAGTCTTCTTCAGTTTATTAAATGGAATCGTGAATTCTTTGTTCAGATTTTCTAAAGAATTAAATTTTTAAACAAATAAACAATAAACAAAATAATTTTTAATCGACTTCAAAAAAAGAGGTTTCTCAATTCGACAGTGTAAATATTTTTTTTATGTACGTTCGCGGAAAGCTTCGTCAATTATGAATCGATTTTGATGATTCTTTATTTTGTTGGAAACAAGATATCCCAAGCGTAGTACCATGATAAGGAATCCAGGATCTGATATCCATTAGGGGAGAAAAGGTGCAAAATCAATTTTTAATAAGATGAAAAGTTTTTCGTAGTTGTATATTATACTCAAATGTAAAAAAATCTTCAAAAAATGAACTAAAAAGTAAAAAATAATTTAAAATATAAAACATATTTCCTTGTGACCAGTTACCTTTCGAAGTCTTATCCTTAGAGAAAATTGTCTGGTCGTATCGACTTCGACACCAACTTAAATAATAAAATATATTATAACAACAAATCAATAAGAATTAAAATAATTATTTCGTGTTGCAATTCGATTCTGACTTATTTTGATTTAAAAATTATTATTTGATATATTTTTAAATTTGAATTGTTCTTGACACTTTGGGCCCATAAATTATTGGTATTTTGGTATTGCGCTGTCGCCCCCAAAATTCTGCCGCCCTAGGTCCGGACCTGATGGGCTTAAGCGGATATCCGACAATAATTTCAAACAGTTTTAATAGATCCCTTCTTAAAATCTTAAATTTAAAAAACACCGTTTTTTTTTGTCTTTTAATTTTTTGTATCTTAAAAAATGCATTATAAAAAAAATTTTTTCTGACATAAATTTATTTGTTTTTTTCTTCTAAAATCCGAATCCGCAATCAAAAAATCATTGTATTAAAAAAATGAAGTTGATCTATTTAACATAAAACTCATATTCCTCAAAATAACTATGCACTTGAGATTAATCGTGCGTTTCAAATAATAAAACTTTTGTTTGAAACAATTTTTTCGATTCAAATTATTTTTTCAAGGTTTTTTCATATGCCAAGATAAAAAAAATCATCTGTAATACCAGTGAAGACCGAAATTAGACAAACGCAAATAAAATACCTATGAAAATCATTTATAATAATTTTTTTATATTTTTATTAGATAATTAAAATTTATTTTAATGCGTGTGAATTAAAGAATACGTTGGAACATTATTTATATTATTTTAAACACCTGTTTTGAATTTTTTTTAAATAATTGATTCAGAATTTTATTTTGATTTCTAATTTTTTGTTATTATTACTAGAAATACTTATAATTTTTATTTTTTTATAGTTATTTTATATTTTTATTTTACAGAAATGCTGCATAAACATTAATAATTACTTTGAAATATAAATCAAACAATAATAATAATATAACCACATGATTGATATAAATATAAAATTTTTCTTTACAAAATTTCTTAGAAATTATGTAATTTTAATATACATATTATGTTTGTTTATAAATCATATCTTTTTTAATTCCTATTATATTTTTCTGCAATATATTCATATAATTTTTAGTTGTTTTTTCTGCTTATTAGACAAGGTTGTCTAGGTGGTGGTGCGAAATCAATACAAATTTATTTTCAGTCTGTATCTAATGAGATTTTTTAAAGTTAAATTTTACTTATTTTCCAGTAAATTTCGATTTAAAAAAAAAAAATCGAAACCGTCAAATTAGCAACGAGTAACATCTCCTCAGAGAATCATTACGACTAGCTAATGCATACTGAAGATGACTACTTTGTAGTCGAAATACCTAGAGTTCTTTTTAATAATATGGATATTTTCCAATGTTAGACTAAGCTGGAATGTTGAATATTTGCGTTGTAACATTTAACTTTTTCCTTCCCAACACATTCACCATTTTTTTTGTAATGTATCAAAATATGGTCGAACTGCTACATTTAATATAGATCTTTTCTTGGGAGCTAAATTAAAGATTGTTTTTAAGTTTTATTTTAAACAAAATTTTTGGACCCCATTTATTGCACAAATTAAAGCTACCGTTTACCAAATTTTAAATACCAACTACGAAAGAAATCATTGAGCATCTCTTATTAAAAATGCTTACAAAAGTTTGTCCAAAAGAAAAACCATTATTTTTTCGGTTTTATTTTTTACATAATTGTTACCATTTAAAATTGCCTAATGATAACATTAATTTCTAGAATCTATAACGTTCATTGAACTACTTCCACCAAATTTACTATAGAAACACAGCGCCCTTACTATCTAGTCTAAACTATTTACCACGTTAAGAATAATTCATTTTAAACTTGAAAGAAAAAACTAGCTTTAGCAATGTATGTTAATTAACATACATTGATTTTAGGAATAAATTCATATGACTACCTACTAAGGACAAACTAATATTACTTAAATATGATGTAACAGGCACAGGTGATAATCTTTTCTCTAAAAAATCCAAATAATATAACAAATAAATCAAAATTCTGAAGTATTGAGAAAAAAATTACAAATTTTTATTCACACGTAACAGAAAGTTTTGACAAAAAAAAAAAAGGTTTCATTTTTCATCAGAAATTATTAATCTACCGAGCTTTATAGTTAAGTAAATCCAGCATCGAACCGTGCATACTTCATTTTGAGTTTTCAGAATCCAGGAGAGTGGACTTTGGCCACCGTCATGAAATTTTCTCGTAAACTATTAGGGCTATGAAAATTTTGCCAGAAACTTTTTTTTAGATAATTATATTTCCTAAAACCGTTCCCTTTGCGTTTTTCTCCTAACATTTAAAATTCAAAAATTTAATATTTTTGCAAACAAGTTGTCATCAATCACAGCTAAAAATTGAGTCATTGGTATTGACATTAGAAAGTCATTGGTCACAAACACAATTATTTACAGAAACAATTATTTAAACATTACTTTTTACTTTTTATTACATATCTTGAAAACTACCGAACCGATTTTGATAAAAATTACACTGTTTATCACTAAGTTTAAAGTTATATAATCCAATAAAAATTTTGGATATATTTGAATATTTATGAAAAGTCCTAATCTTAGTTTCGAGGGAAAATGCGGGCAAACATATATTTAATTTTAAAATTTCGCATACGAGTTTATAAAATCACATGAACTTATATATACAAATATTATATAACTCTAACAATAATACATACACTCGGATTGAATTGCAAATCTTATTGGTGACGAAAACGGATAAAAAAAGTAAAACCAATATATATTTTATTAGTATGTTCCTTATTTACAAATTGATTACTTCGCCTTGAAATTCTAAACCCCTCAAGAAATATGGATAACCTCATGATATATGGACTTACACTTATGAAATTATTCGCTGAAAAATTATCTACAAAAAAGGTCTGATTTTTAATAAAATACTTTTTTTTTTTTTTAAATTATGATTTGAAAAATTTTAAATCTATTTTAGGACTTTTTTGTATATTTTTGTTTATAACTTAATAACTCAGAATTAAGTTCATGTTGATGTGTTTTATTCAATTATAAAATAAAATTTGCTGCCTTTCATTCCATTTTCAAAATTACTGATTTACAGAAAACCGTTTTCAATAGTATATTCATTCATTATATTAATTAATAAGACAAAATTTTATAAGTTTGAATTATTAATTTTTTTAAACAATTTGAAGTGCATTTAAGAGTACCCAAATTAGAAATAAGGGTATCGAATATGTAAAAATGTATTTGTAAGAATTTCATATTCTAAGTAAACGTATGTACATTTATTCATAGTTTTTACTGTAATGCATGTGCAGTCCTCCCGTAGTAGAACTGAAGTATTCAGAGACATCTATCTATCTGTGTTCATATGAGCAAACATACTGCAGTTGATATGCTGCGGTTTGTGTACACACTAGTATCAAAGCTTTTTTGTCTTCTATCATCGAAAGCTTTAAACTTCCTTCTATGATACAGAAATCTACGTGAAAAATATCAAGAATTCATTCTTAACGATAGTTTAACATGGGAGTTCAAAAAACAAACACAAATATTGAACTTTAAAATAGTTTTTATTAATAGTATTAATAGTATGTATATCAAGTACATAACAGTCTCAAACTGTTTTCAACTTTTAAATTATATTGATATCATGAATTATTCTCGAAATATAAATAACAAAATATAAATCTTCTATGTAATTTTTGTATAAACTTTTGTCTGAAAAGTATAAATTTTATTTTTTGTTAATCATTTTCTGTTTTTAAACGTTTTGCTTGTGGATACTCATTTTCAGAGTCAACCAAATCATGACTATCTTTTTCTGTATCATTTTTTGTGGTAAATACGTATTGTACTATCATTGGATTCAACTCTCTAAAATGAAAACAAATCCGCGGTTATAAAGATATTAGATTCTATAATTTTGTGCTTTTTTGGCCAATTCTAATTTTACTTACCTAAACAGAATTTCTACCGTTTTAAGTATCTCTCCAAAAGAAAAATTTGTTAATGAGACTAATTCCGGTGGCCAAATTGGCGATAATTTTAATAAAATTCGTGTGGCACACATAACGGATGCAGCCATTAACGATGGTTGTGCTTGCATTAAATTTGTATCTAAAACATCCCCAAAAATATTCAAATCATAAAATACAATATACTTAAATATTAGCAAGGAAAATATCAGCAAAGAAGCTGGGGAGTTTGGATTGGGGTAATGTCTCACCAGGAAGACTTCAGAGAAATATTATTATAAATAAATCGATAAAATACTTTGAATTAAATTTAAAAATCCAATATATATTAGAAATTAATAGTTAGTATATACCTAATAATATAATATCCAAAAATTTATGAATATATTGTACGGCTTCTTTCCATAATGCTCGTTCAGAATCCATATTTTCGTGACATTGACAATCATTTTCCACAATAACATACATACTATAATAATCTGTAAAATGTGATGCAGTTGGTATACCCAAATACCAATCGAAAAACACCATTATCTTAATTTCCATCGCATGATAATCACTTACTGGATACGGATGTTTTAACTGGCTGTTTAACTCGGCAATTTTTGGTATTTTAACATCGCGCTCATCGTATTTAGCTAAAAAAATAAAACCATATTAAACTATTTGAATACAATTTCAACTTCAGTGTTACCTAAATCAATATGCCAACTTAAAGTAATAAAAAATTAAATCCGTAATTTGTAAAATTATCCAAAAATTATTAAAGAATTTTAATTACCGGCAAGAAGTAGTGCTACCAAAGCAACCAAATAAAGCTGTTGTTTTGGAATTGCATAATTGTCCATAAAAATATCCAAAATATATACAGCCAAATGAATACATGACCGATCCAAATTCTTTTGTATACCCAATTCTTTTAACCAAACTACTAATGTTGAACGATATTCAGCCTTCAAAAAATAAAAATTTTGTTACCGTCCAGTATAGTAGCGTGGATTTTAGCGCTCGTTTATCGTTTGAATGGGGTTCGAGATCTCGATCTCGGTGTAAGATTTTAAACTAGCACAATATTTTTTATTATGAAAATTCATAGAATTCTCTGAATATCCAGCTTATACAGTTATAAATATAAAAATACATGCAAAATTATCATATGAATTATAATTATGAAACTGTCTCCGCAGCCGGGCGCTGGTAACGAATATTTGCAATTAATAATGCCGGTGCCGGCAAAATTAGTATTCGAATATAATAGCCGGTGCAGATCATTTGATTAATTGCCGGCAATATTCGTAGTATTTTTTTCAATGGTGTGATGACGCTAGTTCAAATGGGTTTATAATATAAGCATATTTTATGTTGATGGTTCATAACGTTTAATTTTAAACCTATAATAATTTGAATAGGTTATAATATTTTATGATTAAAACCAAGAAAATAGAAATCAGTCTGAAAATTTAAATCCACTATGGAAATATGAAACAGATAATTCAACATCTATGAAAAATTAATAAAAAAATAAGAAATTTTTGCAAAAAAGCACGCATAATTGCTGTTAATGCTGGTTATTTGATATGAAAATTTATATAGCACTTTTTATAGTTTTTTTCAAAAAAACGTTATTATATTAAAGACATCAAATATAAAGCGTTCTGTATTCGTAGCACAGAATACTAGAATCAATTTTATCATTCGGGCAAGACGTTATTACACAAGATAGAGCCCTTTAAAGTGATAAATATTGAAAACAATAAAAATTATTCTAATATAATATATAATTTTTGAAATGCCTCCAGTATTAATTGAACGTATTTTTCTTATAAATCACTAGTGTCTTCAAAATATTAAATTTTTGTCCAATTTTAAATTTCATGTTGAAATTGATTGTTTTTATAAGTAGTTATCGTTGATAAATCCAAAGAAGATTCAAATATATATATAGATTAAAAATTGTATCTGTAAAAATTACTACTACCGGTGCCAGCAAATAATTTTCGAATATTAATTTGATCGATGCCGGCGCGGTCACGGAGACCGCTCCTTATATTTTATATATGTTTATTAGGTAAGTTTAAGCTAAAATTATAACGAATCTAAACAGTTCCAAAACAATCCAAACGGAAAAATGAATAAATAAAAATAAACATTTTTGATATTAGATTTTTTCTTCTATCTTTTATGGTTCATAAAAGGTCATAAATGAATTGGACCTAATAAACCAATTTTGCTCACTTTTTAGCTTATACGAAATTATCTTTAGTGCGTTCTATATGTGATAGCGTTACAAACTTTAGGCTAAAACTAATATACTCTGTCATATTTTCTATATACAATGATTATGCGCAACAGAAAGTATACAATAATTAATAAATAATTCATTTAAAACTTACTTGAGGCGATTTATGGAAAAAACAAAATCGGTGCAATTCACGTTCTTTTAGATGACTACCAATATCATCAACATAATCTGTTATACCCCACCATTTTGCTAATTCGTTCTACAACAAATTTTCTTTATTTAGAGAAATTTTCTTCCATGTACATTGACCGAAAAATTATAATTACCTTTATCGGGGATAATTTAACAATGTTCTTTTTCATTTTTGTTTTTTCTTAGAACTTGCCTCATACAATTCTGTTTGGGTACTAACAAACAAATATAAATAACAATTTGTTACATTTTTATTAGTCAATAGTATTGAGTAGGTAAATTTTGTATCAACATGTTTATCCCTGTTTGATTTACAATTTTTTTTTATAAGTACAGTTTATATATGAAATCCAACTTGTTTTTTAGTAAAAGTAATTAACACATCAATAAAATCAGGACAAACAAATAAATATCCAGAACTTCTGCGTAAGAATAACGAATTTTCTTGAATAATGTCGATAGTTTAACGTTTAACGGCGAACTATATCGCTTCGATCATATTGTTTAAATATATAAATAATTAAACATTTTGTACGGCATCTAAAACAGAAACAGATTTAGACTATGTGCTACCCTATGCCCGATATAATGAGGCGCCTTTTGTGCTTTACAAAAGGATTTTAAAAATATTAAATTACTAGCTGACCCGGGGAAACATTCTTTTGCCATATAAATTATTTCTAATTAACATCAATATCTCCTAAATATAATAACATATTCTCAACTCTCTATACCTAAATAATGAAGCTGAGGCAAATCAGAATAAATAATGATATTAATTTATATTTTAAAGTAGACCCACCCGGTTTAGTGTTGCTGTGTTAATTTTAACAGTTTATTAATTGATATTACATCGATTACATGAGGATGCAATTTTACCCTTAGTTTCAAAATATTATTTCTTATCGGATTCCCGGTATTAAGCTGGTATTTGGTGGAGTACACCCGGTACCGCGTTCTCCCGATAATTTGTGCTGTGGTACTCATACACTTGATAAAACGTACCTCCTGAACCACGAATGATTCCGGTAATACTTGAACAATGCGATATGCACACTTTATACAGTTGGCAGTTAAAGGTATATGGACATACTGCTAGTGAGAAGAGATGAAGTTTTATTTTGAATTTCAAATTTAGATTTTGGTTTCTATGGAAATGATGTTACTAGAATTTGTAACATGTGGGAAAAAACGTCAAAAGATATTTCAGAGCTAGGAGCATTTTGTATTCGAAAATTAAATTGTCGTTTATAGTATTTTCCATTAATTATTATTTATGTTTCGCACCGTTTAAACCTTCCCTGAACTTCCAAAAATATTTCAGGATCAAATTTAGCAAAATCGGTCTAGTCATTCCCGAGTTTTGTCGAGACAAACGAACAGCAATTGATTTTATATATATATAGATAATTTAACTTATATTTAACTGAAAGTTTTTCAAAATCAAATAATTAGTCAAATCTTGTATCTTTTCATAATAGTTTTTTCTTGCATTAGCTCGTGCGAATATAATACTTTATTTCCCATTTCTTACACTAGTTAAACTTTTAGAGCGGGCGTATACCATCAGAAATTCTGATAAGAAAATCTGATGGCGTGCGCCCGCTGGTATAGAACGGACGTTTACAATAAAATCAGTTGTCTTAGAATCTTTTAGAAAATTTAATTACACATACTTAGAAGTGTCTTCTAAGGGTAGAAGTATTTTTATATACCTTGTGCATCAATTTTTGAATAATTGTCTGTTGAAAACTTGCATATATAAAAAGCCTCAATTTCCTTTCGCTATGCAGAAAATTTGGATATAAAATCTTATTGTTATGGTTTATCATTTTGAAAACGAACTCTATAATAAAGACAAATTCACTCATTATATCCATCTTGCCTATGAGAAAATTCTACATTTTCTACAGCCTACAGCCCTCAAATTCTACAATTCTACAAATTCTATAGCCCCCTTTTAAATTGATCATTTCTTCTGCGATAATCCTATGATGGTTATGGTAGTCCACTTGCTTTCCAGTAAAAATGATTTCCTGTAAATAAATCATTTTTCTTTCCACGAAACGAAAAGTGAAGTATTATACTTATTAGATAAGAAGTAACACGTTTTTCATTTATTCACTACATATTTATTTCGCATCAAAATGTAGTACATTAAAGCGTAGTTGAGTTTTGCTAGCATGCATTTAAAACTTATTACACAAGATTTAAATTTTCAAATAGTAAAATTTTTATTCTAATTTTTGGTATCAATACAAATGAGGATAATGTAAAAGCAATAATATAACGCGTTGAAATAAAATTGTTTATACTGTTATAAAAATATTTTGAAATTTTATTTTTAGACTAAATTCTATATTATATAATAGCTTGTTCCTTTAAAAATAATTTATTTGTGTACTTCTTTTAAACAGTTTGTATGAAAAAGGCGAAATAAAAGACTTTGTAAGTTATAGAAAGATGATAACTCTGCTAGTATCATAAAAGTCGGTATACCTTTGAAGATACTATTTGGTATACCGACATCGCTATGCATAATGTATGTCGCCAACACTGTTTTACTCAGATTTTACCATATATTTAAGGCGCAAACCTGATGAGAAGATGATTTTATTTAAGTATTTTACATAAATACTAGATAGTGTTTTAGGATGAAGGCGTTTGTTCTTTGACATGGTAGTAAATTATAGCTCCGTCATAATTTTCATTGATCGATTTTCTTACTTATTTTTTATTATATATTTATTTATGTTAATAACATTATCCAATTTCGCTGAAAATTAATTCTATTTTTAATCATAAACAAATATTTTTTCGTCAGTATTTTCATGTACTCTTTAGTTCTCAATCGTTAATTTATGGAGGTAGCACATCTTGCGGACAACTAATTCTGTGAACTAGCTGTCAATTAAAGTTTTGCTAGCTATTACCTTCAAGCTAAAAAATATATGAAAATTTTTTACTACTTCCTAAGTTTCATATTGTTGTTCTTATGTATCAGCCTTACATTCCTAACATTAAAAATAAAAAACCTGGATGTTCTAAAATCTTAGAATATAAAATACGCGTTATAAAAAATTCGATTTTAGAAAATGTTTACACTTAAAGACTCGAAAATTTGAGAAAAATTATTTATTTCCGATGTTGACAAAAATGTTGATTTAAACTAATTAGGGTCCTGCCAAAATCATCCAATTAATAGTCCTTATATAATCGAATGCATTCCTTAAAATTAAGTACCACATACCGAATATTTAAATGTAAACATCGGACGATCACAAAATACTCAAGAAAATTATTTTCACATTTATCAGTCACCAGTCGTTTTGATGTGAATTTGAATGTCGTCGTTAATCTATAAAAAAGGTGTTCAAAAATAATACACAAATAAGTAGTAAAAGAAGTTTTTATTTTTTGTAACTCATAATTTAATTATGTGTTTTAGTGTTTTTTTTTATACATTTTTTAAGAAATAATTAAATACAAACTTGTAGTAATGAATATAGAATTTTTTTTCTGCATTGTTTGATATTTGTTTTAAATTTTTTTATTCACAAAGCAGCAGAAAGAAAGTTAATTTCTTTTTCTTTTTTTTTTTAATTTGACAATCACAGAGTAATAAATATATTCACATACAAAATATTTTATCGGTTACTTTGTTTTATTCCATTTTTTGTATTGTTTAATAAATAACTCATCACTTCAAATATAATAATATAGTGCACAAAAACATCAATTAATTATTATTCAATTTTTAAATTAATTCATTTAGAAAGTGTACAAATTGATATGTTTGACGAAGTCTCGTCTAAATGAAGAATTCATTAAGTTAAATGAAGAATACTATGAAATAGGTTTTCATTTAGAAGACTTCACCAAACATAGTCATTTTACAGTACGTGTTCAGAAATTATTTGCTAAGCGGTGGGATCGGATCTATGATCATCAGTGTGCCATTTCGACTAAGAATATTATTTAAGATCCACATGGAGGAAATAATTGCTCCAGAAATATTTTAAAATTCATTCTTCAGTTTATCACGCTCGTCAAATTGAAATGTAAATTATCAGAAGGGCGTTTCGAAAGGATTGAAAAACTGTAAAAATAAACTTAATAAAAAAGCTCAATCCGTAGTGAGTTTAAAAAATCATTGTTGTTCTTTGGGAATGTTTAAGTTATTTCTGGGGGAGCAAAAAAAGAACCTCTGAGCTGTGATTGGCAATAATTATTTGGAGTTAATTGAATCCGATACTTGGCAAAATAATTTCTCAACAATTTGCTTTTTTTTTGAAAATGACCAGTTCTGTTTGAAGATTTTAATAAATCTGTTACAATACGAAATTAAAAATATTGCTTGTTAAAAATTAAAAAGTACTAATTTTATTAGTAAAAATTTGATGTATAGCTTTATATTTGCAAATATTGCACGGATTTATTGTAGCGAAAAATCCACAGAAAGAAAATAAATTTTTAACCAGCAATAAATAAAATAAAATTTATAAAATATAAAACTGATTTGAAATATTTCTAGAAATATATTAATTATTATCAATTTAAGTTAGTATTGCAAAATAAAAATTATAAATAAATTATTAAAAAAAACAGCCATAATGAAAAAAATAAATTTTTTTTATAAAAAAAAATTAGATAAATTTTTTTCTATTCATAAATAAGAAAAAAATCGTTATTAGAAAATACATTTTAAATTTTTCTCTTGTTCGAAAGTATTTGTAGGGGGGAAAGGAGGATGTAATTAGAATATATATTCGTAATATAAAATATATTATTCCTTATAAATAATTATTATTTTTTTAAATGATACAAACGTTTATATTATTTTTGGGGTGAATTTGATTTAGGCCATGCAATTTTTGCATCTGTTCTTTTATACACTAACATTCCATGTTTTTGTTCACCGGTTACTTCTTGTGGGCATTCATTATCGGCTAGCATTGTTTCTGGAATAAAAAGAGAAAAAATTATTGATTTCAATATAACGGGCTAAAAAATATATCAACTCAAAATTGGTTTTCTAGGGAGCAAACGAATTGAAAACAAAAAAATCAGTTCAACTATTGAAAGTGTTTAAATCGAAATGGTTTTAATTAATGAGATTCGAAACTGGATATGATGTTTCAGTTTATAATCTGCTTCGTTTACTCAAAATTTCATAATATTATAATGAATCATATCGAAATTCCCCCGAGCGAATAGATAGATAATTTTATGAAAGACATGTTCTTAGAATAATTTTCATTAGCCTCATTAAATGTAAAACAACCGCGCAGGTGGCGTCCTACTTTTTTTTCCATTTTTTGTTTGTTTTACTTAACGAATGGTGTTGTGAATAAATGTTTTATTAAGGGGTTACACACAGTTAAAATTTTACGTCTCGGAGTACAGGCAGTTTAAATCCGTTTTTCTAAAAACTATGTTTTCCAAGTCCATGACTAAGATTTTTAAAAAACGGCTCAACTGATCGGTTTGTAATTTTATCACAACCTTCCAAATATCAAGTTTTATCTATCCACGATAAGAATATTTTTGGATTTTTGATTTCGAATGAACTATAACGGAGAAATCGGAGTCACCATCGAACTTTTTTTTTTCGAAAGACCTTCAGCAGATCGTCTGCAGGAGCACACCAGATCAATACTTTTAATTTAGAAATCATTAGTGCCATTATAAAGTTAGATATTTCCACCGCTATTTATTAATACTTTTGGTTTTAGAAAAATAAAATACTCCAAAAATTTATAATAAAACGCCTTGTATCTACGTATAATACCTTAAGATTATTTGAAGCTACCCTAATAAAATAGTTCGAGCATATGGAATATTTGATTAAATATCCTATTTAATCCTATTCAAAATTTTTAATAGGTTTTCATAGGATTCAATAGGAAATTCTTTCCTATAGAGTACTATTCAAATTTTTAATAGGTTTTAATAAGATTGAATATAACTTTTTTTGTATATTTTAATCATAATAAAGTAATTAGAATAATATTTACCTTCACCATCGATTAATCGATACAATGCATAATCTTGTGGATTTGTAATACGTGATTTATGAGCAATTATTTTACATATTTGTTTTGTGGTCATATGCGGTCGTACTGGTAATGTTTTCGTCAAAATTGATCCATGTCGTTCATCAGGCACAACCACTTTTAATACTGGAGGATACTAAAAATCAAAATAAAATAAAAATATCAATAAAAACATGATTTGAAAATATTACAAAATTTTGAAAATATTCAACTTACATCTGTGTTAACTTTGTTTTCATTTTCTGAATTGTCTTCATGACTTGCTTTAAAGTTTTTCAAAACATGTACTGCAGAAGATAGTGTGGTTAGATAGTATCCGCCTTCACCCGAGAGTAATGATGGATGTAGTAAACCTGAAATTAAGAACTAGTTAATAATAGAAAATTTCCATATTTATCTATTGCAGAATTTCCGATGACGAAGAAACCACAAAAGTGTTAATTTTCAAAGAAATAATAAAATGTTTAAGACTAAAAACAAATTAGGTGGAGCAATCGTTCTTAAAATAATAATTGGTTTCTAAAATCTTTTCTAAAAATTTTTTTTCCGAATCGAACAAAGGGCTATTAATTGAATTATTAATTGAATTTCGAAGAAATTGTCTTATAAAAAATTGTACAAAATCTATCTATTGATATCCTTCGATTATATAAAAGGGTTTATCCTGCCTGGTCTTCACAGGTACCTAATTTAAACCTTCTGGGTAGAAAAACCCAGTGATTTGCTATTGAAAATAGTGGCTTGGAATGAGAAATTTCCAAATTACGTTTTAAAAATACACAATTCTGATTCAAAGCTTAGAAAAAAAAATACAGGAGTAATTTGAAAATCCCTAATCATTTTTCTGACTCTATAACACAAATAGGAATATTTTAGCTTACCCCACATATATTCCGCTTCGATTTCGGCTGCAATGAAATTGGTCTTGACAAGTACCCAAACAAATAATGGCAAAAAATCATCAGCACCAAGCGTTAATGGTGATCTTGAATTTGAGCATTTTACCTACAAATAAAAAAAAAAATTAAAATTAACTCCCAGATTTAATAACCTATATTTTCTTTAAGAAAATACTAACCGAATGAAAAATTGTTGCAATAGCTGCTAAAAGATTTTCTAATTTATCCAATGGTGAATGGGCGTCTTGTAATCTAGTTATAAATTGTCCTATAACTTCGAGATCGGTTTCAGATGGTAAACAAATTTTTGGCTGAAAATACAAAAAGAAATATAAATTTTCCACGAAACAATAGAAAAATTTTCGAAACTCTCAACGCAATGTCATTTTAACGTTCATTAAAGATTTTTAAAAAAATTTTGCTTACCCGAATTGCTAATTCTGAGAGTGGCCTTGTATTTGCATATTGTATATTATCAGCTAATAATTTAATAGCACCCGTACGGGTATAAAATTCCACAAACAACGATTGTAAATGAGATCGCAATGGGCGTACCACTAACCGATGTAAAACACCTTCTAATATTGCATCTAAATTCAAAAATTCGGTCGATTTTAACTGCAAAAAAAAATGTTTAATTAATGGATGATTCCAAAATTAATTCGACTTTTTATCTTACCTTGCTTCGTTCTTTTTCAACTTCTCGTTCAAAACCACGTTCGCCATGTTTTACAAGGTAGTTTTTCATTCCAGACATAAATTGACGCATATTCCTCATAACAACCTAGAAAATAGATTTAATATAAATAGCTGTAGTAAAATTTCTAGAAAAAACAATAACCGTTCCTACACTGTAAATGGAAATGAAAACTGGAGTAATGGGAAAAGTTCATAAGAAAATAGCAAAATACAAATCCAAAAGCCTAACTAAGTAACCTGATGACCTAAATTTGAATAGAAAATGAACTATAACCCAATATTAGTGGAAACTGATCTGATAAAAAAAGCCTATTCAATCTTATTCAAATTGAATTAGATTTAATGAAAAATTTAATTTCCTATTCAAAATTTTAAATAAGATTTTGTGGGAAATGAATTTTAATTGTTGATAATAAATTAATAGTTTAAATTTGAATCTTAAATTCTAAACAACTGTGACATTTTTAAAACAGACCTGATACTATTCATTCAAATCACATAAAAAAGGTGATGAGTGTATGTTGCGGTCTCAACAACATACAATTCATCCAATTTGAGTGTTTAATAGCTCAAATGATAAGTATTGAGCCGAGTGTTCTTAGTCCGAATTATATAACATGCATTTCTTTTGGAGCGTTTCTTTTTTTAAGCGTTGTGATAGTTTTATATGCAAAGATCTCCAGTTCTAATGAAGATAGAACTAGAATACTCAGCGACTCAAGGACTTTCATTTGAGCTATGACACACTCAAATTGGATGAGATGGTGGAGAGCAAGGCGTGGACAATAATAATAAGTATGTAGATTGAACCCTATTCATTCTAAATCAATTTCAATTTATTTAGATCAGACATTAAAACTCACCTGAGGATTTGTTTCACGTGATTCTCGTGTACATGATATAAAATTTTCTATTTGCTGTGCAAATGTTGTAGTTTTATCTAGAGCAAGTGCTAACGCATAATTTCTAATTGCAATGCCAGCTCCGGCTGCTCCTGATTCACGATTTCTTAATGCCATCACTCTAGGTGGAGCTAGAAAAAAAATAACAGAAATTAATAAATATTTTCGTCACTAATTTATGATAAATTTTTTGGTTTAGAGATAATAAAAATATTGTAATAAAAATAGATATCCGATTTGAAATACAGGGTGTAACATGAAATTTAAAAAAGCTATGCATTTGTGATAATAATACTAACTACTAGCGTTGAGCAGTAAACCTCACTTACAGTAACACTCCATTCTTAAGTATATATTCGCAACACCTATTTATCGTAATTGATGATTTTATAGAGTTGAGAAAAATAATTTTTGAAAATTTATTATTATGAAGCCCTTGACTTTTCAATGGGGCTCTAAAACTATTTTATACATTTGTTGAATTCAATACAAGCGTGTAGTAAATTTCATATAAATCGGAAAATACGTTCGAAATTTACAGCGGAATAAACATAAATGGATATATATATATATATACAGGCAAATGTAAATAGTCTATAGTTGTACCATAGACCTCACTTCATTAGCTTAGCTTGAAAAAATTTAATTTGAAACACATATTAACTAGAATGGTCAATTTCAATAAGTCTAAAATAGAATACCCAATTCGGAAAGGGTTAATTCTTTTTTAAATTAAGATTATGTTAAGGTAATAATGGTCGATATTTTGGTTAATTTTAAGTAAAAAATTAGTTGATTTTATTAAATTTTCAAAGAAACAATTTATATATTAAAATTGAAAAATAAATTCATAAAATGTATATACAATTATGAAACATCCTGTCACAATTAAGAGGAAATGATTACAATAATTAAAATAACTAATTTGATTGTATTAAAATAATTCGGTTCATTTTGTAAGTCAATTAAAGTTCAATAATAATTAATATTAAAAAAATGTATATCTATAGAAATTAAATTTAAAAAAAAGTATATAAATAAATAACTAGGTTTTGGGATTACATAATGAGTATTTAAAATATTTCTTGTTTTGAAAATAAACAAATTAAATTTTTCGAACAAATTTTGGAGCAAAAACATTGCCTTGATGCAGCGCAGTCGTAAGCGGTACAATGAGAAAATAGGTTATCGGTACTTGAATTGTGTTTAAATAGCCATTCAACAAATAATAATAACTAAATTTTGTGACATGTTTTAAATTGTGGTATTAATGTGACATAAAGAATACGATAATTAAAAACAACGTGTCGATAACTCGAAGAACAAGCAAACTCGAAAATTGGTATTTTTTATTTTCTTCTTATTTTGGTTTGATTTAAAAAAAACGAAACGCCAAAATTAAAAAATAAACGAGGTGCCGAGCATAAAGTGCGTAAAATGTATAATAAATTACACGGCGAATTTTTTTTCATTAACGTAGGCGTATTTAATTTTTAGGACATGGAAAACAATCGAAACATTTGATAATGACAATAAGGGTGAAGCATATCAAAAATTATAAAACTACAGGTTACCGGGCTAAATTTTCAGATTATTTCACTTGAAGCGTCTTTACTTCCCGAACATGGATCTGAATTTATTTTTTAAAAATCTTATTAAATAAAAAGTTATGAAAATTCAAAATTCCTAATTGAACAAAAAAGTAAATACTACTTTATGACGTCACTTGTTAGTATCTCTATATAAATTACATATTATACATCGTTTTCAAGAAAGAGATATTTTGTGTTGGAAATTCCTAAAGCGAAAAATTAAATCAAATTAGATATAAAGTCATAACAAAAACCACATAGTTCCAACAGGACGATAAATAGTTTAAAATTTCGACTTACTTTCTAATTCGAATCGGCAACAACAGGTAAATAGTCCAACAAACTGTATGCTCACTTCAAAAACCCATCGTGCCAATTTTCGTAATCGCGCTTTGCATTTACCAGATTTTTTCATTTTGAATTACACTAAAATATAGGCCATTCACAGAAAATTTTTGAATAAGCCCCACTGAAAATATTAACACGCACAATATTTTCGAACACTATCAATCAACCAACGTTCTCATATGTTAGAACAAACTTTTTTGAAAAACATTAAACGACTGATCTGTTTGATATATTTTTCTAAAATAATTATTATATGCAATAAGGGCATACATAAAATTGTAAAAAAGGAGGGGGTAGGATAATAAGACCATCTTTAATCTTCTCAAGAGGATAATTTTTTGGCATAAATTGTAAATAATTGAATGCAAATTTTATTATACCTGAATTTGTTGAACCTTTTCATTTCTAAGAACAGGTTTATTATTTTTTTTTTTAATTTCTCAATACACAATAAAAATTTTTATTTAAAAAATATAAACATTTAAAAATAATTTTCAGTCTAAAAGCAGTTTAGGCATCTTTAAGCGTTTTTCTGTGATAAAGAAGGATTTTATCAAAGTTCAAAATAAATTTCTTTTATAAAACAATAATAAAACTGGCTTTGTTAATATAAATACGTATTAAAAATGACTACATTTCAAATAATTGTTAAACTATGAGTAATAAATGCACTAACGGATAACAATAGACTGAAGTCAATTAGTTACATATTTATGCACTATACCCTGTGACATTAATCAGAAATTTTGTCAATATTATGATAAATTATAATAAAAATAACTTTTACTATAAAAATAAGGAAATGAGATGTTTTACATTACAAAAGATTCATGATAAGCAGGGTATTTTTGTCTACAAATTTCAGATAAATTAAAAAAAAAAATAACTGAAAAAAGCCCGCTAATCCCTTCATCCATCTGACTGCTAATTATTTTACGATCGATCGATAGTTTTTGAGATATTTCATGAAATACATTCGATGAATCGGGTTCTGGATCGTATTTCTAGCGATATCTTAAAAACTATGTACCCAATCGTTAAATAGACGGTTTTTTTTTTGGAAATATCTGTGGGTCCAAATTATCCTAGAACTTATATTTCATCCAATTCGGGAGCAAAAAATATTTTTCGATTTTGTCAAAGCACCTTAAAAGCACGAAATTTTAGTAATTATATTATGATAGTTTTTATTTCAGAATTTTTCCGCCAGCATGATATTACAGCAGTGGTGTATCTTAATGATTCAATTCGATTATTAAAAATTTGAGCACATCATTTTGCTGCATCTAACGAGCACTTAATTTTGAGCATATTTAAATTCATATTTGAATACTATTTTCTATTATCTCAAGATGCCACTGCCAGTTTGACACTTTTTTTTAGCTGTGATTCATGTTAGTGAATTAGTGCATTAATTTTTAATGTAATTTTGATTAAATTGCTTTATTAATACACACCATAAAAGCACCTAATTCTGGTACAGATACTATATTATAAATGTAATTTTTTCATAATGACTCAATTTCTTAATTAAAAATTTGAGCACCTAATTTAATATGACTGCACCAAGCCTAATTTGGAGCACATTTAAATTCAATTTTGAATACTTTGACTAGCTTGCTAGATATAATAGAATTCCGAATTGTAGCAACGTAAAGTTCACTATTTACTACTATTTTTGTTTATTTTTATATCATTTTAAACCATTATAGTTATTTGAAGTTGTAAAGTTAAATATTCGAAAACTAATGACAATAATGACTAATTAAATAGTATTCTTTTTATAAAAATGTGTATTTAATGCTGCAACGTGCATTAGGAGCCAGCAATAATAATATCACTTCCAAAATAAGTCCTTTCGAAAATTTTCATTCTAGAAGATACCAGAATAAAGCTGAATAGTTATTTGCATAGGGTATAAAATTAGTGAGTTGTGATTTATTTTTATAATCATTTATATCGGTAATATAATAGCCAGCAATTAATTATAATCATTTGTTTATATTTATATATAATAATATTTTAAAATTCTTTTAATGACTCTTTCAGATTTTTAACATTTGCATTTTACTATTGGAATTGATAAAATGTTTTACTAACATTGTTATATCTATAAATTATAATCCAAGTAGTAATTATTTAATTAATTTTAGCACTTACATAATTCATGAGTTTAGATTTTTGTGTGTGGCCAACGAATATATTATTCTTTTAGATGTCAATAATTAAAATACGTTAGTAAAAATGAGATATTAATTATAAAGAAAATTGTCTTTATATTCAAAGCCGGATTTAAATTAGTGCCGCTCCTGGTCACTGTGCAAAACGCCTACCCCCCATTACCGCAATTTTACAAGAAGTGAGTAAAGTTACTTTATAATACCATGATTAAATAGGACTCTCAGCAATCGGCCATAAGCTTTTAGAATATTAAAGAACGCCTCAAGTCCCAAATCGATCGATCCGAGCTGTTCAAAAGTTATGTGGAGCTTACATACATACATCATATGGTTAGAAATGGCTTAAAACGTCAACATCTGATAATAATCTCTTTCATCCAAATTGGATTGGATTTCAATAAGGGTAGTGAAAAATTATGAATTTGAATAATTCTTAACCACTGAAACTTTTTCATAATTTTGTTGATGAAACTGCAATATTTATAATTTTGAACATACTCTTGATAATGAAAAAAATTATTTTATTCATTATAATTTGAAGTTTTTGACATGATAACAGTTTTCAAAGTATTTTCCATAACGTGGAGAAAATTCCTCTCTGAATTTTTTCGCCCCTAGAAATCTGCCGCCCTGGACACTAGCCCCGACTGCCCCTATCATTAATCCAGCGCTGTTTATATTGCTTTCAGCGAACAGTGGTACTTGATGGCGGTGGTTATGAAGATTTTTTGAAATTATATTAAAGAAAGTTTGTAATCTTCTCAATTTTGGTATCAAGCAAAAACCGTTAAATGAATTTATTATTTTTTAATTTTACACACTGAATGAAACAAAGTTTTTATTTTGAAGCTTTTTATAATCAAATATCTTTGACATAAGATTTTTGCGCTTTCTAGTGTTTTATTTTTTAGTCACTGGGTACATAAAAATCTTACTACCATGAAAAACAAGTGAGTGGTAAAGAGGAAATATTTATAATAAAAATGGTAAAATTATATTATAATAATTTGTATTATTTTTAAACTATTTTGATCTGGAGTTTCTCGAAAATAGCGTATATATGTACCTGTTAATCTTTTTTTATTCCGCTGTAACGTTCTAACGCGTAATTCCATTTAGGAAATTTATTTTATAGTTGTGGAACTTCATTGGGTCTACAAGGACAGCGTTAAAATAAATTTCCAAAAATTATTTTTCTTCTTGCTAACAGTATGATAAAATTAATTGTATTGGGAAGATGTAAACCAAATACGATAAAAAGATGTGGGCTATATTTGAGTGAGGTCTATGAATTTACTAGTTAGGGATAATTATTTAATAAATTTTTAAACTGGCTAAAAAATAAATTTTTACAAAATGTATTTTTTTACTTACATAATAGTGGATCCAAACGATCTCGAAAACTTTTGCCTCTATTTAAACCATTATCATATGGAAGACCTTGACTATCCATAGACTTATCTTCATCCTGAGAAGTAACAATAAAAACACTAAATATATTATTTATTCAAAAAAAAAAGGTCGTGTGAAATATTTGACACAAAATTATTCATAACAAAGATCAATAAATATTATTAATCAATAAATAAACAATTTATTTTATAAACTTTGTAATTATTCCATTCATAACATTAAAATACGACTAAAATTGTGTTTTGTTGTTAGAGCAGTTTTAAAAATTAATGATAATAACATCATTGAAATATTTTTAGACGTTTTCTAAAAATAACATTAACACACACGTGTTGAAAACAAAAAAATTATAACATAATTATTTTGATTCGCAAATGATTATAAACATGGGATAAACGTAACCAGAAAACAATAAGAAAATATTTTAAAGCCTCATCCTGGATAGATAAACAATACTTGTTAATTTTATTCTTAAGCTTCATCCTGGTATCATGAACAATACTTGTTAATTTTTAATCAAAATTTTTAAAAGTAAATTATCATTGTGCATTAGTGGGAATTTTGCCAAATTTAAAGAAAAATAAATCAATTTAACGATTGGGGCAAATACTTTTATCAATAAATAAAAAAAAAAGGTGAGGAAGCCATTTTTATAATTATTTATTGCAAAAAAATTGATATAAATAAATAAGAAAAAATATTTTATTTCAGAATTATTCTCTCAATGGTTTTTATTTAAATTTTCTATTTTTCAAACGATGTATCAAAAATTGTAATCTCAATGTAACTATAGTTGTAAGCCGACTTGTATTTATATTATGATGCTAACAAAGAATTATCAAACTAAAACTAAACATTATTTCAGATGGCATGGGGTTGGGTTATTACGTGTCAGCGGGTTTCTAAGTCCGTCGATAACCCAGCCATTAAAATTCGATAATTTGTGTGTACTCGTAGCCCGTGTCTGCTTATATTGGGTTAAGTAAGTCCTTTAGGTTTTTTAATCCATATGTTTACTTAGTGATAAAACACAGGAATCGCAGGAATTTATGGATCTAGTACCAGTCTGCGTTTATAAGATTGAGTTAGCATTGAGGTTCTCTAATTTTTTTTTAGTCCTTACGTTTATCCAATGTTTAAACGTGTAGGGCAAATTAACAAGTTAGACGTTGAATCATAGGATAAATGCAAGGATAAAAATAAACTCGCATATGAATCAAAAATATATGTAAAAGTTTCAGCTCAAATGTTAATAAGTAGACTTGTTCCGATAAGTCGGCGACTAGTCGGTAAAGTCGACTATTTGGCCACTTTTGAAGTCGGCAACTATTCAGTGAAGGGCACCTACTATCCAGCTTCAAACTTTGTATGAATTTCTTATTAAAATTTATTTAGGAGGTATTACATTAAAGAAAAACCTGTTAAGTCATATTTTTTTATTTTATTTTTAAATTTGACACATACAAGAATGTCTTCTGTTTTTTTTTTCAATTTTTTTTCGGTGATCGGTTTGGCCGACTAAAATCACATGGTTAGATAGCCGGCAAGGTCATAGTCGGTACAACTCTAATAATTACGTTAATTTATGATTAAATATAAAAATTTAGTGTCTTCAATTTTTTAAAGCGTTCATTACTCTTTTTCTTAGATAATATACCCTCATAATTGTTTAGACAAAATTTACTTCTTTTCACTAAACTGGTTTCTCCCCTTAAGTTACGAATATTGTGATGCAATAAATATGTTAATTTTAAGTAAAAAAAAATGCTTAAATATGGATTTTTATATTCCAAGAATAATCATAAAAATATTTATTTAAAAATACTTAATCCTTAAAATATCCTCTTAGTTTTATATATTATTGATATACAGGTAAAGATAATAATATTTGGCAATAATATTGAATATAGATTAATTTTTATGATCAGTTACCTATAGGGTCATAAAACGAGTAGGAACGTTTAATACACAGGCTTAATACACCATATGGTAAGTAAATGACAATAAATAATAAGTATAAAGTGTTTCGTTGTATATATATACCTGTTGTTCTCTATTTGTTAGAATTTCCGCTGTCATTGCGTTACACATGGTTTTATTGTATTATTATTTTAAATTTTTATATAAGTAAATAAAAAAAAAAAAACAAAATTACATGAAAGGTAAAATAATTAACATTTAAATTTTCAATTTCAAAGTATTAAAAAAAAATTATTTTTAGTAGCATTAATATTATAATAAAAGATAATTTTTAGGTTTCTAATTATGGCCAAGTGTGGAGTTTCCATATATTGTTCTAATGCATAATGCATCCAAACATGAGTTTTTTATAAATTTTCAAAACACAAAAAAAAAAAAATTATTCCGCTATTTTTGAGCTTTCTGGGATAATAAAGGTTGAAGAAACTATTTAACGATTGGATAGCTCGCTTTCGAGATATTGATTGAAATCGTTTGGGGGTATCGATCTAAGCACTATGCTAAAACTACGAATCTAATCATTAAATAGATGTTATTGTTGGATTAAAATTACTTTGAAATTTGGGTTTAAATTACTCTGAATAAATGAAGTTTGAACGAAAATGGAGACGAAAAATTCTCTATATTGTTCACAATTTTTTAAGGAGTTCTTTTAATAAAATCGGTTAAATAGGAAAAAAGTTTATTTTGCGAATATAATATAACTTCGTTTAAAAGGTAATTTGGACTCATAAATTTACAAAATAATCGTTTTTGAGATATCTGAAATCGTGGAAGCCAATATCTGGGACTAGTTTCAATCTATATCTCAGCAACTATCCACCCAATCGTAAAATAAGTGTTATCTTTATTTTTCTTAGATTAAATTTACTCCGAAAAACCAAAAAATTTTTGTTGGGGTTTTTTTGAGGCATTTTAAGGCAGATAACTTTGTATTATTTCAAACTAACTGTAACTTCGCGGTTTTTCTTAAAATATTTATTGTCCCTAACACCTTTATCAAGCTCATATTAAATTGTAAAAATTAAAAGATTTATAAAGATAAATTGAGAAACGTGCTGTACCTTCTACAATTTTTAGCATACCCGTCGGGGTACCCATATTTTACATTACAGCAGACAGCTTTCAATTATATCAGAATTCAATATTAATAGTATTAAAATTACATCATGAAAATTGGAAAACTGTACTCGGCGTTATTCATTTCCGACCAGATTACCGTTATATCAATCACGAGAAAAGAATGGATAATGATTAAAAAATAAAATTAACTTACCTCATTCATGTCATTTTGAATACCAGAGACACGCGGTGTATGATTATTTTGTGGTTGCCAACTTGTCTCAGTCCATGGTTCTGAAAATATTGTACACGGTTCACTAATTTCTGAAGGTGGTGCAGGATGATGACGACCTTCAACATTATCATACGATGACATTCGACATCCATTACTGTCTTGATTGTGTGATGTATGTTGATGATGATTCGTTACTAAGTTTAATTCTGGGAAACGATGAGCAATAACTTGATGTACGGTTTGTTTTTCACCGGGACTTTCAGGGGTATGTGGTGAAATTAATGGTAATGGTGGAAATGGTTGTGCCCAATCAGAATCTTCAATATAACTATCATCAGATTCATTGCCTATAAATTGCCAACTATTATCCAACGTCCAAGATGGATCTTGTTTTACACCTTGCAAATATTGTTTAATAATTGGTGGCTGTACTGGTTTAGCGCCCGATCGCCTACAATTACCAATTAAATTAAATTTGGCCCCTTTATTTACACAGGTTAAATTATCTACAGATGTGGATACGGGACTTGAGACTAAATCTACATTTTCTAAACGATTTTCTTCTAATATTTGTGATTCTAATTTTATGTGAAATGATGATGGATTTGAATGCCGTTGACTGAGATTTAATGGACCTCGAATTTGACGTCGTATTACAGCTGCCTGTGAATTAAAAATAAACATTTTTATTTCTTGCTTTCAAAAAGAGTTAAAATAGAAACTTACTTGTGCTATTGAATCAGCTGGTTCAGCATAAAACGGACTTCCTTGTTTTGGTTTTGGCGTTGGGCTATCAATTCGAGGTGAAGGTGATGTATCTTTAAAGTTCGGACTATTTGTTCGATTTGGCATTACTAAATTTAAACGGTTTTTAATTTCACTGCAAAGAATAGAAAATTAGGTTAGCAAAATTTAAAAATATTAAATAAAGCAGAATACCCACCATTGAGTCGAATGTTGATTTTCTAGAGGCGAAGAACTTGATTGACTACTAGACTCTTGTTGAGATCCACTAGGACTGAGTATATTATTATGAAGCGATATAACATTGCCTGTATGTTGAATTAAGTCCGGTGATGCGAATGGACTGATTTTCGGTTTAAATGTTGAGCACGTTGAATGATCTGGACCCCATATATCCTCATAATCACTAATTTTATCACCAACTGAACTACGATAATACACTGTTGGTGAATCCAAAATGTCGGATTCCTATAACAATTAAAAGATGATATTGATAAACTCATAAATTTATTGGTGAAAAAAGAAGCACTCCCGATGACGGAAGATCCTACGAAGATGTAAAATTCTCTCCACGTGATAAAATGGTTAAAGAAGGAAATTCAATTTAATTCGCTTCATCTATAAGATAATTTCTTTGCAGGTTTTGTTATCATCGGGAGTATTGCTTTAAATAAAAATACCTGATAATGTCTGGATATTTTTCGTCCAGGTTTTGAACGTTTACTATGTCGTCCAGAAGCTCTGCTAACTGAGAGTGGTGACACAGTATCTGGCGTTGCTGGTGATAATAAACTTGGTGGTCCTGAACCAGTTTGTGGTGATAAAACACTTCCAACTGGTGATAAAACACTACCGACAGGTGATAAAACGGTACTTGGAGTTGGTGACAATACTTGACTAGTTTGTTGTTGTATAATTTGTTGATGATGATGATGGTGACTAGAAGATGATGTAGAAAATGTTGTAGTTGTTGCATCACTATTTGATGGGCTAAGAATTTGACTAGGTGTTGTTGTTGCTGGTGAATTTGATCGATGTGATTTTATTATTGATGTTCGTCGAATGCTACCTTGTGATGATATTGTTGATATACATTGGCCTTCAGGGGATAAACGCTTTGATGGATCCTGAAAATTTTACAATTAAAAATAAAACTAAAATGTTTTTGCAGAACGAAGAGTGTGCTTAATACTTTCGTATATTTTTTAAATTAAAAGCTAAGTCAAAATTTGTTTTGTTCAGAAATTAAACCACTTTCATCGAAAATTTTATTCAAAAAAGTATTTACAGAGTATTTCAACAACTAATTTCGTTATTTGGGATAAAGACAATTTAAAAAAGGCAAGCAAACAAAACAAAAACTTTCAGCAAGGATAAATAATAATATAATACCTCTCTTACACAAGAAATTTCCACATGTGAAGGACTATGCGTGATACCACCATCTTGTTCCACAACATTCGCTGATGAATTATTAACACTAAATGTTACGGTAGTGGTTACAGTAAAATTACTATTCTGTGATTGTGGACTATTCGAAGATGATACAACACTACTACTGTCCGATGTTTTTAATGGTTTTGCCCATCGTGGCGGTGGTGGAGGTGGTGTTTTAGTATTTGAGCCTTCAATGACCACCGATTGTGGACTGGCTGTATTAGATCTAGTTAATAATGCCTGAAAATGAAATTATTCCATAAGCAAGCGAAACAGCATGAAAATCTAAGCGAATTAGCTTGTATTTTTTGTGGTAATGCTGGGCAAATATAATCAGAAAACATTGAAAGGCGTTCCAAAAATATTTAAGCCTTTCCAATATCTATTACAGGGTCATTGTCGAATAATATTTAGAGCGCTTAGACCACTGGAGGAGTTGTCAAAATAAGGAAAAAGTAAATCTAAAGGTACTGTTCCGCTTTTTCTTCCCAAATTAAAGTACAAAGCTACCTCAGAGTCTTTCGAAATATTTAATTGCGAGATTGAAATCGTTCTGCTATTATTGACAATCTAAAATTATTTCTGGTTAGAATTGGTTCCTTTATGGGCGATCGATTCTCCAGGAATCACAATGGAGTTTACTCATGGCATAAGTTTGGGCTTTTCAATAAGAAAAGTAACTTATCCCTGGGTTAGTTATGGCTACTAATATGTGGAATTACTTACAGTATTGCTGACAATGTTTAGAGTATTTGGTGGTGTTGGTCTAGGCCCTCTCGCAGATATAATTCCATTTGATTGCTGTGCATTTATTCCGTTATTTGCCATAGTAGTGTCATTATTGTTATTATTTGATAGGTTGCCTTTGAATGTCGACATTATTGGATGCAATGTTAATGAAACATTATCGCCAGAATCGGGACTTGATATGCTAGTATCACTATTTACAGGTATTGAAGATGAATTATCTTGCGTTCGATCTGGTGGTCGTGGATTTGCCATTGGATACCTCCAAAATTCTAAAAAATAAAATTTAATAAACAATAAGGAATAGAAGCAAATAAAATTATGTTTAAACATACCTTGCCCCAATAATGCTAACGAAGACAATTGTTGCCGAGTAGGTGCTTCACGAATTGCTCTTGGTAAAACTAACTGAACAGGTAGTTCATCACTGAAAACAAACAGATAATTACTAAATGTAATATAGACTACTTATTCGTATAAGCAGAGTGGTTATAAACAATTTAGATCTTAAAATAAATTATAAATGAAACTGATCCATGGCCTATAATTAAAACTGATAAATAAGACATAGATCAATGCAATGAAAATTTAAAAACTAATTTGGAGAAATCTTTCTTTAAAAAAATGAAGGATTGAAATTGAAGCTTGTGTTTTCCGCTGGTTTATAGTATAATTTTTTTTATTGCATCTTCCCTACTAAGAATAACGTATTTCAGTTTTTTTTTTTTTGGAAATTCTTAAAATCTTGTATTGCATTATGATTGAAAGGAAAGTGAAATTTTTGGAATGTTAAACACTGTTGAATTTATTTAAAACGAATTTAGTTCCAAATGATTCATTGTTCGAACCAAAAGCAAAACATTCCATTTTTATTGAACGAATGAATTCTAATGTAGTGAACAATGTAGATTTAAGTTATCTGATTGATATGGTCGTTTTTGTGAACCATTTTGTACAAATTAAAGTAAGATGAAAGCATAACTAGTTATCTAACGACGTTACCTTAAATAATTGCCCTTATTATTGAGTATAATTGCGTATAACGAGCTAGGAAAAAAAATTTTCTATTTAACCTTGGTTAAATACGATGATGTATCAGTGAGGAGAGTGGGAAACATGTCAAAGTACTTCTTGTTAAAGATAATTTTAAAAACAAACATTACTTACCAGCATTGCGAATAATATGCGATTAATGATGGAATATCATTAAAACGATTTTCTGATGTTTCCAATCCTAAACGACCATTTGATGACTGTATGAGGTAGTGTTCAATGTATGGACCTTTATCAGTGGGTAATCGAACCGATAATGCCATTGTATCAGGTTGACTTGATTGTCTCACAACAAAATTCTGGAACAAAAATGGACCATTAAAAGAATGTCTTGTGTTTGGCAATATTTTTTTTTTGTCCGGCTCAGTCACCTAGTGAGTAAAGACACTAATAATATCTTCACCCATTTGACTGATTAGACTGGAGGTTGCGGGTTCGAATTCGGGCAGCGGCAATTTAAACTATCGTTGCTTGGATAAGAATGAAGTAACAGGCTCCATCAACATTATAACCACAATATAAATATCACCTCGTGATAGTAGACATCTGTGGTTTCAGGTGATGGAGTGTTCTAAAAGAGGGTACTGAAGACCAAGAGGTCTAGGTACAAGGAACTTGGTTGCGGTTCCCCTCTTAATATACTCTAATATTGGAAATATTTTTCAGATGCCTGATTGTAAAGATAAAACGGAGTATAAATGTTTTCATGAAAATTGAATAAAGATTCTCCTCCTACAAAAACAGGATAGGGCAGTCAGCCTAGAATATTTCTAAAAAAAATGAATTCTTTGGTTGGTGTTTTATATATTTAATTCTTGAATTAAGCAATCCGAGACCCCCGTCCTGGGATTATCTAATAATGAATATAGGCAAAGTTTGGAACTTAGTTTCAAAACTCTTAAGTTTAGTAGAGATTTTTAGTAAAACAGAGGTACATTTATTTCTAAGTATTCATCGAAGCTTGATGTTTTTACCACTATGAAAAAATAACAGGCAACAAATCTAGAATTTCGAATTTATGGCTTTAAACACAGACTAATGGTTAATAAAGAAAATATATGCTTAAAAATAGTCAGTAAAAATACGTAAATTGTTTTCTAACTTACCCCTTCCTCTTTCCCTTGTAACAAATGAAATGCGCCAGCACGTTGTATCCCGGGTAAAAACCATACGGGATGTGTTCGTATCAATCGTTCTACGAGACCAATATCACAAGCGGCACCGTAACCAGTGTCTGTACTATCACCACCCTCTGAATCACCATCGGCTGAACCACCATCCTCACCTCCTGACGATAACGATTCTCGACTCTACAGGGAATAAAAAAAAAAAACATACATTAAACAAAAATAAACAATAGTTAATTGGGTATTTGTGTTGTAAGATAAATTATATTATTTTTATAAATACAAAAATTTACTTCTCTACCTTGTAGCTAAGTTCGTATTTCTAAGAAAATCACAGAAAAGATTTGTTTCAATTTAATAAAATTTCATTTAGAAGAAAATAAACATTACTCGTTTATTTTTAAATAGCTCTTCGACTTTTAAATATTTATTATACATAAAAGTACCGGAACAGTCAAAGTAAATGGAAAAATAATTCTTTCAGATAAACAAAGAGTCAGAGTATCACTTTTTTAATTCTGAAAATTATGTACGAAAATTTACTTATTAAACTGTATTTATTGCGGCTTCAACACTGTTCAAATATACTGTGAATACTTTATATATAAAACAAACGATTACAGTAATAGCAAAGGGGAGGAATTTGGCTGGCAAGTAGGTCTTTTTTACCAGCCCAACACAACAAATAATTTTTGAAGTAACAGCGTGAATCGAATCAGCAATCTTGTCAAACTGCGTACATTCCAATGGATGACATACCTAACTAGGCTATTATAGCGGCCAGCAATGATTTAGCGTTTACATGTATTTCTGGTTAGTTGAACGTGGACCGGTTCTGTGGCCAAGTGAGTCAAGACACTAATACCTTCACCCATTTGATTACTTAGACTAGGGGTTTTGTGTTCGAATCCAGGCAGCGGTAGTTTAATAAATTATATTATATAAAAAAAGGACGATTGGTTGATCACACTGTCGTCGATAAGAATGAAGTAACCGGCGCCACCAACAATATACTAAAAATATAATTGTCATTTCTTGCTAGAAGCCATCTTTGCCTTCAGGTGATGGAGTGTTCTAAAAGATGGTACAAAGGATTAAAAGGTCAAGGTACAAGAAACGCGTTTGCGGTTCCACTCTTAATATACTCAACTTGAATGTGCATTGTAAGACTGTAAGATCCCGTTTTTAACAGGCCTTTATTTTACCAAAAAGTAAAATAAATCATTTTTTATAAATTTAATGCATTATCAATTGGAATTTTTGGAATTACAATGAAAATAAATTGCTTTGTTTTCATCGTAACTCAAACTTTTTTAGGAATAATTAAACCTTGTGTCCCGAGATTAACCATTATCATAAATCCGTATGTATGTGTATAATCATGTTAGCATCGGTTGCAAACGGAAGTTAAACCCCAGAGTGTTAAAAATGCGTCATCTATTAAACGACTTTTTAAATTTGTTTTTAATTTTCAAATATTTTCAAAAAAATCTTTTATCGGGGCTGAAATCTTGGTTGAATAGTCTTTAAAATATAATTTTTCGAATTAGTGTAGAATTAAAAGGAAAGGTTTAAGATCCGGTTGTTATATACTTATTAGCCTAAATTTAGAGATTAAATAAATACCAATTTTCGGTCTATTAAATGAGGAAGCTAAATCTGTTTTATAGAACAACTTTGCATGTTTCTTTTGATTGATCTAAAACACAAATGAAATAAACATTGTTTTCTTGTAATCAATTACCACGCATAATTATTATAACATTTCATAATAAAATAATTTAAAACAATAAAAATAATTTATTGATTACTCATATTTAATAATAAGCTACCATTCAATATAAGAAGTTAAACATATAATCAAGAGTGAAGACAGAATTGTATTTTGAAATGGAATTCTTTAATAAAAAAATATCTAAATTCAGATTGGCTGTATAATTCTATACATAAATACACTGTTTTATTCATTAAAATTCATGAAAAATATTAAATTGATGTGAGATTTATTTTACGTAGTTTCAATTGAAAAATATTTAAAGAGAACTAAATTAAATGTAAAACACCTGTTTAAAACAAGCTTTTATTTAAATGCCCTAAGAAGATAAAAATAAACTATTACTTTAAAACTTCAATACACAGATATGATATCAAAAACTTGTCGCGAAATTTAAGTACTTTTTATTTAGATTTAACCCTTTCAAAAACTTATTAAATATAAGAAATGTAGAAAATTTTGCGGACTTTATTTTGTATAACATGGGATTGTTGAAACGTTTTAGTTCTGAGATATAGACCAAAAACTGAAAAAAGTGTCTAAATTTGCTTGAAAAGTGCCCAGAAAACAAAGTTCCGGGTAAGCTTTTGCACGCAAACTTCAAATTCATGTTCAGTGATCCAAAAATATGGAGGGTGAGAAAATTAAAACTATAGCAAAACTTTCCTTTGAACCCAAATTATTTATCTAATATATCCAGCCAAATTAAGCCGAGCCTGGTGTGGCTTGTATGACTTACAGGAATTAAAATTAATATTTTTATGAATAAAACCAAATAGATTAATAAATATTACATAACGTCAAATTTCATTTATATATTTTATTTATGAATAAATTCTTCAACCATAAAACTATTTAACCTATCAATTGAACTTTAATTATAGTAGCCGTCAGAATACGACAACAATTACATGTTTAAATATTTTTAAGTTGACTTTTAGAGGTCAATCGGTCAACAAATGCAACAAGATTGTATTTGTATTGCAATACTATCATTCATTATAACTTTGATATTAGTGTGAGTGGTATGCGGAAAGCTTTTTGTTAAAATTTATTTTCTATTAAGTTATTTTCAAACAAATCGTTTAAATTTGATGCTATAAAAACTATTTGATTTGTATCTCTAAGCTCGAAAGAGTTATGTTTTCTATTCGGACAATCGAAATTGAATTTTCAAAAGATCTTTGCGTTTTATGATGACTAGATGATATATTTGAAAATTATTTGGTACCTTCTAGTAATAGACCAGGGTAGAAGCCTTTAAAAATGGTAAAAAGTGAAAAAAAGTTATAGTAGTATGAAACCCATAGGAAGCGGATGCGAATATAATAAAAATGAAAATAAAAATAATTTACGAGTGATCGGAGGTCGAGCAGTGGAAGAGGTGAGTTTTTAAGAGTAAAACACGGCTTATCTCGATTTCCGGCAAAACTACAAGTCAATAAAAAGATCTACAACTTTTGTATTTACACTCAAAATAAGATGAAAAAATCAATATTTTAAATCAAATAAATTATAGTGTATTTGGAACATAAAAAGGTAAGTTTTCACCAAATTTCGTGAAAAAAAGTCTTGCATTTTTTTTAAAGAAAATTAGACATGTATTTGACGAAACCTTGAACAGTTTTAAGAATTCATAATAATATATCTTCAATAATTCAATATTAAAAATTAGTAATTGTATAAAGTAAGAAGTTAACAAAAGCCACACCTTTCTTGATTGCACACTCAAAAGGAGGAGGAGGTAAAAAAAACTCACATTTTTCCAAACAAACGTCCTGAATATATGGTAAGATGCAGTCCAAATAAATGCATGATCGTCTAATTCAAACAAAGGCTACACCTCGTTCGGTTAATTATGAAAACAATCTGACAGTTTAATAGTCCAAATAAATGCATGATCGTCTAATTCAAACAAAGGCTACACCTCGTTCGGTTAATTATGAAAACAATCTGACAGTTTAAAAAAAAATGTTTTATATAAAAACTTTTTGACAAAAAAATTAAACCGCCGAAAAAAATGAAGAGCTCAAAATAATAAACCACTTTTATTTCACCTTAATATTTTAAACTTAGTTACTAATGTAAGTGTACTTAAGTAAAAGCCACACATTCCTTGATTGCACACAAAGGGGAAGAGGTCAAACGAAAATACAAATTTTTCCAAACAAACGTCCTGAATATATGGTAAGATACAGTCCAAATAAATGCATGATCGTCTAATTCAAACAAAGGCTACACCTCGTTCGGTTAATTATGAAAACAATTTCGTAGGTTATAAAAAAAATGTTTTATAAAACAAATGATCTCATATAAAATAATACCATCATATATTAAAAATTAAAATGGAATATTTTATAATAATATTTATTGTGCAGCATTGATCAACATAGAATCATGATCGAATATGAACTACCAATTACAATATTCATACCACATGCATTGAATATGTTATAAGATTATTAAATAATAATAATATTACTCGTATATTAAATGACCTAGATAAGTGATGGTTTTTTAAATAAGAAAAATATTATTACATTCAAATGATATATAAATATGGTTATGCTACTCTATTAAGTATCAAACATGTGTCAGTCATTAAATAATAATACAATTCATTTTTATATTCACTAATGATATTGTTATTAAAAATTATTTTATATCAAATGGAAGTCAGTATAATTCGTTTTATAAGACAACAGCGTGGTTTTGTGCACTCTTGTTGCAGTTACGAATGTGTAGATCTTGGATCTCGTCATCAGGCAATTCGTCTGTTTTATTTTATAAATTTTAAAACAATCAGTTGTATAATAAAGTGGGAGTTTGTGACTGTAGTAAAAACAAAATTTATTGCAAATTTGTCTATTTTCATAAGAAGAAATTTTGCTCTGAGCCTGGGATATGATTTTCCATTGCACAATATTTTCTCGAAATAACATTTTTAAATATAAAATCGAATTTTGATTTTTACCCTAGAATTTTTTTAGAGAAAAACTCTTTGATAAACACTACGTTTTCATGTCAATATTGTGCATACCAATAAAATTACATCCCAAACATCGTTTTCAGAAAAGAGATTGAAAAGAAAACAATAATAATCTTTGATAGCTTATAACTTCTTTGTTTTTGAATCAATTTTATTTTAATTATCAAGTTTTGTTATGGTATTGAGTCTAGCAGCACAGTTTAATGTGAAATATAGCAAATTTAGAATTATTCTAATGTCCCTATTGAGAATTTGTGTAGTTAATTCATATTTATATATTAATCATTGGGAACTATCTTTTCCCTTATCACATCAACGGTCATTAGTTTTCGATTTTAGTAGGTGATATTACTTGTATAACTGAATGAGTTCACATAAAATATTATTTTTTGATATAATTACAAAAAAATGAAAAAAAGGGGTAGTTTTTTAATTATGTTCATAATGTTTTATTTACCCTAATTTAATTTAATGTTTGTACATTTTTATTAAAACTAAGTGAATTCTATGTGTCACATTAATTTCGCCGTATAATTTCTAAACTAAAATAAGGTAAAATTGATATAAATTCAATGAATATTGCGTGTAAAGATTGTTTTTATTAAAATAAACTTTTTTTTGGTTCTTATTCAACTTAAGGAAGTACGAGCGCCAGGCGGTGTGGGGATAGGTATCTACTCTAGCGCGGTAAGGGGAACGCAGTAACCATATGATTTTTTTCAATATATAGATACACATTTAACATTGGCTAGTGGCGGTATTTATTTTTCTTTTAATTAATACACTTTAATTAGTCGGGCAAGTGTAAATGTTTTTGAATTAAATTTATCACTAATATATTTACTTTCATCCATAAGTTTTTTAAAAATATTCACCGACAGTTTTACGAGAAAAATACAGAAATGTATCAATGTTTGATGGTTACCCCATAAGACCAATGTTAAATTGCTCAACTTTAAAGTTAATTATTTATTTAAATGATCGGGCAATCTCCTTCAAATTTTTGGAATTTGTTTAGACATATTTAAACTTTGTATTAAAAAAAAAATCAAGCCTTTTATCAAAAGTTGCCTGGGTGCTCGTACTTCCTTAAATATAGTTAATATGTTGAATTTAATCCCATCTGTTTATCGATTAAGTTGTATCAGATCAGTGAACCTGCAAACATAAAGAAAGATCTAATTCGAATTCTTCCATTTTTGCAGTACTGTTATAAAAAAGTCAAACTATTTTTCAAATAAGAAATTTCAGTGAACAAATATACAGAAGCAGTAATAATGGAAATACATATAAATAAAAATTTATCTAAAAAACTATCAGCTGGGATGAGTTGAATGTTGAACAACTGTTTAGTTTTAATTCATATATATAAATAAATTTAAAATAGTAATAATATTATAGCCAAAAGTGATATTTGATAAAATAATTTAAAATATTACATTACTATTTTAACACGGTATCATAAAATTGTACCAATGAAAAGATAATATAAAATATATAACCAAATTGTAGTTAAATGTTTGTTGTCAATTTTGAATTTCTTATGACCATTCTGGGATTTTTTAATTTTTCAGAGTTTTTTTTTTGAGATTTTATGAAAACTCATTAAAGTTATAAAAAAGTCCTAAAAAAATCGTTTCACTGTTTTACGGTTTATTACAGAAAATGAAATCTACAAGCAACAAAATAATAACACTTGTTTTAATTTATTGGATGAATAGTTGCTGAGGTATTCCGGGCAATCGGCCCAAGATATTAGCCTCCGAATAGGATTTCACGTAATATCTATATATAATATAAGTAAAATATATATAAGTATTCTCCAGTCCTTCTCTATATAAGCTAGTGTGCCAAATTTCATACTTCTCTATGCGCCCAATTTTCGTAAAAACGTAAAATCGTAAAATCTTTGTACCAATCGTAGTCGTAAAATCTTTGTACCCGTTTTTACAAAAATTGGGCGAAGAGAATACTTATATATATTTTTTTAAATTATGCATAAAAAATACATTAAATCAATAAAAAAATCATTACACACACTATGGCACACACACACATTTTTAAAAGGTGTGGCCTATATTACACACATTACCATACACACTGATATATACTCTTTTCTATAATAATAATTTTCTATATAATAAACTGATTTCTTTAAAGATAATGAGATTCACTGTTGAATGATTATGATCGAATTTTAACTGCTGTAATGGGACTCTAGTTATAAGAACTGTGTGTATTCTATAAGAAAATTGAGAAAAATTGTAAAATATTTGTGTCTCAATTGGATAAAACTCTGTCTATGGGAGGGGGGGCTTTGAACTATTTTGGTTTGTGTGTAATATTTAGAAAACATGAATAGGTTGCCGGTATTCAATGTAGAATCGGCAATTACCACGAGAATAAATTTGAAAATTAATACTTTTTAACTTCAACGAATATTCAATTTAAAAAGTGCAATTAGCTTGTACTTGGATTGGAGTCTTGTATTCATCGGCTACACTTAAATTAAAAAAAAAAATTTTGTAGCACTTTGTACATTCATACATATGAATAATATAAATAATGACTTGAAAAACATTTTATATGTGCAAAATAATGTTCATTGCATTCATTACTAGTGTAGGGTAACTACGATTTGCCTCTTCTAGTGATGTATAGATTATAAAATAAACGTTCATTCCCTGTACTGGCATATGTTCATTCTGATATGGTCCATTTCACAATGACTGCAATTTATAATAATAAAAAAAATATTAAACTCTTTGAATCGTTGTTTTTCCTATAATGATATTTTTTTTAATACTCTATGTGTATATAAAAACTGGCCAATAGTTATTCGCTAGCTAGGCAAGTTCTACTTTATAAGCCAACACAATGAATTATTATTTTTCGTAAATATCATTCTGTATAAATTTCATCTTTTATGTAAGATGAGTTGCATTCGTTTTTTTTTCTTTATTTTCCAAGAATGTAAATCTGGACAATTTATACAATTATGGGGTTGAGTTTGTCTCTATGTACTAGACAGGGATGTCTATAACAGAGGCCATCCACATAATTATCTTTCATCTTTATTTATTTAACTAATTGCGATACAATTCATGATATTGGTTGAGTAAAGAATCTTAGAAGAAGGTTAAGATTTGGTAAGTATTGTGTCTGCAGCCACTTTAAGCCAAACACAAGGAACAAGGAATTTTAAAACTATTAACAATTTTTTTGAGCCCCAATTGGTAGTTTATACCGACTTATATTTAAATAATAGGTGAAATTTAATCAAAAGCCAGCGAATATGAAATGTATTCGAGCTTGTATATTGCTTCACTATTACGTTAGCGATAGAGGAGACGCAAGAAAATGCAGCCAAATTTAGTATTGTATGAAGGCTACTGAAATGTTCTTTACAAATATGTGTAAAAAACCGATTGAGTGCGATTCATTATAAACTTTACGTTGAGAGAAAAAAATTAAATGATAAAGTATAGCCTTGTGTTTAAAACAACATATCTTTACAATCGTAAGTAATGTAAATGTTTTAGTTCTTTAGTACTAATAAATTTACCTTTAGGTACGGAATCCATAATGGTTTAATCCTAATCTTCTTAAAATATTAAATGTTATTTAAACAAATTTTAAAAATTGCAACAAATTACACCATATTATGTCATTATTTAAATCAAACGCGTGGGTAATTAAATATAAAGTGTCAAACTTTGGACAAATCTCTGATAGGTGGTGTCGTATATCTTGTTACTAATTTGGGTTACAAGAAACGGAAACATTTTATCACCAAAAATCAAAGACTTCTCTGAGTATTTAATAAATTTAAACACAATATTTATTGTATGTTATGTCACTAAGTTTTTACTTAAAAAAGTATAGATTTTGACTTCGAACTTATAGCCCATTTTTCATCCACAATATTTTTATCATTTCAAATGGGGACATAAATAAAATACACAACCTGTTTGTTTACATAAATAAATGTTATGAAATACGGGGAAAAAAAAAGAATATCAAATAACAAACCTTAAAAAGCGGTAGAAATGAGTATTTAGTATAAGCATAAAACATTTTCAAAACCCATAAAATGTACCCATAAATTGCGGTGATATATCATGAGAGCATACGGTCATTTAGTAATTAGCGAACTATGCGCAAAGCATTTAATTGCATTTCTATTATAGATGATATGGTATATACAACACCAAATATGGGGATGAATATGAGGCTAGCAAGTCAAGGGAGTTAGAATGTTTACTTACAGTACGTTACAGGGATAGACATTAACATTTAAGTGCCGCTATAAAAGATAGAAGTCACAACGGAAATAAAAGCTTATTTTGCAAACCAAAACCTATAAAATTATTATATATGGGAGCGAAACATGGTCTTATTAAATAAGATCAAGAAAAGCTGACAATATTGGAAACAAAAGTTATTAGAAGAATTTACGGAGCTATTAGAATAAATAAAACACTCTGGCGTACCAGATATAAATTGGAAATAAAAAAAATTCTTAATGGGGAAGACATTGTGTAGTTCATCAAATCACAAAGGTTGATATGGTTTGGACATGTCCAAAGGAAGGAAGATTATAGTATGCACAAGAAAATCATGCAGAGAAAAGTCTTCACAACCAGAAGAAAGGGGAGGTCACGTATTAATGGATAAATGATATAATGAAGGATTTATGTACAATGCAAATAAGAGGATGGGACAAAAATAAAAAAATTCTGTAGTGCCTGCTGTAGTGTCATTAGATGATGATGAAAAATGGATACCGGACCCAGATGAAATCTACCTCACCAAATATAATATGGTAGGTTTCAATTAATCTCGTCCATTATATAAGCTCTCGTATGGTTTAACAAAGCTCGGAAATGTTTATGTAGCTTGGTAAGAAATTTTTGTGTAGCATGAGTAGCTCTCACCATCTTGGTGGCCCTGTGAGTAAAAGCACTATATACCTTCAACCATTTGACTAATTAGACTGGAGGTTGTGTGTTCGAATTCAGGCATCGGCTGTTTTATCAATTATCATAAAAACAGTGGGGCGTTTGGTTGATCACATTGTCGTCGCTTGAATAAGAACGCAGTAACCGGCTCTATCTACAATATAATTGTCACATTGGGCTAGAAGGCTTATTTGCCTTCAGGCTATGGAGTGTTCTAAATGACGGTACAGACCAAAAGTTCTAGGTACAAGAAACGCGGTTGCGGTTCCCATCTGAATAGACTCTTTAATGCAGCTCAGTTTTACCCACAGGAAATTATTGTAAGAAAGACATATCTCTCAGCATTTTCCTTGCTAGTGTTAAGTGCCCTAGAGTTTGCCTTCTTATGACGTCAGCAAGAAACTATAATCGCCCATAATGATTCCATTTAAGTACTCTCATACGCTTGAGAAGATATCTATCCAACTGATTTTGAAGATTCACAGAAAGATATATTACCCCTAAAAATATTTTAAAAAAATCCTCTTTCTGTGACATTCTGTGAATTTCTCCCAGAATATGGTCTCATTCTCTTATTGTGAACCCGGTTTCATAAACCATCATATGTGTTTGGTATTTTAGACATGTAGTGTGTACAGCAGTTTGGTTGTTTGTGTACCTACCAATGTTTTGACAGCAAAATATTACATAATAAATTTTGTATATTTAATGTTATAACAGAATAATATTCATCAAACGTGTAGAACCAGCAAGCCTACAGCAGACAAGGGGAGTGTAATAAATATTTACACGAAATTTGTCACAAATATTTAATATTACAAAATATTTTTAATTAATGTATGAACCTTTCAATTTTGGTTTTGATTTTAATAAAATGATTTACTCACTTCAAAAGTCTTTTTTTTTTTATTTTGAGCGAAATTTATATAAAGATAAAAATAATGTTTGATATTAGATTGTTATTTATAAAATTGAAAAACTTATCTAAAAACTAGCATTTGATTGAACTATTTATTAAAGATAGAAAATTAAGCATTAAATGATATTTTAAAGTGATTTAAAAAAGTACGTTAAAAAATCTTTGCTGGGGTTCTGCCATAATTTAAATAGATTACATCATAATTTTAATTGAATTGAAAACATCTGTATTTTAACGTTAATTTTTTTAGCGCTAGTTTTTTAACTGTTTTACTAAACTGAGCAACTAAAAATTTTGATTTTTTTCATTAGTATTATTAACTATTTTGGGTCTATTTTCTTCAAAATAATTTTATTTTTTTCAAAATTCATTAAAGGCATCTTTTTTTTAAATATTGCTAAAATTAACATTTACACGATTTTTTTTTCTAAAAAAGTCGAATTTTGCGATTTTGTTCGTATTTTTTTAAAACTATTTCAATATCTTAAAAATAAACCTTATGGATTACTTAAAGGGAATGTTTAATTAAAGTTTGGCACAAAATTTAAGTTAATAAATCAAATCAACTGTTTTTCTGCGTGAGGTCTATTGGACCTCATGTGACCACAACCGGTTAAATTAATTACCTCATTTTGCAAAATTCTGATTAAATTCTGTATATACTCACTTGGTCTAAGCTATCACCAGCACTATTTCTTAATGGACCCAAACCAAATGGTGCCAGTCGAGTGGATGGTGGAGGTGCCGGTGATCCAATGATACCACCAGTTGGACTTCCATTACTACTGTTATGATGTAAATGTTCACCATCCAATCCTTGCATATATGGTTCTAGAAATCCAGCATCATTTCTGTAACAAATAACAATAAAATATTAACCATTAATTTGGCGGTTTAAGTTGAAATTTTTATTGAACAATATTTTAAATTTAACTAATTTTCTTTTAATTAAAAAATATATGGATAAAAATTTAATTTATTGACTACACCTGTAATCAAAACATTTGATCAGGAGTAATAAATAAAACATTTTTGGTTTTCTGTTAGGCTGTATATTAAGTACGGAAACCATGTTATGGCAAACATCAGCCTTGCACATCATTAGTTTATATATAGGGGATATTGGGGTAATGGCGGTCTGCATGATTACTCCAAAACGAAAAGAGTTATTGCACTATTTAGCATGGTATAAAAAAGACTCTACAACTTAAACGTTAATTCAGGATTTTATAATTTTTGTTAGTTGTATGTTATTCTTATACAATATCTGCAAAACATTTACGTACAATATAAGAAGATAAATTTGCATGTGTTTTAAATACATTAATTTGTACATTTTGACACACAAAATGGGCTAATAACGGTCGTCTGATTGCCCTCAACATACTTTCGCTTTATGCTCTTTACAGATTTAATTTACTTTCATATATTTATTATATAGACGTCAAAATAAAGACGTCAGTATACCCAAAACGTGAAATGAAACTTACGAAAAATTTATGAAATCTTTCATGGAAATATCATTTTCAAGTAGACTGCATTCCCACACAGATTCTCACTACACACTTTGTGTAGTCATTCGAGGGTTTTGCATGTAAAATGTTTTTAAAAGGATCTTAGATCGCCATTTCCCTAATCGCAATTAAAAAGTTGCCAAATATAAATATTATTTGTTAGAGAATGTGTTAAATTGATTTAAATAAATTTGCCGTTTAAAATGTTCACCTTATTTACAGTTTTTCCTTAAGTAATCGCTTTTACCCCGTTCTCCTCTATTTGAAAGGGGTGAGAATTAGATTTGGTGAAAAGGGTAAGATTTTGGAACAAAAGTTTCAACAAGAAATTGTATACCATAAAAAAAGAGTTGCAATATTTTATATGATAATATTGCATTGTAGTCCTATTGTGAATTATGCTTAAAATTTCAAGTCGCACTTCCATTCGAATATTCATAGAACATGGAGGATAGAAAAGGAAGGAGAACCATCTGAATGTATTAAAAAGTGTCCATCGAAAGGGAGCAAATTAAGGTGGCGCCATAGTAGCAAGTGGAAAGATTTTAAAAACTTCATTTATATTCGTTTATTACTTCGTTTATCAAATTACACTTTTCTCGGTTTATAACCGCTAAGTTCACATCATTTCCATTAGCAACACGGGCGCCATTTCGGTGAATCTTCGAATGATAATTGCTGTTTACAGGTGGACGAACACAATGTGGTTCTCCTTTCTCTTCTACTCTCCATGTCATAGAAGAATACGTATTATTAAAAAAGCGAGTTAAAATCAAGGGTTTTAATAACAAATTAATTCCTATATTGGTACAATTTTTTATTTTTAACTTATGTCTGTTATAAAAATAATTTCCATGGAAGGAGTAATATAGTTGGGAGATACAAACAATATTTTAATAATAGTATAGATTTAGTTATTTATTTTATATTAATATATATATATATATCATATGATATATTTGATAATTAAATGAAATATGCTATTGGCTATTTTATTATTATAGTGGTAGATATAAATATATTAGGGATTATAAATATATGGCCATCCAATATATTCAATAATTAATGTATAATCTAAAATAAACACGTAGCTAAACACGTAACAATAATTATGATATATTACATATGATATTTGTAAAAATAAAAATATTTAAAAATTTATATTGAAAGCCATTTTATTAATACATACTATTGATATAATTTTAACGATTATTTTTCTGTTATTTTATTTTGAATTTTAATGAATGCTTTTGTTTGCAAAAAAACAGCCAAATTTCTCAACAAAAACTGCTCAGGAAAACTTTTGAAAATGCTCTGGAACCTAACTTCATTTTTTTTTTGTTGAGAATTTGATTTACTTATTAGAATGTTGAGTAAAATTTTCATTCTTATTGTTGGGAAAATTTTCTTATGTGTACTCTATGCAAAATCACTTTTATTTATTTATTTTTTTTAAATAATACAAATTTTTCCCAAACTAAGAATTTAATGAAAATTTTACACAATATTCCCACAAGTGGTTCAAATTCGCAAAAAATATTTGAGGTGTGTTTCGAATTCTCAAAAAATATTTGAGCTGATCATTTATAAAAGTTATAGCAAACATAGACTGCTATAACTTTAGGATGGGGCGAAAAGAAGTTATTATTGTCTTATTTTTTTTACATATTTCGTAAATTTTTCATTGAATATTACTACTTAAAGTTACCCTATTTGCCGCCAATCACTCAAAAAATAGTAAATGTATTTAAAGTTTAACAAAAAGCCGAACGTATTACCATATACTGTACAAAATTACTATTTCTAAGAATTTTATTTGTCTTGTTCTTGAAAATTCTGAAAAAGTAGATAGAAAAATAATATTAGTTAAGCTAGCAGAGCAAAAGTATTCAAAATTGAATTTAAATATGCTTAAAATTAGGTGGGTGCATTTAAGATGGTGCAAAATTAAATTAGGTGCTCAAAATTTCAATTAAGAAAATTGAGTCATTATGATGAGTCACGGCTGCCTTGGAATCACGTTGGCAGAGCAATGTGAAAAAATAACTTTTATAATATAATGTAAGTAACCAGAATCAGGTGCATTATAGGTGCTTTTATGGTATGTATATACAATAAATCAATTTAATCAAAATTATAATAATTAAATTTATTTATTGAAGGCACATCATAACAGTACCTAATTCTGAATTAAAAATTTAAGCACTCTATTTAATTTTGCAGCAAAATACCTAATTTGGAGCATATTTAAATTCAATTTTTGAATACTTTGTTGCTCTGCTACTAGCTTGATTAGTATAGATAAATAGGAAACGCCAATTTAGCAATAGAAATCTTTTAACGAGGTTAGATGTAGCAACTTTGTTATTCAAAAAGTTGTTGTATAAGATGTTATTTCCATTTTAGCTTTGACTTTTTCACATTTAAAAAAAATTATTTTTACTGTTTGTTGTAAAATACTAATTAAATACAATTTTTTTTTGTTTTTATTAGTTTTTTTTGCAATGTAATTTTGATTATTTTTGTTCATTTATTGTAAAATGTACAATATTTTAATGAAATATAATCTCATGTTACAAAATATTGCATGTTTCGTACGCTAATTTGTTTTATTATAAAACAAAATAATTTCGTGTGGGGTCTTCAACTCTCTCCAATCACATGTTCTATTATTTTAATGCCTTTAGTTATTAAAACTTGTAAACTTTTTCTGTTTTAAACATACATGAAATTTAGTAAATATCAAAATCATTAAAAATAATGTAAATAAATACTTTTTAATATAAGTTAATAATAATTACATAATTAGTATACTTCGGGTAATTAGAGTTTTTGTTTTAACCTTTTCAACCGTTTGGTGTAGCTCTTATGAATAAATATCAACTTCTAAGGATGGTTTCAATAAAATCACTCTCCCTAGAATCCTTGAGAAAATTTAAATGCACAAACTTAAAAATGTCCTCTAAACGTAGAAAATTTCTTTCTATACCTTGCGGCACTATTTTTTTATAAATTTCATATTTAACGTAATAAGGCCCATATTCTGGTCGATATTTAAGCGAACGTTTTAGTATATAACAAAAGCAATTTTCTTACGATTGTCTTGAAAAACTGTAATTCATAAATTGAAGGTATAGTAATTATATATCTATAAAAAAAAATATGGCAAGCGGTATTCGTTTTCGATCTTTATCTCGTGATCTGACAAGAAAAAGGACACGAATTCGAAAAATGACGCAATAAATTAAATTTTGTATTTCTGCGAATAGAAAAATTGTGAAAGGGGCTCAGTGGATTGTTTTTCTTTCACTTGGAGAAAGAAAAATCCCATAAGAAATGTATATTAAATAATTTGGCTTAAGAACACTTAACTCAATTACCTATCATTTGAGCTATTAAACACTTAAATTGGATGAGTTGGAGATTGTTGAGAGCACAAGACACATCATCACCTTTTTTTGTACGAATAGAATAATTAACAGTATCAGGTCTATTTGGAAAATGTCACAGTTGTTTAAAATTTAAGATTCAAATATAATTAAATTATCATCAATTAATGCTGCGAAAAATTAAACAAATTTTCTTTTCATAAATGCCCAATTCATTAAATAGATCTCATGTTAGTAGATATTTTCGAAAAGATATGTTAAATATTTCTTCCATAAAAGGAAATTTTTACTAATTGAATGAACCATAAAAATCTGTTAATATTACAAAAAATACTGTCAATAAAACATAAACATAAAGGAAGGAAGAAAAAAATAGAAATATCGACAAAAATAAATTGAATACGCAAAATCAAAATTTGCTTACATGCAAAAAAAAAACATTAGTGACATTACACATAATAATAATATATATTTATTTACATAAAATTTTAGAGGTTTGATTTGTGCTGTTTAGGGATAATATTTTACACTGACTATAGGAGAAGTAAAATGTAATAGTCTGTAACAAACATTTTCAAGGGGTCAAAATCTATAACAAACAATAACATTATTAAAGTGAAGCCTTTGGGGTCTATTTGTTCATCAACAATATATAATATATAGTAGTCAATGGTTGGTTGTTCTATCGTTCGTACGTTGTGCTCTAATGTCCAATCCAAGCCACATTACTGCAAGAGTTTACCTAACCATCGTTTGTTTATTTACTGATATCAATGTATACATTACATGTGTAGGGTTTCCTAAATACTTACTGGAAAAGTCCGTAATGGTTTAAGTTAAGATGTACCGTTGTATCAGTTACTATTAAGACCGAAATATATACATAATATTGTACAAAAAGAAAAACTACCAATTCGATTCGGTCGTGTTAAAGAAAATTTGGATTCTATTTTGACCTGATTATTTAAAATAATGTAAAAAAATAACAACTGGAAATTAGACTTGGGTCGAGCAAAAATAAAGACGATTAGGCAAACAAATGATTAAGGAATGTTGTCGAAGAAATCTATTAATTGGTAGATTAACAAAATTAGTGAACAAATACCATTTTGCAGATTGTTTTACTTCTTACACGAATATGTTATTCGTGACACTATTTCTCTACCTCATTCTTTGACGAGGCCATCATCGTAAATGGCCAGGCATACAAAAATCAAGTTTTCTTAGATTTTCCTACAGCATCTCTAAGTCTCTTTATTTGATGGATAGGAAACCTGACCATCTGAGTCCATTCACCTTAGTTTAGGCCTTCCTACTCAGCTGGAATCTAATGGCTTCTAAAGAACTTAAATCACTATTCTCTGGATTAATATGTCCTGCTCAATTCATTCTATTAATTTTTATGTCTTTTAATTGGTTTTTCTCAATATGATCATAGTTATACCTTCTTCCACAAACGCTATTTTTTACTCCAAGTACACCTCGTAGTATTTTCGCACGTTAAGACCTATTTTGCTTTCATTTTCCTCGGTCAGGTTTAGGTCTTAAATAGTGCCATAAGTAAACATTGAAGACCCTCAATATGCAAGCTTCATTAGCCAAAAGATAAAATTTCTCCTTCAAGATATTGATTAGCCAAAATTTAATTGGCTCTTCGTTTTATTAACACTATCTAAGATTTTGAAGTATTGGGACTATTGTTCACATAATTAATAGTTACCTCTATTCTTGCCTATATATTCCAAAATTTTTAGAATAAATTTCGATATTTTGCCCCAATTTCCTAGATAATAATTTTTTTATTTTATCAATTTGTATTTCAACAAGAAAGTAGTATGAATCACCTAATCGTAATAATTTTCCGAGAAGATATTACTCGTTGCTAATTTCAAACTGTTGCCAAATAAGCAAAGAGCAACATCTCCTCGGAGAGTTATTACGATTAACTAAATCATATTGATGATGACTACTTTTTTGAAATACGTATTTATAAAATAGAAAAATTTCGATCTAGAAATTGAGGTAATTAAATTAAATTTAGTATGATTTTGAAGCGAGATTTTACTCTTAGTAAACTTTGAGGATATTTTATTTATCTTAAGTTTTCATAGCCAAATTTTTATAGAATAATTTTTTTAATAAAAACAGGGATCTTAATGCTTAAAAAAATGCTTCCAGAACTACGCTTTAGCAATAAATTGTTATACTTCAACGTATTTATTTAATTATTCTGATTATAATTCTTGGTTTCGGCCTTTTATAGTAAAAATACAAAACTTTAGTATGGAGGGCAACGATGTATATATAATATAAATCACAGTTTTGGAAGGGTTGATGAGGTAGTGAGGGTTGTTTTAACCCAAAATACTAGTATGGTATTAGTCAGTTGACGTTTCAACTGTTATATATTATGTTAAGGGATTGAATATTATATGAAATACAAAATATAGTTATTTCTTGCTGCTTCAGATTTACATAAAAATCAAAGAACATAGCAAGTTAGTCTTGATTTAGTGATAAACTTTTTCAGTTTATATATTGCGTGAAGAGTTTTTGTATATTTGAGAGACAAGTAGCGGAAAAAGTGTATGGAATGAACTTATTATTTCAATTGGCAATTATACTTCTATCTTCATCGCCTTTTTAAATGAAATTATCAATACTTTCAATCTTTTATAAAAAAAACTTTTGTTTCAGCAATGTAGACTTGAATTTAACTTCAAACAGAAAAATATATTCGATTTAAGCTGTAACTTATGTTTAAATTATTTTAAAAAACATTACGAATAGTTAGAAGTGTGATTTAGAAATTGAATTTATTTTCAAACATTAATTAAATGAATTCTTATATTATTTTATCGTACGAAATATAGTAAACATTGTAAATAACTATATAATTCAAATGTCGGTACAATCGTCAAAGATGATATATTGTGCTCTGTTTAATACATTGTGTTTATGATAAGATACGTTCTTTATCTATAAGCTGTCAAATTAAAACTATAACATTTAAAAATATAGCTTTAAGATTTTTATATTAATTATTTCAATTCTTAAATTGCCTAAATCATGTCTGTATTGATGCCAGAAGAAAATAATATTCCACTAAGTTTATTGAAACGAATTAAAACGATTTCAAAATGAGTTAAAACGAACAACTGCAAGCGATAATAGATCTCAGCTGACGACAGTGTGGCCGGACTTTCTGATGCACTAATTAATTTTTCCATTAAAACAGATATTTTTAACCTGCTTGTAATTTTCTTCTCGTAAACCGCTTAGTGAATTTTAATAAATGTATGTCAAATTAATTCTCTACATTACAAGTTACTTATTAGAGCGAAATGAGCTGAATTTTAATAGTCGTTTATTATAACAATTAACACTGTTAGTTGTTATCTTCACTTGTGTATTTATTCTCATTGTGTGTAAAAACTTTCTCCATATTTAAAAAAAAAAAAATTTTAATGACAATCGCGATTAATATCGTGACTGAAAATTTCGAGATTTAATACTGTTTATCTGAAGTTAAATCAAATATACTATAATAATAATAATATACGTATTTAATTTGTAGCTGATGTACGAACGAACAACATACCAATAAGTTAAATTTGTGTGGATAGATGCATTTAGTAGACATTCATTTCAAATCGTAACTACTATCTCTATTCTACTGTTGTAACTGATAATGTTTGTGAATATGAAGTACAACAATAATAAATTAAGATATCATCAACTATATATAAAGCAATAATATATTAAGGTCAAATTTATTACAAGCAGCATAATATGCATTTACATAATTTGGTAACATTTTACTGATTACAATGTTATGAATAGAATTTCATTTAGAAAGTATGCAATTTTAGATCGTTGAGAATCTTTTTTTACGTTGTATATATTCTTTAAGAATAGATTTAAATTTGTTTGTAACTCTTCCATGATTTCTATTTGTCTGTATACTACCTATTATGTTGATAGGTACCCTTGTTGGGTACCTCCACCAAATCTTAGCTCTCTTTATAGTACGTACAATGTAGCCGATATTCAAACGCAAATATTGATAGTTGGATTTAATTGAGCGCGTCAAGTTAAGATATGGTAAGGAGCTAATTACGTGCAGAACAGTGTACATTGTATAAATCTGACGATTTGAGCGTCAGTTTTGCGGAGATTGGTGCGATTTCACGCGCAAAATACGACTGACCACGATAAAACTTAGTTTTAGTTAATAAATTGCTTACAATTGACTTTTCAGGGTTTAGAAAGAAGTTGAAGAAACCGTACATGATATTTTTACAACTTTAATGCCCGCCCTCGAAAAACACTTACTTAATTTTTTCGCTCACCTCTTGGACTATAAGTTAAAAATAGTAATACATTAAAATATGGACTAAATAATGATATTTAACTATTTTTAGGTTTTTGTTTTTAGATACTGTTTTTATTGACGTACTAATTACTGGCATGGGAGTTAAACCAAAATAAAACTACAGTAAAAATAAAAATAATCATGTTGATAATTACGAATACACAATAAAATTTTTATTTTAGTGAAAGTGAATGCAGAAAATTAATCTAATAATACCAAATAACAAGTGAATATAATAACTCACAGAGTTAATTGTTTAGATACCCGACACGATTGAACTTCATTGTTTGGACTATTTTTAATTCCATTCATAAAATACTATAAATATCCAGTCTATAAAGTTATATATGTATACTTGTAGAATAGTAATATATATTGTTATTATCTATATGTGGTTATTTGCCAAATTTGAGCTAAAATTGCGGAGAACTCAATTATTTTACGAAAAAATGTTTCAAACTAAAGGTGTTTGTTTTAAAAGAATTAACATTGTTTTGTATTTGAACTTGTCTTTTTGTCTTTTACAGTTTAAAAGCTGGGTCAAGGATCCATTGGACCCAATGAACCGATTTTGCTCATTCACAAACTTAAACTCACTTTTTATGTTTAGAATACGTCACCAAAACTTTAGCTCACTATCTCTTTTTGTTTTTGAGTTATCGTGATGACGGGTGGACAGACAGTCGTAAATGGACTAATTAGGTGTTTCTATGAACACCAAAACCAAAATTTTGTTTGTGCGGTCAATATTAGATAGCGTTACAAATTAATATGAATATACTCTGACATATAATGTATGCCGAAGTATAAAAAAAAATAATCATGTTGATAATTACGAATAGACAATAAAATGTATTTTAAGTGAAAGTGAATGCAGAAAATTAATCTAATAATAACACAAATAAAAATAAAAATCAATAAATTATATATGAATTTTTTTTTGTAAACATATTATAATTTCAATTTTTACACTTTTTTATTTTTTTACATTTTTATTCAGAAAAATACGCAATAATATTTTTAATAATTTCACTTAATGATATTTCAAAAAAAAAAAAAAAAGAAAGTATACCTCACAATAAAAGAAAGTGTTGTTGATGAATGTATATATATTTTTTAATCAAGTTGTTGAAAAAATCATAATTTTATTTATTTTTAAGTTAATTGTGATAAATAATTAGTTATAATCAGGTGAATATAAAATTGTCAGGAAATATTAATTATAGGATTAAATTTATGAATTTTTTAATTGTCATATTTTCTAAATACCTGTTATACAAATGAGTTTAATGCCTTTTCTAAAAAAAAAACACGTTGTTTTGAAAATAATTTACAGGCGGACATTAGAGATTAAAATTTTAATAATTTTATATTTAAATATGGTCATATTTTTGAAAAATCTACTCACAGAATTATTTTTTAAATATACAGTACCTTATTGGTAGAGTAAATGGAGTTTGCCAATTAATGATTCTTAATTTTTAGGCTTTCAAGCAAAAGTTATTAAGATGTAAGAAAACCAAAAATAATATTAATTTAATGATTGAATGGCTCGCTTCGTTTGAGATGTGTTCGGGATGTCATTTTTGAATTATACAGATGTAAGGTTAGTTTAAACATAATTTTATCGAAATCGGAGACATTAAAATGTTCTTGATTTTTTTCAAAGGGATAATTTTTTTTTTGGTAAATTTTTCTATTTCGATATAATTATGTTTATAAGAATTATTTGACCTGTAGATTTCAAAAATAACATCTATTTAATGATTGAATGCGGATTTTGGGATACAAAGAAATTTGTTTGCCTTTTTGGCGATTTTTAAATTTACACAATCAAAAAAACACATAGGTAAAAAATATCATAAAAATACCTATTTTAACGAAATTTCGTAGACAAAAATGGAAAGTTACCGATTGTTACTAACGCTGTTTTCGTTCGCCTTCCACAAGAAAAAGTGATAGAAGGTAGGAGGGGGTCAAAGATTATGAGAAAAAATTAAACAAATAATTTCAATAGGGAAAATACATTTTTTAATCACTTCAATTGAAGCGTCTCAATTAAACAAAGGAGGAGATGACGTCATACCTTCACAGTGATTAAACATAAGGATCATTCTACGGTAAGAAGTCCTATCGATGTCCATGGCACTTATATACACTTTCCTTCAAAATTTAAGATAAATAATGTAAGTATGCACAAATGAGTTGATTGTGAATAAAAATGTTATATAAATACCATTAATATTAAAACATTTTGTTGTGTGATTTTTCTATAGAAAATAGCCGCTTATCGTAGAATCATCCATTAACAAACTTTAAGAGCTCAGAACTTATTCGTTTTTAAATCAATTTATATTTTTGGTTATTTAGACTAGTTTCAAATTTTGATGGGTAAAATAGAAAATTTTTGATATTGCATTTTCTTTATTGAATTGCAGTTATACGCGAAGGATGTCGCGGATAAAATGTTTTTTCTACAAGATGCCGTGAGAATCCTACCTTAATGGTGTAAAAGAATAGCATTCTTGATGACAAATCACATTATGGTTATTGTACAGTTATTATAAGTAATTAATTAATTCACTAAACCATTCTAGGAAATGTGAACTGAAATAACCTTGACGATAAAAATAATGTTAGATAAAAACGTGTATTTCATAATAAAGACATTCAACACGTAAATTACAATTTACCATATATTTTCCATTTCTATTACACAAAGCCATCATGTTTTTTTATTCTATCTATTATAAACATAAATTTCCTTGATTGAAACTATATACTGTGAATCATTGTGATATCACGTAAGAATAGATTATATATCGATAATACATGTAATAAATGTTTTCTTTTGTTTATTTCTATATGATGAAAATCATGTTATAACTGTGAATATTATGAAAATAATTGAAAATTAATAGTAACATAAGTGACTTGGTTAATTTTTTGAGACAATTTGTTTAGCAACAGATTATATCTATGGCAAAATGCATCTCAATAGATTCTACCTCAATAAAGATTGAATCGTTGTATATAATATGGCAGAGAAGCCGATGCGAGGATTTATGGATTAACTCGAGCGCGTCAGATTAAGATATGGGAGATACCTTACCTCTTGTTGAGTACCTCAATAAGTAAAAATATTCACTCTCTATAAGGTGCCACGCGAAAAAAAAAACGAAAAAATGGATAATTGGCTTTAATCGAGCACGTCAGATTAAGATATAGTAGGTTGATTACGTGCTGAAAAGTGTATATTTTACTAATCTGATGATTTGAGCGTGACACAAGAGCATGGGTGGGTCACAAAATTCCTAAAAGCCACCTACGTCATACTCAAATCGCCAGATTAGTAAAATGATCAATTTTTAGCACGAAATCAATCTACCCTATCTTAATCTGACTCGCTTAATCCAACTAACGATTTGTTTTTACTATTTTTATCGGTTGTCCTATACGCACAACACAATTTGGTGGTAATTTGGTTTTCAACAAGGGGTAAGGTGTCTCCCATATCTTAATCTGATGTCTGCGTTCGAGTAAATCTAAATATCCCCTACCATATGTTATATGTTATCATTAAAGATAGTATCTATAAGATAGAAAGAACGATTCTTTATTGATTAAGAAGTTATGATAGCATAAATCGAGTTTTCACGAAAAACCAGTAGTTTATACGGGAACTAGTTTTACGTTATCTGACTGATTGATAGAATAAAATATAGCATTTTCATGAAACAGCCAGATTTAATAAGTGGAATGACAAACTAATAATCCCCTGTTATTTATAGAATTCCTTTCGCGAAACTCCATGCGCCAATTACATTAAAATGATGCAATCAATATTGTATTGAACATTATTAAATTTCGAAAATGATTTATAGGCTCAAACTACAACGTGTATGTGAATTTGGGGTTGATTTAGCACGGGATATTTGGGACCGAACTAGTATACCAGATTCATGTTCGTTTTGCAAGAAATCCAGTCCGAAAATCAATCTCATTAACCTCCATCAATCTCAATTACGCAAACCCGTTCTCAACTCAATTCTTAATATTGCCTGTGTATGTAGAATCAGTAAGATGCCGAAAAACGAATTCTTCTACCTTTAGTTGGGTTACAACGAATTTCAGATCATTTTTCAATTGAGCTTTCTTACTAACCATATCGTTGACTATTGCGATCAGAAAACACCTTCTATCAGAAATGTGTTGGCTGCTTAGGCCGTACAAATTGTGGCATTGCGAGTGATCGAATTCCACGGCAAGTCGGAAGAACTTTAGTAGAATTTTTTTGAACTTTGAAACGCTTCAAGATCCAAAACATTATATCAATGCATTTTATTTTATTTTTCTTGATTTTGTACGGCTGGTCTGTTTTTATGATGCATGCCAGTGTATTTTTAATTCTACTTTTTTATATTTTTATATTTTAATTTATTTCACCATCATACTCACGGTAAAATAAAAAATGCGTATAAAATGGTGCTTGTTTGATGATGATAAAAAAACTGAACATAAATACTACAAATGAAACATATAGCTATGAAAGTGAAAATATGATCATCACCAGCGACTGCTATTAATACTGGTAACAATACCAACAAAAAAGTGACGCATTTATAGACATTAATTTGTTCGCCAGCAATTTTTTATATTCCCAAGGTATTTCGTACAGTAGCACACGTTTCGAGTGAAATATTAAAATATATATAAAAAAAAGTTGTATCTTTTTGTTAATTTTCTCGAAATATTTATGACCAATGCTAACATTAAAATTTTTTTATACGTTATATAGACCAAATATTTCCAGAATTATATACTTTTTTTTTTTAGTTTTATTTCAATAATTTTATAACCAATTATATAATTTGAATCAACCGAGAATAAAATGAATAATATATCAGTTTGAAAACCAGATAAAGCGAAATACAGGTATGAAGAGGAATAATATCGTCAGTCTGATTCGTTAACCTGCTAAGCACCATTTTTCAAAGTTTATAGGACGAAGGAAAAGCTGAATACTATTTATATTCATTATGAAATCAAAATTCCAAAAATCTCGTAACATTTTAAAAGTATAACAAGTACCATATTTAATACTCATATTATAAAATTCAGGAAAATAATGTAAATAGCAGGGACTATGTAATGTTATGTTGTGTAAGACTGCCAAACCCTTAATATTCAGATTAAGAATTGAAAATTTGGTTGAAAACATTAGTCTTACGCATTCAATGAACAGATAAAACAAAAAAATTTATGATAAGCAAAATAATATTACTTATAATTAATGGTTTACATCCTCATATATTTGGCTAAAACACGAAAAAAATATGACACGAACCTACCGACACTTGAGTGGGGGAATAATGTTAGATCAAAACTGGAGATTGAGCAGCATTTCGTTGCCAAAATGCATTTTTCATTTTTTGTGCATAGCATTTTTCACTCTTTAAAAGAGAATATCCTCGCTTTTCTTATACCGAACGGTAGATAATACGAACTTTCTAGCCTGAACAAAAACTCATTATAGTCCAAAATGTATTTAGCAGGTTAGCGAATATGGGCGACAATATTTGATTTAATGTAACAGAAACATTCCACGAGTTTTAGTTTAAAGCTCGAATACAGCTTGCAGATGAAACGAAACGGAAACATCGAATAAATTGGTGTGTCTCTTGAGTTGGTGTGATAAGGTCTCGTTATACCTACGCTAGATACTAGATTTAGGGTTTCAAATGCTCTATTTTAATCTATGAAATTGAAAAATGTTGCAATTTCGGGAGTGCCAACTTTACAAACTTGGAGCCTATCATCTCTGCCTTGCATCAAAGCAGTTCTCGATTACTGGAAAAGTATTCGATAATTGGAGGCTTTGTCAAGCATTCCCCTTATTCTTATCAAGCAATTTCTTCTCTTACTTATGCGATTCTCATGGTCAACGAAATCAGTCTTTGTCTTATAATAACTGCCTCTAATGTACCGAAATCAAAAATAATACAACTCGTGTTGACCAAGAACAATAACGAATCTCAAAACTTTTGGGGAACTTAAACAGTTTTTATTAGTTTCAGTTCTATTTTTTCCGGTTCTATTAATTAATTATGGGAGTTTTTTTATTGGCACAATGATTGTCGATTACAATTTAAACTTTGCTTATTTTTATGAAATTTACGGAACAATGGATTGTCATTAACAAAATAATGAAAGGAGAATTGGGAGGTTGAAGTTATTATTTTTTGAAATCTTAAAAAAATAAGCAAATTATAAAACTCGAATTATAAAATTCTAATTAGATAAAGAAGTTATACTGATAATCTATAGTGACGTCATTATTTATTATCCCCATAAATATTACATGTAAAACAATCATATTCAAGAAAGAGATGAAAAATAATCTTTGAAAGCTTATAACTTATTCGTTTTTGAATTTAAATTTAATTTTTTTTTTCTAGTTGTGTTAAAATATTTGAATGTAATTAATAAAAAAAATAAAAATAAAAACAAATATGACAGTCAGAATGTTTTCATATAAATTGATAATAAAATTAATGATTAATTCTTATCTTAAGCTTATATTTAATTAATAAGAGATAAGAATTAATAAAAATCAATTTTAAAATAAAACTTTAATTATATTAAAATTTGGGTGGTCAATTCATTGATGACAGTAAAAGAAACCTATTTATCACTCGAAAAAATGTTTTTTTATATCATGTTTATACATAAAATAAAAATAATAATTGATAAAAGACGTCTTATACCGAGAGTCAGACTTATAAAAGTTCAATGGATTAGATACTATTTATATTGATAATTTTTAATGTGAACGTAGTACTACCAAATCAAAAGAAAGGTTTCAACAAGTGGAATAAAAGTATCTAGTGTCGAACAGGGCAGGTTCTCCGCTGTCAAGTGTCACTTGGATGGTCATTTTTACTCCAGTTTCTGGAACATTTATTTTGATATAAATTGGGTATATCTATCTTATAAAGTAAGATGGCGTAAAATGCATGCGGGTAAAATTGGACAATTGCAGAGATTTTTGCAAATTTATAATTAGTACCGGACTGATAATAAATTTGCTATAGTTTACATCAAAATGTGAAACTAGACTCAATACCATAACAAAATTTGAAAATTAAATTGATTCAAAAACAAAAAAATTATAAGCTATCAAAGATTATTTTCTCCTTCTTTCGAAAACGATGTTTTACATGTAATTTATATGGAGATACTAACTGTTGACGTCATAGGTACATATTTCCTTCTTTGTTTAATTATGAATTTCGAATGTCCCTATTTTGGATATTTTTAATGATTTCTAAAAAAATTACTTCCGACGTATGTTAGTAAATTAAAAAATACTTCAATTGATGGAATAAAAAAAAAAATTAGTCCGGTGCCTTATTGTTACTGTATCAGATGCATAACACTTTTATACGGCTGGCGCTCGGACTAATACTGAATATAGGCATAGAATGAAATAATTTGACATAAATATAATTTGTTTGATATAAAATAAATAATTATGATGTATTAACTTCATGTTGGAATAGATATGACTTTACTGTATTTGTTGTTATCTGATGATATGACACTAATGAAAGTATTACTTTGTGGTGTTGTTATTAAATACCAACCAATACAACGGTAGAGTTGTCATTCTATTATTATAGACATCTCTAGCAACCACAAGCAAGGCTTGCAAGAAGTAATTCAACAAAAGTAAACATGAAAAATACATTAAAATGTTACATTACTGATTATATGACCATAATATATTTTATTTTATATACAGTATGGTGAATTAAAATTATACCGATTAAATAAAATAGGGAAGATGCACACATTGTTTTATCACTTCAATTGAAGCGTCTTTACTTCACGGACATGAATTTTAAGTTATTTTTTTAAATCTTAAAAAATAATAAAATATGGACGTTTACAATTGTTAATTAAACAAAGAAGGAGATTTGTATATATGACGTCATATATATTCATATCTATACTAATTATACACAAGGGTCATTCTACGGCAAGAGATCCTATACACTTTCCTTTCAAATTTAAGAGAAATAATGAAGGTATGCACAATTGCGTTGATTGTAAATAAAAATCCATTATAAATTACATTCATATTCAAAAATTTTTCCGTAGAAAATGATCGCTTATCGTAGAATCGTCCATAAAACTTATTTTGCATAGAACGAGATGGAAAACAATCTTTTAGAGCCTCAAACTGATTCATTTTTGAATCAATTTCAATTTAATGTACGATTGTTCTTATTATATCTTCTCTATTGATCGGAAAAAAATATTTATAAAGAAATGGGCGTTTTTATTATAAGATTTCCCCTAACACTGCTACCATTTTTATAATGTACTTGTTCCCTCTTCGGTCTTGGTCATGAATTTGGCAAGTGTCTTTATTTTCAAAAAATAACACAATGAAGAACAAGACTGTCAGATCAATCATTCTCCTGAAGACAATCAGGTTAGAATCGAGATGGGGTCATATACCCATAGAGGGTGCGAGGCCCGTTGTGATAATGGGTTATTTTTTTATTTATTTTTATAAAAAAAAGTATTTTATAACCTGTTTCTTGACAACGAATTGTTTTACAACAAAATTGATTGTTGACAACGTTTTTCTTGTCAACATTTTCGTTGTCAATGTTTTCGTTCAAAATTTATGACTATTATTAACCACTTATCGGAAAAACAATAGTAAGTTCGATAATATTCTTCTATAGATCCGATTTTTATATAGTGGTTAAGATTAATATTCTCATTTATGTTAAAATTGGTTATAATTTAGAGGAGTAAAAATAAAATCTATAAGCTACATAAACCAAATTAACATCAATAGAAAATTTTCAACGAGTTGAATAAAACAATAAAATTGATCCTTTGATGCCAGCTAATATACTTTGTATTAAATTTTCTAGATCCTGTTTACTATTTACTGTCATTATTCGACTTTAATTACTTTAAACTGTATAAAACAATAAAATCTGTGATACAATTTCAAAGTAATGTGTGCATAGTTTTTTCAGTCTACATTTATTGTTGACTTGTAGACAGTATTATATACAATGGTAGTATCTTCGTTTTTTTTTTATCATTTTCTTTTTAAATAATTAATTTCTATGTTTACTTTGATGACGATCATATGAACTGTATTTATTTATTTATTTATTTAGACACCGTAGATCGTAGCACACTACTAGCTAGTTCATTGCACTTCAATTAATTTAATACAGGGAGTTCTATAACTAATAATGATAACAATTAAAATTATAAAAGATTTATGCAATAGCTACCCAGTGATGGATTACCGCTTAGGCCCGTGAGGCCCGGGCCTAGGGCGGCACGTTTTGGGAGGGCGGCAAAATTTTCAGAACTTTAAAATGTGAGAGCCGAAAAAATATACCAAAAATTAATTTTTAAATTGGTTCTGATTTTTTTTTAATTTATAAAAAATTTCCTATGGACTGTAATTAGTTCATTTTTTTATTGACTTTTCAATTTGAGGATGTATTATTCATATTTTGATAGAATCAATTATAGTCTATCGAATAAGGTTATTAAAAAGAAACAATCAAATTGATAAGCTTCTTTGAGAATTACTAAATTATTTTTTACTTTTGTTTTTTCGATAAGGTTACTCTTACATGTATAAAGCATTTGAAATTACTTAAACTTATTAGTTTTTCTATTTAATTTTGGTGTTAAATGAAAATATGTATGAATTAACATTTGAAATTCATCTGAAATTCGAAACATTCTCAACTTCCCGCTAAGAAAATTGACAATTTTTTTGTTTATCTGATTCGAAAAAAAAAAACGGTATTTTTTATAGCTGCAAAAATATTGAACTATATTTTTAAATTTCAACAAATTTAAGAAATTCTGAGACAAGAATTTGTTATAATATAATCAAAATATATATAATTTTGCTGACCAAAAAGGGCGGCGTATCAGACAGGGCCTAGGGCGGCAATAAGCTTAATCCGCCACTGTAGCTACCGCCAACATTTTAGTGTATTGAATCTGTTTAGCATAATTAGTAATTTGAGTTTTTATCGAATGTAAATTTGCATCGAATATAATTATTGTGGAGAAGTTTCAAAGCAATAAAATAACTTTAATACCTTTATGATCAAAATATTTCATTACTTTTTTACTTAACTTTATTATCTTTAATGTTAATTTTTTTTCAATTCAAGCATCAGAAATCTAAATATTTGATTTTAGTTGACATTTATCTTAACTCACCATCACCTAACAGTTAGAATAGCCATGCTGGCTATAATATCTAAGTGGCAATATAATAAACCACAATATTCTTATCCTATCTTATGTAACCAGATACGTACTTCTACTATGAGTACCAAATTTAAACTAAATTATTCATAAAATAGACGTTCTGTGAATACGTACTTGAATTTTAAAATACTTATAGTTTTTGGCCTTTTCTCATAATTTTATTGCATGAAGTACACATAAGTATGAATTAGGTAGTCGTAATGATTCTTCAAAGAGATGTTACTCGTTACTCGTCACCAAATTAGCAATCAGTAACATCTCCTCGGAGAATCCTTAAGACTAGCTAATTGATACTGTAGATGACTAATTTGTAGTCAAAATACGAATTTATAAAATGTTAAAAAAATTTTGATTTAGGAAATCGAAATTTACTCGAAAAATCCTAGACTTCTCTCTGACGATATTCATATGAGTTTTCATGACACAGGCATGGCAACTTTATTCTGTAGATTATAGGAAAATAGATTCCAATACTTTGTTAAAATGAAAATTTTCCAAAATATTTTTCTAATGATCATCTTTGAAATGGAAAAAAAATAAATAATTTTTCTAAATTAATGTTTCATTTTCGAAACCTATCTAATAACAGAATACAATAGTATTGTAGTTGAGGTATTTTCCTGGTATAAATGTGCATTTCTTGGCCATTTTTTATGGACTCGTACAATAATACACTGATTATTTAAGTTCCTTATTTACTTCAAGTGGCGAAGTTGGAAGGTGTACTCATATCTTTTCCGAGATAAACCACTACTCCAACTCATTGCAAAAAATTAATTTTTGCGACGACAGAGGGACTCAGAAAATTAAGGAGTGTAAGAAATATTTCAATTTAGTCTTGAGTTACCAAAAATAATATAATAAAAAAAAGGGGTTGGTTGGTTGATCACACTGTTGATAACGCTTAGATAAGAACGAAGTAATCGACTCCACCAACAATATAATCACAATATAATTGACAACTTGCGCTATAAGGCATCTGTGGCTTCAGGTGATGAAGTGTTCTGAAGAAGGTACAGAGGAACAAAAGATTTAGGTACAAGGATCCCAGTTACGATTCCCCTCTTAATATAAACTCGAATATATACTCTACCAAAAATAACTTTAAGTTCCATAAGATATAAACTTCATTTCACATTCGCCTTTCATTATTTCAAAAACTGTTTATATTTCTGTAAACTGAAGCTACATTCGTGCAGAACAATAAAATAATAAATGGAATATAGTCAAGTATAAGACTGAATACATTATACACTTCAGTATTGTATTTTTCAATGTACAATGTGAATTGTTACAACTTATAACAATTTCATATCAAGAATGTGAATTGTTTCATGTTTACTGTAATTACCTACACCGAGCGATATTGTACCTGGGGTTTCATATCACTAAATGTGAATGTGGGGTTAGTTATTTGATTGATAGGTTAATTATGTATAAACAAACAAAAAATACGGTATATTTATAAAAATAAGTAGTAAAAGTTAGGAATAAACTTTAATCGATCGATATTCCAAATAAAATATAAATAATTATAAAAATCCCCTTTCGATGAATCAGTCATCTAACATGTATTTGAAAACATACGAAAAACATTGCTTGAAATATTTGAATTATATGGTAAATTTATCGATTTTTAGTTACAAGTAATTTTGTATTTCGTAGATAATTTATAAAATAATAATTTACTAAAGAATGCAATTCACATATGACAGAAGTGAAACTTCTCAAATTTGCTTACGAGAGATTGAGATGAATTTAGAGTGTCAGGAGTATTAAGATAAATGTTAGGTATATTTTTTTTACCAAGCTTAAAAATTCATTTAATGTAAAATATTTTATTACATATATATTGTAAATATTATATCCCACTACACAAGGGCGCATACATATGGACTGCGCTTAGTAGACGACAGCGGGAACGCTACGAAGCATCGCACAAAGAGGAGACCAGGAATAGAAAATATATAGCAAGGTCGCACATTCATTATACACATAATACTTATAACTTCTAGGCATACGCACGATTGTGCTATATGATAAAGTGTAATATATTCTATCTCATTCTCTCGTCGATTTAATTCTATACATTTTTGTGTTTGTTTCTTTATCGTCACGCATTTTCGTTTCATGGAGTTTCACTTCAAAAAAGTCTTTCTGCATTGGTTCGAATTAAATTTACTAATTTCTTATTGAAATGACATCCTAGAACATGTCTTAAAAAGTTTCTTTCCAGTAAGGTCCACCAGATGCTTTGTTAATTCAGTGTTGTTTTTCACTCTTACTCGGTATCATCGAACAATAAGTACAATTTTCCCTCATCTCCTAGTGCTAGGATAAGAGTTCAAGATATCTTATTCGGTTTTATTTGATAAAAAAACAAAGTTCGGTTCTTTTTATCAATAACAAATTTCATGATTGTAAAAACTCATCAGACATTATTTATGCTCTTAAGTTTCTATTTATTATGCCATTTTTATATTTAGAAGAATCTTACTCGTTTTTCGCTTTGCTTTCATATGCTTTTGAAATTAAACCATACCTGAAATAGAAAACAATAAAATTAATAATATTATTCTTCTGAAAAATTTTTTATAATAATTTTAACTACCGCCATATTCGTTAATAGATTTTGCAAAATTTAGAGTCAGTTTTTGACCAAGTTCGTTTAATTTTTGAAGTAATTTTGAAGAGGCAATGTATACGATATTACATGTAGTTCTTGAAGACGACTAAATAAGCTTGATTCAACAGAAACGATGTTGCCAGTTAAGATTATGAAATTTTTTTTTCAAGATTATTCGTTATTTTTCTGTAAGACCTGAAATCTAATTTGTATTAAAATATTAATGTTTTCCGATATTGTAAAACCTGGATCTCAAAACTTGGGTTTAATATCTGTACATATTTCAATAATTTCAATTAGAAGGACCTTCAAAATTAATATATTTTCAATAAAAACGAAAATAAATTTAAAAAAAAAACTGATGTAATATTCTTCAAACAGATTTAAAAAACTTTTAAATTATATTTTTTTTTTTTCAAAATCTTAACTGTCTGTTCAATCATTATTGTTCTTATTTTAGTGAAAATAACAGTAAAATTTGGCCTAAATATTTCCCACAAAAAGTAACATTTCAAAGTAAAGAAAAAAAACAAAAAGAGAAATTTTATTGACAATCAATGTTTAATCAAAAAAATGAGAGAATAATAAATAAAATTGATAAATAATAGATATATTAGAGTATGATACCTATCTCTATGTTACATCTTCGAAAAGATATTACAATAGAGAATTTCTAAATAGATTGATTACATTTTATACAGAACCTATTATTATATGTTTTCTATTCAACATTATTACTATTATTATTATTATTAGTATTATGCCTGCCTATTTATGTGGAAAATAATTTTCTATTTAATGTCGTATGTATTTATCTCTAAACATAAATTTATCATCTATTTTAGATTAATAACAATTGAAAGACAGTTCTCTACACTACCGACCGAGATATATACATACAGAATGATCCAACCGCCTGTGTAATAGTAATTTGTAAACTTAACTTTATACTCGACACATATATATTATATGAGGCTATAATAAATGTAATCTAAAGTATGAAACGCTTGAAAATATGATGACACGAACAAAATTTTGGTATGGGTGTTCATAGAATCACTTAATTGGTAAATTTTTGTATATCCGTCTGTCTGACATAAAAACAACTCAAAAATGAAACGACATAGGAAGTTAAAATTTTGGTGACGAATTCTAGGCCTAAAAAAAGTTTGTGAATGAGCGATATCAGTAAATCGAGTCCCATGGATCGTCATTAAAATGTGAAATCAAGCAGAATGCCAAACAAAATTCGAAAATAAATTAAAATTAAAGTTATAAGCTCTTAAAGATTGTTGTCCATCTCTTTCTTGGTAAAAAAAAGTTTTTGATTTTACAATAAAGTTTAACGGGTGATTGATTCTATGATAAGCGATCATTTTCTATAGAAAAATCACACAATCAAATTTTTGAATATTAATCTAATTTATTATATAACACTTTTATTCACAATCAACTTATTTGTGCATACTAACATTATTTATTTTCAATTTAGAAGGAAAGTGTATATAAATGTCATGGACATCGATAGGATCTCTTATCATACAATGACCCCTTATGTATGATCACTATGAAGATGAACATGTGGGACGTCATTTATGCAAATCTCCTTCTTTGTTTAATTAAGAATTTTGAACGTCCATATTTTAGCTATTTTTTATGATTTTTAATAGGGTCATGTTCGTGAACAGAAGACCCATCAATTGAAGTGACAAACAAAAAATTGTACATCTTCCCTATTACAGAAAGTCCTGTAGAATACTCACACAAAAAAAGGCAAAATTGATATGATTAGATCAAAGCTTATAAACTTCTGTAAAATAGGTCTAAAGTGTTGATTAGCAATAATAAAAATTGCGCGAAAATAGACAATGAAAATAAAGATACTGAGAATGTAGATTCTTGGGTCAAACTTGAAAGTCTGAAAATAAATTGCAATAATTCCCTGTATTAACATATACTGAACATTTGAATACGAGGAATTATTGCAATTAATTCTCATTAATATTAATCTATATGACACATTCTAATTAATCTATATAAATTAGAAGTTCATATTATTGGTACAAAAATTTTATTTATTTTGATTGGCTTATGATAAAAAATGAAATATTGATTGTAATTTAAAATAATTCAATGCATATTGCTACATTCTGTAAACATCTATTTATTTCTAATGAATGGCTATCAATTATATTCTGGATTAAAACCTTCGAATAATGACAAAATAATCATAGTATTATGATGAAATTGATATATTGTGGACATTTTCGATTGATTTGTGGGCTTGCTTTAATTTTGTCATTGTTTTGTCTCTATTCGTAAAGAAATAATTTATTGAAAACTCCATTCCATAACTATTGAATGGTATTGTTTTTAAACTACTAGAATTGTTTTTACATTTATTAGAAAATTGGAAACTGTTGTATCTTGAATAAAATTATTTTTCTTATCACGGAAACATAAAGATGTATTACAACGTTAGCATTTAATATCATGTTTGTGAAAAAAAGTATCTTTTTAGGAAGAAAATAATTTGAAAAACTAACTTCTTTAAGGGGTCTCGTGTCAAATTAGTATTAAACCACTTTTTTTTGGTGATGGTTAAATTTATTTTAAAACAAGTAGAAAATAACAACCAACATTGTTAATTGTCTAAATACTCGACGTATAGTTGAGTTAAAATTTCCAATTTCTAAATGCTTCTAGATGTTGACATACTACATTCAAATCAATAAATAAATAAAAATTTAATTACTGGAAAGGAAATCAGTTAGAATTAATATCCGTGATAAAGATATAATTACAAAAATAATTATTATAATTTGGAGTTTCGTTATGTTGTAAACTAAAGTAATTGTTTTGTTATTTCTAATAAATCACCAAAAAATCAAAATTTACAATTATAGATTCTACTAATTTCAAACTAAATATTTATTTTTTCATGATTTTTAATTAAATATCAATGCAAACATCGTACACAGTTTGGAGTATTGTAAGCTATTATTGGTTTGATTTTTTACCACTAGATAGCGGAACTCAATTTGTCAGTTCCAAATTTATAGATTTTTTTAATATTTATTAAATTGAAGAAATAATAGAGATTACTTGTATTTTTGATAAGTATTCATTTAGCCCTCATTATTATTTACTAACATTGTCAATGTAGATTTCGAAAATGAGATCGCAAAAGGTGCCATAAAAAAATAGTAATACTGTGTAGTGTAAAGAATATAATATATAAATTCAATAGCTTATAACTTTATTAAGTCATACATTTTGATACAGTTTTTTAACCTTTCATAATAATAATACAAAATCTATAACAAAAAGATATTGTTCCAGTAACATGATATGCAAAATAAGATCAATTTTAATAAAAAAAAAAACTGATTTAAACTACTAACATAATTCAGTTTCCATTCACAGATGCATTCATTCACTGTGTTCGTTATGTTTGTTGTCTGTCTGAGTTTCACAGTTATCAGACCTTATCATAATATGTAAATTTAATATATACTCTTTTGTTATATAGAAAAGATGTTTTTATTAAAAATTCAGTGTAAAATTATATTTTATTGTCATACATATAATACTTTATGTTGTAATTTTAAGACCTACATAGTTGATATAAAGTCATGTCACCTTAATTAGGAGATAAAATTTTACATAAATCATTGAGAGATGGCAAATGAGTTCAGTCAATTAAAATATCGTTGTATTATTTTCAGTCTAATTAATAACAGTACGAAAAATTTGGCAATTTTTGTTAAAAAATGGATATAAGATCTATTTGTAAATTATTCTTTAAATTAAATTAATGTCTGAGAAGATTACAATTTACAAGCTAAATTGTTTAAATACTCTGATTATGCTTGAATACATAATTTCATTTTCCCAACGTTATTGAGTTTATTTTTCATGTTTCAAATGTGAAATGAGAGAAATATCACTTGAAGGGTTTCCACCTGCAGATTGTTTTCATTTCTTTTCAAAAATACAATAACAGACATCTTCATAAAATCTTACAGGGTGTTTCAAGTATTAAAAATTTACTTCTATACCAGGTGAGTTGCAATTTGGATATGAGGTAAAATTTTTACAAATTTTCACAATTTTCTGTAATATTAAGAAAAATTAATTTCAACAAAATTCAAATCAATGATGTAAAACTGTATCATTAGTGTACATAAAAAATTACATCAAAATCGGATGAATGGTTCAAAAAATATCGACATTTAAGTCACTTTTCAGTGCTCGAACATATGCACTATTTTTTTTGTTCCAGTTTGTTTAAAATCACTGCTTAACTGCCATGGTCATACAGTCAAAGTCAAAGAATACAGTATCTACTTACAATAACAGAACACAGCATTCCCAGTCGATCACCCATACAAGTACTGACTGTGACTGTTGTTGCTTAACTTTGGTGCACTATTGTTTACCATAAATTTATAAATATTCGTTGAGTAGTTTTGTAGATCTTTGATGTCGAAAATTTATAAAATCGAAAATACATTTTTTTTACAAACAGGAAAATAATACTCTCGATTTTGATAGATATAACTCGAAAATAATACTCCATAATAACTTGAAACATCCAATATTTTTTTTTTCAATTAAGAACACAAATCATAATATTCATTATTATTGCATTTCCTTCATTTTCATTTATTAATTTACCGTATAATAAAATTATTAAGATACCACTCAAATATTTTATGAGGGAAATAATATTACTTATTTTTATTTGAGGAAAAATATGATATTTGTTTAGTTTGAATCATATACTAAAAGTATATATTTCATCCCTCTAAATTATAGGTAAAATATTTTATTGTTAATAATACGAGTTTGTATTAATTTGGTATAATTGTAAAAAAACCTAAAAATTCCAATACTATTACAAATTTAAAACGCTTATTTTTGAGACTTTAGCAATGGTTAACTAAGATATGAATAGAAGAAAGTAGTCTATTTGTGTTTTAGAAAATTTGTATCGTTTTAATTATTGAATTGAAATTAATAGATGATTTGAGGGTAGAATATGATAAAAATTTAAGCAGCGTGACCCTTATCTGCAAATATACTTCTAAGTCCGAATGGTTATTTTCTTAGAAAACATTAAAATTCGATTTTTTTCTTTTGTAATTATAAAAGAAAGGCGATTTAATGCCAACTTAATCTCTTAATTTATTAAACTTGATCTCTTGAGTTTCAATCAAATCCAAATCTTTAAGATTTTTTTTACGTGGATACGTCGCATGTTATCGTTTGTACTAGGGATCATTTCGTGAATAATGTATGCCATTTGTTGGAACATAAGTAAGCCAAGTCGGTAAGCATTGGATCTACTATATCGACAATTTGCTAGTACACTACCGCCATCTGTTGGTACATAAATGAACGATTGTGGTAAGTATGCGATCTAGTATATCGAGGATTCTTATAATAAATTTCAAACTATGTCGATATATTTTATTATTTTGATTTTACGAATATTATGTCATACATAGATGCACCCACTTATGGCTGTAATAAGAATACAGCTTACCAGAATTAATTTTTATGATCTTTTTTTACGTATTTCGGTCCATTTATTGCAGTATTATTAATATCAATCGAATAAATATAATTAATAAAATCTTTTTAATGAAATATCTCATTATAGTGTGGCTCTATACCTCCTATACGTCCATCACGAGCAAGAATATGCTTACAATTTCAAAACTGATTTTATTTATTGTTTCATCTATTAATGTTAAAATTCTTACAAAAATAATTTGTAACACCATCAAATATTTATGAAACAATGAAAATAATACTTGAACAATATAAATAATGTAATATGAACATTTCTTACTTCATAATGTTATGGGAAATGAATTTATTTATCTGCGTAATCACATACAATATGCTGGGATGGTTTATGTATGTATTCATGTATATATTGGTTAATCGATCTACAGCAAGCAATCTATTCATTTTTGTAATAAAATAACCCAGATGTAAAATGAAACTTAAATTGTAATATTTAATTCATGCCAAGGTAAATTAAATGTATACATTACCAAAACCACTTTTAACGCCCATATTTAATGAGAGTTTTAAAAATATCGAAGGCGAATTTATCATATATAAATTGGCAAAATATATAAAAATAAATTATCCTTTATTTGATATTTGCTTGATTCTTTGAGCATTGTGTAAAATATCTCTTGTTGAGAGAAATTGTTCCTAGAAAACAGACTTAAAAAATTTGGAACCAAACAAATATCTTACCACCTGGAGATTCCAAAAAGTTCAAATAACGTGAACTCTTTTTTTTTGATTGACACAAACTATTTTTATTGGATTTGAATTTAGATAAGATATTAAATGTTTGGCTTGCATTCCAAAAATAAATTCAACAGGTGGATGTATGGTCCATTTCTGAGATACGTCATCATTATCACCTGTTATTTTTTTGATTACATGTTTCACGTGTTCAAATTAAGAGCGATTATCCACAGCTGTTATTGACAAAATTTTCGCGCCCAAATAATTCAAAAAATAATACTTATGTATTGCATAAAAATTGACATGAAAACGGAGGACTTGACATGAAAAAATCCAAATTCGATTTTACATTTAAAAGTATTTTTTCGAGAAAAACTAGATCTTCGATAAATTGTCCTTTTTCACGTCAATATTGTGCATACCAAATTTTAAAACATTAGGATAATTATTTTTTGAATTAATTGGGTATCAAAAAATATGAGTATCAAAAATAGTGTGTGACTAGAAAAATTCTATATACTAGGACAAATCTCAAATTCAAGATGGTCGTCACCACAAAATGACGCTATAGTATATATTTTTTTCACAATTCCGTCAATATGGATATCAAATGAAATGACTTGACTCGTAAAATACTATACACTATCACAAATTTTAAATCCAAGATTTTGCAGATATACGTCGGGGGTTTCTTAAATTTTGTAAATTTTACTTGTTAGGAATACACAGTAAATTTAGAACAAATGATTACAAATTATATTTTACAATACACAAAATTCTACTGAAAATTAATTGAAACTTTTACATTATTCACTACCTAATTTCACAATTTTCTGTTCTACTCTAACCAAAAATTATAAATTGATTTCGTGCTAAGGTCAAAATGTCAAACCATGCCAAGAAGTTGGGGAAAAATTTATTTAATTTCGTTTTTACATTTAAGTTTTATTTATTATTTTTTCAATTAACATTTAAATTATGATAAAAAAAACATAAAAAATAAATTATATACAAGTAAAATTATTATAAAATTTTGTTTGAATGTTATTTAAGTTCATTAAATGTATATTTTAGATTACATGATGAAGATTGTGATGTTTGTATCATCATATTCTACCGACAATTCCTATAACTTCTATTATTTAACCGCATCGAAGGTAAATATTTTATAAGTCTTTTTCTGAAATATTTACAAGTTGAAAGTCTAAGGAGAAAAAGTATCTGAAATTAAGTGGATTAGAATCGATGAACATTTTTGTAAAGGTTTTTTGCAAAACTGCATTACCGATTTTAATTACAGAGAGTTCTATTTCGAATTCAATTAAATTTTATCTGTACACACTTTCTACTTTCAAATTATCTATCCTAGCTCTATTCCATCATCTATACAAAGTTGCAACGCTCTTGTAACAACAACAAAGCACAAAAATTGCAGCGTATAAAAGCTCAATTGTATTAGGTGAACAATATTTAACTGAATATGCAAGAGACAATGGAAACAAGGTTTCAGTGGCATGTTAGTGAGAAGGAAATTTTAATTGTCCCGTCGTCTTAGTCTAAAAAGTAAAAAATAAAAAACTATACCGCACCCCTGCCTGTAAGTTAGAGTAAAAATTTTTATGAAACCGCTATGAAGTTATTTTTGATATTAAAACTAGCTGTTAAATAAATTTCGATTTATTGTTCGCATGTACTAGATTAAAATTTTTTTGTACTGTACAAATACGTATTTCCACTAAAAAATAGTCATCATCGGTATGAATAAGCAAATCGTACTTATTATCCGAGGAGATGCCACTCTTGGCTATCTGCACGGTCGTCACAAAATTTTGAAAATTGGTGCAAAAAATCGAAATTTATAAACCCAGGAGTTCTCGTTGATAATATTTAATAATATCGGTTTGAAAACAAAAATAAAAAGTATGCGAGAGCATTTATAACATTAATTCAGCTAATGGACTTTTTAGCTCATATTTTGTTGGGTGCTATATATTTGAAATTTGTTATTTTCACTTTTTAGTATGGTATACATCGAAAATTTGTTGTTTGAATGATATTCAATCACAAAAAACTTGTTATAGGCACCGTCGCTATTTAGCTGGAATTTTTCTCAAATTTTGATGCCGCTTTAAAGCTAAACTAAACCCCTCACTCAACTCAAAAAAAATTTTTTTTAATCGTTCGATAAACAAAGTAATGGGCGAACATAATATTAAGAGACGAATTAATTACATTCTCCTTTTTTGAAAATGGTTCAAAATTCACGCAAACTCGTTTTTTTCATTCTAATGAGAAACTGAAATTGCAAATATATAAATTCTTATTGTGATATTAAAAAGCTCAAGGTAGCCCGACACCCTACAATTTGCAGCTTTCGTTCGTTTATTTCTCATATTACAGCATGCACTTTAAGTATACACCTGAATCCGTCATGATGAAATTAAAGATTGATATAATTTTATTAAATGTATGAATTCTTATTTTGATGTTTAAAAGCTCACAGTAGCCCTACACCCTACAATTTGCAGCTTTTATTTGTTCATTTCTCATGTATCAGCATGTGCACTAAATCTGATGAAATTAAAGATGAATATAATGTTATTAACATCCTAACTGGATTATTATGCTTACATAAATTTGTAAAACACATGACTAGTTCTTCATTTCAGTGAAAGTTGAATAATTCATTCATGCATTAACAACAAACAAACACTAACTGCTGTAGTTTGTTAACTTAATGGAAGTCACCTTCTTCCTTAAATCATATAAATAAATTACTATTTTATTTAATATTTTTCGTATTTAATTTTAATTCAACAAAAAGGAAGATGTGTCACGGTAGAATAAAACTTAATATATAATAATTGTATTTTAAAAGTTTGTATTTTTCTAGTAAATAAATTTTGCATGACAAAATATATCCGTTTTTAATAATTTCATAATGTTGATTTTCTACAACTGCGTACCATTGCGAAAAATTATTCGACAAATATCTTATGAAATCTAATAGTTTAAATATGTTTTATTAAACTATAAAATGTTTTAAAATTAATATAAATGGTTTTGTTTGTAAAATTATTTATTGTTCATTTATTATTATAACTTTTACCTTGAATTTTTATTATATTGTTTAAACGTAACCTTCAAATTTGATTTACAAAAATATCTGAGTACACAATAATTATATCAATGGGAATGTATTAATTAAATAGTTTCTTTATATAGGCTGATCTACTGATGCAACATATAATTAATTATATGAAATCGTTATTGTTTTAATCAACGTAAATGATCATCCAATTTCATTCTGGATGTAGACGTGTTTTTGTACACGATTGAGGAGTCCGGTTACACATGTTGTTTTTAGGAATTGTTTCCTTTTTAATCTACCTCAATAAAGGATGAGGATATCATTGGGCCTGCTGTTCTGTTGCTAGTTAAAAAATGGAATGGAGGAATGCAATAAAGACATTACAATTTTCCTAGTTTTTCTGATTATTTCATACTGAATGCAAAAAAACGCATCTTCTAAGTTTGCATTGAAAAAACGGTAGGTATTTTTGCACATTTCAGGGGATTGATATTTTTTCACACTCGAAATAATTGAACTAAAGTCTACAAGGTAAATTTCATTAAAATCGAACAACGTTTTCGAAAGTTACAGGGGAAAAAACATGTATAGATTTACTAAATATATCGTGTACATTGAATTTACTTAATAAACAACGAATAAATACGGGTTCTAGTGACGGATTAAAATCTTTGGTTCCACATATTTTATTTAGAGAAGTTTGAACTTTTTAACCGACTTAAAAAAACAAGAGGTTGTTAATGCGCCTGTATTTAAAAAAAAACTGTTATCTCAGAACTCAGTCATTTATAAAAAGATTTGGAATCTTTTAATTTGTATGAATAAACTTCCAGAATAATTTCATAAAATTTTGAAGAATAAATTCCAGTCTCAAGAGTAAGAGGGACAAAATTTTTAGAATTAAAAACTAATTTTAAATAGCATACTTCTATAAATAATTCATTTATGGTCAATCACCCCCAAGTCAGCTTCTTCAATGGTGACATCGAAAGGTAATTGTTAAGAATTATTATTTGTAGATGTGTTTTATTAAAAATTATTTTTCACTTGTTAGCTCATTTGTTTCATCTCGAGTCTTTGGAACAGTTTGGATAAAATTTGTACAAAATAAATACATAAATGGCCTTCCATATTTCTAACGAATTTGACAGCCATTGAAATTCCCTTTAATGTCTAAGCTAACCATTTTATAAAAAAATTTTATAGATGAAAAATCAGACAGGGAAGATTCAAAACAAAATTTTTAAATATTATTGTAATTTATATACCATTTGTATTCACAATCACTCATTTGTGCATACAAACACTAAATTCGATAATTAAATTTAAATTGAATCAAAAACGAATAAGCTCTTAAAGATTGTTTTCCATCTCTTTCTTGCAAAAACAATTTTATGGGTGAAAAATCAGACAAAAAATTTTTAAATATTATTGTAATTTATATAACATTTTTATTCACAATCAATATGTATGACGTCATTTATGTACATCTCCTTCTTTGTTTAATAAAGAATTTTGAACGTCTATATTTTGGCAATTATTTAAGATTTTTAAAAATTAAGTTCAAATTCATGTTCGTGAAGTAAAGACGCTTCAATTGAATAAATTTGTGCATCTTCCCTATTTATAAGGCAGAAAAGATTTTAAACTACATGAATTCATGGTCAAAAAGCTAGATAATTTACACACCCACCATTATAATTTTCTTTTTATTGAATACGTTAAATTAATATAAAAAAAACAAGGTTTTCTTTGTACTCTTGAGTTAGAATAAAATGTATATAAAAATAAAATTTTTTGTTGTAGGAATAAAATTTTTATATTAAACATATAAATGTGAAAATTTGTTTCATTTTTATTGTTTAAAATACCTGAAACAATAAAAATATTTTTGAGAAAATATGGAGATATTTTCTCACAGTGATATCACAATTGCTTTCAACTTTTGTCTATTGTATTTTAAAATACACAATTTATTTTTATTATAAAAAATTAGGTCGTATATTTAAATAATACAATTTGTAGTAAAAAAAATTTAAATAAAGAATTTAATTTGTTATTTTTCTTTATTTACAAATAGTATTATGTTTTTTTTATTTTGACTCCAATAGGTTTTTATATATTCAATTATAATCTTGTTATTTTTAGTTTCAAAATATTTGAAATTATAATTAAAATTTTTAAATTTTAAATGTTTTGATTCATTTGTCATGATTTAATGGTAAATTTGAAATGATTAATATCCAAAAACAATAAAAAGTAAAAATAGAGAAAATATTTAAAAATGATTAATTTTTTGTTGAATTCTTACTCAATATCCCCTTTGAGCGTATAATTAGCGTCTTTGAAAGAAAATCGTACCTGAAACAAAAAATAAATTATTAAAATTGTTGTTCAAAACCTTCTTAAGTGGTTGGATCGAATAAAATACACCATAAAATCTTGAATACTAAAGTAAACACTTTTTAATTAATTATGAAGCTAAGTCAATGGTTAAGTAGCTATCCCCCGTCCCTCATTTCTAATGACGTTTTCACTTAAATGGTTTGAGTTAAAAATCCAAAATACAGCAAGTAATGAGCACATAAATAGCACTGAATTTTTTTAATAGGTTAAAAAATAACAAATTTCGCATTGGAGGTTATGTCAATGTTAAGCTGGCTTCCCCATTTTCAATAACGTTTTCTCTTAAACGCTTTGAGGACAAAAAACCAAAATAGAGCAACTAATTAGCACATGAATAACACAAAATTTTTTGATAGGTTTTGAATAATATTTCAATTAGGGGGAGGCTAGGTTAACATGAGTGAAATTAATAATCTTTTAATAAAATTTATAAGCAAGGAGAATGAAATTTTATTTATTACTGCTAATTTTTATCCAGGTAATTAAAAAAATCTCCAATCTCAAATACTTGGAGGAAATAATGACTGGATACGGAATATTTGACGCGGAAATAATCGAAAGAATGTCGCCAAAGATACTAAGCCACCATTCCTTGAGCAGGAGTTCGTAAACAAGAAAGAAGTATACAATCACACCAATGCGATTGTAATTTAAACCGTATTTCGTAAGCCGTTTCTCGGACGGTTTGAGCAAATTCATGAGTATTTTTTGGAAAATGAGTACTTATTTGGAAAAGGCGTTTTCCAAAACAACCGCAACAATCCACAGTCAACGCAGTAAGATCGAGAGGCGCAACTTGGAGAATGCTACACCGATTGTGAAAGGACCGGATTATGTTAGTTAATAATTTTACTTTCATTATTAGAGTAAAATTTGTTTCCAAGGTAATCGATTGATTCATCACATTTGATACATCTTATTTTTTAAAAATAAAACTGTTTTTTGAACCGCAACATAAAGAAAGTCATTTGCATGTTCCATATGACACTGATTTCATTATATTTTTAACCTGCTACATTCAGTATGTTTTTATGATGCATTTTAAACAGTACCAATTATTATTTATAATTCACAATTTAGTGATTTTATTAACATATGTGCATAATAAATCTTTTAATTAATTTTATATGAATTTAGAAATGTTTAATTAAATTAATTAAAATGTTGAAATATATTTTATTTTAAATAACAATCATTTAATTTATTTAGCACTTTACTATTTAATTTCAAATGCTCATTTTATATTTGACTTTCAAATTTCAAACTAGAAATTTATTCCATAACTACAGAATACGTATTCGAAGAATAGGCATATAGTAAAAAACTATGCATCTAATTCGATTTTTAATAGGTGGTTTCGAGTAGTAGGACTAAAATAAATTTTTATTTCATACCATACCTCTATCTTATTATATTTTACACGATAATAGAGGTGCAAAATGGTAAATTGTAATGGAAATATTTATTTGGTAGAAAATTTTGAGTCAAAACATTTCGATTCCAAAATAATACTAAAGGTAAAAACAAAATTAAAAAAGATTTATTTATTAATCTCGACATACATAATATGTCACAATATATTAATTTTAGTCTAGAGAATAAGCTAGAAAATATTTTCCACAAAAACAAAATTTTGGTATAGGTGTTCATAGAAACACCTAATTAGTGCATTTCTGACTGTTAGCCCGTCCATCCCTCATCACCATAACTCTAAAACTTAAAGAGATGGCGAGCTGAAATTTTGGTGACGTATTTTAAACATCGAAAGTGAGTGTAAGTTCGTGAATGAGCAAAATCGGTCCATTGAGTCCAATGGAACTTTAACCCAACTTTTAAAGTATAAAAGATTCTAACAAGAAAATAATGTTTATGTTTTTAAAACAAACAACTTTTGTTTGAAACATTTTTTCGTAAAATGTTCTCCGCAATATTAGCGCAAATTAAGCTAGTAAACACATATTGGTAATTACAATACATATTATTATGTAAGTATACATAACTGTGTAGACCTATAGATATTTATAGTTTCTTACGAATGCTAATAAAATATAGTCCAAACAATGATATACAATCATGTGTTGAGTATATAAACAATTAACTCTATTAGTTGTTATCTTTACTTGATATCATTAATTTTTGTCCATTAGATTTCGTGCCCTTTAACTTAGCCAAAGTCATAAATATGTATATTTTGGTTGGGTGTTGTCCCTAATGAATTTCATCACACACTGTACATATAAAGCCCATTTACATATAAAATTATTATCCAACTTTTAATTTAACACATTCTGTTTTTTAATGATATATGATGGATATTGTTTCATAAAAGGGTTTGATAATTATGAAATCATGATACCTAGATATTTTTAATGAAATGAAACCATAGGTAACTAGCTTACCCCACATTTACGTTGATGGTTAAAATAGCGTATAAATTTGGGAATGATATATGTAAGTTCCGGTTTTTAAAACATATGTTGTTTGGTGATAAAAAAATATTTCATTTCCTATTAATAAACGATAATTTTTTTTCAACTGTAGTGATTCATTATTCTTCGTAAACAAGACCCTAGAAAGTTATATTCTCGTTGTTATTTTAAGTAACTGGCCAAAATATGCCCAAAGCTATACGCTCTAGGTCGCTTATGAGAAAACTTGAGCTACTTAGGCTTTAATTTTTAAGAAATAAGAATCGCTGCTTTTTATTTACTATATTTTAGGCTTCTATTTTACATATATTAAATTTTAAAGATAACTTCTCTGATTAATTAGTAATTAAAACAGGCCAATATTTGTAAAATTTTTAAGGCAGGAAAATTTCGGCTGCAAACGTAGCCGAGCTCGGAATCAGTTACATGCGAGCTCAGTGCGTTTTAACAAAGTCATTTTATTTGAAATGGTCAGAATTTAATTGTAATTAGCGGTTCAGCAGTGGCTCAGCGGTTGCGCGCTGAACTCTTAAGTAAATGGTCTCTGGTTCGATTTTTGGTGGAGTTTACGTACAAGCCTTTCCATGATGAATATCTTGCCATACGTTTCCTGGGTCCAAGAAAAACACGTACCTGAACTTCTATCAAGGAAAAAACCAGGCGGTCGGACGAAGTGGGGACCACACTTCCCTTCTATGCGCCGTGGTCACGAAACTATAGATCGCTGTATTTCAAGACCTTAGACCAAAAAAATGACTTGAGTCTGGTTTATTATTATAATTTTTTTAATTTGTGGAGGATATTTGATGTGAAACGTCTTAAGAACCGTTGTGTTTGAAACTTGATGACACGAAAATGCGTGACAATAAAGAAACAAACGCGTATCTACTGGTTTTAAGTTATATGTGTGTAATGTAAGTACTTCCTTGCTATATATTTTATATTCCTGGTCTCCTCTTTGTGCGATGCTTCGTAGCTTCCCCACTATCGTCTACTAAGCATTGCACATATGTATGCACCCTTGTGTAGTGGGATATAATATTTACAATATATGAAATACAATATTTTACATTAAAATATTAAATAATTTTTAAGCTTCTTAAGATAAATAATAATAAACCTTACATTTAACCTAAAACTCCTGATATTCAATATCCATCTCAATCTCTCGTAAGCAAATTTGAGAAGTTTCACTTCTGCTGTGTGTGAATTGCACATACAAATTTTTTTTTGTTTTTATTCTATGGCTTTACCTGTATATTTATTTTGTTTTATGTCAACAAATTAACCTTTTCTGTATGGGAGAAAAATAACATATTCTCTCCTGACGAATTTCTCTATTACAACAAAAAGGCATTATTTATTTCATAAAATTTTTCATGTTTTCATAAACTTTCTTTGTTTATATTTTTTGTTGTTGCAAAATAAATTTTCCCGTGTTTATTATATAGACAGCATATGTAAGCATCTATAGTATGTTATATATATATGGTGAAGTAGAAATCCATTATTCACTGACAATGCCTATTTAGTCAGGAAAATTGTTAAACAATGTGGATCATATATCATATGTCAATGTGGCAAAACAAAACTTTTCTTATATTGATACAGGATGCTTTAATATAAAGCGTTCTGTGTATAGTTAATCGCTAAGCATTTATGCTTACGGCAATTTAATTCAGGTAATATTTAAATTACGAAAAGTGATCGGACTTGAATGTAAAGAGAAAATTTGGAATATGTTATTTAAGACTGTTGTATCATAATTTTTATACTCGAAGAAAAATGCAAATACAAAAATGAAAAGTAAAATGTTAGGATTCGTCACAATTTAAGTTCAGATTTAAATAATTATCACGTATTGGTAATTACAATACATATTATTATGCATGTAAATATAACTGTATAGACTGGATATTTATAGTATTCTATGAACGCTAATTAAAAATTGTCCAAGCAATATTATTCAATCATATGTTGAGTATCTAAACAATTAACTCTGTTAGTTGTTACTTTCACTTGTTTGAGAAAAATTTGACGAAGCTTTTATAAATGATTTATTCTTAAAAATCAAAATTTTAACAAATAATTAATTAAATAATCAAACGCGTATTTTGTAACGAATGGAGCTTCTCGACGAACAAAATCGAAAATTTACGAAAATGGCGTTTGTGATTCAGTAGTTCAAAAGAAATTGGATGATTAAAATAGACAAGCCGATTAACCAACATGATTCTTAAAATTGATTGTTATATAGACTCCTCCGATCGGAAAACGTTTGTAACTTCCAAATATTATGACAAAAACGTTTTTGATATTAAACGTCTCAGCTGCCAGTTCTACTACAGAATAGCGAATTATATCACAATTGCATTGTGTAATAATTATATTAATAAATTTTCTGAAAAACCATAATCAAAGACCAATTTGTGATTATATTTGGTCATAATATTAATTTATTACGGATTTCGTATAAATTGAGCACCTGAAGGTTAACAATCCATTCCGAAAATAGGAGGACATCGGAATTATTCTAAATTGACAATCGAATTTCAAATAAGTCAGAATTGAAATAAAAGTGGTAACCGTTTACAAACGATTCACACATGACTTAATTTTCTAATATTAACGTTATCTATTCGAGATAGGTTGAATATTTGATAGGGTTTTGCCATTTTAAAGATCAAATGTAATGAATAAAAGTAGAGCGAGTATTGAAGCCTGGGATTTTTTTGAAACCATCTGTAGGTAAATATAGGTTTTTGTTTATATATATTTTGCTATAATATTCCTATTTTTATTATTGATAGTCAATTGGGGACTAACAAGAGCGAATACTGGAGTACTAACAAAAACCATATTCTGTTTTTATTTATGTCTTTTTTTGTTATCAGAACTAACATTTATTTTAATGAACAAACAAAAAAAAATTAGAAAAGTTTTTTGTTTATAGTTAATTTAGAACTTTTTTTTTTGCAATGATATAATTTTTGATAACAAAAGCGTGAGATATTTTTTAACTTAATAATAGGCAATAAGTTTGTATTAAATTTTTATTATTTTATTCATAAACAAATGGGTGTAATAGTGAAATTTTTAGGTTTAAAAATCAATTAATTTTTGGAATAATCAGAAAATGTTAATTTTTTTTACATTCATTTTTGAGAACCATATATTGGTTCATAGTCAAACTGTTTTTTGGGAGTCAAGGAGACCAGGTTATTTTCAATCAAAATATGATGTTCAGTCTTATAAAACGACAGCCATTAAAAAAATTTAAAAATCTTTAAAGTGGGATATGTTCCCTTACCCGAATTATTATCCCGACATCGCTCCCCCGGGTGAATGCATTAAGTCGACAACTAATGTGCAAGAATCGCGTGTAACGTAATACCGTAACGCAATTTTGACGAGTAACAGCAACGTTTGTGTGGACATGAACGCGTAACACCGTCGTGTAACAAAATTTGTTACGCGACGATGTTACATTGCATCCCATAAATTGTCGGTAAATTTGAATCGCATCAAAAGATGTTCCTGCGTGGGGTTACGAATATTGTGGACTCAATAACGCAACATTTTCAATGACAAGACGTAAACATTATTCTTTTTTATTTTAAATGTATTTAAATATTCCATAGGGAGTGGAACGAACAAAATACAATAAAATTTATTGAAATTTATCAACATAAACAAATATCTAAAGTGAAGATACTATGCTTGGTAGACTGATGGAACGCTATGCAACACAAAGCAACATCGTAATATGTAACACGTAACAGTAAGGTGTTATGTTACGAACGAATGTTGCAAGTGTGTACGCTGATTTAGATAAAACGATTAAGAGGTAAAGTTCTTTCATTTGCTAATCATGATTACTTTTATAAATAAAATAGCCAACTGCAAAGAAATCCGGTGAGATTTTTAATCTTCTTTTTTCTAGTTAAAAGAATTTTTTTTAAACATAGGTACTTAATCTATAGGTAATTATGGTTAAAAAATCAAAGCTATTTTTAGCCAATTTTAAAATATTTCAAAATTATTAAACCGTTTTTTATTTCTATTACTAGCTATCATTTTTTTAAAACAAAAAACAAATTAAATAATAGCTAACAGATGCGATTTGAACCGTTATAATAATATTTCTTTAAAAATATTTTTAGTCTATTCTCATACATATAATTTATTTTATTTATAAAATTTTAATCGTGAATGTAGACCTAATAATTATTACATGTTTTCCAGACATTTATTAATGATTATTTTTATTAAAACAATTGCTAATATTTCTGTTGTTTTTTTTTTCACTTTTTATTATTGATTTGCCGTTAGAATTAATATTGGTCAGGTAGCAGTTAATATAATTAATAATAACCTGAATCATGGAAGAACAATTTTTTGGATATTTTTAGTGCATTATCTTTGCTGCACGCATTTTAGAATTCGCTATTTTTAAAGAAAAAAATTTTACAATTTTATGAAAAATTATCAGAAATAAAACGAAAACACACATTAATTTTAATCTTTTTTGTGAAATTAGGATTTGAATGATACGAAAAAGAAAACAGATCCGAAATAGAATTTAAGCGGCACATCAAAAACTACACACTCAATCATTTTTGCTATTTTATCAATTTTTTAAGGTAACTTTATTGCGAAATTCGATAAAACTTTTTGTATAACGTAAATTTAATCCAAAACAGATTTATTTTGACGATTACGCCTAAAATAATTATTTAATTTCAAAAATGATCCAAATTTCAAAATATTCATTTTTATTTATCGTCAATATGTGATATAAATCATCTTAAAACTGTAACTAGCTTAAGCTTTATCTATAATACATCCACTTATTTTCAAGTTACTTCGAGAGTACAATATTTTAATACACCGTTTAGAAAATGTAAAAACTTCCAAAGCCATCCATTAAGGTAGACCGTGGTCTATATAAGCTGGAACATTCTCTGACTGTTAGATATTTCAAGACATGTAGGCGAACAATTTGTGAAGGACAGAAAGAACGTACAAAGGCATTATAAAACTGCCTTTGTGCTTTCAACAACCTTCAAGAATCACTGAGAATATAAATTCCATTACCAGATTTCCCAACTTCTAGGATCTAGTAAAACAAATTAAATGTTGGGAAGAAACCACCGGTAACAGCTAAAACGAGTAAAAAAACCTATTCAATTGCAGTTAAGTCAATTATTAATACATGATTTATCGATTACATGTTGATTACAAAATCACGTGACATACTTTGTTATTCAATAAAAAACTAACAATTATATTTACATTGATGTAAAATTATTTAACAAAAAGTAAAATATCGTTTTAATAATAATTAAATAGTACCTATATAAGATTAAATAATAATAAAGTTAGCGTGGCTAATGCAAAGTAATTAGTTACACTGGTCACTTTTAACATGTTGTTATTATTATTTTAATTAAAAATAAATTACTGCCAGCAATCGTTAATTGATTTATCAAAAGAAAATTATATTCTTATGTGCGTACATACAATTAATTGGAGCTGTTTTAGACTAGATAAAAATCAGCTGGGAGCGCTACAAAATTTTTATATTCTTCGATACAAAGAACCCATTTCAAAATAAACATGAGTGCCGTTCATGCGCGATAGATTAAGAGACAAATATAAAATTTCAAGAATTGGATAATTGTAGGGTTTATTTCTGATGATATTGATACAAAGATTAAAATTGTTATGCTTTTTATGTTTGAATTTTCGATAAATGATACGGGAGGCTTATAGTAATTGAAATATGGAATAAATACTAGATAAAAATAGTTCTTGTGTTTTTTCAAGAAATACGACAATATTCTGTATTCGTTTTTGGCTTAATTGAAAAATATTTTAATTAAAATAATGAAAAATTAATAACATTTACGATGCCTTTACAAAAAATAAATGTGTGCAATACATGATGCCTTTACAAATACATGTGTATAAAACATGTTTTAATATGTACAATCCATCAATTATGATGCCTTAAAGCGAACTTACACATACATACAAACACTGCAATAATCACTGTCTAAGGCCTTCTATTTCATTCTCTCGAACGTTAAACTCTATAGATACTTCTATCTTATACTCTCGCACGTTATATCTTATAGATGCCAGTGTTTGTCTTTTTATTTTGTCGATTATTCGTTTCGTCGAGTTTGAAATACGATACTAAAAGAGATTCACTTCAAACTAGTAAAAAATAATTTTAAATAAAAAAACTCAAATACGCGCCAACGAAACAATTTGTTAGCTAAAAATGTGATTACAGGGTGAATTAATCTAATGATTTTAAGAGACCAAATTTACTAGATTGTTTTAATTGTAATAATTTTTTAAAATAAACAAATGGTATTAAACTATTAATGATTTTAAACAGTAATAACAATAACAATTACAATAATAATAATTAAACAGTCAGTGAACCATTAATACTTCCATAATGTACTACTAAATTTACAAAATTTAATTAATCTAATTAACTAACAGAACAGAACGAACGAACAAACAAACAAACGCGTTTTTGTATTGTTGTAATTTGTTATATAAAATATATTATTATACTACAGTCTTTTCAAACAGATTACTCCCAAATCGTCAAAAAATACCGACAAGAATTTAAAAATATAAAATTGTCTGGCAAATAGACCTTTTTTAAGTCAATTTCTATCCACAAAAAATGTAATTGTTAATACCTTGCAAATAACAAAATATCATTTAACTTAAAATTCTTCATTAAATTTTTTGGACTGAAAGAAAACAAGTGAAGAAACCAACTAACAGTGTTAGTTATTTTAATACTACACATATGACACAGTAATTTTTTTATAATTTCTAACATTAAATAAATACTAAAAATACGTTATTCTCTTCATAAAGATATAAAGAGTTTGTTTTTATATATAAATATGTAAAGATAAGATAATAATAAGGGGGGAGTCACAGCTGCGTCCCTTGCATCTAGACCTTTTAGTCCTCTATATACTCTTTTAAAACTCTCCATCACCTGAAGGCAAGGATGCCTGCTGGCTCAAGGTGCTTTATGATTTTATCAAGACCATGGCCACGCAGCTTCTCCGACGAAATTGTTCCCATAATGGATGGATTCCATTACACTCGATTGAAGCGATTTTGATCATTAATAACCTTAAACTCACTCCTTTGGTCTAGATAATCCAGATCAAAATTTTATGCTGTTTTATAAACTTAAACTTTTCATGTTGCATTCTACTTGTGAAATAGCATTTGTTCCCCCCAATTTTCAGAATATTTTAGAAGTATACAGTCAAAATGATTGTAGTAAACAAACGTTTTAAATTTTAAACATAATGAATTCTAACTAGAGTTTAAATTAATTTAGTGCATTTTCAATTGCAATAACTTTAATTAACCACACCATAAAACAAAGCCAACTGTTTTGTTTATTTATTTGTTTATTCATAATATTCATTCTAATTTATAAATAATGAATGAAACTAGATACAAGATGGAACAGAAATGACAGGATGTAGCTCGGAGGATGGTATCAATTGATTCGCTTCAATTTCTTATTAAAAAGAAATTACGTTTTAAAACTGTTTCTGGGGTACAATGGTATCAGTTGGGTCTAGTTCTGCTGCGGTTTGCGTAAAGTTGGTTCATTTAATGTGAAAAATCCCATTCAATTTTTGGAAAGAGAATCAATTGAAAAAAACTAATTCCTAAATTTCAAGAAAATTTGTATTAATGACATAGGGTTATAGTAATAGTTGCTGTTTAAAATCGTAATTAAAAAAATAAAACTTGAAATATTAAACCTTTACCCTGTTATGTGCTTTATGTTTTACTAAATTTACAATGCAGGAAATTCATTGAGGGTACAGCCTTCAGAGTTACTAGCGACATCGGAAGTATTTTATGCTTCGATTTTAAAAATTTATATGTTTGGGAGTTTAAACAATTTCACCTTTCATTTCGCGGCCATTTGACGGGGTCGTATATTAAAATTATTCAAAAGAGCGTACATAGTTCCAAAATTACTGAATAAACTTCTGGTGAATATTAGCAGATGAGTTTGACATAGACCCACTTTAAAAATATCCAATAAATTTAAAGGATCCATACTCCAATCCTTAAATCTTCAAAGAAAATTTCAAATGGAAAAATTGTTTTTTTTTTTAAAACAAAGAACTTTGAAACATTTTGTCGTAAGTCGCTTAGATTGGCTAAAATTATGAACACCGTGCATCAAATTTTTTTATGGTTACGAAATACTAGTTTATCAATCAAATTATATATAACTCTGTGAATGTCGTTTGATTTAATATAGGAAATTTCTCAATATCTATTAACTAATTAAAAATAATAATTATTTATATTTGCAATTCCAAATAATTACTAATAGAATTTCTTCAATCATTCTTACCATTTTCAACCCAATTACTTCAATTAAATACCTTTTTTTTTTTTAATTATTGAATAATTTTTATTTGACACTTGCTATAGAATTTACATACAAACAATTGAACAAATAACTATATTGTCTGGAACTAGAATATTTTATTACAAATTCCAGACACTCATAGCGCATTAATCGATTAAGTCTCTTTCACATAATATTCACGGTACGTAAATAAACATACATTTAGTATTTTTTTAAGATGCTCCTGGAGAATAAAGGTTAACATGCTTTTTGAGACATTCTGTGTGTATACTATTTCTGAAAATTTTATACATGCATTATTCAAAACAATTAAATCCAATTTAATTTAAAATACTATACAATCATTTTATATTAATATAAATTAGGAATTTCTAGATACATTTTATGTACATAAAATTGATGATAAATAAATTAATAAGTAATTATTGTTAATTAAAATATCATTAATATCATTTTATTCGTAAATTCATGTATGGTTCGATACATTTTTTTTCGCATAAAATACTAAAACAGTTATTGTAAACAGTGAGTGAAAGTTGTTAGTATATATATATATATATATATATATATATATATATATATATATATATATATATATATATATATATATATATATATATATATATATATATATATATATATATATATATATATATCGATTTCTTTTTAGTATGGGTTGATAGTTACATTGTCGTTATAGCTAGTGGTCTCCAAAGTGAAGTACGCGTTACCCAAGAAGTACGACACATTACTCTTAAAAATAATTAATAAATAATCTCCTCTCGAAAATTATGATTGGAAAACAAAATTTCAGCGAAAAAATTATTTCGTAAAAACAATCGCCTTCAAAGAGTAAAAATAATTTTAAAGAAAGGTCATTTATTTATATGAGTTTTTATTTAAAAATTATTTTTTACTTTTTAGTTCATTTTGTGATGGAAGTACTTTATTTATAAAAAGAACTGTCTGAAAAAATTTTATTTTTTACTTTTGAATGCTGTATACAGTCACGAAGAAATTTTTCAATTGAATGAAATTTAATCACTAAAAATAGTTTTTTCTCTCTCTTGCCTTAAAGCTGGAGTTTTTCATTCAAATAAATATGGGACTACTTTTAACCTGTACTGAATCCAAGGCAAATTTTTAAAATCGATCCATTAATAAGAAGTTACGCGCGAACAAATGTAAATAAAAAATACTAATAATATTAATATACATCGAATCTCTTCCTTATTTGAAGTCGGTTAAAAAAATATAAATATGCGAATTGATAACCTCTTCATTTTTTGAAGTCGGTAAAAAAGAAAAGATACATGGTCGAAAAAGATCGGCTATTCCTGCTACAAACAAGCATATTACGCTTGTCTAATTTGATGACGACTGACTGTTGCTAAGACTTTTGGAAACATACTAACGATTAATTAATTGATTCCACATCGAAACTATATTCTAGCTGAAATAGAATTGCGATACAGTTGGAATGTTTTATGAATTATTAAATATTATAAAGAATTTCGTTTAATTTGAGCATTTGTTGAAAAGCGATATTTTATTTTAGGCGCCATTTACGTTTCATGTAAACTGGAAAGCATGCCAAGATTATGTTTTTTGGTGAAATTTCGATATGCTTAAAATGTCAACACATCATTTCTAAACATAAATAAAAGTCAAGCATTTGTAAAAACAACTGCATGGCAGAGTTCGTAGTGCATTGACGCAGCCCCTTTAATATTTGATTTAAAATATATTTATAAGTATTTTGCAAACATACTTTATTTTTCTATACCAGCTTTATAAATCAAATCTTCAAAAGAAAAATCGACATGGTTTAAAGATGCCCGAGTAAACTTAAGTACGTAGTTCTCGCATTACCCTTTCGCCTTACCTTCTTGACTGAAACTAATTCAGTATACTCCTAACTAAAGGGAAACTATGTGAATTTAGTTTTTATTTTTTGTCCAAAGATTGGGAAAAATACGGTCTTCAAAATTATTCATTTAAGTAGGAAGAATATATTTGCTCTCCAAGTGGGATATACTTAGACTATAAAACGCCTATTGTGATGAATTTATTCGCTAATTAATATCCATTTTAGTTGCCATACGCTGAGCGAACAACCTTGGTGTACAAATGTTCGTAAAGGATTGCCAATAGCGAGTGGTAAGCCCAAGAAGTGTAACCAGTTATCAGCTGCTCGGTAAAATAAAAATAATATGGATTAACCAACTGCATTAAAGTACAGGCATATATGAGCTGGACTTAACCCAAGAAGACCATTAAGAAAAATTTGAATAATATGGCTGTAGATCGGGAAAAAAATTTAATTGGGAGGATAAAGTTAAGTTCAAAAAGTCTCAAAGAATGATATGGCTTGGATATGGGCATATAATTTATGTGGAAAAGAAAATTATAAACTTCATGGTCTACCACAGGAAAAAAGAGAGATTGCAATTGAAATGGATGGATTACGCTTCAAGAGGACCTGAAATTGATGGAAGTGAAAGGATTAAGGGATTTTGTGAACAATAGAGTTGGAGGGGGTAAATAGATGAAAACAACGATAAAAAAAATTAAAAGGAAGTTAGTTAGTATTTTTCGTCTAATATTTAATGCTCGACATATATAAATGTCAGAGTATATTAATTTTAGTCTAAAGTTTGTAAATATCCGTACAAACAAAAATTTGCTAACACCTATTATAATTATTATTTTGCTATAGGTGTATCATATAATTGCGTGAAAACAAAAAGAGATAACGAAATGAAATTTTCGTGGTGTACTTTGTGAATGAGCAAAATCGGTCCATTGGATCCAATGGATCTATGACGATCTATGATCCAACTTTTTTGAACCATTAAACATGGAAGAAATGTCTAAAGATAAAAAAATGTTCGTTTTGTCAAAACGATTTAGATACGCCACAATGCCACCTCAAATTTAGCCAATAAGTCACATATATAATAGCAGTACATACATTATTTTTATATACGTGTTTATTACTATATGAACTGAACATTTTGAGTATTTTATGAATACGTATCATTAAATATGGTTCACATTTTGATTCAGAACCATATTTCGGGTCCCTAAAGAATTAACTCTGTTAGTTGTTTTCTTCACTTGTTTTTTTAATACATTATCTTTTTCTTCCAGAAAGAAAGGATTTTGTTTTCTTTTTTTTTCTTTTTAAATGATGAAGTTAAAACGTTTCGTTGTCAAGTTTATGAACATAGTTTCAGAGCGTGCAGCTAGAAGGAATGTAATTTAAATTCTTAACACCTCAACATATATTACAAATTCTTTGCTATAATACTACTCTTATATCAGGCGAATAAGCAAACACATATCTACCACGTACATAAACCAACAATTTTATAAAATAAAAATGTCGGATATTAGTTTTTTTTTTTTTCATAAAGAAAAAACACATAACAAATTGAAGTCATTTGGTATTCTTCTTCGTCCTGGTTATAAGACTTGAACTTTTTATATAGTTTTCTTAATATATTATACCACATATTATAGATAGGTAAAGTCCTACTCGATAACTCTGTTTATAAACACAAGCGAATTGTTTAAATTTTTGTGTGTGATTTCCAAATTTTAACACAACTGCTGTTGTATTCATACGTGATATCAATTTACAAATGTAAAAATGACATTTGATCCTTAAAAGACAAACGCCTATTAAGATATATTATTGAAAAATAGAAGGAAGTAAAGATAAGACCTCTGTCAGAATCAAAACGCTTAAAATGAAAAACATAAAAATCTTTATATTACAAAAATTGGTGAATCGTTAAATGTTCTCGCCTTGTTCTTCTCCATCTAATCCAATTTGAGTTGTCAAATAAAAATTCTATAGTCATTGAGTGTTTTTAGACCAAAACGATGTTCATTAGAACAGGAAATATCTAACTTTGAGTGGAAAAAATTCCATAAAAAGTTGAATGCTTATTCGCTGAAAAGAACGTAAATCATTGTGTGGTCTTAGACCAAAATGAACCCTCCATTAGAACTGCAGATATTTGGATACAAAACTATCACAACACTTGGAGAAAGTAACTCCCAATAAGAAATGCGTATTGTATAATTAGGCCTAATACTAAGAGTAACTCAATACCTATCATTTTAGCTAATTAACACTTGAATTGGATGAGTTGTAGATTGTTGAAAACACTACACACACTCTTCTCGTTTGGTAAATGATTTAATGAAAAATAGTATCTGGTCTATTTGGAAAATGCCACAGTTGTTCAGAATTTTAGATTCTTATTTAAGCTATTGAACTATTATCAACAATAAATTCTGCGGACCAGTACACAGGTCCGCTGGTAGTATTATGAATACTTGCATATATTTTGAATTTGTATCGACCTTAGCATGTTCTTCCGTCTTGATTTATGATTTTCTTTCTCAAGCGAAGAATAATATGTTGATGGTATAACAAAATTTGCCATGCTAAACTTTATACCAGTAGTTTGACCAACACGATAAAGAAACAAACGATCAAACTTAACTAAGAAAAATTTAAATTTTATACCCCAGATGTTTGCAGGAATATAAAAGTCTAAATATAAATCTTATCTAAAAATATCCTAGGCTTTTCAATTTCAAGGCACGCTTAATATTTTCCATTTCTCCTAAAAGATTAAAATTAATGAATGCCTTGCATAAAAGCAAAAACGCGTGTATCTTATATGCGTTAAAATTTTCGTGGTCCAACAATCTGAAAATTGAAATTTTTTTCAATATATCGAAAAGTCGGACAACGGATGTCTTCAATTCTAGGGATAAGCAAGGTATGCTACGATCAAATCTTTAAAATCAAATCATTGAATCAAGTTTTTTGGTTCTACTAACTGCTCAATTCTAATAGACATTGAATCAAAATTTGCCATGGATAGAAAACACAAAAAATTAGTATGTTAAGGCAAATTTATAAATGAAAATTTTTTATTTTAAATTCTACTAACCTAACACCAATTCACTATTTTCTATTAGTATTTTCAAAATAATAAAATCAGGATATCATTGAATATATTAATCTTCGATTAATGTTTTACAATAAAATAAATTATCCCAAAATATATGTATATATGTTGTTAAATCAATGGGGATAATATGTGATGAATATTACGGATATATCAGGGTAGAATTGATTCCAATGATATGTCTGGTATCAAAACTAAACTAGAACACATAAAATAATACCCTCATAAAACATTAGCTCTAACGATCCGTACGAAATTTCTTCATCATCTATACGCTTTATTTACTGTTCTATACTTACATACATATATTAAGGATGTTTTGGTGGCGTACATAATGTTACGAGAGCATGAAAATTTAATGGAACGAAATTTAATTTAATCATTCCTTTCTAAATTACAAACCGATTGCTAAACTGTTCAAAATTTATTGCAATTAAAAAAAAAAAACTGCAATTTCTCATGAATCTTATAGAGATTCGTTAGCTGAACCGATTAAATTTATTTAAACTGATATAAAGCTACCAATAATTTCAAATTTTTATATAAACTTGTACTCTAGGGAAGTAATTGACCACAAATTTATTAAAATTCTATAAACGGTTGACGAAAAAACAATTAAAAAGTTGCTAATAATCGTTTAATAGTCGTTTTTTATTGAAAAATTAATTAGTGCATAAGAAAGTACGGCAATACTGTCATCAGATGAGATCTATAGTCACTTGCAGTTGTTCGGTTTAGCTCATTTTGAAATCATTTTAATTCGTTTAAATAAACTTTGTGGGATATTATTTTATTCTGCCGTCATTTCAGACATTCTTTAGTCAATTTAAGAATGTATCTTAACCAATATTTTTAAATGTTTTGGTTTTAATTTGACTGATAATGGATAAAAAAGGTATTTTATCACAAACACTATGTATTAAAGAGAGCGCAATATATCATCACCTTTCACAAATGAACCAACATTTGAATTAAAAAAAACTATTTACGGTGTTGACTAAATTTCATACGATAAAATAATATAAAATTTTATTTAATTATTGTATGAAAACAAAAATTAATTTGTAAAAAAACATTAAATCACATTCCTTATTATTCGTAATGTACTGTAAAATAATTTAACCATAAAGAGCGGCTTAAAAAATCGAAAATTTGAGTTGAATTCATATCTATAATTTCACTTAAAAAGGTGTTGAAAACTTAAAACGGCGTTGAAAAAAATTATAATTATTTTGTAATCTACGGGTTAAAGATTTAATGAAACTGACCATTTTTACTATTTTATATAACTATAATCGTCAATTGAAATAATGAGTTTATTTCATATACTTTCTCCATTACAAGTTTCTCCGAAACATCCTTAAAGCGTTAGTTAATAAAACTTTATACTATCTGACAAATCAAACGACTATAAACCAACTAAATCTTTTTCAATCTGATAAGAATTTACTGTTAAAAAAAATGCGTCAAATAATAGAAAGAACAATGAAAAACTAGCTGAGAAACTTCTAAAATTACATAGTATTTCGCTTGCTTATCAAGAAATTATCAACTTCAAAAATAGTATCCAAAATATAGCTTTAATTTAAAAATTGAATTACGATCAGTAGTTGTTGGTTTATACAAAATTTTTACAAACATTTATTATTCAAACACAAATTAACTCAAAACTTATAAATAAACAAAAAATTCAATAAATCAATGACAAATGAAAAACAAACTGTCGAAAAGTTAGTATTTTTTTTGCTTAAAGTTTTCTAACAAGAAATAAATCTTTAAAAAGCATTTCGTAATAATCATGTTATGAAAAAAAAAAAAACAAAACAAAACTTTTCATTCAATACCGACTCGTACCACTTTTCTTGGCTGCATCTTGTATGTAATTTAAATATAAAGAAAATAAAAAACAGCATATAATAAAATAATAATAATTTAGTTTAAAATATAAATAAATAAAAACTTTTCGCCTGTTTCTTTTATTTAAAACATTTTATTATAAAAGGTATTCGTAAAATAATGAAGGTATTTTTTATTAATTTCAAAGATGGAACTTGGAGATTTTAGCTAACATTTTGTCTTCTAGTGATGGCCACACGATTGTTCTTTTCACCCAAAACATACATAACAAATTTGTTAAATATCTGAAAAATTATTGGTTATTAAGCTCGATACTGTTCATGGTTTTATCACCATAAATACCAGCTTCCTGGTTCATTTTTTAGTTTATTAAATTCCATTTGAGGATAGTCAAAAAGGGCATTTCTTTTGAATTCTGTCAAAAACTTTTAACATATCACGGCTGTAAGATATGCGAGATACGTCTGAACTTCTAGGTTTGGCATTCTTCCGAAATAAGTCTGAATAGGCTTTTCTCGTGACTTCCTATGGTGTTGATATTAATGTTGATATTCATACTAGATTTGGAGTGATGAAAGCGCTATTTATATTAACAATGGGGAATGTAGAACCAAAGCCGAATTTATGGAAGGTGTACAGATTTTTATATATTTTAGGACATAATTCGATTGTTGTTTACATAAGTGATGAGAAATGTTTGATTAAAGTAGCATAATCAGGGATGTGTTGGATCGTTAAAATGAAGATCAGCGGATACGGATACTTCTAATCAGTGTTCAGACCCACAGATACGGAACGGATATGGATCTTATCTTTTCATCTCAATCAATTGATATAATTTTTTTGAATTTCCTTAATATATGATTACTTATTGATTGAAATGTGATTTGTAAAATTTGAATTTAGATAGTGTAATAATTAGTATCTTAGGGTAAGGTAGTCAGCTATTAGAAATATTTTAATGGGATTTAACAGTATTTTATTGCTACCTTTACTTATTATTTCATAAAATTTTTAAAATTTAATAATGTAAAATATTCGTTTAAGATACGTTGGAAACAAACGGATACTGATGTTATCTTTCTTTCTTGCGAATATCCGCGGATACGGATATCCGGTGCGAATCTATGCTTAGGTTAGTGTTTTATAATTATTAATGAAAACTCTAGGATTTTTCGAATAAATTTCGATTTTTTCCCCAATTTCCTAGATCAAATTATTTTGTATTTTATAAGTATGTATTTCGACTACAAAGTAGTCATCATCAGTATGAATTAGCTAGTTGTAATGATTCTCTGAGGAGATGTTACTCGTTGCTAATTTAGTGACGGTTGGGATGTGCAAACAAAAAATCGAAATTTATAAGGTTACTGTATTAAGCAAAAAATCTGTTCAGTCAAAGAATTCAAAATTCAAGATATAGTAAAAAGTAAAATGCCTCTTTTTCAATATAATTTAATTCATATTTCGAAAAAATCATGAATGAAAATTGCTAGTCAGCAAGACATGCTGTTGGAAAACATCACAATTGATGTGAAAACCATCCCATTCAGAATCCCGACTCATTTTTATAATACTACTGGACTCAATTCAATTGCATAATTATATTTTCATTTTCTTTTGAAATCAATTGAAATGAACATTTTGTTCGGTTTTGTGTATGTAAAGTATCTCTCTACACGTTGCCCGTCGACTGTACCGAAGACGATTCAATGAGTAAATTTAACCTTTCTTTAACTTGTAATCAAATTTTTATTTTACTTGATATAATAGACGAACGAATTGAAGGTATTTGAATGTATGTATTGTATATGATATATACACATTGGAGGAGAAAAGCAAATTTTTTTCATCAATACATGATATATACGATTTAGTAAATATACTTGGGAGTAAATAGAGTGAGAGTATACCATAATATAAATGGTTCAGTATAAAATATTGAGCACTCAAAGATAAAGTATTTTGGAATGAAGTAAAATGTTTTTCCGAAGAATGTTGATTCAAATTCCAAAAGAAGGAATGGAGGTATTTTACGTTGATCTCAGTATTGTTATGCATTTATGATGAGAACAAAAAATAGAATCGTACTTTTATTATTTTCCAAATTTTGAAGCAGATTTATTAGTTTGGTTAAGATTCGAAAGAAAGTTATTATTTTCTTCTCAAGTCAAAAACTGTGTTCGGCTCAATGTTGCCAGATTTGCAAATAAACAGATTACTGTTTTTTATGCAATTTTTGTGTCTATTAAATCATTAAATTAAAAAAATCCGTGGGCATTATGTACGTTATTAGGAATGATAAACTAGATATAACTAGTAGACCTACCGTCGCGTACCTGTGATTTTTTAACAGAAAAAGTTTAAAAACAATTCCTCCGTTTTTCACTCGCTTCTTTCGCGTGTGGGATACCCGGTATTTGGTGTAAACCCTGGACATCAGTTACTGGAAAAAGTTGGGCATCAGAACTTATCCACAGAGGCAGCCTTCGGGACTCCACGTAACAGAAATGTACATATATCATAGTTGGTTGTGACACCCAGTACTTCGTAATACTTATATACTTGATAAAAAGTATATGAACCTCCAGAACAATGAATTGTTCCAGTGATACTTGAACGATGCGATATGCAGACTTTATATAGTTGACAGTTCCACATACTGCTAGTGAGAAGATATGAATTTTATTTTAAATTTCAAATTTAGATTTTGGTTTTGATGGAAATGATTCAAATAGGATTTGAAATATACTTCAAGTGAGAACATAATTAAAAAATTGCCTGTTTTTCACCCCTTTAGGGGTAGAAAATAGACCTAAAACTCTATGTGTTGTTCTGATATATTTATAAGCTAAAATTCATTCAGTAATTTTTGCGTGAAACAGTAACCAACATTCATTTATACAAACTTTCGCTTTTATAATAGTAATAGGATAAATTACCGTCAAACAAGTCACCTGTCAACAACAGTCTTATTTAGTAAAAATTTTTTTTAGCAAAAATGGGAATATTTTCGTATTTTTGAATTATTTCGTTTTTCAAATATACCATATCTGCCATATTTTGGATGAAATGGTCTGGCAACACAGGTCTAGATCAAATTTTCAAGCTGTTGCATAAACGAATAACGTTAAAACAATAATCTGAATTTCTTATAAAAATTCTCTGCAATATCTGGTGACCATTTGGATTAAGCCTCATTAGAAAGCATTGGTTTTTAATTATCTTAGTTATTCAACAAATTTTAGTGTTTAGTTAGAATAAAAGCTAAGGTTTCAACACTGCTGATTGATACAAATCCCTATAAAAAAGGTATGTTATGTACATTGTAAAATGATTACCTTCCCAACGAAATTCTATTCATTTTTTGCATAGATAATTTAAATTGGGGTTCAAGAGAGAAGAATGTATGCCCTAAAGCAATTCATACTTTACAAACATTATATACTACATACATATACGACACGGACAGACACACTGACTGATTCATTGCTACTGTGTTTGTTCGGCACAAAAAAAAAAGAGGAAGATTTTTCCTTTTTTGAAGAAGACATCACACATTACTTCCAAGATATTTCTTTTGCATAACGTATTATAGATAGGAAAATATATGACACATCGATAAATTTTATTTTAATGTCCTGCATATGTGTATAATTTTTACTCGATAGTACACTTTGTTTAAAAATACTTTTTTATCCTCAAAATCGTTCTGAGAGAATTTCAATACATCGATACCACTATTAACCTGCCTTTTTGGTTAATAGTGTCGGTTTACAGTTTATCGACAGAACTCAAGATAGATATCTCTTTGAAACTCAGTTGAAATGGAAAATTCATGCAAAGTTTACAACGCTACAGTGAAAAAATATAAACAGTGTATTATATCTTTGAATTGATAATTTACATATAGAGTAAAAAAACTTTTTGGTAAAATCAACACAATTTAAGTTTTAAAAATGCTCCACACAAAATTTTCTAAAGTTGATATTCTATACACACAAAAAATATGTTATATGTTTAACATAAAATTAGTGTTAATTATTATTTAAGTTTCAATACAGAGATTAGGTAATTAATTTAAAATAAATAAATATTTAATGCTTATTAGGAAAATTATTTGACTTTATTTCTTTAAAATTTCAGTCAAGTACCTCAACAGTCTAAAACTTCAATAAGAGCCGATTTTTTAAATTTAGCAAGCTTATGTGAAAAAGTGATGTTAGTTAACCATTTTATATAATTATAATACTATTTCATATTAAAAACCGAGGTACAAATGGAAAACCACAAATAACCACACAAAAATCTACACACGAATTTTTAACACAGACATCATTACACAATTTATATGATAAAAAGCTTTTATAATTATTAATGAGAACTCTAGGATTTTTCGAATAAATTTCGATTTTTTCCCCAATTTCCTAGATCAAATTATTTTGTATTTTATAAATACGTACGTTTGTATTTTATTAAATCATCACCAAATTAGCAACGAGTAACATCTCCTCAGAGAATCATTACAACTAGCTAATTCATACTGATGATGACTACTTTGTAGTCGAAATACGTATTTATAAAATACAAAATAATTTGATCTAGGAACTTGGGACAAAAATCGAAATTTATTCGATAAAAAGCTTGTCGCGAGATTTATTTGTTTAGATAACTTAAAAAATATTATGTGATTGTTAGTAACAATTATAATTTTCAAACTAATTAAATACGAGTACTTAAATTTCACATATCATATAAATTGTGTAATGTCGTTTATAAGTTTATTGTAAAAGTTTATTTCTTTCTTTTCAGGCGCATTTCAATAAATGCTTATTTTAAAAACGTTGTTTTAATTTTAATTTATTATTTTACTAGAAAATTTTCAAATCTATTGATGAATAATGGAAGTTAGAAATAAATACCTATAAAAATAAATTTAAACTTTTCCTCCTTTTTTTTTTTTATATATTTTTTTAAACAAAAAAAAAATCAAAGAAAAAAACCTAATTATGTCAATTTTTATGTGGAGCGTACTTTACAAAGGGATGTTTTGCAATCAAATATAATTTTTTTTATAACTTTTTGTGTAATTTTTCTGTTCCTAATTAAGGATAATATGTGTACAGCATTGATAAACACAAAGTTATATAATGATATTCTGTTTATTCTAAAAAAATAAAACATATTATTTTCATTTTAATTCCGGGATTACAATTTTTCTTTTTCTTTTGGAACAACAAGGATAAAACATTGCTGGAAGGCAATGCAAATGAAATGATGTATTCCCTTTAATATATGTATGTCGTTAGATCAAAATTATTATTTGAATTTTTAAATGAAAATTCCTATGCAAATGTAAATATATTCGGCTAAAGAACTAAACGGTTCTGTCTTATTATTCAAAATTTGATATTCATTTTGTTTGGTCTGAGCACAATATTTTTTAGTTAAATATGAACAAAAATGATGTCTTATCGTAACATTATTGCCTTTAAAACCGATTTTTATAATCGACATATATGAAATACGTTATATCAAACAAATTAAATACTAATAATAAACGGACACCAAAATTTTATAGAGAACAGCAAGTGAATGAAATTTAAATAAAACCTGCATAATTTTTGGAAATAATTACATAGCAGACGGTTAAAGTTATGAAAAAGACTTTTTTTTTCATTTTTCAAATAATCTGCTACACTAAGCGTTTAAAAGAAAAAAGATAAAAATACCACAAAATTACTTGCGTAAAATTAAAATCGGTTTTTTGAGTTTTATCGTAAATAATAAAAGAAACTTTCATAATACGGCGATTTTTTAAATTACAAGAATTTTTGCAAGAATTTTTAAGAATAGTCTTAAAAATTTCAGAGAAGATACTGTTTAATAAACTCATCAAGTGGCCGAAATCCGAATTATAAGAAAATTGCATGTTTATCTAAAAAGGCATTCACGAAAACATCAAGTCCACAGTTCAAGGCAATTTTAATTTTCAAATAAAGGCTTTATTATACAGCATCTTCTCTGAAATTATGAAGACTTTCAATAAATAATTGCAAATTTATTGCAATTTAAATTATCGCCATATTTTTCATCGCCACATCTACCAATTTTAATTTTGCGCAGGTCAATTTGTAGACTTTTTAAATATTTAGTTTAGAGTTTTGTATGGAGTTTTTTTCTCTTAAAAGCTTAGTTTTATAGATAATTCGAAAAACAAACTAAAAAAAAATCTTTTTTATAACTTTAAACGACCTCCAGTTTATTATTTCCAAAACTTTTGTTTTTTTCCATTACATGCTTCGGCTGTATTCTACCAAACTTTGGTGTCCATTTGTAGTTAGTATTTAAGTCATGAAAATATCTAATTTGGTTGATCAATGTCGTTTTAGTTTTAGTCTGAAGTTTGTAACGCTAGCAAATATTGAATCCACAAACAAAATTTTGGTATTTATGTTAATAGAATCACCAGATTCGTTTATTTCCGGTTGTCTGACACAAAACCGAATAATATAGACAGATGAAATTTTGGTGGTTTATTCTAGATCATAAAAGTAAAATCAAGTTCTTATAGGAGAGAAAATAGATACATTGGATCCAATGGACTCACTCAAGTCTTAAACAAACAAACAAACAAAAATGTCAATTCCATATCTCTGTCAAAATACCTGTGTTCAGTATTGGTGCATCATCTAGGAAAAATGTCGTTTTTACAATTTTCTAAATTTCTTCAATATTTTTTATATCTACCTCTAAAAACATTCCAATCAACTCTTCCCTGATGTCATTCATATTTTAAATTACAAATGTATAGATAGATACAAATTTTTCCCTTTGGAAAAACTTCAAGTAAATACATATAGATGAAAAAAAATATATAAAGATTTTCTTTCTCCTTCCTGTCAAATATTGTATAAAAATAATATTAAATGAATATTTGACGTTCGATTTTCGATTCGATGAAGTGCTACTGCTGTAAGTACAGTTTGTTCAGAAATCAACTCGTTTTATAAATAATATTTGGTTATGATGAAGTTAGAAATAAGTTGAGGGTATATTGAAAATAATATCATTGACGACTATCTTGAATGTACATATTGCACGTGTATATACAAAGCATTTGTAAACATATGAAGGTAGTACGATAACATAATGAAGTACACCCTTGGTACTGATTTTGAGTGTGATAACTGATAATCTTAAAAATAACGAAGATATTTGTAATTCATAGACTCCTGATTACTATTATATAAATAAATTCATTTATTGATATGCCGTGAGGCCAATCAAATACAATTCGATACAATAACTAGAGTCCTGTTACAGCGGTCACTATTCGACCATAATCATTCAAAAGTGAATCTCACTGCCTTTAAACAAAGCTTTATATATGCTTTGTATAAAAAACAAAAGAGTATATATGCGAGTGTATAGTGGTGTATGTAATATAAGCTACACGTCTTATATATGTGTGTATAATGTTTTTTTTATTAATTTAATGTATGTTTTATAAATTTAAAAAAAAAATAGTTTTCTCCAGTTCTTCTATATATAAACAATAAGTGTGCCAAATTTCATACCTCTACGTTTGCCCAATTTTCTAAAAAGGCGTTTACAGTTTTTGCTTCACGTATTAATATATTAATATATTCAACATTTTTTTAATTTTACACATAAAATTAAACTTTATTCTCTGATTTAAAATAAAAATCAAAGGTAGAAAATAAAAAATATAAAGAAAAAAAACAAAATCATACTGTTTTGATACATCGCCCAGACTTTTAAAAATATTATCGTTTCGTTTTTTGAGAATATAATTCAAAATACCGTAGATCGTTTTTATTTTATCGATACTTCCACAGTTTTGCCCCCTTCTGTGTCTCGATGTTCTTCTAAAATATGCAGCACACTTTTAATGCATTCATTAAACACAGAACACAAACTCTTTCCACTTTCACTTTTTCTCTTACATAATTGCATTTATACATTCTGAAATTAGCATATATATATATATATATATATATATATATATATATATATATATATATATATATATATAAATCAACCATGTAAATTTCAGTTAAATAACTCTAAGTACACGAGACGGGACTGAAAACCTAAAGAAGTTTAAGTTGCTTTTTCTGTCTATTTCTTTGAGTGTACGCTGCAACCAAACTTCATAAATTTTTTTATGAATATTTTTTTTTTTGCCGATTTGTAGTTCAGTTCCACTGCATGTTGGACCTAAGATACTATTAAAAGCATGTTTATAGGTATGGTTGGAATTCATTATCGTTTAAACGTAAAAATTAAAAAATGCATGATAGATTTTTCGAGCGGAAAATATTAATTTTCTAGTAACTATTATGAAAAATTAAGAAATATTAATGAACCATATTATAGGTCCTATTTTGTTAAAAGAGAACAAAATAACGGAATAATTCGTGATTTCAACACAGAAGAATATCAGTAAATAATATTCTTTAATAATCACCTTGAATATTTTTCAAACTGTTTGTAGTTTGACAGCTATAACATTAAAATGAAAATCATATGATGTGAGGATTTTCTCTCTAAGGATTGTTCTGTTGAGATTCTTGTTCTTTCAATAATAATAGAAATCCTGATATTTTTTTGCTTCTATTCGAGGGGAGATTACGTATTAAATAATATGCCATAGTTATATTCCTTCGAACTTATTTCTCTATAGTACTTACAAATTGATTGATCTGTTTTCACTATTTCTTAAATGATTCCGTGTATCACAATATATTTTTATAGTAATGCTTTCAAAGTAGGATCAAGTGGTGTAAAAATGAGACATTTTTTTAAACTCTGAATTTTTATGAATGATGCTTCTCGATTTTATTTTCAAAAAAAATAGTCAATGAAAAGTTTATTGGGTAACACTAATGGCATAAAAACTTGTACAAAAGTTAAGTATTTTTTCTGTCTCATTTTTATCCTACCTTTGAGGTAAAAAAAACGACAAGGGTGGTTAATAATGAGAAATCGTGTTTTCAGGTTCATAATGGAATTTTTTGGATAGCTCTATCAGTTTGGGTAGCTCTAAGACTGCTTGGTTTAATTATAAGACACCATGAATTAATTTTATTAAAATTTACAAAAAACAATAAATTATTTCAACAAAACAAAACATCATAATCATATTTAATAAATTTAGTATACATTTATCAAATAATAGGGAACACTAGTTTCTGAGAAATTCTGGCGGTTCCTTCATTGAAATTTGGATGGTTTGATCCACCGACAAAATTTCTGCCTTCGAAATTACGATTCCTCAATTGGCTATATCTGTTATTCTTTCAGTAAAATCCGTTTATTGTTGTTGCCCTGGGATAAACATGTCTTCGACAAGGTTTAGAAACGTTTTTATAAAAAATAAACTGCCGTTTCGTTTTTCATATGTAAATTCTAGGTATTTTAACTTTTTTAAACCATAAACCTCCAAAATCTTTCAGGAAATGCCCAATTGCTGTTTCATATTTACCCCACCAGCCATTTTTAATTTACACGGTAAAATAAGATGAAACTCAGTCTTTACCAGTTTAGACTATACTTGTAGAATATTGCTTAGGCGGTCCAGCACAATATGATCTCAAAAACGCGACTACTTTTGACTACATCCGATTGCTTTCTTACCGCTTTCTTGCCGATTGCATTCAACTGAAATATTAGTGTTCAAATAAATATATACACTTAGCTTAAAGAATATTTATATAAATAAGTCATTAAGAACCACCCAAATATTATCTGTAATGTAAAACACATGACTATCGCATTTTTACCTAAAAAATTTATTGTATCTCACCACTTCACCTTATATTAAAAAAAATTTTTATCACTAAATTTTACTCGTAATTTACAAGTAGTTTAATTGAATCCAAAATTGACTCAATTTAAATTACATGGAGATAGTGGAATTGAATACAAATGAGAGTTATTTTAACCGCTAACAAACAAAAAATGATTTACTCAATGAAATCTTATACATGTTTTATTATACATTTTGGTCCTGGAAAAACATTTTTACGTAATTTGATAAGAAAGTTATTATTTGCGGTTTTAAGTTATCAAATTTTGTTGACGTTGGGAATTTTAAAATTGGTTAATTTACCACAACTATTTTATTGGGTAAATATAGTCGTTTAATTATAAAAAAAAATATTGATAAGTTTTTAATTTTGATAAAATTGTGGTCATGACACACAAAATGTTTATCAACTTCATAAGAGAAATATAAAAAATAGATCATTAATTTTTATCAAATAGAAATTTGTTTTAACTTATTGAACACAGTTATTATATTATACCTACATAAATACAGGAGTCATTTCATCTTTCAGGAGGAAAAACATCAGGGTAGGGTGTTCATAAGAAAAAATATATGGGCTGTGATTTTAAATTGAAATAAATTTCCAATTTTAAAATTTCCTGAATTATTCTTTATTGCCAATAATTTTATAATAGCTTTTCATTGTATTTGTTTGACCTAAAGAAACTCTTAAGCAAATTTATGATCAAAAACATATGAAGTTTAAAACCAATTAGACAATCAATTTGAAGGTATTTAAAAACTAACACCGTAATATATTTCTAAACGTAATATATTTCGATCTTCCATTACATAAATGAAATTGATAAAAATAAGGATATGCAATCAAATAATTTATTCAGCCTATTTTTGAGAAAAACCTTGACGGAAAAAAATATCGGCGAATTAAAAATTTCTTCCGTGTAGTTTTATTTATTAAATAAGCCATCTTTTTATCACTTTGGAACAAAGATGGTAAAAGAATTTGAAATTTCGTTTATATAAAAAATTTTCTAAAATCTTACAAAATTTTACCACCATTTGAATGTGTAAATATTTTTGAAATAAAACCATACCTGAAACAAAACAAAAAAAATTTAATTAATAATTTAGTTCTGAATCTATAAAATAAATAAATCTACAGAATAAGTACACACAGCTTTTATTTTTAAAACTAAGAAAAATGTGGACGTTCAAAAATCCTGATTAAACAAAGATACAGTCATAATGTGATGTCACCGCTATACATTACATATAAATTTCAATTTCCAAAAAACGAGATGGAAAATAAACTTATAGAGCTTTGCAGTTCTTCATTTTTGAATCAATTTTAATTTAATTGTCGAATTTTGTCATAGTATCGAATACGAGTCATTATCAGTTAGAAATTCAGTATCATTCATCTACTCAATTCTTCAACATCTTCATCAAAAGTTACCATCTTAAACAATTTTATTTAGAACAACCTCTATTATATTTATCTTTGCTCGGAAAAATGAATAAAGATAGAATGATAATAATCAATATAATATATTTTAACCTCCATATGTTGTAAAAATAGAGAGGGGTTTTATACGTTGCCAATTTATACAATCATGTATATACGATATTAAATTGATTCCCAGCGAAAAGATCAAAATTGTTCGAAAGTCAATACACAATTCGATAGTTCCATCAAAACATTTTTATTAAGTGTTATATATTTGGTATAGAGATGGGAAACTCCAATAGTTTATCCAAATAGACTTCCCACTGATGTAACGAAATTATTGGTCTCAACCGATCAACAAAGTTAAGCAACATTATACACAGTTAGTACTTGGATGTGTAACCGCATATAATTGCTGTGTGCTGTTGTTGTATAGTATATACAAAATGTAGTCACTATATGACCTCAGTTGTTGTAAAAGTAATTTAAAACAAAAAAAAAAAGCTTATCAAAATATTATATGCTATATGTTTACCGATAATTAACACATTTACAAACATCTGTATATATAGAGGTTGCATGGAATTCTCATCAGATATTTTTATATAAATTTTATTATTCATAAGTTGATATGTTATTATTATCTGTTATTTGATGACAAATTTACATAATAAGAATACATTTCTTTTTTTATATTATTTGATTTTATTTGCTTTTCGTACATATATATATTTCTACAAATAATAGACATTTAATTTTTATAATATCAACTTTTTTATTATATGAATAAAAAAAAAATCTTGAAAAATATATTCTTGATTTAATTTGATTTCAAAATATTTTTTTTATAACATATTATTAATTTTTGAGTGTTGGATTTTATTTTATTTTAGAAGATGTCGTAGACAAACAGCACTCGGAGACCTATAATATTCTAAAATAAATGTATCCATTTCAAAATGGATAGTCTACCAGATGGTAAAGAATTTGGCGCTGGTATTTGGTTTTCTTGCTTTTCTGAAAGGTTTTCCGATAACTTGGCCAAGTATGAAACGACTCAACTTTATACAAAATTGTTTTCTTCGAAATTACATTTTGGCATCGCATGGTTCAAAACTTGGACCTGACAATTTGATCTGGTTTAATTATTTTCTCTTGTATTGATTTAATAAGTATTTAAAACTGATAATCACTCAAAAATTTGTTTATATAATTACAATTTCAATTTAAAATACACTGCCAATAATGGGCACAAAAATTTTTCGCGATGTACGAATATTCTCATTCACAAACAAGTTGCAGGCGTAATTTGATTTTTAAGAGATGCAAAACTGTTTTTTTCCTATTTCAATCAAATAAATTAAATTCATTATTTTCGATTTTCTACTAAATAATTTTCCTCAATATCCAGAATAATATATTTTCAACAAATTAAAATCATTGATGTAAAACTTCATCATACATTTACATACAAGTTTTCATCAAAATCGGATGAAAAGTTCACGATATATCAGCATTGATGTGAAATTACCCATTATCGAATATATTTATTGAAATACTTACCTCTGATGGAATGTGGAAAAAATACACTCTCTGACAGTAAGCTTGGTTTTTTTCACGTTTATTCATTCCGATATTTCTTTAAAGTTAACTTTTTCTCCTAACGTAAATACCTTTACCTCTCAAGTGCGTATCAAAATCGAAAGAAAGTTTCACAAGATATGAACATTTAAGTGAACAAAGAAGTTTCGAGTGTTATATCCCCGAAAGGTTGGTAGTTAATAGATGAGATACTTCTCAAATGGGACAATCCTGAACATATCCACTGTTGTTTAACACAAATTTATAAATATTCGATCATTATTTCGGAAGTTGTGGAGCGTGTTCGTCTGAATAATTGCCACAGAAGTTCCAAAACATCAACATATATGAAAATTTTGAATTCATAAAAAATCTTTTTTTTTTTTTAAATTAGGTATACAGAATTTTATAACTCGAAGTAAGATTCAAGTTCCACTTTCTACTCGAAATTGTTGAATTTCAACAAAGAAATCTTATTTAAGCCAAGAATATCAAACTTACTTATAAAACCGAATCTCATATAATAAAACGCGTTATCAAACAATATAAATATGCCACAATCATTTTCAATGATGTAGAAAATAAAATATAATCGAAACGTTTAATTCTCTACGAAAACGTTTCTTTAAATGAACGAACGGAAAAAGGATGAAATATATATTATGGTATATAAAGCATGTTAAATATGTATACTTCGATAAGTTTAGTGAAGTGACTTTAATGCAATCTATACCCAAAGGATTTATCAAGCATTAAATATTATGTGTAATCTATTTATTCAAATCTTGCGTCGAATATTTTGTCGACATTTCGATATGATGACATCTCACACATACACAAACACATATACGAGTATATGCACACACATTGTGCGGCATCAGTACAAAGCCTTAAGCTTTAAAGATAATTGAGTAGGAAAAACCTGTTGAAATAGCGACCGATGTACAGTTCAATTTTAAACTAGGATAAATAAGCCTAGGTCTGGCAACTTTCTGAAAGTATTTTAATTAATTTCAGGTAACGCATTGACCGTGCCATTTATGATTTTCTGATGATACAATTTTGAAACTGAAATCTCACTTATTTAACAAGAGGCTAATGGCTTGCTCTTCGATCAGGTCTAGTCGTAGTATAGATTGGAAGCTAGTCAGAAGTTTTGAAAGAGGCTTTTCAAATCTCAGTTTTAGTTACTGTGTTATACTTCCTTCCGCATGCGAAGAGATCTTCCAACACCACTTGAAATAAATTCGCTTAGAGTCTGCAGTGGGTAGGAGGCATTGCCAATAATAGGTTTAAGCGTGTTCAATTGCGGATGAGTCATTGTATTTTTATTTTCGTTAAATTTGCCTACACCCACTTGTTTTTGCGGATGAGCCATTGTATTTTAATTTTCGTTATGTTTGTCTACAGCCATGAGTTAGTTATTTATTTATTATATATCCATTTTCTAAAAATGGCTCGGGAGTTCGTATGCCCACGACTCCTCGTGTAGAACCCATATCAAGGTAACATAAATTATCAAATTTTCAAGTGATTTTATTTGGGTCTAATTTTCATCGGTTTAAGTATTAATATGAACCATATTACGTAGAATTTTTTGTGATACCAGCGAACGAAGAGCATGGAACTCTCCAGATCCATTTCAAATATGTAGTATGTTTATGATTATTATGGTTATTTGTATACGTATCAAGTCCTTTTTATTCATGATAAATATATATATAATTTGAAATTCAAATTTCACAAAGTATAAAGGCTTTTATTACTCAAAAATATATGTTAATTTTATTAAGAATATATAATCCTTTGTTTACGATTCTGTGTGTATATATTTATTAATGTTTCAAGTTTGCTACGTTAATATGAAAAAAAAAAAAACATTTGTATAAATAAATACCTTTACAAAATCCTTTTGTTTGCAAAATTTTGATTCCTTTTGACACAGAGATTAAATACGATGTCTTTGTTAAAAGGTAGAAAGAAAAAAAATTGAAAAGCGGCTTACATATGGTTGGTTATATTATAATAATATTTAAATTATGATAAAGGTTTTATGTACCTTTTTTTTTGTTATGGATGTTTGGGAGATAAAAGTGACGGAAAAAGTGTTTGGAATGAACTTTGAGTATTTTAATTGACGATTATAGTTATAAAAAAATAAAATGTTCCAATTCAGTTTCATTAAATCTTAGACTCATACATTACAAAATTATAATAAATTATTTTGTTTTCAATGCCTCAGCTGATGACATTGTTTCATGACTTTCTTATGCACTTATTTAATTTTCCATTAAATTTTAGTGAAATTTAATAAATTTATGCTCAATTAGTTCTGTAGAGTAAAAATTACTTAGTATAGAAGTTTGAAATACCTGGTAGCTCTTTTTCAGTTAAAAAAAAAAATGTTACGCTATTCAAGTAACAAATATCCATAAAATTACATTTAAATTTCAACAACTTTTTAACAGTTTAGTGAATCGCCTTTTTAATTTATACAAGTTATTAAGAATGGACTGATGATCGTTCTTTTAAATTTTCAATCGTCTCGAAACATTTTTATGTATCACCGAACATCCTTAATCTAAACAAAAGTATTATAACTTAATTTCTTAAAAATTAAAGATTTTGTAAAATTGTCTATAATTTAAAATTTTTCTTTTATTTTGAAATCTTCTTAGACCAGTGATTCTCAACTGTTTTATTGTTGCAGCAAACTTTTAAGCATTTCAAAATTCAACGACACGCTATCAGTACTAGCTATGTAAACTTAGACCTCAATCAGATAAAAAATTAAAACCGTAGATTGCACATCAAGAGGGGAGGGTGAGATTGAAAGTAAACAGAAACTTTGTCTATATTCCCATAAAAAACTAATGGATAAATAGATCGTTAATACGAAAAGTTATGGACACTAAGTGAATACCCATTTGTCCTTTTGATTCAAGTAAATTTAATTTTTTTTTCAAATTACATTACTTAAGATAAAAATAATTAAAGCGAAAGAAATTTCTTAAAGTATAAAAAAGACGCAATTTTATTACAATAATTATCGATATAATTTATCTTGTATCTGATAATTTTATACAGCTGTTTGATAATAGTTTGATCAATTTAATAATTTTTATTGAGTTCAATAAAAACTAATACATTTTTATTCGAGAATTTATCATGTTTATTGACCAATAAAAACAAACTGAATATAATCGTTAACTATCCATTATTTATGTGTCCTGTTTCAATTTTTATGTGTGTAATACGGTTCATCATACGAATTATCACCGTTCAGTTTAATATTTCACAAGATATAATTTTATTATTTGATATGTTGAATTATAGATTTACATTCTCTTGTATTTACAACAATTTTATGATGAAGTCTCGTTTCTACATTGACCGTATTGTATTACAAGAAAGAGAACCATTTTTTGGTAGAGAAGGGAAGATGCACGAACATGAATTTCTTTTTTTTTTAATCTTAATAGTCAAAATAAGGGACATTTAAAATTCTTAATAAAACAAAGAAGTAGATTGGCATAAATTATGTCATACATGTTCATCTACATAGTGATTATAAATAAGGGTCATTATACGATAAGAAGTCCTATCAATGTCCATGACACTTGTATACACTTTCGTTCAAAATTTAAGATAAATAATGATTTTGGCTAGATTACAATAAAACGGATTATAACTTAGTCATATTCAAATTTTTTAAATATATTTATTTCATGAAATTGTGGTAAATTTGTAAGTGCATATTGAGGAGGGAACAAAAATGAACAATTTGTAGGTAGATTGGTCACACATTCTGAAGGTCCAGCTGGAATGGAATACTCAAAGAAGAAAAAGATAAGGAGTCAAGACATAGAAAAGAGATTGAGAACAAAATTAAAGTAGGGAGAAATACCTGAAGGGAGATATTACGTTTACTGTAAAACCATGTCCGGTTCACACGTATCATAAAATTTTCAATGTACTATAAAACTGAGAATTATTATACTCGATATAGATAATATTAATTATAGTCTAAAGTTTGTAACGCTACCTAATATTGACCCCAAAAAACTTTGGTATAGGTGTTCATAGAAATAAGTCCATTTCCGTTTATCCGTCCGTCCATCCGTCATCACGAGAACTCAAAAGCAAAAACAGATAATGCGTTGAAATTTTTTTGACGTATTCTTAACATTAAAAGTGATTTTAAGCTCGTGAATGAGCAAAGTCAGTCCATTAGGTCGTAAAAAAGAAAAATTCAAATACAAAAAATGTTTATTCCCATGAAAGGAACAACTTTTGTTTAAAAATTTTTTTCGTCAAATGTTAGGATTCGACACTATTTAAGCTCAAATTGAGCTTATTATCACATAGTGGTAATTACAATACATATTATTATACAAGTAAGTATAACTGTATAGACTCGATGTTTATAGTAATTTATCAATGCTAATTTAAAATGATTCAAACAATGAAATTCAATCGTATGCCGATTATATAAACAATTAACTCATGTTATCTTCACTTGTTTTAACCTAAATTTAGTCATTGATGAATATTTATAGTAATTATATAAATGCTAATTTAAAATAACCCAAACAATAAAATTCAATCGCATGCCAAGTATATAAACAATTAACTCTGTTAGATGTTATCGTTTTTACCTAAATTAAGCCAATTAATATATATATTTTCATGAAACGTTAAAGAAAATGAAAACTTTTGTACATTATACAAATTATACCAAAAGTTATAAACATTGTCAAGTATATGATTTTCATGTGTTTGTTTCATGGTAAATCTTACGGAGTGGTAAACTTTCTTCAGCACATACACAAACAAACATTCTAAATTGTAGGTAACAAGATTTTATACATCAGTAAACTTTAAATGCTTATAACTAATTAATTTAATATATTCTGTCAGTACATATTAAATAAATAATATATATTGTAGAAAATTTATTTTTTATATGAACTTTATACCATTAATTATTTAATAAAATTTTATTTATTTTGTAAATTTTACCAAATAAAATTTGTTTTACATTTATTATTTGAAATTTTAATTATTTTTACGCATTTAAAAGCCTTAAAATTTCAAAATTAATACCATCTTCCATCCGTACTGTTCATATATGATTTATCGCCTTAAAGGGCAAACTTCCACAATTTAATCACAAATTCATTCATAAAATTCTTTTTACTTCCGATCAAAATTTCTAGACATTTGCCTTATTTCCGATAAATTTATACGAAACCAAGAACATGGATCTTGTTGCGTCGACTCTCCCAAAATTTCGAGTCTTATTACGAAATACTTCTTTTGAAGTATTCCGATTTCAAAAATGACTTTAAAAACTAAAAGCATTCTCAAATAAGGGTAAGGATGAATGGAAGGATTTTGCGAAATTTGGACAATAAACTCAAATGTATTTCTTGTCATATTTTTCCAATTTTTGTGTAAAGAAATGAGGGTCTGATTAGAGATTAACGATTGGAAAAATAATAAAATATATAAACTTATTTGCTAGCCAAGCCCTGATAAGAGAAAAGAGCATGAAGTGCCAAGTTTGTGAGACATATTTAGCATTCCAAATTGGTGGTATAATGTTCAACTAACGTAGAATTGTTAGTTTACCATAAAATTTAAATGTCTACGTTGGCTATTTTAAAACATAACTGATGCCAGCGGACTTTTGGAAAAAAAGTAAATTTTAATTTAACAAGTGAATATAGCATCTAACAGAGTTCATTGTTTAGAAAGTCGAAATATGGTTGAGTAACAATTTTCGAACTATTTTTAATCATTAGGACCATAAAATAATCTAAATATCCAGTCAAATATTATAAGTTGTTTCTGTTTTTTAAAAAACAACAGACATTTTTTATGCTTAAATTTTTCTTCGATCTCTTATTGGTCAAAATTTTGGTCTTGGATCCATTGGACCGATGTTGCTCATTCACGAACTTAAAATCAGTCTGTATATCCAAAATACATCACCAAAATCGATATCTATTTTCTTTGACTTATCTATCTTGATGAAGGATAGACAAACGAACGGACATGCAGAAATGGACCAATTAAAATACGTATACCAAAGTTTGTGCAGTCAATATTTTCTAACGTTACAAACTTTAGATAAAAGTTAATATACTCTGACATAAGCTATATATGTCGAGTATAAAAATATTCCAAATAACAATACACACACGAAAAATATTTTAGCTCAATACTTTAGATTGAAATCCATTATGTGACGTATAATACATTATGGAAACTAAATTATACAGTTTTGAAAAGGGTCTGAATAAAATCCTCCTTATAAATTATTATACTTTATTTTTCTACATGTAATAAATAATAAAATAGTAGAATTAAAGTCATTAATTTGTTATCATTAAAATTCACACCATTAGTCAGTCGTCGTCAGTCTATACAGTCTGCTTGGACAAAGCTCTATTGTATTGTGTTTCTCTGTACGCTAATACACTCATTCATTCAGGAGAGAGAGTAATGTTAATGAAAGATATGCACTGAAATAATTGAATATGATCAAATAACAATTTTATATAGGAATATATATATCTATATATAATATTGAATATAAAAATAAAATATCTAGCACCCTTTTAACAATATTTTAATATTAATAATAATCCCTATTATTGTATACATGGCGATTTAATATATGTATAATACAGGAATCAAAAAACGCAACACTTTTAAATATTTTTCGTTTTTTCCCTATTTTACAATCATTAAATACTCGATTGTGATATTGTGTGGAATTGTTTATTAAAATGAATTTTTTTTATCTATCTAAACATTCATTTTAATGTGCAAAAATTATAAAATACACATAAAATTAGTGTATATTCGAATTTTAAGTAAGCGTGGATGATTCAGGTCGTTAAGTTTATTGATTCAATGAGTATAAATTTCGATTTTTTCCCCTAATTTCCTAGATCAAATTATTTTGTATTTTATAAATACGTATTTCGACTACAAAGTAGTCATCATCAGTATGAATTAGTAAACTAATTTAACTAAGAGTTCTCATTAATAATAATAATAATAATAAATCTATGAGTATACCTTAAACACAAGCTATAGCAAAGATGCGTTCCGCAAAATGCTTAATGGAAATTCAGTGAAGTCAAAGGGAACTGTGAATGATTGACTGATCTATCAAACGAGAGTTCAAATCATTGAATGGATTAAATTATTACGATGTAGACATCGGTTAAGAAAAGATTTTTGAAAATTAAGCCCTAAAAGCGTTGAAACGGATTATATAAGAAAGATTTAATCAAATAAAAAATTTGTAGTATAACATAAGCTGTGTACCCCCCGCTGACGTAACGTAATTACTCATCTCAACCGACCAAAACAAAGTAAAGCGACATTATACGCAGTTAGTACTTGGATGGGTGACAGCATAGAACTGTGTGATTTTGTTGTATAGAATATCCCAATGTAGTCACTATATGATCTAAGTTGTTGAAAAGTGACTTAAAATTATATATATATATATATATATATATATATATATATATATATATATATATATATATATATATATATATATATATATATATATATATATATATATATATATAAAGTGTAAATAATCAAGTGTTTCGTTATTTTTCAAAAACAGCCTCTTCAGAGAATAAAAAATAGTCTACAAATCAACATGGATGTCATTTTGAAGATTTTTACAAGCACTGTGGCCGAGCGAGTAAAAGCATTAACCCCTCTTCACGCCAGACTGGCAGACTCGAATTTTTAAGAATGTCGTATTAAGTATAGATGTAGACTAAATTAGGTTCTAAGTCTCGAAAATTTAGAAACCGATAATTTGGAAATTTTTTGGAGACTGCTCGGATTACTTAGATATCGAATAAAAGTAAACAGAACCACGAAGAGGCTTATTTCTTGGAAAATACATTTAGGAATCAAAAAACACTTCATTCACAGTATATTGAATTTTTTAGACAAATCAAACATGTATTTCATTTTGTGAAATACGGATTTAATATTCCCTATAAAATATAATTATTTGATTTATAATCACCCTATTTAAAAAAAAAAACAGTAGGTGGTATAACAGCATAGAAGCTTCGCGCGTGCTTTTATATAAAATATTAATAAGCATACATTCATGTAGTATTAAAAAGACCCTGCCAAACTATACTACTGGTGTATTTAATACATAGACATATATATATATACTGTATAGACTGATATTATCCATACCACGTGCCAAATATACTTATTAAAGTATTAAATTTCATAATTAATCTCCTATTTTATTCCTCTTCGTCGATATGTTATTATTAGTGCATGTAAAGTGGAGACACCATGGATTGACTATATATATATAACTATAGTTCTGCACAATGATTCGTTTATCCTCGACAATATGTTATGTACTATGCCGATACTGCATACTTCACGTGAAAGAGAAAGCTTACTTATTATTAGTAAAATATGATAAGGTATTAAATACAATAGGATTTATTCACTAATTTCATTCATTTATTTAGAATGAATCGTAAAGCTTTTCACAAATAAGAATTTACTTAGTAATAATGAAGCAGGGTTAAGATTCTTGCATGTAAGTTCTTTTAGGTATGTTCATCAACACGCCTAATAAGCCGCAAATTGTTTGAGCTCTACCATCATTTTGAGTGGCTAAGTTAACCCTATAATTGAGACTTATTGTATTTTAAAATTTCATCGTCATATGATGTATACCTTTTTATGTAAAAAGGTAAAACAGCCACGTGGACATACTCAAGCGTGTCCGATATTCATAGGGTATAACTCCCAGGTGTCTTTGAAGGCAAAGGTATGTTATTCTGCTGGTTTTATGGTGGAAATGGTCGTACGGAAAATGAGTAGAAAAAAATTAGTTCGAGCGCGTTAGATATTAATTTTGACTTTCCGAACATGTTGGTCCGTAATGTGACGATTATTTTGAGAAATTTACTGATTCTGACGGCTTTAAAAATTTTTCAAATAACGTTATTTGTTAGCAAGTTTGTGACTCCTACCCTTTTAATCATGCGTACGTCATTTTTTCTATATAAGAAAAATTTCAACCACACTTAAGTATGTCCATGGGGCGTGTCTTTTTTGCACGTTTGTGACCTTTCTGTTCCCTTGCGTGGCGATAGATGCATTGCTCCAGCATTTTTTTGCTGGTTTTTTACTTTCCAATTTTCTTGCGTCACGCTCCAATCACCAGATTAGTTAAATATGCCATTTTCATCACGTAATAAACCTACCATATCTTAATCCATAGCGCTCGATTAAATCAAACTATTAATTTATTTTTGAATATTCTAATTTTCTACAATATACGTGGCACAATATAGGAGGCTCAGATTTGGTTGAGGAAGGAGTGTGATGTCTCCCTAATGTTAATCTGACACGCTTAAGTCAATTCAAAAATCCCCGTTTGAGCTTCCCTAGCATATATTTAGAGCGCATTGAAAATCCTTATTACAAACAAAGAGCGCTTATTACATCTGGCAGTCTAATTCCAAAATTTTGAAGTTTTTTAGAACAAATGGAATGAAATTATGATATTCATAAATACAAAACTATCCAAAAACACTTCATGATACTCTCAAAGTGTGTACAGATATTGCAATAATATGTTCGGACCAATTGCTGGCAATTGTATGTATATGGATTAACTCCAACAATAATACACTAATATTCATATATTTTAAACTAAATATTGGTGTAGGGATAGAACTGGTAAATGTTGATATTCAGTGAATCGAGGAGCGAATTATTAAGCACTCAGACAAACCTAATAAATACCTAATTGTTAATAACGTGTACATGTTATAAGTATGTATATTATAGACCAGGGTGGAAGCCATTAAGAATGGTAAAAAGTGTGAAAAATATATTGTATGAGGAATTCGATTGGAAACGGAAGAAAATATATAAAAAATGAAAGGATAAAACAATTTAAGGGCGATCTGAGGTCGGATTGTGAAAGGGGGTGAGTTTTTAAGAATAAAACGCGGTTTATCTGGATTTCCAGTAGAACTACAAGTCGTATAGAAAAAAATTAAATGGTAAAGTTGTATGGTTATAAAAAGATCTACAACTTTTTTATTTAAACTTTTTTAACTTTAAATTTTTTAAACTTTTTAAACCTCAAATTTTTTCGATTGAAAATAAGGGTGCTTTTTCGGTATTTATTCAAAATAAAATATTTTAAATAACAAAACATAAAGTGAATTTGAAACATAAAAAGGTAAATTTTCGTAAGAAAAAATAAAAAAACAAAAACTTGGTTATTGCAATTTCTCACATAAATTTTGAGGTTATGTGAAAAAAGTGTAAATACAAAAGTTGTGGATCTTTCTATTACCTACAATATTGCATTTAACTTTTTTCCACAGAACTTATAGTTTTGTCGGAAATCGAGAAAAACCGTGTTTAATCCTGAAAAACTCACCCCCCTAACACTTCCCGATCGCCCGTAATTATTTTTCCTTCCATCTTTGTTATATTCTCTTTCATTTACAAGGAGTTTCATCCTACTATAATTTTTTAGGTTTCAAAAATTATCGACCCTGGTCTATATATTTATTATATTTGTATAATAAACGGAGTGAAGAGTCAATTGTATAATCGTTTCATTTCGAGATAAACACGAATTTCATATTTGTATATCTATACAGTATTGTTCATATATATCATTGTATACACAATGAAACATTTGTAAATCTTATTATCCTAGTAAACTTTTGATAAATTTGAGATACATACCAAAAGTTGGCTTGTATATATAAGTTATGAAAAACAAAGTCATAGTGAGCTCTCATAGTTGGCTTATATTTCCATTGTAATTATTTTAGCTTACCATGACTGCAAGATTGGTTATTTTTAATTAAAAATATAAAAATTAGCTCTGATTTTGTACCATAATTAATGTTTTGGCTCAGCGCTAACATAGATATCATTTACATATAGTTACATAGTACTCATGGCGAGCTAATACTTAATATTGGAGATGATTTAGTACCATTATTGAATTTTGACTCACCATTGGCTCACAACTGTCATAAAATAATTTTTTATTTATATCATTTGTTATTAATTGGATAGAAGCTAATGGTGGGCCATTATTGAATATTTAGAGATGATTTTCTGCAATTATTTAATTTTGATTCACCGTTGGTTCACAGATGGTATAAAATATTTTTCTTACAAAAATAACTTGTCTTAACTTAAATAGTAGCTCAATCCAAGCCAATAGTTACTACATCGAAATGATTTTGTATAATTGTTAAATAATAGCTCATGTTCAGCTAATATTTAATATTTGAAAATGATTTTGTACCATTATTATATTTTGACTCCATTGACTCCGCCAGGCAATAAGTATTTTTTTAAGAATATCACTTTTCTTGCGTTTAATGGTGGGCCAATTTTTAATATTTGAAAAAGATTTTGTATTATTTAAAAATTTTGTTTAACTGCCACAGCATTTAAATAAGTATTAACATAAGTTAAATAAGTAATAACAAAAAGAGTAACATACAAAAATAATTTCATTTGGATTAACAATATTTTAAATTAAGAAATTAAATAAATTTTTGGTATAAAAATTTAACCAATATGGAGAATTATTTTATAAATAATTGTACATCTTCTTTTCAAAAACGGAAATTGCCAGAAATATTTCGAAAACAAAAAAAGACATACGGCTTAATAATATAATGTGAAAAAAGAGATTAAATACACAAATATAATTATATTTAGGTATTTATACATTAGACCAGGGTAGAAGCCTTAAAAAATGATAAAAAGTGGAAGAAAATTACAGTAGGATGAAAACCATTGGAAACGCAAAATAATATGATAAAAATGAAAGGAAAAAAAACTCGGTTATTTGAATTTTTCACATAAATTTTGAGGCTATGTGAAAAAAGTGTAAATACATTTATTACCTACAACTTTGCCATTTAATTTTTTTCCATAGGACTTGTAGTTTTGCAGGAAATTCAGATAAACCGAATTTAACCCATTCACCCCCCCCCTTACTTCCCGAACTCAGATCGTCCGTAATTTATTTTTCCTTTCATTTTTATCATATTATCTTCCGTTTCCAATTGGTTTCATTCTACTGTAATTTTTTTTGTTTTCAAAAATTATCTACCCTGGTATACATAAAACATTCCACAAAACGTTCCTATAAAATTGTTATATATCGTACATTTATATATTATATATAAAAAATAAATTGTATTTTATATATAATATGGATAATATATAAAATGATTTAAAATGTTGAACACGTATTGACTTTGACAAACCCATTAACAGTTGTTTTAACATCAGAATAATAACGATATAAATAATATATTTATTTATGTGTGTATTTATGGTTAAATAAATTATTATTCTAAAGACTTGCGGCTTCTACGTTTAAACTGAAATTGTACGTCTATATTTAAACTTTAATATGGAAAGATTTTGTGCTAACTACATTCGCTTAGTTGTATTCAAAAAAGATACATTTATAATATCGTCAGCTTGATTCGTTAAGCTGTTAAGGGCCAATTTGTAAAGTTTACAGGACAAAAAAAAACACTGAATAATGTTTGTATTCATTATGTAATCAAAAATCGTATTGATCAGCTTAATATTGCTCAAGATTTTAAAAGTATAACGAGTACCATATTTTATACTCGAATAAAATAGTATGATGCGTAAAACTGCCAAGTCCTTAGTATTATTTAGATTGAGTATTGCAGATTTGGTAACAAATAACAGAATAAGGAAATAATATTATTTATAATTCATTGTTAACATCCTCAAATATTTGGTTAAAACTTTGGTTAAAAATTTGACATGAGCAAACCGGCATGTGGGTGGCAGTATAATCTCAGTACATAACTGAGGATTTAGCAGAATTTCGTTGTCAAAATGCATTTTTCATTTTTTTTTGCAAAACATTTCTCATTCTATAAAACTGAATGTCATTTTTCTTATTCCAAACGGTATAAACCATGAACTTTATTGTTTGTCAAAAATGGACTTAACAGGTTAACGAATCAGGCCAAAGACATAAACAATCTCGAATGCACCATAATGTAATATACATAGTATTTTTTATCAGTTTTCGGGCTCAAAAAACTAATTATCCAAATGTTATGAAATTGGCGAGTTAAAAAAATACAATGTATAATCATAATGCATTACAGATTGTCTTTATTATAGGTGTCAATTATTTGGTTCGTATTTCTCTGTAATAATATGTATGTTTGTGGCATAAAACACATGGAACAAAAACATACGTGCGTATTTAAATAGTCAGGTAAGAAATTGTATTTCTTTGGCATGAATTCAAATAAATTTGAATTGAGTCAAACAATGGACGACATCAAATATCACGAATTAAAACGTAAATAATTAAATTAAATGATTATATTTATTTAACATTATAATAAACTTAATTGAAGACAAAGTTTGTGAAATATATCAATAATTTAACGAGGACTTAATAATTTATGCGTGACATCTATATAAGATAGTAATAGCTGGGCGTGATTTACAATCTAAAATAGTAAACAATTTATGAATACCTCTAATTTTTCAAATGAAATTTGCTATAGAAGACATTAATGGGCATTTACCTTGAAGAGGAATTTCGTTAAACATTTCTTAAAAGTTGATCATTATTAGAGCTTTTGTGTGTTTTATGCTCTCTTAATAAAACTTATTTATCAGAGTACGTGAAAGGAACTTCTTAATCGATTGATGATGCGCTACAAGCGTCTAAAATTTGTAATAAAACATTCACATTCTAGAAAACATAATTATTTATTCAATTGTTTGTATGTAAATTGTATAGCAAATGTCAAACAAAAATTATTGAATAGTTACAAAAAAATCACATTTAATTGATGTTATTTGGTTGAAAATTGTAAGAATGATTGAAGAAATTGCATTACTAATCATTTTTAATTGCAAATATAAATAATTATTCATTTAAATTAGTTAATAAATTTTGAGAAATTTCCTATATTAAATCATACACCATTCACAGAGTTATATATCATTTTATTGATAAACTAGTATTTCCTAACATTTTGATGCACGGTACCCATTACTACCAATAGTTTACGAGGTGTATTTTGTAGTCTCTAAATAAAATTATATCATTTTCAGTAATATTGCATAGAATATATTATACAAATAATAACACATTGGAATCATAAAATATATGTATGTAAGTTATATTCGACATTTTATGTCATTTTAAATCAAATATCTTCAAATTTATTAGATTAACATTAAAATGTTCACTACTGTATGTATACAGTATGATGATAGATGATATTACATAATATACAAAATAATGTATTCTATACCCAAAAATATATTATTCGTAGTTGGTATTAAATTACTCGTCATTTCGATGATAGGTTGTAACTGGCGCGAATCCATTAATATGTAATATGATTTTTGGTATCATTATTATTATATATGAAAAGTAAATGTGTTTATTTTCGTATGTATTTAATGTTTTTCTATTTAATGTATTTTCACAAATTTTCTTTCAAATTGTATTTTTGTATTTTTTTGTAAATAGAGAAATATCCAATGTAAAAAGTTTTTGTTCAATGTAATATGAGATGCTTTCAAAATTTGTTTAAAATTTTGTATGGATATGTACGAGTAATATTGGATGTCTCATGAGACAATAAAAATATTTTCATATAATATTTTTACGTGTTATTTAAAATTTGTATATCACCATCATTTTTTTAATTCGATCTCATATTAATGTTATTTAAAATATAATTCAATTCAACAGTTTTCATTAAAAAAAAATAAAGTTTACCAAAACTTCAATAAAATCAATTTCGTACTTTTAAGAAATGGGCTCTTAAAAGTACGAAGCAAAAAAATACTAGTGCCTGAAATTATATCAATTGATGTACACAAGATCGCCGTGATGGCATTCCAATAAGTTTACCAAAACTACAATAATCACTATTTCGGAAATGGGCTCTTAATAGTACGAAGCAAAAAAAAAATTATTGCCTGAAATTAAATCAAGTTATGTACACAAGATCGCCGTGATTGCATTCCAATAAGTTTACCAAAACTACAATAAACACTGCTTCGGAAATGGGCTCTTAAAAGTACGAAGCAAAAAAATATTATTGCCTGAAATTAGATAAAGTGATGTAAGTTTACCAATACTACAATAAACACTACTTCGCAAATGGGCTTTTAAAATTACGAAACACGAACACAATCTTACTTATCCGGTCAATCTAGACATTCGAAGGTACATATATTTACAACAAGCTGAAAGTTTCAGATTCATTGGAGTACTTATTCAATTTATACAAGTCAAAGGTCAAAAATCTCTAAAAAATTGGTTTTTCGTCATTTTTCAGGAAAACGGAAAAGTTTTATTATAAAATTACCCCAGACTAAAATTATAGATCATAAAATTCTCTATAATGCATCAATTTTTTATAAGCGCCACCGTTTCTGAGATATTACGAGTTAAAAAGTTGTAAAAGTTGTAATCTTCAAAATATGCATAAGTACGCCACGTATATACATCTCTCAAGCTGTTAAATATTTCCTCCTGATTATGGTAAACGGTACCAAAAGACAAATGGTGTAGATACAGACTAATGAATTGCAAAATTGTGGTCACTTCATTATTTAGTTATTAAATTTTTTACTAATTTAATCCAACCATTTACTTAGAAAACTCATGCCTAAAAAATAAATCACGTTCAAGTAAGTCGATGAAGAATCAAACGGGTGAATAATTTTGAAGAAAATTTTACTTATGTGGTATCATATTCAATTGGCTAATCCGCTACTGTACAAACTGAATTAGAATAAATAACTTTATTGGATTTTAATTTTATTTTTAAACTAGCGGACGTCACGCAGCTACACCCGCGTAGTTCCCGGCCCCGTGGGAATACATGAATAAAAAATAACCTATATCATCCGCGGATAGTGTAGCTTCCCAATGATTTAATAATTTTTTTAATCGGCCTAGTAGATTTTAAGTTAATTCATAACTTACAAAAAACGAATGTTTCCTTTTTATAATATTAGTATAGATTTACATTTATCAAGAAGCTACTGCCAAAACCGAGCAACTTAAATTGTGATGCTTATAGTAAACGCCGGTTTGTATATAGTTAACACAAAATTGAGTGATCGAAGATTCCGGTTGTGGAAAAATTTTCTTTGCAACACTTTCTTGCAAAATGTTCTATTCAAATCGACACAATATTTTCACAGAAAACAATAATTAATACCAAAAAAATTATTTGCCACCACCTCAGAAAATGTTTCACTGAACCTAGGACCAAAATGTTTATTAAAAATTTAATTTTATAAATTAATTATAAAAATATTTTAATTAACTTGAACAGCTATCTCAATATTTACATTTGAAAAAAAAAAAAATGTTGTCATTATGATTAACATAACAATAAGTGTTAAATTTACAGTTAAAAATGACATTATCATATAAATAACGCAAGTATTATGTAAGTAAATTATTTCTACTTATAATAGTTTTTTGTTCATTATAATCTCAAGAAAAAAATCATATTTTAACAAAATAATTCTTTCACAGAGATTATTAAAATACCAACATACTATTCATTTAAAAAAACAGAAATGTTTGTGTTAGTAGAGCTGAAGTACCACGTAATACGTGCACTGCGGATAAGAGTTCATGACTTGAAAACATACTGACTAGTAAGTAGTCAATCATGCTATCGTCTGTTGCAATCTTGTTTTATGTAAGCATAGGCCTAACTTAAAATGGTAGTGTAACACAAGCGGAGATTTTTGGATTTATTCGAACGCGTCAGATTAAGATATGGAAGATACCTTACCCCTTGTTGTACCTCCACCATATGATAGTTTTTTATATGGTATCGCACGTCGGTATAGGGTAGCCAATCAGAATATTACAACAACAAAATTAATAGCTGGATTAAATCGAGAGCGTCAGATTAAGGTATGGTAGGTTGATTACGTGCTGAACAGTACACATTTTACTAATCTGACGATTTGTGTGTGGCACAAGAGAATGGGAGGGTCACAAACTTGCATTAAAGATACGCCACCTGCGTCACGCTCTAACCGTCAGATTAGGAAAATGTACACTTTTCATCACGTAATTAACCTTATGTATCTGAATCTCATACGCTCGGCTAAATCAAACTACCGATTTTTTCGTTTTAATATTCCCTGATAGGCTACCCTATATGCGGGCACCATAAAGACAGCTAAGATTTGGTGGAGATACTCAACAAGGAATAAGACGCGGTCGAGTAAATCCAAAAATCCTCGCTTGGGCTCCCCTAGCATATGTAAATTCGATTTTTATAATAAACCCAGGAAACTATTACATTTAAATTTGTTTCAATCTATTGAACCAAAAAAAAATGTGAAAAATTATTTCTCATCGATTTAAACAAAAAAGTTTGAAATTTTAAGATCTTAAAATGTAGAGTGAGAAAAAGTTAAAATCTTTATAAGATATATATATATATATATATATATATATACATATATATATATATATATATATATATATATATATATATATATATATATATATATATATATATATATATATATATATATATATATATAAATCCTTAAAAGATATTCTCTCCCGATTTTCTTTAGTTTTTTTAATTGCATTTTCAAATATATCGAATAGTATTGAGGAAGCACTATCTCACATGATCGCTTCTCCGAATGACGGTTACTCTATTTTATCCATTAAATTTGTGAAAATTCAAGGAGTATTCCAGAAATCACTTCATATTTTTCATATCCCACATATTTGTATACCGATAATTGTATTAGAGATTATTAGTACTGGGATTGTTTCTAGATTCCAATAACATTATTCTTGCATTCCAATTCAAATTAATATTAATGATTTAAATTTAATAACAGAGAAATGACATTTTTTTTTTATCTGATTATAATGTGATGGAGTACATTGTAATCTATGTCTCCACCTAATCATAGCCTATAGTCAAAAATGGACGTCCCATACAGATATTATTTTATTATTAAACTTGTGTTCGTTTATGATTTATCGTAATGAATTATTTATGAGTTACAAATATGTGTTTTTTAACTTCTATGTAAGAGATGTTTTGGAAATCGTCCTGAAAATCAAGAACAGCCGTATTAATTTTTTTCTCAATGTGAATTTGTACGTTATTTGTTTTTATGATACGAATACAATCAAGTTTTAGGCGAAGATAACTGTCTATTAAAAATCGTAATCATTAGATTTTGGGAAACATTTTTCAATTGGATCCAGTGACCTAGCTAAGCTACTAAGAATGATTAGATTAAACCACTGAAAGTTCAAAAAAATGTTTGTCTTTAAAAACCAAAAAACCTTTGTTCCAAACTATTTATCGTAAACTTTGTAGATTTTACGGGTGGAATCTCGCAAACCAATTTTCAAGTAGATATCTTCAATCGATTGAGCTGAAATTTTGTAGAGACGTTCAGTTTGGATGAAAATGCACGTTTAACTGTTTGATGTCATCCTAAATCCAAGATGGCGGTTCACAGAGGGCGTGCTAGTTATTTGTAATGCGCTCCTACAATATGTAGTGACAAATGAAAGGGCTTACTTATTCGAAAAATAAAGTTACGTCACTCGTAAACCAATAGCGCGGACTATAATATATATTTAACTCTAATGAAATATAATATAAATATATTTTTTTCCATGAAACATTCTTATAAGAAAGTTTAACAACCGATTTCTTGGAGTCACATTCATTACGGATTGTTTATTATTAATATCAGAACGTTATAAAAAGATTTATAAAACAACATTCCAGAATATATAATAATAACGAAATACTATAATGAACTTGTTGAGAAACCATGATAGAGCAGTGTATCGGTGAGCTAAAATCAAATCCAAAACTTTGTTTTATTTATTTAATTTTATCATTAAATTTAGTCATAAGTTTATAATCCTATTTTACAAAGTGTCTGCAATATATCAATTTAATTAAAATTACCAAAAAAATCCATGCAACATGCTTAGTTTGGCACTTTTCTTCAGTGATTCATATTGGATGGAATTTTGATGGTAACTTTGATTAAATTTATTTATTGATGACACATCATAAAAACACCTAAAAAGCACCTTATTCGGGAACCATATTATAAAAGTTATTATTTCACATTCCTCTCCACATATCACGGAAGCAGTGCATCATGTCTCAATTCTATTAATTAAAAATTTGAGCACCTAATTTGATTTTGCAGCACCTTAAAATCACCGAATTTTGAGCATATTTAAATTCAATTTTGAATAATTTGCTCTGCAAGCATGACTAGTATTTAAACTCATGAAAGTTATCCAAATTGAAATCAAAATAGGTACTACAAAAATTCTTGTAATACTTTAATAGAATATTATAAATTCTATAGAAACAAAAATATATTACCGTGAATTATGTTTCCAATTGCCAACTTCAGCATAACGTCGACTATTCGGGGAGACACCGCACCAGCTTCGACGTTTCGGTCCAACCGATACGGGCACAACCACTTCACTTAAACAAACACTATTACGATTTCCTGCAACGACTAATTGTCGTTGCGTTGACGGTGTTAAAATGTTATTATTATTGGGACTTCTGATTGTTGTATTATTGTTATCATTAACAATTGTTGTCGGTTCGTTACCCGGAGGTAACATGACGATTTATTTAATGACAAACTTGTGAAAAAGTTTTTTTTAAAACAATTTTCAGGTTGTTTGAATTTCTACAATTTTTTTCATTTTTTTCTTGCTAATTTAAAACTGAAATAAAATAGAAAATTCGTAATTATTAACCAACGCACTTTTGATATAATTGATGATTCCCATTTAATGTACACTTTCGATCAGAAAAATTGGTGTAGTTTAATTTAAAATATGTTTATTGTCACTAAGTATGACGGTCGCCTTTTACGATGCAAGCAAATCAAGTTTTATAAGAGAGGGAAGATGCACAAATTTTCACTTCAATTGAAGCTTCTTTACTTCACGAACTTGAATTTGGACAAAATAAGGACGTTGAAAATTCTTAATTAAATAAACAAGGAGATTTGCAAAAATGACATCATACATGTTCATCTCCATAGTGATTTTTAATAAGAGCTATTTTACGATAAAAGATCCTATCGATGTTCAAGGCACTATTTTACAATTTCCATCAACATTTAAGATAAACATGTTTGCATATGCACAAAGTTGATTATGAATAAAATTGTTATATAAATTACATTAATATTCAAAAATTTTACCCATAAAACTTTATTTGCAAAAAAGAGATGAAAACAATCTTTAAGAGTTTATAATTTATTCATTTTTTATTCAATTTTAATTTAATTTTCGAATTTTGTTTGGTATTGAGTTTCACATTTTGCAATTTTTTTTTATTGCATCTTTCCTAATCTCAAAATCATAATATTTAATGTGATGTATAGTAACTTAAAACGACCGCAAGTAAAACTAAAGTTATAATAAAATTCTGAGTAGAAAATATTACTATTCCACTTTCCATTTGTCTATTTCAAAAAAATTTTATAATTATTTTGGAGTAAAATTACTTTTTGCCAACTAAACTGTAATTTCTGAATGTCGTTGGCCAATAGGTTACAACCTGTTTATAGCACCGAAGAAAAAATATTTGGTTTTTTAAATTGGTTTGTTGCAATTTATTGAACGAAATTGTACATTGTCGATTGGTTCATCAACCATCACAGATCAACTTATACATCCTTTAAAAAAACATATATATTTGAATTCAAAACAAAACATATAAAAACATGCGATTTATATTATCTGATGAGATTCAATGTATCGGAAATGCGTTTTCTTGTTCGAAAAATAGCAAAACTTTCTTTTTTTTTCTTTCTTGTCAGCTTGAATAAATTTACAGAGAAGAAGAAAAAGTGATATAAATAGAATAATTTTTTATTCGTTCTCTATAGTTCTGTATTCGAAACTTCTTTATCATATACTCAACTTGTGATTTAAAGCAAAGATTTATTGATGTTATAAAAACACACACTAATGTTAGAACTTGTAACGAGTTACAATAAATTTTCATGAAAAATTTGATACTATTCATGATTTTTCATGAGATTAATATAATTTTATCGATGAAGAAAATTTATAGATAAATTTATGAAAAATATTATTTTTATTTTGGACTAATATTTCTTTTCTTTTCTTTAATATTAGGCCCGGGCACACATCATCAGATTATCTGATCAGAAAATCTGATGTAACTAAATAACATATGTTTTAAATTAGACCCCGCACACGGTAAGATTTCTACATTAGATAATAGATATTCTGATCAGAAAATCCGAAGGTGTGCGCGTACAAATAATGCTGTCTGAAGTAGCATCAGAATTTCTGATCAGAAAATCTTACGATGTTGTCTGAAGTAGACCATCTGTTAGTTGAAAAGTAATTAATAAATTTAAAATATTTGAAAGTTCTTTGTGGTTTATTGTACGAATTCGATGATATCCGATGGTATGCGCTTGCTTAAGATTTTTGTCTGATGTATGATCAGATTTTCTTATAGGACTGTCCGGAGTGACTAAATTCTTTAAGCGACTCTTTTTTTTTTTAGTATACAGAAAATGAAGCTCACACGATGTGATGATTTAAACAAACATGCGTTAAAGATTCGTCTATGCTGCTGTGCTAAAAACTATATTTAAGCTTTTATTTATTGGTAAAATTGTTTTAGAATACATTACGAATAGTTAAGAGTATGATAAAATTTTTAAATTTATTTCCATATATTAATTAAATAAATTCTTATATTATTCTATCGTTTGAAATCTAGTCAACGGCGTAAAATAGAGATATAGTTCTAATGTTGGTAAAATCTATAAAGATGATATATCGTGCTCTCTTTAATACATTGTGTTTGTTATAACATGCATTCTTTATCCATAAGCTGTCAAATTAAAACCATGACATTTAAAAATATAAGTTAAAATTTTTATATTAATGATTTAATTGCTTAAATTTCCCAAATCATGTCTGCATTAATGGTAGAATAAAATCATATCCCAAAAAGTTTATTTAAACGAATTAAAACGATTTCAAAATGGGTTGATGAAGACGAACAATTGCTAGTGACTATAGGTCTCAGCTGACGACTGTGTTGCTGGAGTTTCTTTTGCACTAATTAATTTTTTCTCTAAAAACGACATTATCATGCAGTTTTTAATTTTTATCTCGAAAACCGTTCAGTGAATTTGAATAAATTTATGCTCAATTAGTTCTCTAGAAGTAGATGTTACTTATTATAAATGTTTGAAATCCTGGTGACTATTTTCAGTAATTTAAAATAAATTTGATCTGTTCGGCTAACGAATCTTCATAAGATTACATATAAAGTTACAGTTTTGTTTTTTTAATTTTTAAGAGTTTAGTGAATCATTTTGTAATTTATACAAAATTTATGTCTTGTAGAATTTTTATAAACCCTTATTTGAAAAATTCGAATATAATTTCGCTTATATCATCTACAACGAATTACTTTCATGTTAAAATAATAATTATTTCTACATAAATATAGAAATTTTTTTTCTCTCTGTGCACCTTTTAATTAAATTCGACATGAAAATAATTCCAGAAAATTCGTATACCTAAGACCGTTATTAATTAATTCACACATTTTACATCATACACACATACAATGAAGCAGATAAATAATTATAAAATATATTAAAATAATGATAATAATAAAATTATTTAAACATTAAATAATAATTTTAATTAAATTTAATGTTTAAATATATTTTCTCATATACAAACAAATATACAAAAACACTGCAGAGTAACTCTTCAGTTTTATATGTAAGACTTCAATTTCCGTATACAAAACAATAATTTATTAATTTAGTATTACATATACAAAACATTATTATGATTTTAATAAAATGGTATTAAATAAGACATTATTAAATTTATTCTATGTGTAACAGGAAATTAAATGTTAATAAATTAAATTTTAAATCTGTTTATGAGTAATAATAATTTTATATCATATATATATTTTAAAATGTAACGGATTTTATAAATTAATATCATCATTCTCAAAATACAAACAGTTTGGTTAAAATTGAAAGTAGATGTAACAGTACGTTTTGATTATACATTGGATTAAAATGATGAATAGATTAATCTTAATTATAAATTGAATTAAATGTTGAAAATTGATCAGTGAATTGATCTACTTAAGGTGGAAATATTGAACCATCAATTTTTTGGTTTTCGATTTGTCAAATTCGGAAAATTAGAAGACACTCAATTACAGGTCGAAGACGCTGTATTTAAAGGAGTCTAGTGCAAAGAAAAAATTAATACTATCTAAATTTACTTTAATTTTCTAGTTTTGTTATGCTATTGAGTCAAGTTTCACATTTTGATGGGAAATATAGAAAATTTAGAATCAGTACAGTACTGTATTGCTTTAAAAAATACGAGAGACTGGAGAAACACAATCAAGTGCTAGAAGTCGAATTCTAGGCGAGGAAAAGGAACAAAAGGTCTACTATGGATTATAGCATTTATTGCTGCTGAATGTATGTTCAAGTTAAGAATTTTTGAAATTATACTTCTTAAGGCGCGTTATGAAAAAATAATGAGAGTGAAATTTTAAGATGCGCGCATAATACCGTCACACAAAATTCACAGGTTGAAGCTGTTGTTATGATTTATGTTACACTAAATGTAAGAAAATAAATATTTATTTATTGAATTTTTCAAATTTAAACTGAGCTTTATTGACTGTGTTGACTATCCTTCAGCAATCCTTTTATAATTTTATTGTAATTAATTATTTGCATTAAAAATTGTTTTTTAATGATGCCAAAGAAGTATAACTTCTGACGCCCGTACATAAATACATGTACCCATTTTTTTTAAACTTCCTTCGTAATTAATGAAACTCTATCTTTAAAAACGTATGAATAAAGTTTTTTTTTAATCAAACATATGTGTATGTGTATGTATGTATATTTGTTTGTGTGATTATTTAATGAATGCAATGGTGATAGCTGTACTAATCCTTTACCTACAATCTACATCAACGAAATCGACGACGACGACGACAATAATGAACAATAATGTATATAGTTAAGGTTAAATTTTCTTTTGTAAATAATTTTTTTACGAAAATCTAATAAATTAACATTGAATTTACTCTGCAAACATAATTTATTACATATAAAATTAATATCTTTACTGTAAACATTTTTTCCCCCTTGCGCCTTTCATTTTTCAGTAAATTGTTTATAAAAATTGTTGTAATCGAGATCGGCCAATTTTTTTTTTTTTAACTTTTTTATTTGCGGTTTTAATAATGCAGTCAAACACTTGTTATACAGATTCATTGACTGGCCCTGGGTTCCGAGATTTTACCATTTTTATGTCTTACGGCGCTCCACTATAACTGTATAAACAATAATATAAATATTTTTATCTATAAAAACATCTGATTATATTGTTTTGTTTACTTTAATAAAATATAAGCAAACAAAACTATAAAGATTTATTATGTATACTTGTAAAAAATTAAATCGGATGTAAAAAATAAATTCTTTGACATTTATATTTATTATTTACTTATTCTAATAAAAATTCATTTTATTCCAATTAATACCGAGTTTAAAACAAAAGTCTAGGTGTTTTGTTAAAAATAAGAAAAAAACTTAACGAAAAAAAAAAATTTACATATACGAATAAAAATATAAATAATAAAAAATAATCAAATTGCCTCTTAGAAGTAAAGACGCTTTAATTGAAGTAATAAGGGACACGCTTCAAAAAGGTACCGGTTTATTGAAGTTATACTTCAATAAGGCGCGTTATGAAAAAATGATAAGAGTGAAATTTTAAGATGCGCGTGCATCACTGTCACACAAAATTCACAGGTTGAAGCTGTTTTTATGATTTATGTTACATTTAATGTAAAAAAATTTTATTTATTTATTTAAATTTTTCAAATTCAAACTGAGATTTATTGACTGTGTTGACATAACACGATTAAAGAAGTATAACTTCAATAAAATTTTTAAAATTAAAAACTTTAAAGCTCTTTATTAAATTCAACAGGTATAATCATTAAAAATAAAAGGGCGTATTATTTTCTTTTATAGTTATCAAAAAAAGGAAATATATTTTCAATAAAATCTCTCAACGCAATCAATCAATAATAAATAAATGAATTGATGATTTGATATGAAACATTTGGAGATATAAATAAAATACATGAAATAAAAATATGTTAAAATATATTTAATAATCACCAATCAATCAATCATTAATAATACATCCTTCCACCAATTAAAATCAAATCAAAATATACATCGAGAATAAAAAGAATTTATTATTTTTAATTAAAAGGGTCATGAACTTTTTGTAAAAAGTTGTGATTGACTTTGTGTGATGTAACAAATGTTGAATTTAATCGAAAATGTTCAATAAATAAATGTTCGTTTTCGAATTAAAAATACTTATGTTATATTGATTTTGGTATTGAACGGCAGAAAATGTGAGATACAAATTCTCAAAAAAAAAAAAAATTCAAAAAAAGAACTAAAAAGAGTTCAAAAGTAAAAAATAATTACAATTTAAAAACTTCTATAAATAATTTTTTGTGTGACCAATTATTTTTCTCGGTCAATTTTTTTGCTAATCATATGATTGGCGTTGATTTCGAAGGATAATTGGCTAAAAGCAAATAATTTATAAAAGTTTTTGATTTAAAATTATTTATTGCTGTTTAGTTTTTTCATTATTTTGAAGACGGATGTTTTTCTTAAATTTTTATTTTTTTACTAGTGGATGAAATTTAATTACTGGAACTTGTTTTTTCTCTCCTCTAAAGCCTGGGCTGTTTTCTTCAAATTAAAATGGGACCAATTTGAAGTTGTATTGAATACAACCCAAATTTTTCAAATCGGTCCATTAACAATGAAGTTATGCGCAATCAAATAAATAAAAATATAAACAGACGAATTAGAAACCTCTTCCTTTTTTAAAGTCGGTTACAAAGATGAAGGCCGAATTTAACTATTCATGGTCTGTGTAACCAGTGACTTTTCGCTCGGGAACGTTACTTGATGATGATACTCGAGACTCGGGATGATAAGCTACAAATTTGAATGTAACTTGATTATGTTGCGTGCCACAACTTTTTCGCGAGAAAAATTCAGAAAATTACGCTATTTTCTTTTTCGAAACTCCCACTGCGCCCAGAATTGACAGATATTAGTTTTTTGGTTGTTTTAAAGGGAAAATCTAAAATATAATTTTCTGGCACCAATTAAATTTTAATTGAAGTATTTATTAAGAAATTTTCTAATAAAAAACGTGTTTTTGAAGCAGTGATTTAGAAATTTGCAGGAGTGATGATAAGTCTATGTAGAATAGAATAATAAAGTTACGCACATATATAAAACCACAGGAAAAAAACATTCCATTTTCTTAGTATCGATTGAAAAAGAGAGATCATTGTATCAACAAATTCTTAATTTTAACAAAAACACCAATTATCTATTTTAAAGATGTTGCATTGTTATTCCAATTTAGTTTCCGGTTAGTATATATATAAATTTGTTTTTCCTTTATTTTTTTCCTGTAGTGTTTTAATTCACACAAAATGTGCGCACACACAATTTTAAATTGGATTTGTTAAATGTCAAGATTGTAATTAATCAGAGTTCGTTCGTATCTCAAAGAATTTTATATTTCGAAATGGTGCAATATTATATTGCTGTCTATATAATGTAATTAAAAATTGTTACTTTTTTTCTGTGTTCATAAATTAAAATACTTGTACAGAGTGTAACAAAATTATAAGTTTTAAATTGAGTTAGAAATAAAAACTTCAAATAGAATTTGTTTATCAAAGCACATGAACATTTTCATAAAAAGCATGCAGACATAGTTAGGCGACACTTATAGAAAGACTGCTATCCTATCTTGAGTTTCTAGTAAGATTGAAAGCTTATGTCTCAAAATTGATTAAGTTTAAGAACAAATATCTCAAATAGTGGTAAAAATTTATACAGAAAACGTGACGGGAAATTTAAAGAAGAAGATATTTTCAGAATTTTATGAAAATTTCATAAAAATATGCCAAGCAATTCAATCTTTCATGCTATAATTTTCAGTTTTGAATCTTATTATATCAGTTTTTTATTTTCAGTATTTTCCTTGAATGTAAAAAAATTTTTTAACAATAAAGAACCATCTTAAAAAATGGACTAAAAAGTGACAAATAGTTTAAAATTTTCTGTGTGACCAATTACCTTTTTTCAGTCGATGCCAATCAATTTTTTAGCAAATGATAAGATTGATATCGAAAGATAATTTGTCACAACGAAAAATTTAAAATTCATTATTTGAAAGCGGTTCTTTTTTGTTTAAGAATTGTTTATTTTTTACTCATTTGGAAGAAATTTAATCACTAAATATTGTTTTTGCTTTTCCAGATCCTTATTATGGTACCACGCGGGAAACATCAGACTTCAAATTAAAAAAGAATTATCAAAATTCATTCATTGAGTCAAAAATTCTGAGGTAACCAATATAAAAAAAATACCGTTAAAATAGAGGACCTAGATTTTTAAAGTCGGTTAAAAAATTATAATTGCTAAACTGACGATGGTGAGAATCGAACCCAAAACCACGTATTAAAATTGGAAAGTGGAAAGACCTGTTGAAGGCGTTAATAAACTCGACCGTTTCACTGTTATATTTAGAAAAAATATAATGTCCTTTATTATTATCTTTAATTTATTTCGAAGTTGTTTAAATCTTTAAGATTTTCTAACATACCGTTATTTTCAAATAAACGTTACGATATTATCTGTAAAAAAAAAACGAATAGATCTTTTTTCATTTGAATTTATCGAAATTAAAATTTTTGGCTTTTATTTAAAATAACCGTAATTATCTTACATAATAAAATTGAAATTGATACACTTTGTACAAAAGACTAATGCATTTTATATATTGCAATCAACAACGGTCAGTCAGATACGAATCCAAACACATCAAGACATGAATCGATACAACTGGCAGATATTCTTTTCAACTTAAAATTCATGTAATGAAATTAAATAGTATTCATCATGAGTTTATCGTTATTTTATTTATTTTTTTTTTTAATTTTAACGATCGAACACTTAAGTGTTTAAATTCTCCGTATCTACATTACACATATCGAACAATTTTGTTTTTTTAATTCTGTGAATAATGTGAAAAAGTACTTAATGCAATTTGTGTGTAATTTAACACTCTTTTACAATTCTAATAGAATGTAAAATCGTGTGGCATTAACAAAACTGTTGCATTTATTATAAAATAAATGTTTCATTATTTTAATGTATATTATCGAATGGATTACAAACAGATTACCATTGTTTATGGGACGATAAAAAAAACTATGGCTTACTAAACTATCGCACAAAATTAGATTTTTAATGAAAATAAAAATTTTAAAGCGAATATCACACAATATCTGTTTGTTATACATGGCAATATATGATGGTATATTAAAATTAGTTTAAAGTTTGTAACGCTAAAAAATATTGAAGTCATAAATAAAATTTTGGTATAGTTGCAATCGTTTTCGTTAGTCCGTTGTTTGTAAACAAAAGTTTCACGGGAACATTTGTATTTGATTGGTTCTTTTAATTTCAAGCGCAGGTTATGCATAAGATCTAAAAACACGCAAACCCATACTAACTCGGCCACAGTTATCTCTTAGGTAACTGCTTTTTAAAATAACTATTTTAGGGAGTTATCTCTTAGTAGCAGAAAAACCAGCAAAACCGTACTAACTCGACACCAAATAGCACTTGAGTAGTTTAATCAGAGGTTTTGTAAAAGTGATTTTGGAACGAAGTTCCTTATGGGACGATGCGGAGGGATACCCTAACTGGGTTATTATTTACAACATACATAACAGTGAATAGTGACAACAGTGAATAGTGACAACACGTGTTTTATTTTTGTGGTTGTATGTGTATAATTCATTTACGATTATTTTTAATTTTTTTTAATAAATTATTGTAAATCAAATAAAGTTGATAACTTTGTAAATTAGTAAAAAATGAATGCCCGAATAATTTTTTTCTTTATATCTCGATTAGAACTTAAAATTAATATTTTTATAATAAGGAACTTCGTTCCTATCCTGTATCCCACGACACCACACACATTTTTTTGTCGGAGTGATTTTTACCAAGTGGTTTTGGTCGAAATGATTTTAGACCGAGTGATTTTTGTGATGTCATAAAAATAAAGATTTTAACGTTTTTGTATTAAAGTTATAATATTTTCTGCATGTCAACGACAGCATTGCAACATCTAGTTTCTCATTTTCCATAGCGTTTCTCTTACAACGAAATGAATTATCTCAATGCTGATATACGCTTCAGTAAATGCACAGTTTGTTTGTTTGTTTTTTTCTTTTCGGAATATAAAGTAAGTGGCGCTTTCACACAACTTTATTAAGTGTTGTAAATCTTGTTTCACATTTATTAAGGAAAGTAGTTTTTCTAGATCATATATATACTTGAGATGATAAAAAAGACCATATGATATGCGTATTGTTCTACATCTTAGATAACTATATTTAACTGCTTTTTTATGAAATCTTTCTTGAATAAAAACGGATATTATATGAGTTTTGTAATTATAAATTTCATATAAAATTAATTATTTACAATGCACATATCTACTATTTATTATATTAAAGTAAAATCAATATATATAGATTTAATTATAAGTAATTAAAATATTATAAATTGTTACTTGTTGAATAAGAAATAAAATACGTGATTTTATTTTAATCAATAAATTATCAATAATAACCACTTTTCAAACTATAGTCGTGCTATATTTTTCTAAAAAAAACTGTGTGAAATAAGTTCTACAAACAGATAGTTATCCTTTCAATTTTTTGCCATGTGGTAAGGATAGTGTTGTATATTAGATAAAGTTGTTTGGGTTAAGTAATAGCTGCTTAGGTTAAATTCTAGGTAATATGATACACAAATTATGTGATTTTTTTAAACTTTATCTAATGAATCTGTGAAAAATTGTCAAAAAATCTTTTTTTTTTTATTGCTATTTTTAGGTTTTCTACGGTAATCCAGGTCTAGGCAAAACAAAATTTTATGAATGGAAGTCAATTTTCGGTGAAAAAGTTGTCAATTTGTCCAAAATATTAACCTCCAGATCAGATTTTTGGTGATATTCCTAAAACTACTCATCCAATCGTAAAATGGATGTTATAAACATAATTTTATCAAAAACAAAGGCAAAATTTTTTTATCGATTTTTTTCAAATCCTTAAGATTTGCTAGAAATCGAGAAAATTTTTTTTCTCCAATTCCGATAAAAATATGCTTATAAATAAAAAAAATATTGAGGTCAAATTTCCGAACAAATATTAAAGGATATCTCAAAAACCAGCCATCCAATCGGAAAAGTTATATTATTTTTGGTATTCCTAGACCAAAATTACAACTTACAAAAAGAAATTACAAAATTTTTGTTTTGGATTTGTTATATCTTTCAGACAACAAAAACCAAGTAATGTTAAAAAAAAATTTAGCCCATAAATGTCTTCTATAACTACAATATAAATTTTAATTTAATATTCACACAAATATAATTAAAGTTATGAGAATTACTGTTAAAAAAGAGACGAAAACGGATAGATTATATTCTCTATGGTCGCCCAAAATTGTGAAAACTTTCCCTCTGAATGAATATAGTATGTGCCTATACTTAATGTGTATACAAATGTAATGCATGGTCCAGGAAATATATCCAAGGGCAAAATAAGAAAATTTTTTTTATACTACAGGATAATTTCTATTTAATTTATATTTTAAGTGAATTATTGTTACGAATCTCTTTCGTTCATCAAAATGGCAAAATAGTCTTCGACACACCCTACGTTTTCAATATTGAGCGTACAAAATTTCAAAAAAAATTGGAATATAAATACTCATAACACTTAGAATAAAGAACTAAAATTCCCAACAAGAACATAAAATAGCAAAGTTCTAATCCAAACATAGATTCAAGGAATAAGATTCCAAATTCTAACGAAGTTCTTTGATGGACAGTTGAAAGTTAGTTCACTCAAATGTACAAAACAAAACAAAAAACCAAAAAAAATTATTTAAGGACGAATGAATAAAATTTTCCAAGTAAAAATTATCACCGGGTGGGTTTTGCTATAATAATAAGTAGAGAAAAATTTCTGATTAAAGAACTTGGACGGAATTTAGCATAGGAAAAGCATAAAGATGCATTCACACATATCAGTTACGTCATAGTTCAGTCATTCCGTTTCAGCCAAAAAAAATATTATTCGATGTAATCGAATGAAGTGTATCTATACTTGTCTGCCACAGTCTCAGTGAATCACATGTACTAGTGTAGGAATTCACAAAATTTGAAGGAACAAGGTTAACATTAATTCTGAACTCCTGACTGAACTGGCAAGAGACAAACATGTGTAGATAAGATCGGTTATTTTGATTGAGACTGGCCGGTAAATGGATCTTAAAGAGGAAATGGTTCATACTAATTTGAAAATGCAGAATCAAAAACGTTTTACATTACTTTACTTACACATTCTGTAAATAATACAAAAAGTACAAAAACTTCTTTTAAAATTGGGTGTTAGGTGGGTGATACACACAAATGTAAAAATTTTATATATTTATTTCACTAAAAAGTTTTGGGTAAATTTCTACTACTGTGTAAAGCACATACATACACATGCTTTGTGTGTATGTTTACTACTAAGTTTAATTAAATTAACTTGTACATTAAAAAAAAAACTGTAGAAAATAAAACGAAACCATTCTACCTTTAGGTATTACACAACACGACGCTGCTATATTATAACCTAACTACGTACATGGCGGGAAATTTTAAATGAACATGACAACTTCAACATTTTTTTAAGTAACTGGGGAGCAATTCAAAAAGTAATAAACTTTTTTTTTTTCATTATTTCATTTACAGCAGTGAGAGGTGGAATGAAATACACAGAAATATACTTTTTCGAGAGCCTTTTTTGTTAGGGTTTTGTAGCAAAAATATGAACAAATAGGGAAGATGCAATAAAAAAAGTGTGCTATTTTACCCATCAAAATGTGAAACTAGGCTCAATACCAAACAAAATTCGAAAATTAAATTAAAATTGATTTAAAAACGAATAAGTTATAAACTCGTAAAGATTAAATTTCGATTTTTTCCCCAATTTCCTAGATCAAATTATTTTGTATTTTATAAATACGTATTTCGACTACAAAGTAGTCATCATCAGTATGAATTAGCTAGTTGTAATGATTCTCTGAGGAGATGTTACTCGTTGCTAATTTGGTGACGGTTGTGCAAATTTGATCTAGGGAATTGGGGAAAAAATCGAAATTTATTCGAAAAATCCTAGAGTTCTCATTAATAATTATAACTCTTAAAGATTGTTTCTATCTTTTTCTTGCAAATTAAGTGTTATGGGTGATTCAACGATAAGGGGTTATTTTCTACAGAAAAATGGCACAACAAAATTTTTGAATATTATTGTAATTTATATCACATTTTTATTCACAATCAACTCATTTGTACCTCCAGAAGTTAAATTTTGAAGGAAAGTGTATATAAGTGCCATGGACACCGATAGGACCTTTTAACGTAGAAAGTCGAAACACAGTATAGAGGTCTATTTTAGTTGTTTCACCTAAAATTCTCCCATTTCAGTCAGACCGAAAGATGAATGATCGTATCGTCCGCATCTTCACAGTCCACGCATGCTGTATCATCTTCTAGTCGAATCAGGGATAGGTTTCTTAAGTCGGCTACTTCCGTAATTACAGCTTGGCTATATTAATTGCTTTGAGTTCAAACTACTAGATAAAAAATGACCGTGAAAACTTGTAAAAAAGTGTATAATTTTTCGCTATTTATCAAAAGTGTAGTCTTCAGGCAATCGTCGTGTAAAAAGAGGTCGATTCTAAATGCTACAATTTCATTGCTTCGTCATTAATATTCCTAAAAACGATTCTTTCCATGTTTTCAATCTTTGTCTGTTCTCTGATTTAAAAAGGAAACGACTATCACCGTGCCTCGGACATACTGCACCCTTATCAGTTTTTTAATTTTTTTTTTTTCGTGAAGTTGTACATAGAAAAACTTTTTCTAAACTGTCGTCGTGTAAAGTTTTTATATTCGATGTCTATGAAAAACATTAAAATATGTAAATAAAATTAACAAGAGAAACAATATTTAATAAAAAGTTTCAGTTTTATAAAAATTGATTATCTGTTAATAAAAAGTATGGTATAACTTTTTCATTACAGTTGTTCATTATCAATTTTTAATTGAAGAAAGAATTTATAAAATAAATTATTGACTTTATAAGAAAGTTAAACGGCAACTTTTCCTAAAAGGTCAATAACATAGAATACTTAATAAATGTTCTAGAATCAATTTAGATACATCTTTTTCGAATAAATAGGTAAGCAAAGAATTTCGGTATAAATTCAAGAACTCACATGATATACGAGACCTTGACTGGATGATTCAAATCTCGGCACTAAAAAATGGTCAATTATATTAAATGATGACGGATCGATTAGACTGTGCATGGATAACAACAAAGTATCGGCTATTCTTCTGGAGGTATTCTGCAGGTTTTTATCACATGTCCCTATACGTTTGAGGAAAAGACTTTAAACCCCATTCTTAATATTGGAACCTTTGCTAGAGTATATTAAGAGCAGAACTGCAACGGCATCCCCTGCACCTAGACTTTCTGGTCCATTGCATCCTCTTTTAGAATACTTCATCGCCTGAAGTCAAAGATACCTTCTAACACAAGGTGAAAACATTGTTATTATCTTCTTGATGGAGCTAGTTATTTCGTTCTTGTCCAAGCGACGGTAGTCATCAACCAACCGCTGCACCATTTCCTTTTCTTTTAGTATAATTAATTAAACTGTCGTTAGTCTAGATTTGCACCCGCAAACTCCAATCTAAGTAGTCAAATAGGTGAAGGTATTAGTGCCTTTACTCACTTGGCCACTGGGGTTTTCACCTCTTCTTCACCGTACTACTCAAGATTTTTAACCCAGAAAACATTGTTCTCTTTACTATTCAGAACTAACAAAAAAAATTTTTAGCCTCAATACCTTGACATAGGCCTGGTAGGTCCTGGCTTTTAGTCTATAGAATTTCAATATGTCGGTCTGCAAATAATGCTGAATGGCGTTAATTAAAGATTATAAAGAACATTTCGATGGAATGTTATCATAATAAATATTTATAAGCTTGTCATTTTGAATAATAAATAGCTACTTCTTCCATCAGACACTACTATTTTTGATTAGTACGTTTTTTTTTTTATATATTCTTAAAAGGCTATTACCATTTTTATGGCTCTTAAAACCAGTTTCTTTGCTTTTAACTGAGTTGCAGTATTGATGCGTCTCTCCATTTTAAATTTTTTTATTTTATATAAATCAAAACCTTAATAAATTATTTCAATAACGTTTATTAACCTTTTGTTGCTTGTGTTATTGAACTTTTGGGAAAAGTAATCGTATAACTTTCCAATATAATAATCTCATAATGTTTCGAATATTGATGGAAGAGACATGGGTAATTTCGGTAGAGAAAAATAAAATATGAAATTTAAAAAAAATTAAAATTTATATAGAAATATACTGAGTCATAAAATCACATGATTAATTTATTATCTTAAAGTTAAATTCGATATTTTTATCCTTATATCATTTGATCTAAACACTAGACTGTCACGATGTGACGTCATTTCGGTAAAATTATTAGTTCAATCTATAAACATTATCTTAATTAGTAAAAAAAAATTTGAAAGTGTTTTTTTTTTTATCAATGTGTTATTATACCAGTATTCTCAATATATACCGATATTACGTCACTAAAATGGTAGACAGCGTTTTAAATTTAAATGTAATTTTATGGTAAGGAATCTTGTTTATTTTTCAAAAATATTTATTATTTGTGACTTTTTATTAAGAAAGAAATATTTTGAAGTACTTTTTTAAACTTGCTAAATTACCCTTTTTTCAAAAATTACCTAAACATAACACATTTCTGTCACTAATCGATTCTCTTGCATAGCTAGCCCTTTTTCTATCACAACACAGATCTCTTGTTCTATATTTAATCGTTTAATTATGCCTATGTACCTATTCTATAAAGTAAGTGATTCCATCTTTTTCTACGAATAGGACACACAATATTTTTTAAATATGTGTAATATATTAACGCCAATTATGCAATTAATTATAATGCCAATGCGAATTATCGATTATTGATTAGTTGTAAATCAAATGTTTATCAATGGTTTTATCAAAATTTATCACCAATAAGTTATTTCAACAAAATGTTTCACCAATTTAATTTTTGTTGATTTAATAGAAGTTTTTATCACTCAACTACATACATCCAAAAAAATGCTTATCTCAAAAATAAAATAGAACACAAATGTTTCGAACAAAACTTATCTGTACATGAAAATCATCAATATTTTCTAGATACTAGTAACAAAATCGCGTGATTAAATAAATAAATATATTTACCGTGTTTATACAAAATATAGTTACTGATTTTAAGTGTAGGTTGTGTAAAAACTATTTGGGAAAATAACATTATAAAATCTATCGAAATATTAAATTTTTAAAGCGATATTTGAAAATCGAAAATAATAATTTCATAGTTTTAAGTTAAAAAAAATTTCAATCAATTCTAAAGATAGGTTCAATGAAAATTACTGAGGTATGTTTTCATTGACATATGTTGTTTGTTTACATACATTTTCTGATTTAGTAATTTTCACATAAGTATCATCAAAAGTGTGAAAAAGCGTAAAATATTATATATTAAACAATAAAATATATATACATATATTCATTCACACTAGAATTGTTTTTACAAAATAATATGAACGAAAAAACAAACAAAAATATTGACATTTTAATATTTATTGAGATTTTGAGAAAATTTACAGTGTAATAAAAGTTAAAATGAATATTTTCATGACAATTTATAAAACTCATGGTGTAAGCAAGTAAAAATTACTGATTATGATCAATCGTAATAATTAAATAATAACTTTAAAATCGAATTTTAAAGTAAAATAAATCCATAAATTTTAATTTGATCATTTCAAAATTTTAATAATATTTTGGAAACATCGTACAGTCGTTCTTTTAAAAAATATCATGCTGTATAAAAATCGATGCAAAATCGAAGTTTAAGAGTGATAGAAGCATAAAACAGAAGCATCCTCCGTTATATAAAAATATTTCAATTTGTGCGTCTAAATAACTCAAAACGTAATTATCCAAAAGTCTTGAAATTTGATATGCACAATATTGGACATGAAAACAGTGGGCTTATTGAAAGATTTTTAATTTTGATTAAACGAATTTTGATTTTTGCCTTAGATATATTTTTTCAAAATAAACTCTTCGAACACCTTCCGATTTCATGTTAATATTGTGCATACCACATTTGGAAAAATTTGGCTAAGCATTATTTGAGTTAATTGGGAACGAAAAATGAAAGGAATACAATGCAAATTATATGTTATTTAAATAGCGTGTTAGAAGCCCACTCCATTATGTCAATAAGAACCGTGGAAAATCGCACATAAATTAAGATTCCATTGAACAACTCAATTAAGCAAAGTCAAGATTAATTTTTCTTATTAAAATTTAAACACTTGTTAAAGTGTAATAAACAAAAATCCTTATGATAGAAGACACACACTGTATTTGAAATCGATATTTATTTTGGAATAAAATATATCTAATCTAAATTACACACCACATCGTCGATACAAAAATATATAAACAAACATAATAATATAACAACAAATGTACACTAAAATTTTTGATTATTATAAAATTAGAAAGTGTATATTTTATGATTACAATATTTTCTCTGTGATTACCTTTCATTATTATTAAATTAATCGCTACTATATTTAAATTATAATATGGCCTAAAGTATGTATTACAAATATTTCATTAATGATCTAAAAATATCAAAATGCTTATTTCAGTTTATATTTAATAGTTAAAAAAAATTAAATCGCAAATGAATCTTTTTGTATTCTCATTATCAAATTCCCATATACCATTCTCATATAATAATCGCCCGTAATTTATTTTTCCTTTCATTTTTATCATATTATCTTCCGTTTCCAATTGGTTTCATTCTACTGTAATTTTTTTTGTGTTCAAAAATTATCTACCCTGGTATATGTATTATATTATATTTTAGAAAAATTTTACTAAATAAGTTATTTACTTATCAATGAAACTAATAATTCTAAGCTCCAAGCTTCTAAATGAATCACTGTATTGAACGAGAACTGAGTTAAACGGGATTTATGTAGGTATCTCATGAGAAATTTTTACAACAATCATAAGTACTTATTCTGTTCAGAAGTGCATGTGTAATATATAGAATATTTCACATATTTTATGCTTTTTTTGTAGGAACTAAAAATTTTTTTTTTTGTTTTTAATAAACATACAAGACAACAATAGATCATAATTACTATTATTTATACATATGGTAATTAAAGATTTTCACGATGAAATTTTACAATTATTTGTACTTACAATACTAGTAAATGACTTAAGTGAAACTGCAAGAATAATAAAGTTTATAAAGCTAGGTTACGTTTTTTGATATCTGCATCCTTATCGCTAATTAAGATGAAAGTTGGCAAACATATTGAGGTCAAAATTTGTACTGGGAAAGCCATGAATAAATTAATTTTGGCAAATTTATTATGTTGTAGACATTTGATTAGAAAGGATTTTTGAAAATTCAGTGTTGAAACGGGGGCTTAAATTTTGCTTGAGGTAATTGTACAAAAGAGATATATCAATTTGAAAATTTTCATGCTTACAAAAAACAAAAACAGAATCGCAATAGGCTATTTTTTTCCAAGGACTTTATGCACTGTAGCGTTGCACTTCGAGAACAAGTGGGGTCAGCCAATCATCAGGTTTTTTCTCCAATCAAAGATCAGATATCCATTTTAATGAGCTGTGACAACCCAGGGTAAGTCTTTAGACAGGACTCCGTCGTACCGGCAATCGAAGACCCGGAACCATTTGCATAAGAGCTCAGTGCAATCTTCTTCCTTAATTGCATGATTTATCCTGTCAACAGTTAAACAACAAAAAACCTATTTTGTGTTTTCTCATAATTTATATTGATCTTAATCACAAATTTAGTTTTAAGATGTGTTTATTTGCATTGATTTTAATTATATTTAAACAATAAGTGCCATAAGATGTAATGTGTCCGCCATATTTTCTATCTAGCTTGTTCACGCGCAATCTCGCCCATTAGTTTTACTCAGTCACGGCTTTGGGTGAAACACAACTCCCTTAAGATAACAAGGAACTATAATACATCCATTTTTTACTGGTTATAAATAATTTCAAAAAGATATGCTAGCTTTATACTTATATATGTTTAATGTTTGTTAAGTAACAATATAAATTATTATTTACTTTGGCTACATTATTGTTGTTTTATGTTTGAATACACACACACAATGTAAGAAGTATAATTATATTACTGCCAATTACTTTGTTTTTGTTTGTAAGAGCTAATGATTCATGGCATGGATGGATGGAAGGTAAGCAGTAGCTTAACTTAAGTAATTTTGAAATAATGAGGTTTTGTTTAATAGCATTTTGACATTTAAAATATGCATATATATATAGTACGGTTGTTTTAATTGCGGGAATACTCGATTATTGTAAAAGGAGAATGTGTTAAGCACACATTAATGTACATATTTAATTGAAACCAAACTTAGTGGCCGAGTGAGTAAAGGCGCTAATACCTTGGTAGATTGGGAGTATGCGGGTTACAGGCAGCTGTTTTTTAGTTAAGTTTGAGGAAAATCAAAATCAAACAACATTCAATAATTCAACTTTGAATATATGTAAAGTAGAATAAAATAAACTGTTAGCTTAAAACAAAATTCAAGTAATATTTTCCACGAAATTCTAGATTTGTGCTTTGTATTGAAGTTCACCAAGGGGGCGGACAATGGTGTAATATATCCATTTTATAGACCATAGAACATCATTTTCGGGTTTTGGAGATGCCTGACCATTTCAAATTATGTTCTTTACGAGACAGAACAATATAATGACAGTTAGGATGGGTGTCAGTAATTTGGAGGGGATTAACACGGAAAAGACAACTTATTACAACGTTTTTAGAGTTTTGCGCATCTATTCAATTCTTCCAAATTGAGATAGACGGTTGAAAATTTGTATGTATATTACGCTAGTGTCAAGGAGGTGCCTTTAGGATGGGTGATTTCAACATCCTTCTTTTTCAATTTTTGTGAACCACATGTCATTTTGGCAGCCTTTTAGTATTTGCACCACAGTCCATCCAAATTGAGTTAAGAGTTTGTGTGTAAGACAAAGTTCTCAGACAAAGTTTCCCAATTTTTACCCACAATATGTGGTTTTAGGGGATTTTAGAGGCTTGCGTTTCCCAGCAGCCCTTCCTAATCGAGTTAAATGGTTGAGAATGTATTGTAGGTACTCAGACGCACTAAATGAGTGGGAAATATAAATTAAGCGATAGAGCTCTGCTGGCTCACGATTTTTTTTTCTTTGTATGCTCTATAAATAGAAAAAAATAAACATTTAGTGTAAATGCTAAATAAGAGCAACGTCAAACTACATAATAATACAAACGTAAATAGGTATATTTTTTCTATTTAAACAACAACAAAAATGATTACAAATTCGTGATTACAATATAAATAGGTAAAAAAAAAATACATAATTGTAAATTATCATTTCGTGTCAATAACCTGACAAATATACCTACCTACATAAATACTCTCTGTTATTATTTAATGTAGAAGTGAGTTAATTCCCTCTAATCATACAGATGATTATCAGTACGACATAAACAAAAAAGTTAATTATTGTCACAAACTTTTGGGAACTTACTTTTGATACCTGTTTTGATATTTATATTTAGGCGGTGTTGCCACAAATAGAGGTTTGTGAAAAAAAGCTTAAAATTTTCAAATGAGCCTAAATCGTTCGACTTTTTAATCCTGAGAATGCAGAAAATGTAGGATAGAATGATTGCGATCACACCAGATTTCTAAACCTTTCATAATGAGAAAAATAAGTGGTCCAAGTTCGACCCACAAGGTCCATACAATGAACTTCAAAGTAAGGCGAATAAAAAACCATAATTTGTTTATTATTAGATAATTTGTTTAGTATTTTTTTGTCTTGTTTTTAGTTTTGCTATTCTCAACAAAAATCGGTTGCTGCAATTAAAAAACAGCTTGTAAAAAGCGGGCCTCTTGAAGGAGACAAGCTTACTTAATAGAATATTTGCAAAAGAAAGAAGGCGTTAGTTTAAGTACACTTAAAAATTTCCATTTTATTATGAAAATATTCCATTCTGGTCATTTGGCAATTGATTTGTTTCCACTTTGTTAAGCAGCATACATACGAGCAACATTCATTCGTAACGTAACACCGTATCGTAAATATGTACTGTTACGCATTACGTGTTACGAGACCAATGGTTACTAGGTGATCCGATGCTATGATGTTGCATAGCGTTCCATCTGTTTACCCAACACAGTACCTTCACTTGAAGTATTTGTTTCTGTTGAAAAATTTCAATAAATTGTATTGGATTTTGTTCGTTCCACTCCATATTGAAATATTTAAATACAATAAAAATAAAAATGAATAATTTTTACCTCTTCTCTTTGCAAATACTGCTATATTGACTTCACACTATTCCTAACCCCATCTAGCAACTTCTTTTGATGCGATGCAAATTTATCAACAATTTTTGGTACGCGATGTAACATCGTCGCGTATCAACTTTTGTTACAGGACGGTGTTACGCATTCACGCCCACGCAAAGGTAACAGTTATAGTTTGCACCTGTTTACGCGACTTTACAATGTGCAGAGATATGCAAATCCTTCATAAACAAACATAATCTATTTTTGTATACGTATTTTATATTGGATAAGTCCGCGGCAGATGGCCGTACGCGAGAGACGACCAGTCTAATTATTTTCTGAACTTATAGCTAGATGGCAATATTTTAAGCTTCACTCGACGTGACATGTTGATAGAAGTAAATCAAGCTTAGAGTGTTACCATCTAAATATGGGTTCGGAAAACAATTAGAGGGTCATCTCTCCCGTACAGCCATCTCCCCCGAACGTACCCTATGTAAGCAATGTCAATCTCTGTTATTAAAACACCTCTTAAAACACAAATGGAAAATTTCTGATCAATTAAGTCTAGTAGTTCCAATTGTGTTTTTATACAAACAAATATATATTTTTATATATTTTATATATTTTTTCCTTCTTCTAAACAACAATTCATTTCTTTATATTTTATTTCTTAAAGTCGTTATCAATTTAGCAAAGACAATCAACACTAATGCATATATCCGGTGATGGTGTTGTTGTTATTCGTTGTCGTTTTTATAGGTCAACAACCAACTGGCAACCCATAGCATCGTAATAATATTAAATTTATGACGTTTACTTTTAATATTACTTATATTTGCTGCTACTCACTCTGGATAAATATCACTGTTATATTTCTCTTTAGAAGTTTATAAATTGGTTTCTTTTATTTATTTTTTCTCCATCTTTAATAGTTGATCAATAAAAAATATTATTTATTGATCAATAGATGACATGATTCAATCAAGTGAGAATGTGTTCAAGAGTATGCAGTAAGAAATGAGAGCCCGTTAACGGCAGTCTTACTGTAGTCACTATTTTCAGTAGATTTGGAGTCCTTACGAAAAGCACACTTCTTTATGTAAGAATCGGCTTGTAAAAAACTGTTTACTTAAATAACATGTAATACACATTGTATTTCTTTTAATTTACGCGCACAAATATTATAAAAAATACTAAGTTATTTGAGTTTTTTGTGCACGAAATATGAAATTTTATTGAAGACATATATTTAGTATGAATACACGTATGTTTAGTAATCTTGGATACCTAAGTCAAACGTGTATCATTAATTCTAAAATTTTGTTTGATGCGTATATAATGATCATGCATCCTCTCTTGATGGGTGAATAGATGATCCTGACCGTTTACGAAGCATTCTATTTGGTAAATGTACAGGCTGGTTAAAGTTATTGAAATGTTTCTCAAAAGAGTCTCTCATACCTAAACTCAGCATGTTTCTAATGCATCTTTTTTATTCGATAAATGCTTTGTGAGTATAATGCTTAATGAGGAGAATTTACACAGAAAATTATCCTAAATCAGATGAAATACGATGAATGCATGGTATGCCGTAAGTAAGACTCCGATAGATGCCTTTTGCCTCAACTAACCATAAAGTTAAGTATTCTCCTTAATTTTACGATCACTTTTATTCACTTTTATTCACTGTATTTATTATTATTTGTAGCCGTTACATATTATTATGGTTTTTATATTGTACTAACCATAAAGTTAAGTATTCTCCTTAAGGGAGAATTAAATCGCCGTCAGGGGAAATCAAATCCTCTTAAGGAGTATTGTTACCTCTGTAATAAGCACATCCTTTAATATCAAATAAATAATTATTCATATGTAATGAAATTTTGTATACACAATATCAACATATCAACGAAGAGTTTTCTCGAATAGACATTTTTAAAGATCAAATCAAATTTTGATTATACTTTGGAAATTTTTTGTGGAGGAAATCTCTTCAACAAGGACTCCATACTACATTTTGGCGTGAAATACGGAGGTAACAATCCCCCTTAAGATAGCGAATACAATAAGAGTGTAATAAAAAACAATATACATACAAAAATTTGTTGTCAAAACATTGAAAAATTCAAATTTGAAAAATTGAAAGATTGATGTTCATCTTATTTTTAAACTTAAATCTCGTACACTCAAGGAGTACTGTGAAATAACAGATAATATGTAATACATAAATCGAATTTCAAAATTTACTTAATCTTACTATAGAAATGAAATTAAAACTCACTATAGTTCTAAACAATTCGAGGCAAGTACTACATTGAAATCTATTTCCTGGCTCAAAATTTAAATTTTTAGATCTCATCTCACAGTAGTCTTAGACCGACGCGACGCCATGTATAATCAGACGTTATTATGTCCCCATATTGGTAATTATATTTGCATCACAAGCACCAATAGGTATGGTTTTTAATAGCCATAATAACGTCCCACCACCAACTTTTAATTGACATAAAATTTGTAGGATACTTAAAAGCAAAACACAATAAAAACAATATCAAAACCATAATAATATGTAACGGCTACAAATAATAATAAATACAGTGAATAAAAGTGATCGTAAAATTTTTAAAATGCACTTAAAAAAATTGTTTTAAACAAAATTTTCTATTTTGTAGTAAAAGTTTTATAACTCTGTTTCTTTTTTTATGAGTAATTAATGTATATTTACTTAGTTTGTTAATTGAGATGAAAATTTATAACATTATTTTGTCATGAAAAATATTATATTCTAGAGAGTTTGTACGACATATTATTTATTGATTGCAAGGAATATAAATTTGATTATTTGTCTGAATTTATTGTAAGACAGTGAAAAATTTATTTAAAACTGATACCGTAACACAGTAAAAAATTTGTGTTAAGTGCTACACAAAATTATAACAAATTTTCATTACCAACGCGACAAAATATATTGAGTTTTTTACAGAAATATTGTGTTTGAAAAGAAATTTTGCCTAAAAAAGGGATCAAAAAGTCTTACACTTTTAAATCAATTATTATTTAAGTTTCAATATAAATAATATAATAAACCACCTAATAAAAATCAAAAATTTTTTAATGATTATTAAGAAAATTCGTTTAAATTAATCTGTTTAAGTTTTAGTACCGAAAGTCTTGAAACTTCAATACAAGGAAATATTTTTGTGTAGCAAATTTATGAAGTGTTTACCAGAACTTTTGTAGTTTTATAATTTTAAAGTGTATTTTATCTTTTTTGAGACCAGAAGAACTACCAAAAAACATTTCTGTTATAGGATACTCTTAAGTAATTACAAAGTCTCAATAACTCAAAATAACAATTATTTTACGATTCAACTTGTATCCCTGAAATCACAAGAAACATTTTCGAAATATCGTAATCCGTTAAAACGAAACACATTATTTTGGAAATTTATGTGTTAAAATCACCTATTTACCAAAAAATAAGACAAAATTAAGAAATTTTAAGAATGCTAAATAAGTCAGTTTATAAGTTAATAGTGCTTCAAAAATTACAAAAATTCGATCTTTTCTACGATTGGATACACAGTTTTGGAGATAAAACTGTAAAAAAACTGCTTAAATTCGTGTACGATTAATTCTATCTGAAGCGATATCTCAGAAACTAGACATATAATTTTAAAATAAGTGTTGTTATTTTTCAGACTTTAATAACTCAAGAAAACCCAAAAGATAGAAAATTTTAGTTTGGAATTTTATGTGAATTTTTTTTTCATAACCATTAAATTAAAAAAAAAAAATCTGGACTTTCATGCATGTATTTATTTATTTATTATTATTTTAAATGATAAAGATTTTTCAGAAAGTTTTATCAAAGACAATTTTTTAAAGTGCAAAACAATAAAATGGATTATTTTCATTTTGTAAAATTTTGCAACCGGCATAGGTAAAACTACATAATAGAAAATATTGGAAAGAAAACTAACAAAAAATTGGACAAACACATACTCTAATGTAATTAGCACCTAGTAATTAACTTGATATCTAAATAGTAAACAAAGCAATGATAAAAATGAGGCCAAAAATTTTTTAAATAATAGAAATGATTTGGTTCAGTGCACATTTTTATTAACAAAAATTACTGTTAATTATGATTCATTCAATGACTGACTACTGACTCGAGTGTAATTGAAGTGACTACCATTGCATACAGTTGTTTATCACTTAATTCATTTAAGTCTGCCTGCGTATTTATTAAAATTAATAAGAAAACAAAGAAAACTAATAAAGAATTAGCGTCCAACGTAAGTCTAAAAACAGCAATTCACTTGATTCATCACCGATTGCGCGAAACGCACTTAACAAAAAAGAAAGTTTGTTAAAAATATTATGATTCATAAAATTTATCTATTTATAAATATATTTTTGAATTTGTGTGATTGTGGGTTGCGAATACTTTTTGTAAATTTAAAATAATTCATTCAATAAAAAATTTCAATGAATGAACATACTTTTACAATGATTAAGAAAGAGTATTTGAGTTTACTAAAATGTCAAACCAAAATGAGATCGTGCATGTGTTAGGGTACATAAATATGCTATATAATAGGGAAGATGCAATATAAATTTTCTATTTTACCCAATGTGAAACTAGGCTCAATACCTAATAAAATTGAAAAATTAAATTAGAATTTATACAAAAACGAAAAAGTTATAAGCTCTTAAAGACTGTTTTCCATTTCTTGCAAAAAAAGTTTTATGGATAATTAATTTTACGATAAGCGGTCATTTTATATAGAAAAATCAAACAATAAAATTTTTGAATATTTATGTAATTTATATAACATTTTTATCCACAATCAGCTCATTTGTGTGCATACTAACATTATTTATCTTTGATTTTGAAGGAAAGTGTATTTGATTTCCAGGATCTCTTATCGTAGAATACTCTTTATGCATAATTAATATTGAGATGAACATATATGACGTCATTTATGCAAATCTACTTCTTTGTTTAATTAAGAATTTTCAAACTTATTTTGGATTTAGATTTTCAAATAGAACTTCAAATTCATGCTCGTGAAGTAATGAAGCTTCAATTGAAGTGATTAAAAAAATTTGTCCATGTTCCTTAATATATATATTTTTTCTCTTCGTCAAATCTCATATTGGCTTGGTCGCGATCATTTTGGCAATAATTATCTCCTGAGTACAATAAACAACCTATTCCTTGCTCCAGTTATCTTCGAAATAGATAGCATAGTTTAAGACGTAAATTTGGAGAAAATATAACTCTTTTCGAAAATATATGATGTAAAACTATTTAAGAAATCCTTGGATATATCTTAAAAGCAATTGGATGACATTTTATATAATGAGAAATTAGAAACGTTTTGAAAAAATTTACAAAAAAATTGCATAGAAAGAAAGAATAAATAAAACTGGAAAATTGAGGGGCAATAAATTAAGCGATTTCAGGTAATGTTTTAAAAAACTATGGGCTTAGTATTAAAACGTCTTTTTTGCAATTTGTGCATATGGAAAGAAAAAATTACAAAAACTTCGTTTACCATTTTTAAACAAATCATTATTGAATGGAATTAAACATCAAAAAAAAAAAATTAAACCATTGAAAATTGCAAGTGGTTTAGACGACCATGCTTGTGGATCTCTGTATTAATTTGAAAACTCATAATCGAATATAGAATTTCAATGCTTAATTATATACATAAGGATTCAGTCTATCCAATGCTCAACAAATACCTTTCTTTACACCTACGGACTTTTCAAATCACTCCCAAAAATATTTTTCTAAAGAATGTTAATGTGTGATTAATAAAACAAACATTTTTTCATCACCAACAAAAAAAAACTCTTTAAACAAAATAAAAGTCATTGGAATTTCTTTAAAAAAACAATCTTAATAATATTAGTTGTTAGAAATATATATTATAAAATACGAGTAACCGAAAATACGAATGAAAAAATGTATGGAATTTATTACCGATTGGCCTTCCACTGTAAATTCAAGTTTCATTTATTTGCTTCAGTCACAGTTGATTAATCATTGTGGAAATATTTTATGTACTCGCTATAACGCATAAAAATAATTAGTGATTGAAAAGAAAAAAGCTTTTGATATTCATAATTTTAGGAAGATGATTTAGCGTGTCTTTTTGTAGGTAATCTCTAAAACTACATGTTCAATTACACCAGGAACCAAACACCTGGAGGCTTTGTTTAATAAAATGATCAATTGATCAGTAGCTTTCGACCAGATGTTTCCCTATCTATAAATCGTTTTTTTTTTTTAAGATTGCGTTATGCATTGATTGTTAAAATAGATGAAGGTAATGGCAGCCCTTGAATTAGGAGGCAACAGAGAATCACAAAGAAGCAAAAATTTCAAATTTGTAAGTTCTTTTTTAAAGTTTGTCCTTTGCTAACGCAAATGTAAGCGTTGCACAGAAAATTTACAACAGACGGAGCCCGTAGTGCTTTTAGCGGCGGTCGGAAGTAAATAGTGTTGTGTTATGATCGATCATTGCGTGGTGCGAATTCGAAATACAGAGTGGAAACACTTTTCAATTTTATTAAACGATTAGTTTACATTAAGAAAACAAACTATTACCTAGAAAACTATTCCACACCTCGATTAGTCTGATGTTAGCTGTGCAACGCCTAGATTTTATGCATGCAAAGACATCAATACTGAGAGACGTTCATCTGAATAGAAAGTCAGAAACAACAACACCGGTTATACGATTCCAAACTGGGAAGAGTAAAAAAAATCCTGGGAAGGGTAACAAATTTCCCTATATTCTCAAGGCACTCCAAGCACAGAGTAATAATTCAATAAAAATTTTCAACCGAATAAACTTAGAGGTAAACAATATAGACGTAGAGCGAATAGAAACAGGTGCGAGACCAATAGCTTAGCGTACATAGATAGACTGGAAACGAACCTGAGCATATCTCATAGAAAGATAGCAAGGATAAAAAATTTAATACATTTCAAGACCATAGATAAACAATTTATTCACCGAGCCAAAATAAAAAGACACGCCAAAGCACATATTATTGCTAGTGTATCGAAGTGCAATTTGAAAACTTTTGTCTCAAAAAGAATTTTTAGTCTTTAGAAAATCCACTCGGTACAATTAATAGAAAAATATAATAAAAATCCACAGCACAATCGGCGCTTCGTTTTATTTACTTAATGTAAAACATATTTTTTTTCTAAAACACAATCCACTATTCGAGTTAGCGTTGACATATAAAAATAAAACATTACAAAAAAAAACAAAATATGTGTATTAAAATAAGTTTTTGTTATTTAAATTAGATATTTTCTCGAGTCACAAACATATTAAATCTATTTTATAAATGTAAAAAAGTGTTAAGATACGACAGATTTAAACAGTCACCATGCATGCATAGGATATAAGATAAACAAAGACCGATATAATTGTGTTGTCTACATTCTTTCTATGTTATTATTTTTATAAGAATATTGTAAGAAAAATATTTTACATAATTTTATTTTTCTATTAAAATTTTATTGAATTCTTTATATGCTTGATTTTAAATTAAAGATTATATGAAATAACAATAATAGTTAAAAATTTGTCGTCAAACTGTCTTATTACGCTGCTTGATTTATATCACCTCGAAGATATATTTCGTAGAAATTTCACGAAATTTGGGCCTTCATGAAAAATATATAAAAAGTACAGATTTCGGACAGAAGAACCGACTTAAAAATTTGGTCTAAAAAGTAAAAAATAAATGAAAGTAAAATTATTTATAAATAGTTTCCTTGTTTGTTACCAATTATTTTCCTTCAAATTCAGCACCAACACATCAGTTTTTTAACTGATCCGACAGTCTAAATCCTCGCCAACTTCGAAAGGTAATTCATCTTATTTACAGAAGATTTTAATTTAAAGTTATTTTATTTTTTGGAAATCATATTTTGAATTCGGTTCTTTATTCTGAAAATTTATATTAATTAATTTTAGAAGTAGCAAACAATAGCGAAAAATGTTTCCTTTGATAGAAATTGAGCCACTAAGAAAATATGCTCACTATTTGGGCTAGATTTCACCCGAATAAACATACATTACAAGTTAAATAAAAACTTTAAAAAGTTTAAATAATTGGTAGAGGTCTTTTATAACAGAAACCTGTTGGTCTACTAGGTCCTAGACGGTTTAAAAACACATTAAACTTTTCTTAAAGAATCTAGTTACTTGACTAAATTTAATTAAAGCACAATAAACAATATAACATTTCCAGAACTTCTAATTTCTTAAAATACAACCGAGTTCAAGGCTTTTTCCATTAATAAATAACTATATCCGTCCTCTATTGGGATTCATGCTTCACCAATTTGATTAAACATTAATACAGTACACACGTACATATAAAAAAATGAATGAATGAATAAATAATTATTAAATAAATATTAAATGATAAATATATAATTTTTAAATTGATTATTGTTTCCGTGTTTTGTAATCATTGAATTGTGACATAAAATATAAAAATATTAATCAATAATGATGTTTATTTGCTTTATTGACTTTAAATTTTATTTATAACTCTATGTAATACTCAACTAACTACACGTAATAATGGTGTCACACTTGCTTATTTTCAGCTATTAATACGTATTTCAATATACAATATATATTATTCATCAAATAATAATTAATAATTTATTATTTTGATTTGTTGAAAGTCTTCCATAAAGCAAACAACATCTTTTTATAAAGAAAAATTAATATTTAAGTAGTTGTTAAGTGAGTGATAAGATATTGAAACACCAAAACGTCTGCTTCAGTTCTTAAGAGAAATTGTTATAAATATATAATAAGCACACTCCTGAATGTATTTTATCGTTTAAAATTTGCCAACAAATAACTTGAATAATACTCATCCAAATATTATGAAATTTGGTAGCAAAATGTTCACATGAAAACGGAGGACCCACCATTCCTAAAGTAACAATTTTAATTCGATTTTAGATAAAAAAAATGTTTCAACATACCGCTTTCATGTAAATATTGTACATACCAAAATTCAAAACGTTTGGGTAATTATTTTTTGAAGTTATATGTACGCCAAATTTGAAAGATAATGAATGACATTAGGTATGAACACATCTTTTCAAAATTGATACCAATATGTGTAAACTTTTTTGTCGATATTTATCGATCGAGTTGACAATGGTCCTAATAGATAAGCATTTTCATAATTTTGATTTAAAATTCACAAAATATTTCCAAATGTAAATACAAAATATATAAGAAAAACATTTAAAAAAATAATACTTTTATTTTGAGCTTTTGAAGTTCATGTAATCCTTTAAAATATCTGAAAAACAACACCAAATTTATGGTTGGGTTTTGTGAAAAATTTGAAATAGTGTTTTCATTTGTATACTAAATGGTAGAAAAGAAATCAATATGCCAAATTTGAGGAAGCATTGTTTGCAACTTCTAAATAAATCGATTTTCAATGTATTTTTTTTAATCATCCTACAAGTTTAACACAAATGAAATGCATAAATTTTATTATCAAACAAAAGCGTTTTGCACTGAAAGACGTATAAAAATCAAATAGAATAAAGTCGAACACTTCTGAATATATAAAAAAAAAGCAATTTTATAGAAAGTATTTGTAAATATTAATCAAAATCTAACAACGAAATAAAACATTAATAACTTTTCATCTTAAAATTTGCATAATATATTAATTATTAAAATAATTGTATAAAATAATAGTTGTATAATTCAATCAACTGAGAATTATTTTAATAATTAACGTAGGTATTTGGAGAGCTTTTTTTCTATCTACGAATAAAGAGATAACAATGAGCTTTTTTCGTGTATATTTGTATTTTGAACATTTTTTTCAGTTAAAGGTTATTAAATATGTAAGTGAAACAATGTGTCAAAATATGGGGGGCTGGGCGAGTTAAATTTCAAATTTAAAAAAATAATTATAAAATATGGTTTTGAAACAAGTTAGGATTTATGATTTTGGATTTTTCTACCAAGCTTATGTGTCACAATTGGTTAGTGTGTAGAGTTCTCAGTCGAAAGGTCGGTGGTTCGAATCTAGGGGACGGTTTCTATTTTTTTTATTCAGATTAATTGATTATTGATTTATATTCTCTATTCTCTTTGTATCATATAAAGAGACAATTTAGCGTTATTGTTTAAAGGTGTGGGTTGTCAACCGATAGGTCAGCTGTTCGAGCCTATTCCGGGATGAAAATTTTTATAATTAGATTAATTGATTATATATGTATATGTCACTATTGTTTTGGAGTCATTATAACAAGCCTCTGTGGCGAAATTGGTTACAGTGTTGTGATGACAACCAAAAGGTCGTGGTTACGAAACTATTTGGCGGCGAAAAATTTTTATATTAATAGAGCAATTGATGATTATTTATATATCACTACTAATTTGGATAACTGTAACAAGCCTTCGTGTCGCAATTCGTTATGTCGTTGATCTATTAACCAAATAGTAGGTTGTTCAAGCCTATTAAGGGGCGTAAAATTTTTAGTTTTAAAGTTATTATTTCATGATATTTCAGTCCTGTAAAGCACCCATCAGTAGTAACTTCCCCTTGAACTTAATCAGTTTCATAGTGACAGTTGAAGTGAACACATCAATAATTAAAAACAGTGTTAGAAATATTTAACAGTGACATTGTGAGGTTAGTTTTAAAAGACGCGGCAATTCGGTGAGTCATATTAAAATATTGATTAATTGAAAAAAATTTGCTATTATAATTTTTATTTCATTTTTTTCAGGTCCTATTTATAATTTAAAACAGTGTTAGAAATATTTGACAGTGATCATTGTGAGGTTATTTTTAAAAGACTCCGATTGTCAAATTCAAATATTTCATAATTTGCAGATTTGAACTTTATCAGTTTCATAGTGACAGTTGAAGTGAATACATCAATAATTAAAAACAGTGTTAGAAATATTTGACAGTGATAATTGTAAGGTTAGTTTTAAAAGACGCGGCAATTCGGTGAGTCATATTAAAATATTGATTAATTGAAAAAAATTTGCTATTATAATTTTTATTTCATTTTTTTCAGGTCCTATTTATAATTTAAAACAGTGTTAGAAATATTTGACAGTGATAATTGTAAGGTTAGTTTTAAAAGACGCGGCAATTCGGTGAGTCATATTAAAATATTGATTAATTGAAAAAAATTTGCTATTATAATTTTTATTTCATTTTTTTCAGGTCCTATTTATAATTTAAAACAGTGTTAGAAATATTTGACAGTGATCATTGTGAGGTTAGTTTTAAAAGACTCCGATTGTCAAATTCAAATATTTCATAATTTGTAGATTTGAACTTTATCAGTTTCATAGTGACAGTTGAAGTGAATACATCAATAATTAAAAACAGTGTTAGAAATATTTGACAGTGATAATTGTAAGGTTAGTTTTAAAAGACGCGGCAATTCGGTGAGTCATATTCAAATATTTCATAATTTGCAGATTTGAACTTTATCAGTTTCATAGTGACAGTTGAAGTGAATACATCAATAATTAAAAACAGTGTTAGAAATATTTGACAGTGATAATTGTAAGGTTAGTTTTAAAAGACGCGGCAATTCGGTGAGTCATATTAAAATATTGATTAATTGAAAAAAATTTGCTATTATAATTTTTATTTCATTTTTTTCAGGTCCTATTTATAATTTAAAACAGTGTTAGAAATATTTGACAGTGATCATTGTAAGGTTAGTTTTAAAAGACGCGGCAATTCGGTGAGTCATGTTAAAATATTGATTAATTTGCAGATTTGAACTTATTTCATATTATTATTATTATTACTTCATTATTTTTCAGGTCCTCTAAATAATTAAATACAGTGTGACTGACTGTGACTAATGTTAGATTAGATTGACAAGACGCGGTAATTCGGTTAGACGGTTTGAATTAGATTTTATAATAATCATAAAAATCATGATTTTTACGATGATTGTGTGTGTACTAATGAAGTAGTTCTGCAAAGGATGATTTGTACCAAGTCATGATATTTGTAAGCCCGGACTGAAACTTCGGCAGTTATCTCTATGGCTTAGGTATATAAAACATACACATTATTCTTGAGAATGTTTGGTTTTTATTTTTAAAAGAAAATCAATTCGACCTGTAAACTGAATGACCGACCATACTTGAATAGGTTTTTGTTTGAATTAGGTTTTATACTAATCATAAAAATCATTATTTCTCCGATGATTGTGTGTGTACTAATGAAGTAGTTCTGCAAAGGATGATTTGTACCAAGTCATGATATTTGTAAGCCCGGACTGAAACTTCGGCAGTTATCTCTATGGCTTAGGTATATAAAACATACACATTATTCTTGAGAATGTTTGGTTTTTATTTTTAAATGAAAATCAATTCCAACTGTAACCTAAGTGACTGACCATACTTGAATAGGTTTTTGTTTGAATTAGATTTTATACTAATCATAAAAATCATTATTTCTCCGATGATTGTGTGTGTACTAATGAAGTAGTTCTGCAAAGGATGATTTGTACCAAGTCATGATATTTGTAAGCCCGGACTGAAACTTCGGCAGTTATCTCTATGGCTTAGGTATATAAAACATACACATTATTCTTGAGAATGTTTGGTTTTTATTTTTAAATGAAAATCAATTCCAACTGTAACCTAAGTGACATAAAACTGGATAGTGTTAGAGTTTGACTTAATATTTGTGTTTAATGGAGTGCCATGGAAGAACAATGGAAGGTTAGCTTCACAAGAGGCGGTAATTCGGTGAGTCATATTAAAATATTTATTAATTTGAAAAATTTTATAGTATCATTTTATTATTTTTCAGTTCCTGTAAAACATATTGAAGCAGCAACTTCTATTATTTAAAAGAGTAATAGAAATATATAATTGTGAACAGAGTAAGGTTAGTTTTACAAGACGCGATAATTCGGTGAGATATATTAAAATATTTATTAATTTGATTTGATTATTTAATTATATTTCAGGTCCCGTTTATTTTTTAATTTTATTTTCTATTAATAATTAAATCAATTTTTCTCTAATATTGGTGTATTTATTTTGATTATAAAATTTGTATATATTTTTGTTTGTATAAGACTTTAAAATAAATAACTAAAATCAATGTTTCTCACTTTTGTAAAATTTTGTAAAAAATAAAAAGTTTAAAATTAAAGTAAGAGTTAGTCATTATTTCATTATATTTCACTACTGTTTTGGATCGTTTTGTAATATGTACTCCCCTGTTATTAAAAAACCAAAGGTATCTTAGGATCGTGATAATATGCGGTTGAATTTGGGATTAAATTAATTGGTATTACATTAATTTTAAACTAAAAACAATCATGTAAGGATTATTTTTATTTGAAACTATTTTGATAAGGAATGATATTTTGTAATAATTTCGATATTTCACCGTTGAAATAATTGATCGTTTAATTGGGATATTTTAATGTTTTTATTATTGTCATGGAACATTTAATCATGTAGAGTAGACAAATGAAATGGCAGAAAATACACCAATATTTTTAGGTATTAGGTAATATCTATTAATTATTGGTAGGTATAAGGAGATATTTTGTAATAATTTCGATATTTCACCGTTGAAATAATTGATCGTTTAATTGGGACCACCAATTCACATGAAATAATATAAATATTTTGACCTGATTTGAATAACAAAACATTGGTTGATTATAGGTAGGTACGTAATTGAAAGCATGTATAACTAACGGTGTTGTACGTTGTATGCACTACACTGTTCGTTACATAGAAAAATTATTTTAATTATTGAGGTAGGTATAGTATTTCCCGATACTTCGATAAAATGGTTTTTAATAACGTTTTTTGATCTAAAACGAATATTTTGATCATAATTGGAGGGGTCACAAGTCATTTTACCTTAAATATTAATAGTCAAAAAATTCAATTTTTAGGTTTGTTATAGAAAGTTTTCCGACAAAGAAAATCTTATGAAAATGGTTTGAATCAACGCCCGTTCATGTTAATTGCATAATCCAATAATGTTTTGGACGATTTTCCGATGGGGTGAAATTCGATAAAATGGTTTTTACTACCGTTTTTTGATCTTTATTTTGATCATAATTTGAGGGGTCACAAGTCATTTTACCTGAAATATAAATAGTTTAAAAATTCAATTTTTTGGGTGGTTATAGAAAGTTTTCCGATAAAGAAAATTTTATGAAAATGGTTTAAATCAACGCCAGTTCATGTTTATTGCATAATCCAATAATAATTCGCGGGGTCATAGGCCATTTAAGCCGAAAAAATTATTTTCTAAAAAAAGTTGTATTGGTGGGTGGGTTATGGACGATTTTCCGATGGGGTGAAATTCGATAAAATGGTTTTTACTACCGTTTTTTGATCTAAAACGAATATTTTGATCATAATTTGAGGGGTCACAAGTCATTTTACCTTAAATATTAATAGTTAAAAAATTCAATTTTTAGGGTTGTTATAGAAAGTTTTCCGACAAAGAAAATTTTACGAAAATGGTTTGTATTAACGCCAGTTCATGTTAATTGCCTAATCCAATAGTAATTCGCGGGGTCATGCGCCATTTGACAAAAAAAAAATAACTTCAAAAAATCTATACTACTTTTATGTGTTTTTCTTTGTTTCGAATATAAAACTGAAACACGTTTTTGAAGGGTAGGTGGTGGTAGGTTATATTATAATGAAGTCGGGTATAATTTAATTAATTTTTATTAACGTTTTTTTTTGTTTTAAATGATATCTGAATATGTATTCTATTGAAAACAAGTAGCATTTTTATACGTAAATCCTTTACTAAAATGTTTTGCCTAAGTCTCTTCTATTTGACTAAATTTAAAGTGGCGTGCGCGCCATGGATCGCGCCAAACTTCTATTACATCTTATATTTATTATTATTTATTTTATTTATTATTATTATTATTTTTTTATTTATATTAATTAGATATTGGGAAAGTTCTTTTTATACTCGACATATATATAGAATATGTCAGGGTATTAGTCTCAAGTTTGTAACGCTACTTTATATTGAAGGCACCAACAAAGTTTTGTTATAGGTGTTCATAGAAACACCTAATTAATCTATTTCCGGTTGCCCGTCCGATTGTCGGTCATCACGATAACTCAAAAACAAAAAGAGATAGCGAGCTAAAATTTTGATGACGTATTCTAAACATTAAAAGTGAGTTTAAGTTTTGTGAGTGAGGAAAATCCGCCTACTGGGCCCAAAAGGTCCTTGACCGAGGTTTTGAACCATAAAAGATGGAAGAGAAGTTGACATACAGACAATGTTTGTTTTTTTTTTGAAACATGTTTTCGTAAAATGATTGAATTCGCCACAATTTTAGCTCAAATTTAGCAAATAAAAACATATAATTAATAACAACAGATTATTATTATTATACATGTATTTATCACTGTATAGACTAGGTATTTAATAAATGCTTATTAAAAATAGTTCAAACAATGATATTCAATCATATGTCGAGTATCTAAACAATTAACTTAGTTGTTATCTTCACTTATTTATTTGTCCCGTTTTGTTTGTTATCATTTGTTTAAATTAAAATTTAATATAAAATTTTAATTGAGAATTGTTATAAATTATTTATTGCAAACGGAAGCTGAAATATGTACGAAAAAATATACAATTTAGTAATCATAATTTCCTATTTCCGTTGATTATATAACAGATGCCGAATGAAGCAGGTTTTTTTTTTTACTTTTTTGTTCATCCAAATAATATATTTATAAGGTCACTATTTATACCACATGGGAAATTGTATATTCCTCTCTGCATTCTTAGTGAATTGATTTTGTTGTCCCAGTATAGAGACAAGATCTCTGGAATAATTAATTTTTCAAGCGTTAATTTGTTAATTCAAACAATATATGTCATCATATCCTTAATGGGCGAAACACTTGTCACATTATTATTTAGATTTATTTAAAATCAAAAAATATATAGTGAAAATTTTCGCAAAATAAGTTAATTTTATTTATTGATCTCTGAATTGTAGTTATTTAAATCAATTTTCCCTTCAAATATTAACTGCATTCCATTGTACTCAAATAAATTATCAGAACCCTAATGCTTTGATTGACAAATAATATCTCAAATCATCACAGAAATCATTACGGACCCTTTCTTGCTTATATTAAGTCTCAAGTCTATATAAACGAATAACAACGTACAATTTAATTGTTCCAGGGTTAATGTAATTTTGACAGTAAAAACAAAATTTACAAATAAGAGAACTGACATTTCTATACTCTACGTTTTAGATCTTTTCCATGTATGAACTAAATGTTTACTTTGTTTGATAAGTCTTTATTTACATCATAATAATAGTACAAGTCAACTAAAAAACTATAGTCTAGCCTAAGCTTTATTTATAATACATCATCTTATAAACTAGTTACATTACAATTTTTAATATATCATTCAAGGAATGGAAAAAATTTAAAAATAAAACCATTGAAAGGAACTAAATCAGGCAGTAGCTCCAAAAGATATGGAAAATAAGCAAGTGACGTCATGCATATCTCACATGCATTAATAGTTTTGGAAATTCACAAATAAATTTATTTATTTATTTATTTACTATCTCATTCTTTGTTTAACCAAAAATGTCTATATCTAAGTAATAAACAATTACAATCAAACACCCAATAACATATGTTGTCCCAATTTGGGGAGAAAATACACTTCTTTAATAATCATTCTGTAAAAAAAGTACAAAATGGATAATAATGAAAGCAAATTTGAATTATCAAATCAATCAATAAATATTTCAATTTTCTGCATTTATTTATGCACTGCATTACAGCAAAAACGTAATCATTAATCATTTTCGAACATATCGGTTAGTTAGAATTTAAAAATAAAAATCATTTTTTATAAAAACCAGATGCTTATGTTTCATGGTACCTAGTTAGTTCTCTCTGTTGTTCAAGGTTCTTTGTTTATTTGAGGGTCATCTCTTCTACGCTGCCGGTTCATCAATCACTCATGTAGATCATTATTCATTTAATAATAGTGGTGATGTCGTCTATATTATAATATGAGAGGGTTGTAGATCATTAGCTTGTATATGAGTGAAGCTATCCTTATGTTTCGTGTCATTTACCATGATGTTTTATGAAAAATATTTATTCACGTGCGTATACAAATTAATAATCAACTGTGAAATTCTTGTTTAGTAATAACAACAACAACAGCAAAAAAAACAATAATGGACAGTAATTTATTTAAGTAGACGGTAGCGGGTGTTATTTATGTGGTTTTTATAACAATTTTCTAAATTTCTAGGAAAGTGAACATACTTAATGTGTAATGTTGATAGTTTGTATTATTCTATGGTCATTAATATTTTGGTATAACTAACGTTAGTTTTAATATAGTAATAAACCCTATTCCTTCAGGTGCTGGAGAAGTATGCTAACGTCGTACTAAAAGTATGGCAACCTTTGAAATGAGGACAGACGCTTTCTGCCCTTATTGATTGGGCGAAGGAGACTATAAGTATGAAATGAAGGCAAATTGTTGGTTGCAGGCACAGATAACTTAACAGATAATAGCCGGAATTGAATGACGCAAAGGAATCCCGATTATTACCCAAAGGGTTATAAGCATGCTAGTCGAAGTCCGGACAAAACGGTTTCAAGAGACATCTATCCCTCATAAAACTGGAGGAATGGGTACGGATGAAGGAGACAGAAAAGTGCGAGGATCGGCGTATTAGAGGGTGGTAAAAAAGCCCACATCTACTTGACAGTTTTCTATCTACTCCCTACTACCACTACATTCGAATTTTTTGAACTATTTACCAAAAGTAGGGGGCATTATTTTCTTAGTAATCGAAAAACACAAACCGAAACCCAAAGAGAAAAAAATATAAGGAATTTATTCAAAAATTTTGGCACAAACTTGATGCGAAAATTACGAAAAATTATATGTTACTACAAAGTATTAAAGGACAATAGTCTCAGATTCTAACACCATTACTGAAACAGAAATTTTGCACAATTTAAGGATTTTTCGGTTTCTAATTGTTTTACTATTCCCAGTTATCATATCGCTACCCCCTTTTTGTTTTTGAGTGATGGCACAGGCGGAAGCAAAGACGGACAGTCGGAAATGGACTAATTAGGTACTTGTATGAACACCAATACCACCAAAATTTTGTTTGTGCGTTCAATATTAGATAACGTTACAAACTTTAGACTAAAATTAATATACCTACTCTAACATATTATGTATGTCGAGTATAAAAATTAATTTACAAAAATATAGTTTATTATTAATATATAAATAAAACGTTGATTAAAATGTTTCACATGCATCGACATCTTCAAAACCTCTTTTCTCTTCTTAACAAAATAAATAAAATCTTTTGTATTTTTTTGTTTGAATAAATATTCTTTAAGCATAATATATATTATGGATATGTGTGTCTTTTCTTCAAAAACATTCATATAGCCACATCACGTAATTAATAATATTTAACGGCTTTCACAATTAACATAATCATCATAATAATAGACTTTTACAGCCTGATGAGAATGCACATTTATTTTAACACGAACTTAAGGTACTTACTTTCAATTTCATATGTGTGTTGAGTATTATTATTATCTACTTGTTTACATTAACCTTCAAATTATGCAAATTAAAACTATTTTTATTAGTTACTTTTTAAAATAAAAATACCTAATTATTTGGTTCGTTAAGTGAATACAGTTCCTTTATTTAAGTACTACTTTTTTTTTTTGTTCTTTGTATTAATTTAGAAATTGTTCTTTTGATACTTAAATATAATAAGTATAGAAAATGTATTCATTTGATGGGGACTTGAATACTGTATAAAAGTTACTTATAGCCGCTCATGTAAATTCATTCGTGTAATATAACACCGTGTAATGCAACTTTGACGCGTAAGAGCAGCCATTGTGTGGACGTGGACGCGTAACAGTGTCGTGCAACAATAGTTGATACGCGATGATGGTACATTGCGTCCCACAAATTGTCGGTATATTTGAACGCATCAAAAAATGTTGCTAGGTGGGGTTACGAATCGTGTGGATTCAATTTGCAGAGACAAGACGTAAACAAAACCTAATACAATTTATTGAAATTTATCAACATAAATACATAAAGTGAAGGTACTCTGCTTGGTAAATCGATAGAACGCTATGCAACACATAGCAATATTATAATACCACAACAACTACAAACCATTGGTGCCGTAAAACGTAATACATAACAGTACAGATGTACAATACGGTGTTACGTTAAGAACAAATGTTACGTACTGTTACTTCTGACCAGAAAATCTGAAGTTATATGAGCAATTTAGTGTGTGGGATCTAATGTAAAATGTATGCTTGAAGTGACATCAGATTTTCTGATGACAAAGTCTTTTAATGTGAAGGCGTCCTAAAAGTTCAAGTCCATGCAATTCACAAGTTTATGCAATCAATGTAATCGACTGCAGTTTTATAAAAATAAGCGTTCAGTCCAATAAATTGCGATTTTACGCAAATGAATTTATAATTTCCGAATCAAGGTAGAAAATATACTATTCGCAGATGTGATTACTTTAAATTCTAATTAAATTCCCAACTGAAAGAACGTTTATTTTTATTCAGTGATATTTCTTAATTAAAATGAATTTAAAATGAAAAATACTTTTCATATGAAATATTTGAATTAAAATGAAATATTTTTCATAATTTGGTGATACAAATTCTTACTCTCAACATAACAGCTTTAATAGTTGCAGACACAAAAAAGCAATTTTTTTTTTCAAGAATTCAAAAAGACCTTAAAATATAAAAACAACATTTTCTTTTTTTTTACGGTTTCGTATCATATTTTCACAAAGCGGCGATTGGTTGAAATAAAAATCACTTTGGCTTCTTTTATCACAAAAGAATATCTATCTCATTCAGACGAAAATAAAATTTACTACGATTTAAAGTTGGATTAAAATTTAAAATTTGACAAATTATAAGTAATAAAAATTGACTTTTTTAATTAAATTATTAGCGTTACATATTTTTTAAAATGTGCATTGTCTAAATTTAATATGACTACCGCTACACATGGCTTACAGCAAATTAAACTATAATTTCATGCATACGAAATTACATACAAAATAACTAATTTAAAATGAAATAGAATTATTAAGTTGTATAAATATTTTAAATAGATAGAAAAAAAAATGAATCAAAATAAACACACGAATTTATCTAACGGCACTTTTTTTTTGTTAGATACAAAATTTATACATAATTTTATTATAAAAGCTTTGCTTATATATACATATTGCAGTTCATTTAATATGTATGTAAATTATTATTTTTGTACATTTGTATAAAATATTTTTTAATTAAAAAAAATTCAAAAAACTTCATGAAGTATTATTACATTTTATTTAACTGGGAAATATGTAAAAACCGCACCAATTGATGTTCTGAGACAGTTTCAGTTTACTCGAATAGGGTATGGTAAACTACCCTATAATTTATTTCCTCGCCATGAATTGCGAAATTTTGCGAAATGAAAAGGGAAGTTTCTATGGAACTCTATTGAGTTTGAGATTTCCTGCTTGAATTGATTCAACGAATCTATTTAAACCACCTAAGAATAAAACTTATTCGAAATTTTACGAGGAATGGCGAGAGGACTCTCAAATTGGGAGAGGACTCTAGGTTATTCTTTTGAATCAATTTCTACCCTACACGCTGTTAATGTCTCATAATTTCTTATCTGAACTATATGAATACCCTGATTCTTGTTGGTTGTATAGTGCGAGAATAACATACGTCCTAAATAAAGATAAATAAAGTATCTACAATTACATGGACAATCTAATATTAAAAATACTCATTGTTTATTAAATTAAAAAAATTGTTTGTGATTTATATTTATTTATAAATAAATAGTTATTATTTTATATTATTGTATAAATAGGTGGGGCATGATTGTGTTAATATAAATAAATAAACTATAAATTAATTATTTATATTATTATTAAATTACATATTAAATGTTTTTATTTTTATTTTTTTACTTATTGTGCAAAGTTTAATTTTCACTATTTTTAGTTAGAGTATATATTTACAAGAAAAAATTATCAGTTTCATTTTATTATAACATCAACTCAATATAGTTTTTCTTTAAGACTCGATCGAACATAGAATAAGATATTTAGAAAAAGGAACCGTCTATAATATATACTCAAATAAGGAAAAACCGCGACGACCTGAATCTTCCACTCCTAATAAGCTAATTTTATGATGTATTTCTATAGTTATTTCAGTTTAAAATAAATGTTTTAGATAGATCAACAAAATTAATTCTAATAAACAGATCCTAAACATTTTTATAGAATTTATATATTTTTCAGCAGTAGAATAATAATTTAATAACAAAACTGTAAGTTGATTGACATACATTTTTCAATTTTTTGTAAACAAATCCATGACGTAATTTTACACTAGAACCACCTTACACATTATTATACATGTGTATTCACTTAAAATTAATATAAACATTGGTAGAATAGTAAACATTGCAATGACTAGTATGTATATATGTTAACATTAAATGTATGAAGTTAGCAAATAAAATTTACATACAATATATTTACAGATAAGCACATAAATATTAGTAGAGTTAGTGGTAGACCTCACACTCGGTTACACCCTCTTATAACCAAGCAAAAAATATAAGTCTATATATCTCATAAGCATAATTGATTTATATTTTTACTATATTTCACTATATTGTAATCTTCAACATACTTGAAATGAGTAGAACAATAACTTGGGAAATTAGTTATTACGAAACTACTGATGGTTCAATGAGGCCCAATAATAAACGATAAATGTCAAAAGAAAATCTAGTTAAAAAATAACATCATATATCCATCATATTATTCATGAAATATATGAGGGTATATTAAATTAAGTCTAAAGTTTGTAACACATTAAAATATTGAATGGGGTCATAAAATTTTGATATTTGTCATTATAGAAACACATACTATTTCCTTTTTGATTTAACAACGTGTTTGTTTCGATAGAGTAGTACTTTATTTTCACAATTTCAGGCATATTCTTCGACCACTGCAACTACAATTTATATTTGGCAAATTATTTTTATATCTAGAAAACACCGATTCTACATCATAAATATGTGATCATAGATGTAAGCAGTCATACGGGTACGTGGTCAAAATTCTGAAGATCAGTATCTCAGACCCTTTATTGAGTGTCAACTATATACCAAGAAAGAAATTCCCAGACTTTTACAAGTCTCATATTGACTTTTTCCCGACCATTTTTTGTAAATATGAACTATTATTATTATTATTCATTATTAAAATGAATTCCAGTTCAAGGTCTGAATGGTGACTTGTTCATAAGTGAGCATCAATATTGGTTAATTAAGAGATGAAGAACTCATTAATAATAATTACGAATATTAAAAAAATTAAATGATTTTTTGAAAATCGCGAAAAAAATTTTCCATGACTATTTGCATTGTTTGGCACTTTTCCTGATTTTTGTATTCCATGAGTTTTTCAGCATATTCAAACTTCCCTGACTTTTAGATTTTCCCTGACCAGTAGAAACCATATATTGTTTCCTATCGATTTTAATATAATTATATAAAGCATTAATTAAAGTATTCAATTTTACGTAATATCTTAAAATGATGATTTAGAGTAAGCTTTGCGTTTACTATAAAAAAAGATATATACAATGTTGGTATAAACATTATAATACTATAAATATTTGTATTCAGCAAAATTTTTTTCTAAACAATCACTTAGATATATTCAATTTATACAAACTCATCAAAAATATAGCTGCTACTGACTTTAAAACTTATATCCATTTAAATTCATATTGATTTTTTTCTTTTTAAAAATCATTAAATTATATAATAATACTAAGTTCATAAGGTGCTGATGTAAGATCATGACGCAACTAGGAAGACTTTTATTACAAACCTAACTGTTTATATGAGGTGGTCCGCGTAGAAATAATATTAATTCAAATTAAATTATTCGTTTAAATATTCCACACAGACTTTTATCGTTGGTAAAAGGAGACGCTTTACTTCATCTGTTACAAGTGGGAAGCGGAGTCATCGATCATTGTCCGACAGCTTGAAAATTGATATTTTCAGATTGCCAAGCAACGAAAAAGTCTTGTTGATTCGTATTGGGGAAAAAATGTTCTTCAATTTTTTTATTGAAGGACCATCTCATTAAAATAAAAACAAACAGGCACCGGTTTTACAGGCACCGAAATAAAGGGGCCTTCTGTTCTTTTTCGAAGAGGAGAAAGTTGATTACACTTATTAAGTCCCGTAAAAAATTTAAGCTTGTTACTTATCATCTCGATTGAACCCAGTGGGTCCACGTACCATATCCTCTTATTCAAATACAAATTCTATTACTTTGATTTTCTTTAAGAATATCTTTTTCTCATTATGACCTAAATACCATTTTAATCAGTACAAAATAGTTGGACAATTCAATAACAAACCATGAAAAAACCACAAAATATTTATTCAATTTTGGGGTCATATTTAATTCTTATAACTTCAAAATACTTTTTAATAATAAAACAAAGTGAAAAAAATAAATAAATTTTAATAATATTATTAAATTTTATGTGAAATTATTTTAAGTACGAAATACCTTAATTACATAAACAGTTATTGACTATTAGATAAATAATTTAATTTTACTTAAGTATTTTTTGATTAAACAGTTAGACGAAATTACTTTAAAAAAATTCACGTAAAAGTGTGTAAATTACTAAATTCTTTTATATTAGCAAGCAAATATTTTCAATAAAATATTTATCAATTATAATGTGAAATATTTATCAATTATTTCAGCTCAAATTCAGCTAATTAGCACATATATAAAGGTCTATTCATACAGTTCAGTCACATTGCAGTCACCGGCCAGTCTCAGTTTCAAATAACTTGTCAATCTACACATGTCCGTCAAGTGTCAGTTCAGTCACAGTTTAGTTTTCGTGCCATCCTTGTTCGTTCAATGATTTGTGCATTCCTACAATAACATACAACAAAAAATTCCGTGAAATTGCAAAGATATCGTTTGTACCCCTTTTTACGAAAATTGGGCGGGCGGAGAACTATGAAATTCAGCACACTTATAGTTTATATAGAGAAGGATTGGATAATGATAATATTTTTTTTAAATTATGCATAAAAAATACATAAAATCAATAAAAAAAAAAACCATTGCACACACTATGATACAAAAGATGTGGCCTATATTACATACACTAACATACATACGCATATATACTCTTTTGTTTAATACATTATTTTCTTTAAAGGCACGCATATATACTGATTTGTTTAAAGGTAGTGAGATTCATTTTTGAATGATTATGGTCGAATTTCAAAACAGAAAATTACAAAATTAAATTAAAATTGATTAAATATCAAAGAAGTGATAAGCTATCAAAGATAATTAATTATCTCTTTCTTAAAAACGATATTTAACATGTAATTTATATGGAGATACAAACAATATCTTGCCTTTAAACATTAAAAAAAAAGTAATTTCAAATAAATAATTATTCATAAAACACTTTTTAATTGGATTAAATATAATATACAAAATTCCGATTGATATCTGATACGTCACTTCATAATTAATTAAGAGACCTTACATTCAAAAATTATTGATAGGATTATTAAAATGTAAAATTCCTTTCTACTAAATATTTATAGAAAATTAATGTTAATACTGAGAAAATGTTGTATGTAGTTCATTTTACACGTTGGTAATACAAATAATAATAATAACATTAAAATGGCTTCGTATTTCTTGAAACGTTAATAAACGGATATAATTAAATAACATTAAAATATGTGACAATTGTTATAAATATGTTTACGTCATCATCATATGAAAATAAATTCTTTTTTATGTTGTTTTATTAATTAAATTATACTTATACTTAGTTTTAATATAAATATGTCACAAATTTAGGGTAATAATTATTGTATATACACAGTCAAAAATTTCATGAAAGTCAACATATTTAGGTCCATACGAAATTAATGTTGATTTTTTAACACAAAATTATTAGTTTCAATACAGAAGTAAGGTAATTCATTTAAAATATTATGTTGAATTTTTAACACAAAATCAGTATTTACTCAATTATTAATTTCAAAACAGAGGTATGATAATTAATTTTAAATAAATATTTATTGCTAATTAGGAAAATTATTTTACTTCATTTATTTAAATTTTAGTCGAGTACCAACAAGTGCAGTTTGATTCTTTAGTAAGCTGGGTAAATAAATCTTGAAGTTAAAAATAATCAAGCGGTTTGCAGCAAATTTTAAAATATTAATTATTTTTTTGATAAATCGTTCAACTATTTACAAAACATAATACAAAAATAATATGGTAGCGTTGTGAAATCGCATTTTTAATTAATTGCTTCCATGCTAAATAGCCCTTTAATTCTAGATTAAATACGTTCTTTACCTTTGAATACTATAAATTTAGATTTTTTGCGCCTAATTTCCTAGATCAAACATTTTTTGTATTTTATAAACACATATTTCGAATACAAAGTAGTCATCATCAGTATGAATTAGCTAGTCGTAAAATTATAGAGTTATTTTTGATCTAGGAAATTGGGGAAAAAAATCGAAATTTATTTGAAAAACCCTAGAGTTCTCTTTAATAATACTCAAACTTTGAATACTAGAAAATATTATTTTATTTTAGCTTAAAATTATTCTTTGTAAATTTATCCACAAAAAATTGCTCATTGAAACACACATGTTTGTATCTTATAAATTTAACATTACGTAATAAATATATGTCGGCTTTTAATTATAATCGAATTAAAATATGATTATTAAATACAATTTTTGCACATGGTAATGTTGAATATTAAAAAAAAAAAAACTATAATAATCATAATTTGAAAAGAAATAAAACAACTCTTATTCAATATAATATTTAATAACAAGATTAATAATAATAAGTTTAAATGAAGGTTATTTTGTGTTCTTATTAGAAAAAATAATAAAATTATGAATTATTTATATTAAATATTAATTTTATTTTTGAGTAGAACTTATCCAATCATTTGAAAAGAATTATTCCATGGTTATATATTTTACAAAATTAGTTTTTTTAAAGTCATGAGAGTAGGCGTTTAAAATTTTTATGAATGTAATTAAAAAATTTTTGTTTTTATATATTTAATTTTGTAATTAAAATGCGTTTTAAATAGTTTTAACCGTCTTCAAAAAAAGGCAGTTTCTGATTTCGACCGTATACATATATTTGCGTGTGTGTGTGTGTGTATAAACCGATTTTGATGATTATTTGTCTTGTTAAAAAGGAGATATCCTAAAGGTGGTGAAATAAAACAGGATGTGATGTCCTTAAGTGGAGATAAAAGGCAAAAACAGTTAAAACTAAATATTTTTCAAAACAAATAACCACCAATTGAACTAAAAAGTAAAAAATAATTTTATGCAAAAACTTCTATAAATAATTTGCTTGTGACGAATTACGTTTCGAAATCGTTATCAATCTTATTCTTAGCTCAAAAATTGATTGGTTGGCGTCGACTGGGAAAGGTAATTGGTCACATGGAAATTATTTATAGAAGTTTTAATTTAAAATTATTTTTTACTATTTAGTCTATTTTTTGAAGGCGGTTCATTTTTTTGAAAAATCCTATACAAGTAAAAATATTAGTTCAATTAATTTTTTTTTCAAAGTATAAAAATTTTCGAGAATTATGGTGCGAATATCAACTTGATTTATATTTAACATGCTTTTATTAGCTTCATCTGTATCTACCTATCAATTTATCAAGGTAACACAATCTTTGGGCATACATTTCACCTATTTCACCTACTCTTTATCACACTCATCAAGGACCATGGGCAATACAATAATTTCTGAAGTTTGTTTTTGTATTCTGGCCAAGATCTGAAATTATTTTCTACTTTTTAATTTAGTTCAATGTTAAAACGTGCTTTTAAGTTTTGTTTAAATTTAAATATGAAATATAATATTGAATACATACAATTTTCACTCGTGAAAATTAACAAATTAACTATTGATATATAGCTATTTTGAAAAATAAACAAAGTTATATATATATATATATATATAACCCTTAAACATAACAATTATAATTTAGAAACCCTTTTATTTCTTATTGAAACCAAACCATCAACCATCACCATACAGAGGTTTATGAAAATATAATTAAATTAATTTTCTATATTATTATTATTATTATTATATGTATAAGAAAAGCTTTATTTTCTCTATATTATATTGATGTATATGTTACGGTTAAAATAAAATTATGTATTATCTTTACCTAGTCATAATTATTTACATGTGAGGATAATGACAAACAGTGTTAATTGTTTAAATACCTTACATACAGTGTTTAAACAATGTTTAAACTATTTTTTTAATTATTAGCATTCATAAAATATGGATTGTATTATTCAATATTTAAAATTGTAAGCCGTTTTTGAAAAAATGTTTTAAATAAAAAAATGTTTGTTTCGAAATGAAAGCAACCTTTTTTTCGTATTTTGCTTCTAACTCTCATCATTTAAGAGATACATCAAAGATTAGTGTGATACAGTGAACCGCTTTTGCTGATTCACCAAACTTTGTATATTTTTGGGTATCTAAGAGATCTACACTCGTAAGAGCTAGGAGTTTATGGTAGGAAAATGTCCACTAGCTGTGCAGTATACTGCTGTTCTTATGGTTGTAATATCTTAACAATTATCATAGTAATATAGTCAAGTAGCTAGTAGTGTCGTGACTTGTAGTGTGTTAACAGCAATTTTAGTCAAGTGTTTAATAAAGTTGTGTAGTTTGAAAGTAGTATTCCCACCACTCTTGTATCACAAACATATAACAATAAACAAATAAAGGAATCTGTTTGACATTTAATTGTTTTTCCAGTCACAGTAATATAATATAAACAATTTTGTAATATTGAATTTTATTACATGATTGTGACTGTTTACATTGTTTTAAAATAAATTTAAGTGCGAACGATTGTTGATCAAGTATTTAGTGGTGAGTACTAAATTATTTTAACACCCACGAAAACTATTTTAAAACGTTATCAAGCAAAAATTTAAATATAAAATGGTTAATTTGTGATTCTAATAATATATTGTTCTTCAATATAGCAAGAAAAGGAATCAAGCGTTTAACACAATATTTCTCAACGTGACTTACAAGTCCTTGCTAATTCTTACTAATTAATTTATCCTTTCGAGAATATTCATTTTTACTATAACAAATATATGTTATAGTATACGTATATACAAAACATAAACATTAAATATTTTCCTCAAAGGACATTTTCCTATTTGATACCCTTCTAACCGCCTAATGTTATTTGACATTAGTATTTTATGTTTTGGAATATAATAATAATAATGATAAAATAACTACCAGCAAAACGAGAGTACACAGATATGAACATAAAAATAAATAGTTTCACAATAAAAAAATTTATTCAATATCGATTTGTATATAAATCAATAAAATTTTATCTGATTTTGAATTGTATGAATAAGTTTAATATAATTGAATCGTCCCTCATTTTTATCTCAATTTTTCAACTTTCGAATTGAATGGTGGAAACGTAAATTCAGTCTATACAGTTATATATGTATAATAATAATATGTATTGTTATTACCTTTTAAGTGTTTTTTAACCAAATTTGAGCTAAAATTGTGGAGGACTCAAACATTTTTCGAAAAAATGTTTCAAACAATAGTTGTTTGTTACAATATACATTTTTTGTATTTGAACTTTTCTTCTATCTTTTATAGTTTAAAAGTTGGTTCAAGGATCCAGAAGACCCAATGGATCGATTTTGGTCATTCACGAACTTAAATAGTGCAAACTTTCAGTCGCCAAAATCTCTTTTTGTTTTTGAGTTTTTGAGTTATAGCCGAAAAAGAATTAATTAGGTGTTTCTTTGAATATCTATACCAAAAATTTGCTTGTGCGGTCAATATTAGACAGTGTTACGAACTTCAGGCTAAAATAAATATACTCTGACATATATGTCGAGTATATTAATGAAATGGTAAAATATGTCACTTTAGAACATTCTACACAATTTGCCAGTTTTTGCTTACACACATCTCCAAAAATAAAGAACATAAACCTAATATTATTACATTCTTGTTTCTCATTATTTTAGGTTTTGGAATGTACACAAATATTTAAAAATCACTGTACAAAATGAAAGTTTTACTAAGGAAGACAACATTCTTATGGCGTATGTTATATTTGAAACAAGCTCAATAAAAAATAAATGCCTCAAGTAATATTTTTATGTCATTAATTATTACATATGTGTTTGGTGACTTTACAAACAGCAAATAAGAAAACCATAATTTTTTATCGCGTAGGTGAATCATTTTATATAATCGTCTGATTAAAAATTAATAAACGTAAAATCTGACTTAAGGCAGATTTAATATTAATTAAATAGCTTGGAATTTTAAGTAACAATTCGTTTTACCTTTTTAAGATAATCTTGTTTATGATCTCATCCATAAAATAGTCAATATATAAAAAGTTTCCAACTCAATATGTTTCCTCAAAAAAAATCCCAATTAGCAAATCTTTTTGCATTGAGTAAAAAATTTATTGAAAATTTGCAAAACCTAAATTCAAAATTTTGAAAATTATTAACAGATAATATATCTGACTGATGTTTAAAATCCAATATGTCAACATCTGAAAGCCAAAGGATATATCTTGGAGGAAAATCTATCAAAATGCAGGATTATTAAGATAATTTTTCTCAATAAATAAACTATTTTCATGAAACTAAGACCTTTCTGTTTAAAGAAGAAAAAATTACATTTTAGGTGGAAGCGCAGTGAAATCGACAATTTTAACCTCACCTGTACAATAAGTGATATCGTTAACTCTTCCTTGCGCTTCCACATTTTTAGTTTTTATTCAAGCAAAGTTTAATTAGACATAAGACATAATAAAGTTTTTTTCAAAACTACTTAGCTAATAGCCCGTAAAAGCGAGTTCCAGGCAAAGCCAGTATTTGAATATTATTTCAGTAAATTTAATTTCTTTAAAGAATCATTAAAATCTGAATTTTTGCCGAAAACAATAAATTGTATATCATAATAAAAGTTTAAGATAATAAATTTTACTATGGTACCTAATTAGCTCCGAATAAGGTTTCGATAAGATTTATTATAATTTAATACACTTGATATTCTTATAATATTGACTGCAATACAGAAAATTCGCTAAAAGTTTAAAAACAGGTAGAAATAACATCGAAATAAGTACTTCTTAGGATGAGACCTGTTAGTATACTTTATACTGAACATAAATTTTACTCGCTTCTAGACCATATAATCCAAAGCTTATAACTCAATCTTGCAGAAAAAGTATTTTTTAATGCAAAAAACTATGACTCACACATAACAATACCTAATTTTGACATCTACATAAATAAATAAAAAAGATAAGATTTATTCTTCGTAAAATCAAACTTTAAAGGCGTGTTTTATAAACATTGTTTGAAAATTAAGACAAAAACAAACTTTATTTTTTAAACATACAGAAAATGTTTCATTAAAATAAATCTTTAAAACGCATTTTCCATCGATACAATATGTTTTGTTTTGAAATTCAAATATATTATTCATGAATTAAAACAGCTGCAAATCCAAACAGATTTCGGCATATACATCAATTGACTTACAACAATGTTGGATTTACATTGTTGAAATTCAAATAATCCAAAAAAAAAAAAATTACCCACCAATTAAAATCTTCGCTAAACTTCTCAACAAAACAAACAAAAAAAAAACACAAAAATCACAATTGCACAAAAATATTTTATTAAAAAACACAAAACTTAAAAATAAAAAAACACACAAAAAAAAAATTTCGGTTTTTAATTTGATAAACAAAATCACTTTCGAAACGAAAAAAAAAAACTAAGTCACTAATGAAAAAATTTTCTAAGAAAAACTGTGGGTGTATTTGAAAAAACTCGTTCTCGCAGTTAAACACTATGTGGATACGCTTTACTCTTACAACTATGCTCTCTCCATTAATGTTTTATATAAACGAGGCCGTTGCCACGACTCGACTGAAATCGGAACCGGTGCAGAACAACATTGAAGTCGGTGTTTCTACATACAAAGAAACATATATACATGTATATGTATACATGTATATATATTATTTATATACCCCACTACGTCCGTGTAAGCATCATAGTATTAATAATACTCTCATATACTACTACTATACAATATCTGAGTTTTCATAAAAAGTCTATACACAGCCGCCTCTGTGCTATGCCTGCCATACATACTACATTCAGAACATAAGGTCCATATAGTTTGAGAGAGTAACAGCAACACACACAGCCTCTTCGAGAATATAACAATATCTATTATATATATTATGCATGTACATATTTATATAATAAGTATTGATATAGGTTGTTTAACTTAAATTACTCCCAAGTTTTAGTAATGTGGTAGATTCGAATTGTTTTTAGACTCGGCATACATAATATGCCAGAGTATATTAATTTTCGTGTAAAGTTTGTAACGCTGTTTTTATATACGTGTTCATTGAAACACCTAATTGGTTCAATTCCGGCTCACTGTCAGTCAAAATCGGTCATTGGTTCCAATGGATCCTGCCCAAACTTTTAAACTATTAAAAGAAAAATTCAAATACAAGAAATATTTATACATTTGAATAAACGACGTTTGATTGAAAAAATTTTTCGTAAAATCTTAAGATTCTTAATAATAATCATATGTCGAGTATCTAATTATTTAACTCTGTTAGTTGTTATCTTCACTTGTTAAATTATAAATTTGAATAGTTTATGGTGGAAACGCCTGGAAAAAGATAAAAACTATACATTAAACATTTAGGATTTCAAGCATAATATTTTCTTAGTTATTTTTTGCTTAAGAAGGTTTAGAAGGTAGCATACTTTCTTTCCTTTCATTTTGGTTCAGTTCTGAATGCGCATGAAACATCAAATTATTTTCTTCTTTCATCGTCTAATTAAGTTAATAATTCCTCTTTATTATTTTGAAATCGATAATTATAAGATCAAATATTTATCAACTCACAGCTTCTTTATTCACAATAATGTTACCTATTTTCACTATACATTTCAAAAATGAAAGAATTCATTACTTGGTAATGACTTTATAAGTCGAAAGCGCACTTTTTATTTCATAATGTTTAAAGTGAAAATTAGTTGAAGTTAAAGTTTGCATTGTGCTTTTGATGGATTTTCACAAAATAAATAATACATCTATAATATATATTATAATAAACTAATTTTCACTTTAAAAATTATCAAATAACAAGTTTGCTTTCGACTTATAAAGCAAATCTTATCTCGTTTTAAATCTTTTGATTTAAAAAAAATAAACTCAAGACTGCTGAATCTCACAATTGACCGACGGATATACATAAGTTTTTTGCTTGGCTGTCTGTGTTCGTTATGTTCTAGGGAAATTTTTCAAGCAAAAACTAGCAAAGACTTTCAGGGTGGAATTTACGAGATCCGATTGGTTTTTGGGAGAGTTAAGTAGAGCTACACACATTTAGTGTATTTAATTCTAACTTATGGTTTTAGAATTTTGAAAGTCTCTAGCTAATTGAGAATCTAGTTTAAACTCAATATAAAAGAACACTCAAGTAGACACAATAAAGTAAATTAAAAATGAATGTAATAAAGATGCAAAATTTTAATAGAACACAAGGTATATTTAATTTATTTACGATTTTTTTCTATACAAATAACATCTAACAGGTAAAATTGTTTATAGTTTTTTTTTTCTTTATTTTCAAACACTATATGAATTACAGGTGTAAATTGCAATAACAAATATTGCATAAATAATAAGTTTTGTAAACAAGTTATATATCCTTATTTGTTACATCCTTAATAATCTGTAAAGAAGTTCATTCCTATTGTAAATAATAATAAAAGATTAAGGACATTGTAGGAGAGGTATTTACTTTGTGGTTTAAAAATATAAAGACACATTTCATTCTTGACAGCATATGAGAGTTAAAGTAAAAAACAAAATATGTCTTACAACAAATTTAACGGTTCAAAATCATTCTTCGTGGTTTATGTAAAAATCAATTATCCTTGATAGGAGGAGTTCAATCAACTGTATCGAAAATAAAACTGTTTTTTTTAGGGATAATATAACAAAGCGTGGAATGTTTATGGTATATGTATTTTTTTAAAGTAAACATTCTATGAAAAGCTTGCGTTAAATTGTCGAATATATTGGTATGAATCTCGTATATAAAAGGAAAGCTTTTTGATCTGGATAACAGCATTATCGGAGAAAAACATTTACGTTGATTTTCATTTAACGTCGGCATCTTAGCGAATCTATACGTATCATTTTGAAAAAAAATTTATTTTTTTATAGTTTAGGATGTACTATCACATACCAGTTAATATTACCGGTTTTTAATATTTAGCTACGATCTATAAAATAAAAATATTTCTATTTTATTATTTAGCTAGAAACACAGTTTTTATGATTGGAAGTAATACAAAAAAATTATGCTACAATTTCCCGTTTCGTGATTATATAGGTTTGCTTAACCCTTGATATAGACTAAAGCATGCCATAAACCAGGGAATCGATATAAACCCCACAAAGGGACATCGATGGATTAATTTTTCAAAATATCTACAAGAAATGGCTGCAAAAATTTCGTACAGCATCGATTTATCACAATTTCATTTTGAAATACAGCATCTATACAAAATCGTATTTCAAATCGAAGAAACCATGTACAGTGGAGTTGTTTTGCTATGTCCCCGGTGATCATGAATTCAGTTCATGATCACATTAATTCTTTATTTCATCGATTCCTTTTTTTTCGAGAAATGTGTGTCGTAGCGCGTACTAAAAATAATAGTGAAGTATTATTTATAAATTGTAAAATAACCTTCAAAACAACCTATCAAATTGTATGATACAAATGTTCACGTGGATGATTTGTTTATAAGAAATGTACAAGTAAATGTGATAAGAGTGAAGATTCATTTAAATTTCAACGTGTATGTTTCTCTGTAACGATTTAAAATTTTAAGTAACTTCAATCAATGAGTATCTGTTTAAGGTCTCAATTTCGATATGTATAAACCTTCATTTTTCTAAATGAATTGAATTTTATAAAAATTTTGTATATTGAAAATAATCTTTTAAAGTAAGATTTTACTACATTTTTGAACTTTTAAACAGTTTATTAACCACAAATTCCAACATAAAATTTAAGCAAAACAACATCATGTTAAGAATCACTTAAAAATCTGTTATTAAAATCAACAAACAAATTGATTATACAACAAACAAACAGTCAATTTATACTTAAAATATTAAAACTGTTGTTTTATTACTTTCAAACTAAAAACCAGTCAAGGTCATATCAATATATTTTATATTTTGTATTCACTGTATATAGAAAGAAGTCTTGAACGTAACTGGGTGTGCCTGGTAAATAAATCGGTTTTTAAAATCTACAAAAAAAGTAATCAAACAAAATAATTTTATATAGAATTTTTTTTGTTTATTTACATTATTGTGCGATATCTATCATCCGAATATATCGAAACACAGTACTTACATATTTTGTATTACACATCCTCATCAGAATTACGATTCTTTGAAAGGTTACAGGACTGTAATAGATCAAGATCTCAGAGCCATCAGACTTAACTTAATTTTCCAGAAATAAAATTCGGGAACAAGGCATTGCTAGTATGTACTTTCACTGTATGTATACTTGCAATCGTGTTCAGTTTAGATTTCAGGGGATATCTCTCTTGTTCAGGTTAGATTTCAGGTCATCATCTCAAGAAAAACTACTTTTATGAACATAGTAAAAAGTAATGTGCCGTAGTGCGCGATAAAAATTATTATGTATAAATTGTTAAATAATCTTCAAAACAACCAATCAAATCGTAGGCTTCAACTGTTCACGTGGATGATTTCTTTTTAAGTTTATTTAATCGAAATCGAAAATAATAATTTTTTCTAGATTTTTTCGATTTTTTCAAAGAGAGTAATTACAAAAAATTTCTTTGGCTATTAATTTCGATTAAATTATGTTCTTAAAGATATCCCAAAAACTAGCTATTCAATCGTAAAATAATTGTTTTTCTTGTTTTGTTTTGTTTTTGTTTTTTTTTTTTTTTTTTGAGTCCTAAAAAATACATAATCAGCTAAAAAATTTTTTTCGGTGAATTTAAATGTTTTCTACAGAATCACAAAAAATTTATAAAACCTAAAAAAAATCTCGTCCTATCTCTACAAAACATCAATTTGGCATCAGAGCACTAAAATTTAAATCATAATGAAAATTTCGGATAGTTTCGAGGAGAAGGATAAATTTTTTTAACTGACAAAGAAAAAAAATGACATTCTGTTGAATATTTAGCTATCAATATTAGCTAATATATCGTGGATAGTTAATGAAAACTACATTCAGATTTTAGTGATTGAACAATATTTATCATTTTTTTTTTTATTTATTTTATATTTCAAATACAAAATAACTTGAGATGCATTTGACAATTCCATAAAATATTGAATTTTATATAGTTTAATATTTTTGTGATAAGATAATAAAAAAATTGTTATATGTAAGAAAATGCTCAAGGTTTATTTCATTCAAAAATATATAGTCCAGGAGCTATGACAAAAATATAGATTTTTGAGAGATCACAAGGATGTTTTTTATTTTGAATTAGTAGCTTCATCACTTTGTTTTTTAGTAGAAAACTTATTTAGTGATGCTAGTAATACTTCTAAGAAGAGAAACATCATGTCAAATATTTGATCCGAGTTGTCTCAATTACTCACAAAACAAAATAGATTATTTATAAAATACATCAATATATCTCAAACTTTTTTAATTGATACAAATATAGTCAATAATTAAATGTAGTCAATTACAATACATCGATTGGAATGTGTATACACTCAAATTGTACCGAAACTATTGATTATATGGAAAAATATGTCAAACAAAAGTTGTTTGTATTAAAAAACTTAATACTTTTTGTACTTACAGTTTTTCGATGTTTCGTATCCTTTAGAAGTATTTTTGAAATTCAGTTTAATTCTTTAAACATATCATAATTGTACAGAGTAAATAAAAAAATAGGATGGGGTATATGAAGGAAAGAGGAAGGTATGCAGCTATAGCTGACTTTAAATAAATAGCTGAATAAAGGCCATGATGTGAAAAAGCCATGCGGATATAGATACGTCAAAGAAAGCTGAAAATTAATAGCTTTTAATATTCATCGAATAATTTTCTACCTTTTGGTGATTGTTGAATTGTTGAAGTTATTTTGACGTGACAGACAAAGAAACAAAATAATTTTTTTAATTTGATTTTTTGCATCCACTACTACTCAAATATTGCATTATTTTCAAAAAATTTTCAATGTGCAGTGCTTACACCGGAGTCAACAAATATTATTATGAGTACTTATTATTCTTAAAACAACATTAATTCACTTAGTGTACGCAGCTTTTACGTGATAAATGACTATAATGTTCTTTATTATAAAACATCAAAGCGTACATCGTCATTTTTTTAAAAGACACTTTCATTAAATTAAAGTCCATTAATTTCATACCCCTTTATATCACATTCATAACATTTTGTAAATTAAAATATAACACTCAGAAAAGGGGTGGTTTTGTTACATTTTATTTATTATAAGTGAAGCTAATGTTTATTTATCATAAGCAAAGTTGTAGGAAATAAGTTTTACCATAATTTATGAATAAATATGAAACTTATTTTTTGGTCCAGAATTTATCCAGAATCTAAAAGCTAAATTTATCACGTTTTTATTTAACTATAATAAATTATATTGTTTTTTAACAGCTAATGTCATATATACAGTTTTAGTTTTTGGGAATATATTTTGTACTTTAGGTCATAGTTTCGAATGAATTTTTTTCACTGTATCTATAAGCTGTAGGTCGAGTCGCTCAAGATTTCCGCTATATTTCCTAATAGCTTTTGTGTTTTCCCTTGCTGTTCGTACACGACTTTTTGTTCTACACTTTCTAAGCTTTTTGTTGAATTATTTTTGAGAAAAGTAAGCAATTTGTTTGTACTAATCCTACCATAGTAATTTTATTCATTTTTTTTTTTTTTTTTTGTATTTGCAAAACAGATTTTATGGTGTATTTTATAATTTATTTATTAAATATGAAAAAGTGCATAAAACGCCATAAAAATTGTGCATCTTGTTATTTTGAATAAACTTGTAAGATTCAGGCCCGCATATTTTTTAAGATTTGAGTATAAATAATAGATAATTTTATTTTTATTTAAGTGAGAATTTATTTAGTTTACGTCGTTTTAACGTTAAAATTTCGGTTTTAGCATCAATTTTGTTTAATTATTTTACATCAAAGCGTGCATCGTCATTTTTAAGACACTTACATTAAATTAAAGTCCATTAATTTAATACCTTTTTATAAAACACTCACATTGTGTACATTAAAATATAGTACACAGTACGTTTTAGTGAGTTTAGTGTACAGTGGTAAAATTTTGTCACATGTTATTACATAAAGCAAAACTTAGGTTGCGGCTTAAGTAGATGCGAGTAAGGATGCAGACAACCTTTTTTTGCAGACTATAATAGAAAAGCACAATATTTAGTTTTCTATAAAGAAAAGCAAGTGATCGTTTTGATATTAAAGTAATTTCAAATATCAGTTTGAAGTAAAAGTCAAAAATTAAAGTAAATTTTGTCCAAAACTTACTAAATTATATATTTTTATATTGATTTATTATACCTTATCAGGGCGGATCCAAATTATTACAATAGCAGACCCGGTCACGCGTTACTGTGACTATTTTGTCACAAAAAAGTTTGAAAAACAATAATCCCATTTTATCAAACGATAATACATGGATTGCATGCAAAATAAAGTCAATTGGACCAAGGAATCACGTTGTCCCATATAAACTTTCCACCCGTTGTGTGAAACTCGGTACTAGTGGGAAACCCGATATTTGATGTGTTATACCCGTGATAGGGAGTTTTTATATATAAACCCGATATTTTGTTAAGGACACCTGTTACCTCGTACTCTCGGTACTTCGTGCTATAGTTCTCATATACTGTATGAAAAGTAAATTGACATCCAGAACCACGAACGGTTATGGGATACTTGAACGATTCGATGTGCACACTATTTATAGTGGACATACTGCTAGTGAGAAGAGATAAATAAATTTTATTTTGAATTTTAATTTTTTGGTTTCGGTGGAACTGATGCCAATAGGATTTGTAACATATTTTAAGTGATAATTTTTAATAAAAAAATTTCCCCTGTTTTTCAACCCCTTAGGGGTATAGAAATTCTAAAATAAAAACTATAATTAGATAATGTAAGTACTAAAATTAGGTGCATTAAGGAGTGTCTTCAACACATCAATTTAATCAAAATCACTAAACAAGCAATTAATCCGTACAGGCTTGCATGCTTGAAACTTTTCTTCAATGATTCACATTGAACAACTTTGTTTGATAACTTTGATGAAATTTATTTATTGAATGTACACTATAAAAGCACTTAAAAGCACCTTATTCTGGTTCTTACATTTTATTATAAATGTAATTTTTCACATTACTTTGCCAGCAGTGCATCATAATTGCTCAATTCTTAGTTAAAAAGATAGCATCTAATTTTTAAATATATTTAAATTCAATTTTGAAAGCTTTTCTCTGCCAGCTAGTATGACAATTCTAACGTCAAGTATAATTCATGATCAGTGTCATTAGTTCGTACTGTGATCTAAATATAAAATACTCATAAAAGGGTGTTTTGTTACGTAAAGAATTTGTATTTTTTAATAATAATGATTGTAATAATAATAATAATAATATAGAACATACATTCAGTAGAATTATAGAATATATATATATATATATATATATATATATATATATATATATATATATATATATATATATATATATATATATATATATATATATATATAAATATATATATATATATATATATATGTATATATATATATATATATATATTTATATATATATATATATATAAATTGTTATAGGAAATGCTACGCTACTATACGAATAAAAACATCTGATGATGAATCATCATTATCGCTTTTGAAGTCTGTGAAATAGTCTCTTATAGTGAGTGAAATATTTCGATATGAGTATGCGCTACTTCACTGTTATCGTGTACGTACAATAATATTAAAGCATATATTTATAATATACATACATATTATATATAGTAAGTATACTACTATTATACGGTAGCTAGTAGCTAGCGAGCCGACAATGTTGTCTATGTGTTATATGACGACTATCTTATGTGTACGGTATGCATTACATAAAATACACTACTGTAGTCTACTTCTAAATACCGTGTGTTAATATCAAAGATGTGCCGGATATCCGTATCCTTATCCGCGGACATTCGCAAGAAAAAAAAATCCGTATCCTTCAATCTTTTTATTAATAAATTTCATTACGTATATGAATTGTTAAGTAAAGACAGCAATAAAATACTGTTAAATTCCATTAAAATAGTTTTTATTTCTTAAAATACAAAAATCCATAGTCTGAGTTTTCTTGACTAATATTACTTTATCCTTTTAACTCCAGATTTGACTAATAGCTGTTTTATCCTCCAAAATGTGACGTTTCAGGTATTTTTCACGTTTTCGGTTTTAATTTTTTACTTACTGAATTTATTGAGGTAAGAAATCGGTATAAATTTGAAGTCGATGTTCCGGAATCCTTCAAAATGTATGTCCATTCCCCTTTCTACAGTATTTGGATTTTATTCGACTAAAAATAGGATCGTGGCGGAAGCACTTTATATTTTTTCATAAAACTTGGCTCACAACATGAGGTCAGTATGAACCAATATTTATTAAAAGTTCATGAAAATATACCTATGTGAGCCAAATTTTATCCAAAAATATAAAGTGCTTCCGCCGTAATCCTATTTTTAGTCTAAAGTTATTAACTTGTCCGATAAAAAAATAAAACAACTTTTATATACTTTTTTCATTTTACTCAAATTTTTAAATAGTTTTTTAAAAATTGATTCACAATAGATTAAAATATCAAAAAAACAAAAATCTTTACCATCTTCATCTTAAATCAAACCTGATATATTTTCCTGTTAAAATTTGTCATTAAAATCGGTTCTGCATTTTAAAGTCAAGATGTTATAATTTGCTTGAACATTTTCAACAAGTTTATTAGTTGAGTAATGTTGCTTTTATAGAATCTGCAGTCCTAATAACACAACACTGATTTTCAGGTGGCTGAAACCAAATTTCTGCTTGCGGGGATCATTGTGAATCATCGCTGCCTTACAATAAGTCAAATAATCATTTGACGCCCTATATTATAATTTAAAAATAGTATAATGCACTTTACTTCTTCTATTTCAGTTCTCTTCTTCGTTGCTTCTTCTAATCGTCTGTTCTTCAATATTATATATACACAACGGTATAGCACCACGCCATGCTACGCGTCCGCCACCCGTTTATTAAATAATTTTACATAAAGTTCATTTTATTCACGACACAATGATATCTATTCTATCCTATTTATTTTATAAATATAGTTGTGAAAGTTAATTTAATAGTAACTAATTATTAATATACATATACAGAAGTGAATACAAAATAAATACAGGAAAATTACACCCAAAAATAGCTTTAAAAGTATGTTCAAAATATTATGGTAATGGTTTTTTTTAATTTAAAGTCACTTCTTGATTTTATGAGTTCCTAAGTATGGTTTTAAGGGAGTACTAGAGTTCTAAATCTATTTCAGGACCAGCAGCATTTGTTTATAGCTTTATATTATATCATTCTGAATTCTAAATTTTCAACTTTCATGTTTGCCTATTAACTCATTGATTGCTGTCTCAACTCGGTTGGAATTTTGAAATTGTTTTTAAATAAACTTCTGTTTGTAAACAGACCGTTATTTTCAACGCTCAGTATGCAAAAAAGTTGCAAATATAATTCATACTAAATGAACAAGATTTGAAATTTAAAAGCACTAACAGCTACTCAAGTTTTGGAAAAACCATATTCTTATATAATACAATGTTGGCTCCATCGTTTTTTGGAATGTTACATAAAATAATTGCCAGATCATGTATGATGTCATATTCTCAAATGATTCTATTACCTTTTGAACTGTCACTGGCTAAAATTGAGCAATTTAAGTTTGAATTGATAGACTATCCACCATTTCCACCATATATGGCCCTGAATGACTGCATTTTATTTTCAAAAAAAAAAAAAAAAATGGCTCAACACTTATTTTGAGAAACTACCACAATCATATTTTTCCGATGGCTTACAAAAGTTTGAGGCACGACTATCAAAGTAATGCAACTAGACGAAAATTATGTTGAAAAATATAAAAAAATTTACCAAAAAAAAAAATAAATAAAGTTTTTCTCTAAAAACTTACTAGCCCGCGTATTTTTGCTGACTGTGGAAACGTTTTCCGTTTTTTAGAGTAAATTTTTTGTTTGTTTTAGATCTTTGTTAAAAATAAGGAGTCTCAAAACTCCTCATTAAAGTTCACTGTAAACAGGAACTTGAAACGAATTTTTCCTATTTTGAATATAAATTTTTCCTGTACTAATAGTATGTCTTTTAAAATTTTACGTAACATGTAGATTATTAATAAACGTTCACAAGTATCATTAGATTTGAATGGTATATAAGGTCTTAGAATTATGCCTAAGGATAATATTTAATTATAATTATTATTACCCAGGATTATATAATATTTTGTTTGAGGGATATATACTTTAATAAAAGGGAGAGCCTCTGACAGGAACTTCTTGTATGTTGATTTTATAATCAGATTATTAAATCTTTTTTATTCGATACTAATTGAGTTGTATTTGACTACTGATTTTTAATTCCCATAATAAAATGCTAATATATAGTTATTATTATTCATGCTAAAAAGTACTGTGGGTTGAAAGTAACGCTCTTATAGACACAGATTTTAAAATCAATAAAAAAATTTTACCCGAGCAGTAATCAGTGAAAGTTGAAAATTTAAATTTCCGGATGTTATAACATAAAGCTAAGTATCGCCTCTGTTTTATTTGCTTCTAGGCAGTGATATTGAAAGGAAATTATAAAGGATCGTGGAAATGAAGGTAAAATTTATGGGAAATTTTAGGTGTCGCTTTTAATAAATTTGAAATTTTTTTTTGGATTTTTCATTTTTCGTTTTCTAATATCACGAGGAGGAGTCTCTATGTCTACGAAACTCACGAAATGAATGTATTTTAGGCATTCGAATTTTAAATGTTTGATAAATTAAAAAATAGAAAAATCTTTAAATATGTCCACTAATTTTTTTGAAATTACTTATCAAAAATTTAACGAAAGAATAAACTACTGAGTGTTAATTACATAGTAATTTCAAGTGAGATAAGCAAATAACTGGCTTATCTGCTTGATGGACACGTTTCAATGTATACAAATTACAAGGTCATTCAATGTTATTATTGTTTTAAAACCAAACAATTTTAAATCGTTTTTATGCTCAAAATTTTAAATTACTTATATACGTAAATAACCCTAAAAGTCAATTATTAGGTCTAAGTATCTGGTAATAAAAAAAAAGAAAGAAAATTAACTTACTTCTGATAATGTAAGCTGAACTCTTTGAAATTGAAACGAAATTATTTACCTGAAAAAAAAGTAAAAAAATATATGAAAAAAATGATAAACAGAAATGGTTTTTTATAATAGGTTTCCTTTTTCGGTTTTCTATTTCATTCGAATACATGAGTTTGATCTATAAGTATCATAATCTATATATTAATATATAAAGAAAAAACTCTGTACCCATTTTTACGAAAATTGGTCGGACGCAGGAGTACGAAATTTGGTAAACTTATAGTTTATATAGAGAAGGACTGGAGTTTGCGTATTTTTTTTAATTATACATAAAAAGTACATTAAATCAATAGAAAAATCATTACACATACAATGACACACAGAGGAGTGTCTTATATTACACACACTACCATACACACGCATATACACTCTGTTGTTTGATATACTTTTTTGTTAAAAGGTATACATCTTTTTTTAAAGGAATTAAGATTCACTTATGAATGATTAAGGTCGAATTTCGACCGCTGTAACGGGACTTGCAAATAAACTCATTCCAACTGTATAGTTTAGTAATATTTTTAGGAACATTTATTTAATAGTAAAGAAGAAAACCGGCTCAGTAGCCAAGTGAGTAAACGCAGTAATACTTCTTAGACTGAAGGTTGTGTGTTCGAACCCAGACTGTGGCAGTTTGATCAATTATTATTAAAAAGATACAGCAGTTCAATACAACAGCGTTTACACAGAAATAAATAAAATAAATTTTAACGTTAATTTATGACGAGAAATCGTGTCTATTTTGTAAAAATATTTCTTTTTGTGACATTTTATTAAGAAATCAATATTTAGGAGTCTTTTTTTTATGTGTAATTTGTTAATTTTAGATGGATGGGCGGTAATCTTCAGTTACCATTTTAATAAAATAATATTTAAAATATAAAAAAATAGTCTATAACTCAACTATAGTTTATCTTCTTATGAGTGTTTTTGATGTTTTGTATATTTCTATATCGGTAAACTTATAGTATATTTTCCTATCTTTCTACTATCGTCTTTAGTACGTGGAGACAGATAGACGCGCTTATACATATCAAATATCTTTTTATGATGCTACTCGTTTAAGATTTTTTTTCCTATTGTAATACCCTCTAGAGAGATTATTGCCAACTTTAAAATACAAATATGTCACTAAAACAGACGGGAATATTATGTACTTTTTTTTATCTTTTGTTTGCAATACAATACAAAAAATTTCATATATTTATTTAATTAAAAATTAAATTTATATTAAAGTATCTTAAATGGCCAAGAACGTGTTAGGTTGTACGAAATTGCAATATTTCTTGATGCAATATTTTTTGTATTAATGTACAATTTTATTTTTGAATTGTTTCTATTCTTTTTTTTTAAATATTGTATACCCTTATGGAACTGATGACGAACTAATATATATTTCGAAACGTCTTAGGTAGTAATTAATTATAAAGTTATTGGTTCTAATATATGGTGGGGGAGTCCAAACTTGGATTTTTGGATATATTCGAGCGCGTCAGATATCTTACCTCTTGTTGAGTACCTCCACCAATCTTAGCTCTCCATATAGTGCCGTGCATATAGGGTAGACGATCAGTATATTAAAACGAAAAAATTGATGGTTTTAATTGAGCGCGTCAGATTTATGTTTTGGCTCCTCTACCATAATAATTCAAGGTAATTATAGATTGTAAACAGAGAAAGGTGGCGCGGCTCAACGGTTTGCTTACCAGAATTTTGCAAAAGCCACAGTTTTCAGGTTAGCTCTCATTAATCAAAACAAAAATCATTAGAGTCTATTTAGAAAGTTCGCCATGAGTACTCATATGCGCTTGGCGTGTTTTTAACAAAATATATAACTCATCTATTTTTGTTATTGATTTATATTTATTCTGATTGTGATATTGTTGATTACAAATAGTGCCTCTGGGGATATAAAAAAAAAATTATTCTAACAATTTCATATAATACTTTATACAGTCATCAGAAACAAGATGACATATTGTCGAGTGTTTGACTAACGTACATGTATGTTGATTACACAATGTGATAAAAAAGCAATTGTTATGAGCTTTTTAACGTGGAGTGTCTATAGTTCAATAGTTTCCAATTTTATAATTGTACCCAAAAATAATTATGAAATGAATGACAAAATTTCTCATTTTTGAATATCCTTATGAATACTAGAAGGCTTTGATTTGAACAAATTATTTCAGAGTATATTAATTTAAGTCTAAAGTTTGTAACGCTACTTAATATAAAATTTTGGTATAGACGTTCATAAAAACACATAGCTCAAAAACTAAACGAGATAGCAAGCTGGTGACGTATTCTAAACATAAAAAGTGAGTTTAACTTCGGGAATGAGCAAAATCGGTCCATTTGGTTAAATGGATCCTTGACCCAACTTTTAAACTATAAAATATAGAAGAAAAGTTCAAATACAAAAATGTGCATTTTTTTTAAACAAACTACTTTTGCAAACAAGTTTGAGTTTTCCACAATTTCAGTTCAAATGTAGATAATAAACACAATTAACTCTGTTAGTTGTTATCTTCACTTATTTTGACAATATATATATTTTCAAAATGTCAATAGTTTTTTCGTTGATATAATTTTGATGTGAGTCAATATATATTTTATTATTCAGAGTATAATTTAACATTTTAAGGACTTTTGAGAAACTTTTTTTTTTCATTTAAACAAATATATGTAAGCAAACAATAGGTGGTAATGAAGACATATCTCAGAAATTGGTAACAAATCCACCTAATGTAGGCACCTGTTAATTTCTGATAATCATAGATAAATTACCTTCTATAGTCGAATTTAAAACTTAAAAAAAATTATTTCATCATTTTTATTTTTGATATTGAAATTCAATCGTTTACCTTATAAATCAAATCTTAATTTGAAATATCATTTTAAATATGCTCAAAGTATTTTTAAGTCGGTTGCACTTGCGACTATTTAAAGTGTTACATAATTATAATTGATAGATAAAAGTGAACTCGTTCTATTTTTTATTCGAACAGCCTTTTAAATATAAAATTTTACAACACAAAGAAATCAATAAATGAATGTTTTTTCTTGTCAGTTCTTTTTTGTTGTATTAAATATTGACATAAATGTGACAGTCATTTTTCATTTTTTATCTTAAAAATAAAAAAAAAAAGAAATGGATAAAGTACGTATGTAATATTGTCAGTTTGCCATTCGAGAACTTCGCCTATGTATCCATTGAATGCCAATAGTGTATTTTAAAAAAATGCTTTAATAAATTATCATGTATCGTTCAATAATGTACAAAGGAAAGCATAGTATTAAACGAAAACTTTTATCGATACTGTATCGATGATCAGTAGTATTTCGATATTTTTTTATACGATCTTGCCACAGCGACTAGTATGTTTAAAAATACGAAAATCGATTAACATTAGGCCTACACAGAGTTTCGACTTTCATAATTTCTTGTCTAAAAATATTTTCTATAATAAAGCCTTCTTCTAAACATTTATCACATTCAGGATATTTATGAACTATTTTGAGACTCATTTGTCCTTCCAGAGCTTTTATATAATAAATTTACAAACAATTGCTTCTCGCGGTTATGATATGTTGAAGTTTGTATCATTAGAACTCATTGAATTTTGAGGCTATGTTCGAAAAAATAAGCTTGTATTTAGCTAATTAGATGAATTATCTTTGGTTTTTGATCGAATATGAATGTTTTTGTTATTTTTGTAAGTTTGTTTATTTATTCAACTGAAATTTTCAAACGCGTAGTTCAATTTTTATGAAGTTTTGACGACACAATTTCAGGGCCTCGTTTGACCTTCCGGAGTTTCACCTAATAATAAATTTTCAAAATGATTGCTTCTCCCGGAGTTGGTAAATTATCACTTGTAAAGTACTTAAGAGGGACAGCTGTTGTCCTTGTTTTCTTCTTCGGTGCGATTGTAAGTGAGAACTACCGCAAACGGAGTTACTAATTATTAATTATTAGAAGAGTTGACGGGCACATGGCCGCAAAATGTAAGCACTTAATAGATTTGTTCCACAAGTATTAGCAGCGTGTATTATTCCAATTATTTAATATTCAAAGTTTTTTAAAATTTATAAAGAAATTCAATTTGTTTCATTTTCACAATTGTCAACCCATTAACTAAAATTAATATTTTTGTTAAATATCCAACAATTTAGTAATGAATTGTATTTTTTCCAGACTTCAAATGTTTTATTACGAATTAACGCCACATGTAGCGCCTAAATCGATTAAGTAGCCACTTCTACGTATGATGCACATTATGAATACATAAATATTTGCTAACACTATGATATAATGTCAAATCGTCATATTCGTTTGTTTTATAATATATATAGCCCAATTTTATAGAAGAATGTCAGTTTATTATAATCTATATTTAAAATGTATGTTGACTTCTCAATAACTGTCAAATAATGTATGCTCCATATAATATTATAATGACTGAATGCTCTATTTTAAATACACTTCAAACATGTTTATCTAACTATCTTTATCGAACAGCTAGTCTACATCGTAAATAAAGCAGGACAAATAACATACAATCATTGGTTTTTGTAATGATAAAGAAGCGACACATAAAACACGAGAGTCAGCGCATTTAACTTCGTATATAATTTTAAATCAATCAATCATTTTTTTTCTTCTTATAATCATTTTTTTTTCTTAACGAAAATCACTTTAAGAAAAATGAATTATGCCTAAGCACATCATCTTGTTGAGTCTTATTGTGTTATTTTTATCAATTTTTTTTCTTCTTCTTTTACTTCATAATAATATGACGAAATTATCTATACAAATTTGTACGTAATATTCATTGAATTTTATTGTTTAGGGGTGTGCGATATCGATTAAAAATGTTGAACCCCCTTTGAAATTGTTCAATATAAAATGATGTACAGTTGAATTAAAAAAAAAAGTGCATTATAGATAAAATAAGTATATTCTATTAATTTGCAAGCATATTAAATTATTATAGAAAAATTGAATCGAAATGAATCTTAACAGCGTATTTTTTTTAAGTGAAACTTCTTTAGTGTCGTTGTGATTTCAAACACTATGAAACAAAAAAACTGAAAGTAAAAAGAGACAACCGCATTCATCTATAGAATATAACGTGCGAGAGAATGAGATACAAGTGTTTATAGGATTTAAAGTTCCAGAGATTGGGATAGAATACATTTTACACTGTTTATGACAGGTTTAGTGTGTGTTTGTTTCGCAAAGGCATCATAACAACCGTTTTGTATTGTACACACGTATTTAATATACAAAAATTGATACATGTTTTAGGGAGAAAATGTATTTTGTTGCTTTTTCACTAATAAAATATGCACAGCATTTTGTATAATTCAAGAAATAATCTTAAGTTCATTAGAAAGACCAATTAATTAGCTTTAAATATTACAAATAATTTTAGAATTTTAATATAAAATGGAGAATTAATACGCTGAAGGTAGTAATTTTGTTTAGGAAATTTAAACAATTTCATAGGTTACTTGTTCAACCATTTTTGGTTGCCTTTTTGCACTATTTATAGTTTTCTATGGAAAATAAACAATAATTGAATAATGCCTTCCACAGAGTCGCCATAAATTGATATTAATAAAATTAAACCCCCGTTCCGATATATTCCGTTTTTGTTAGAATATACATTAGTAAAATTCAAATTGAACAAATGTTCAGAAGACAGTGTCAGAACACACAGACTGTTATGAGAAAATGCAAAAATGCGTTATATATAAGCGTGACGTTTCACAGAACATTAAAATGAAATGCACTTTTTAATACTTAATAAAAATTTACAATATATGTAGCATAGTCAATTGAGACTGAAAATATATATAATTTTGGAATAATCAACGAAAGCTTTGGTCTCCTAAAACCTTTTAATATTATTTGTATTGTACAACGCATCAAAATGTATCCATTCGTTTTTATGGTTACGAAATTCTAGTTTTTCAAATATAACTCAGTGAATGATAATTTCTCAACATTTTTTTCCTAATTTAAATGAATAATAATTTATATTTGCAATTAAAAATAACAACTAATACAATTTCTTCAATCATTCTTACCAATGACTTCAATTAAATGTCTTTTTGTTGCAATTCAATAATTTTTGTTTGACATTTGCTATACAACTTATATGCAAACAATTGAACAAAAAATTGTATTACAAATTTTAGACAGTCGTAGCGCATCAAACGATTAAGTCCCTTCTACAAACTATGCACGGTACAGATAAAGCTTTAAATGAATGCCTTTAATGTTTCACTAAATTATTAGCCAAGACTGTTCTTCTTTCATTAACGTTTTTCGATAATGATTCCAAATTCTTGAATTGGATTTGAATTCGTAAATTGGAACCTATGAAGTATATGGTTTGTACTTTGCTCTGTAAATAATACTGTGAAACCAAGACTAAAACATAAGCAAAACATTAAAAGCATTACATTTTAAAATTATAATTCTGCTATGAAAATTAAGCGAAATATTGGTATTGAAAATTGTGAAAATGACTTGAGGAAAATTTTGAATTCTAACATATAATTTGAAGTTCTAATAAACTGAGTAAGACTTCAAATTGTCCTCGAGTTCATATATCACATTTTTCCGTTAAAAATCGCGTAGTTATATTAGAAAAATTTGTCAATTACTGTCTATAACTTTCATTATGTTTAGAAACCATTATTGATTAGACTATTAAAACACTTTGAAGTAATGCCAAAATTTAAGTGATAAATTGAAAGTTGATTTTTGTGAAATTTAATAATTTTAATTTCCTATAAATCAAATATTAAAATGACAATAAAATAATTTTAATATCAGGAAATATTTACTCTTACTTTTTTTTTTAGTACTTCTATAAATTTTAAGTTCAATCACACAAAAGTTGTAACAAAAAATAATAATAATAATAAAAATCATAAAGTGTATATAAGAAAATGTTGACAACATATAAAATAAACTATAAATTTTAAAACATGTCTGATAAATATTCTCTTTTTATTCATCATATTCTGACAAGATAAATTGATTCTACTCACTTTTTAAAGATGTCAACACTCTCACTATTTATTTATTTTTTTATATTCATAATTTTATATACTTTTTCTAATAGTTTAATACATAGTTTTTCTAATGAACCAGAATCATTTTTGTTGAATATAAAAATTAAAGTATTAAAATTGGTCAATGAAAATATGAAAATCTTCTATTTGTCCATTCAAATTTTGAGAGAAAAAAGTACGTAAAAATGAATTTTGAAAGTAAAAGTCTAATAACATTACTCATAATCTGAGTTTTTCATACGATTATTAATGATTAATTTTGAATAAAAGAAGGGAAGATAACAACTAACACTGTTAATTGTTTAAATATTCGAAATAGGATTAAGTTTGTTCACAATAATTAATCATTAGCATTCATAAAATACACTGGTTATAACTGGTTATAATATAATAATATGTGCCTATGAGATGAATTTGTTTTGAAATTGTAGCTAATTTAAGCAGTTTACGAAAAAATGTTTCATAAACAAAAGATAATAAACAATTTTTGAGCTTCAAATTTTCTTCTATCTCTTATAATTTAAAATTCACCAAGTTATACTAGTGTTTTTTTGAGTCTAGAATACGTCATCAAAATTTCAGCTCGCCCTTTCTTTTCGTTTTTGATTTATCTTGATGGCGCGGGTGGACAGATGGAAATTGATATTTTGTGTCGTAATAAACTTTAAACTAATTTTAATATACTGCTCGTATCGCAGCAAATAACAAAATCAGAAAGACTTCAAAAAGAAATCTTTATTAAGACTTCTTTAAGATGTCTCAATAATGACGTCGTGATGACTTAATTTTTAAGAAGTCATAATTAAGAATTCTTTACGTCTTCATTCTGACTTCGCATAAAGTTACAATAGAGAATTCTTTAAGATGGCTTTTTTATGATTTTGGAAGGAAGTCTGAATTATGAGCTCTGCAGTGAGAAGTCTTTTTCTTGAATCCCGTAATAAGTCGGAAAATGACCACTTTAATGTTTTTACCGAGTATTGCAAGAAGTCAGAAGTATGAGTTCTCTTTTAGAACTCGATTAGATGTAAATTTTCAAGGGTCCTTTCACTCAAATTGTATTTAATGTTTTCGAAGAATAAACTACATTTTAATGAGTTTCTGTTTCATAGTGGTTTTTTTTCTCTTTTTTATTAAAAATTAATTTGGAGGATTCCCATAAACCAAAAACAAAATCGAAGATTAATGCAATATGCTAAAGGATTAATTTTAGCACAAATTCGTCTAATGTCTTCGTTGGAATTTATTTTTGATATTCTGTTTTAGTTAAAAAATTTATCTAGATAAGTGGTGTTATTCATATTCATTGAAAAAAATAAATAAATATTTATCAATTCTTGAAAATAAAATATCCAATATTTGAGCGTAATATGTATGGCCATTATGATGTAATAGATAGAATAACGGGTTCACAAGTCATAATATAAGTCTTCGGGTGTAGTCTTAACATAATTTTATTTAAATTTATTTTAAAACTATTGTAATTATTTTCGAAATCTAAGAAACGAATTTATTTTGTTAGAGAGAAAAAATAATTATTATAGCATTGTTATTTATAACGTCTTTAGGTGTTCAATTAGTGGCGGACGCATTTGACATTTTAATGACTTCTTAAAGGGTTCTTTTTTAGAATAATTCTGACGTCCAAATCATAAATTCATATAAAAAAGTAAGGGAATATAAAATTTATCCTTAAAACTCCATATCGTTCTTAAGATACTTCGAGCGAATCAGTTGTCTCTACTATATTTTCCATCCAGTTCGGACATAGATATCAAACAATAAATTAATTATACGTTTACAAGTAATATCTGTAATCGATTCGAACGAAAAATAGGCCTAAACTAAATTTAATGATATTTGTTATAGAAATAAATATTATATTATTATTATATATCGAACATATTCCTATGGGATCATCGCTGTGTGTATATATCGATTTATTATTATTATTATTTTATTACGTCTTTTAACCTTAAAAATATAAAATATAGATACGAAAAACTATAGAAATAATGAAATAAAATGAATCGAAAGTAAAATTAACTTAAGAAGAAGCAAAAAAAAAAAAAATGAAAATAAAGTATTTGTTGTTGTTCGGTGGTGAGAGTGAAAGTAAAAAGAAAATTGTGGAAAACTGTCATCCTTATATGAACATAAATTTATGTTAGATATACAGAATGTCTCCAAATAACTATCATATTTATAGTTTCAGATATTAATTGGCAAGTTAAATATTATAGATAGATTATAATTTGATGATATCCGTGATGAATGTACTTCAAATGAAAGACTCTCAATGCAAATCAAATTTAGTAAAAACAAGTCAAGATAATAACTAACACAGTTAATTGTTTGGATATTCGACATGTGATTGAATTTCATTGCTTGGGCTATTTTGAATTAGCATTCATAAAATAAATATAATAATATTATATTTAATAATATAATAATAATATTTGTTTGAGCTAATATTATGGAGAACTCAAACATTTTACGAAAAAATGTTTCAAATAAAAGTTGTTTGCTTAAAAAAATATACAGTTTTGTAATTAGTTATTTCTTCTATCTTTTATAGTTGGGTCAGGATCCATTGGACCCAATAGACAGATTTTGCTCATTCACGAACTTAAACTCACTTTTAGAATATGTCACAAAAATTTCAACTTGCTATCTATTATTGTTTTTGAGTTATCGTGGTGACAGGCCGACGGACGGGGACAATTAGAAATAGACTAATCAAGTATTTCTATGAACACCTATACCAACATTTTGTTTGTGCGGTCAATATTTCGAGTATAGTTAATTTTGATACTTTGATAAAAGATATCAATCAAGCCAATAAGATCTCAATAGCTTCTTTCTCCGATGATTGTGACAATAAGGAAGCTTCCTGTGATTAAAAATGGTCAAAAAATCTAAAAATTTTCTTCTTGCTATTTTAAGGTGTTGTAAAATAACCGCCTTCGTATCGAATTTCAGGCAATATGATAAAAAATACACATTCAATCGTTAAATGGATGGTAATTTTTAAAACTACAGTAATAAACATTATTTAACAAAATTAGAGAAAAATAAATTTTCTCGTTTTTTACGTTAGGATTAGGATTGTCTTCGGGATAACATTTGAAAATTCAAAAAAATTGTGAAAAAGTTCATGTCTCCGCGATTTTGTTATAACAAAAAGCAATAGCGAAAAAACTCGTTTAATGTTATTTTTCGATTTCCCAGACCTCAGTTAAAGTAGAAATCCTTAAAATAGCAACAAAAATTTTTTTTTGTTTTTTGCGAATTAAAAATTTTTATTTATTTATTATTTTTATACAAAAAATCTTTTTAAATAGCATCTTTTCGAACCAAAAATACAAATAGGTACTGTTCAAACTTATATTTGATTAAAAAACCAAAATTTATGGATAAGCTTTGTTGAACCATTCGGTGTTCAGTTGTCATGAAAGTAAAATTTTATGTTTTTCATTTCATTAGAACAAATAAGTTGTATATTTTTCTTGTAAATTTATTTCCTTTAAAACGTAGATAAATTTATTGTCATTACTCAATTTTATGGCTTATCATTGAGTTATTTTCCTCTTGTTTCTTTTCCGTTTTCAGTTTTTTTTTATGTTTAGTTTTAAAGAAAAAATTTTGTGTCTGCACATTCTTGTTGTTTAGAATAATCCTTTTGTGTCTAGTACAATTTATAATACGAAACAAGAACGATAATTTATATAAAAATTTTATTTAAACATTATTTAATCCTAAAAAGGTAATCTACGTACTTATGACGTAAGCGAAAAACAAAATTTGATCTTTTTTATTTATTTCGTTTGCTCTGTCGCTGACAAATGAGATATACATATCTATTTAATTTCTAATTACTCTGCCCTTTTTAGAGCGTTCTTTTTTATTTATTTTTTCTACATTGTTATATTTGTTAAAAAAATTATTAAGTAAAAAATAATTTTTTAAATACAATCTTTTATTGAATTAAGAGGTAAAAAAGCTATTAAAAAAAGTTCATTTCTAGAATTGTTTAGTATAAAAATTAAAGACGTATTTAATATTAAATGTTGGAACCGCAATGAAATCAATAAGAACAAAGTAATAATTATATATTTTTTTCTAATATTGTATTGCCATCCAATTTACATATGTATGCCCAATTTCAGCTCAATCAGTAAACGTGAAGTGGGATACAATAAAACCTGCAAGATTTGATTACAGCTAGGGACAGGTGAAACAAAATAAAAGCTTGTAAAAAAATATTGTGTTATATTTATTTTTTTACAGCTCAATACATTGAATTTAGCACAGAAAAATATCTTAGATAAAATTTGAGACGGACAAGAATATCTATCAGGTCTAAAATATTTGAGTAAGAATGCTGAAATAAACTCTTTATTTTCTATATTTATTCCTAATGAAAATGAACTTTTTGAAGTACATTAGATGTTCATTTTATTTTGATACAACATCTATCACATGTCAAAGATAAATTTCTAGACAATGATCCCATATTCCCATATGTAATTAACATAAATTATTGAGAACTAATGAATATGTACAGTCGCGTATAGTATTAATGTATATTGTACCTTGAATATGATTAGATAGATACGCATCTAATAGAAATTGATTCACAGGAAGTCTCTCACGAAGTGATATGCACTATGTCCAACTTATACCCAACATAAATGCTTATTGACCGTATGAAGTAAGATTTATGTTTTAATTAAAGAATTTATTTTGTATGTATCTGTCAGTTTATTTATGATTTTTTCGATTTAACTTTCGAACACGTTGTCCTATTTTCGATTTATACCTTGCCACTAGACATTTAGGTTTTCCGTAGCAATAATTTTCCAAAACTAAGTTATCATATATACCGGTTTTATTAAACAGATTTTTTTCGATTCAATTATCTTCTAAACGAAGCTTTTAAGAGAAAAGCTTTTAAAAAAGTATCACACAAAACTTTGAGATTTTAAAAAGTCTATAAAATGATGTGCGCAATATTTAAATCGGATCAGACTCTTTAAAAAACTTGACCGAAATCCGAATTCTGAGAAATAAATACTTTCTGAGAAATTCATATTTAAAACGAAAAACATTAATTTGGCTACTAAATAAGTTTATTAAAGAGCATTTTTGAAATAGTAAATATCCTTGCAGATCAACATGGACAAGTGACATGGGTGTTTCCTGAATTGAGGTGATGGCGCTTGATTCAAATGAAGTAAATCTCTCTGTACATTTAATTATTAAAATATAGATATATAAGACAAGGTAACTAACTACCTACAAATTATCACTTAATTTAATGTTACAAATTTATTGTTAATTAATCTAAATTGTTACTACTATAACTTAGTGTCAGCCTGTCTGTCTAAAGTGTCTGTTCATCGTGAATTTAGATAAAGACGATAAATGAAATACATAACTTAAAATAATTATTAATATTGAAAACGTAGACGGATATTCTAATTTAGTTTTGAATTGAATTGAATTGTTTTAAGTCTTAATTACTTGGAATATTCATTTAATTTATAGTAATATTTTGTTATAATTAAACTCAAAGTAATACAATATATAAGCAATAATACAGTTAATTGTTTAAATATCCTACATATATTGACACTTTCAAACACGTCACAGTTCAGTCATTTCGTCTCAGTCAGAATTCAAAATTTTCTGTCGAATCTAATAGAGGGTAGCTGGACTTCACCGTCAAAATTCCATCTCAATGATTCAGTGCTAATTCAGCCACAGTTTTGACATTTTTAAATTCATGGCCAACAATATTTTTGCAATTTGTCTAACGGACTTGTGGTGTGTGAGTGAGGGGATACAAAAAACCGTTAAAGGAACAAGGATAGCACAAAAACTAAACTTTGACTAAACTGAAACGCGACGGTCATGTGTAGATAGACTGGTTATTTCAGGCTGACACTGGCCGGTGCCTGGACTGACTGTCATGCCTGACATATGTGAATGGGACTTAATTTTAAAAATAAGCTGATATGAATACAATTGTGCTGTTGATTACAAATTTTAAAGTAAAAAAATATTTTTTTCAAATATAAAAGGCTTTTTAATATCCAAATAAAAGCCGTATTAATAAAATAAAGTGGGCGCGCAAGGATCTTAATTAATTACGTGTTACAACAACGCTGTCATGGTAGCTTTTGTGTTATAATATATTATAATATTGTGTTGCCATTCAATAGGGAAGATGCCTAATGCATTTTATCACTTCAATTGAAGCGTCTTTATTTCACGAACATGAATTTGAAGTTATTTTTTAAAAACCGTAAAAAATAACCAAAATATGGTCGTACAAAATTCGAATTAAACAAAGAAGGTGATTTGCATAGATGGCGTCATACATGTTCATCTTCATACTGATTTTACATAAGCGTCATTCTACGGTAACAGGTCCTTTCGATGTCCATAGCACTTTCAAAATTCAAAATTTAATATAAATAAGTATGCACAAATGAGTTGATTGTGAATACAAATGTTATATAAATAACATTAATATTCAAAAATTTAATTGTGCAATTTTTCTATAGAAAATGACCGTTTATCGTAGAATCACTCACTGTTTTTGGAAGAAAGAGACGAAAAACAATTTTTAAGAGCTTATAATTTCTTCGTTTTTGAATCAATTTTAATTTAATTTTCGAATTTTGTTTGGTGTTGAGCCTAGTTTCACATTTTGATGGGTAAAAGATAATTTTTTTTCTGGATCTTCCGTATTTATATATGTATGTTCAATTTCAGCTACATCTAGAAAACGATACATCGAAGTCACCTCGAAACCATCTTATCGTAGAATGAACATTTTTTTTTTGTTTGATATTTGTATTTTTGTTTTATTTACTTACAATTTCTGTATATTAAGGTAAATATTTGTGTTCTCAGTGTCTATATATTGATAATAATCATATGACATGATCCAAAACTAATTAATATTTCATTTGATCAACGAATAAAACAGAACAAAAACAAAAAACGTACCATTTCAGTCAATATTGAATAAATCCCAACGGCAAATACAAAAACAATAAAAACAAATAAATTCAAATAAAAACAAAAATAACAACAAATCAATTTAATTTGTACTGAAATAAAAAACATAATAATTAATGATCAAATTAGTATGTTTTTTTTTTTTTTTTATTATAACGAAAATAAGGGTTAAAATCACAGCGTTCGATATCACAAATTCTACAAATGATGAAAATGTTTTGTTTATTAAATGGTTTAAATGACTGTCACAAACCAATGATTTGATTTGGCATTGCAAATGAATTGATTTGCGTTTAGTATTGCGTAAATTTTTTACATTGATATTGGTTATTCTATATCAAAGAGTAATATAATTATTATTGTTTCGATACAATAATAAATATAATTAATAGTCATTGTAATACAGTAAAATTTGTTTATAATTATTACAAACAATAAAGATGATTTTTTTAATTTGGTTATATGTATTAAATTTTTCTTAAATCATTCCGTATATTTGTAACTTAACCAGAATTCGTATATAGGCACCGTACATCCAAATTTTTTTTCAATCATTGCTACGGATACGAAATGCTATTGTACCAATTAAATGATATACATGAGTCTGAGAATGGTAAATGATTTAACATAGGAAATTTTTGTTTTTTTAGTTGCTATTAATGGAATTTTTTTCTCTGATTCTTACAATTTTCAACTCAACAACTATAACTAAATATCTTCTTATTTTAAGAATTCAAAAATTTTTGTTTGAGATTTGTGATACAATTTATATGCAAACAATTGAATAAATATTTATATTTTCTTGACAGCGAATGGTTGATACAAATTTTAGCTATTCGTGGTGCTATAACCGATTTAGATTACGACCAATAGATGACATCGCATAATAGAGCCGCTTTATAAACATTTGTTTAGTTATGTAAAATAATTCTTAATTATCCACAAGTTCTCGATGGTAGTGGCCACCTATCACTTAATTGCTTATTATATCAATAACCATCTAAGTCATAAATTTTAATGTTTTGGCGCGTACATTTAAATTCCGATATCATAATTCTGTGCGATACTAGAACTGTAGAACTGGTGAAAATAGTTTCACTGTTTTTAGATACGATGCGATAGATAAACTAATTTCTTCTTAGAATGCATATCCAATCTTCAAAATAATAAAGAAAGGAAATAAATGGTCAGTTCTGGTGAGAAGGTTGTACGGGAGAGACGGCTCATTGTTTTTGGAACCCATAGCAATATTTTAAGCTTTGTTCATTTCTGTCGACGTAGGCTGCTAGTACAAAGTGGCACGTCGACAAAAGTAAAATAAGCTTAGATTATTGCCATCTAGCTATGGGTTCCGACTGGTCACCAATACCATACGGCCATTTCCCCCAGACTTACCCTAAAAAAATTTATTTTAGAGGTTTTTTTAAAGTCCAGCCTATTTTCCACCTCAAAATTCATATAAGAATAATTTTCTTTGAACATTTTCAATATTCACGGATAATCCGGGATACGGGTTCGAATTTCACCGATACAACAAACATTACCCCGAATGACTTTCTCAATAAAAATGAGGTACTGTAGCAGATATTTACGAATAAAGTAACACAATGGGCTATTAATTACTTGTCACTGTCGACTCAACTCTTAAACCTTAACTTTGAACGTCTGTAGACGCATGCCAATTGCGTGACCCTAATTTATAATTTTTAAATAATAATTTGCATTCTCTTCGCTTAAGCCGCCAATTCTTCATAACAAATTATTTTTAAATTTGACTTCACTTTTTAAAAGCCATTTTATTTCATCTATTTTAAAAATTATATAAAAACAGAAAATAAAAGATATAACCATACAGTAAAATGCTATAAAACGTTTATTAGTACAGTAAAAAAAATTGTAAAGATAAAAATTTTTGAGATAAAAATACAAACAAAAAAAAATGTGCATAAAAAACCCTTTTACAAATTATATAATCTACATAAAACCAGTCAGTAGCTGTAAGTATAAAACTAAAAGTCCATCGTATAATATGTGAACCATATATTTGGGAACGAAATAGACAAGGCTACTCTTTTTTTACCTCTACGTTATCTATGTAGAACAATATGGAGGTAATGTAACCACTTAAAATTTCATGATGATTTTCAACGACTCTTTATTACTCTTACATTTAATGGTCTTGTGATTCCAACAATTTTTAATTAAATTGTCATTAATTGTTTTGCAAAATAAATTTCAACAATAAGCTCATAGTTTATGACATGAATCAGTAAGAGAGATCCTAAACTCTGATTGTGGGTAGTTTATTAGTGATCAACTGATGGAGATTTTAAAATCTCAACCTTGTAAAATAATATTATTATCCATAGGTTTATGCAATAATTATTACAGGTATATAATGTGTTTGGCATAAGCTGATTAAAAATCCAATATGAATTAGTTTAATTAATAATAGACACGTATTACTCATTTAAAAAAAAACTAATCTTCTTAACATTAAATATATAATTGCTCGAAGATATCTATCATATTATCATGTACAAATTGGGTTTGAGTTTGAGTCCGTTCATGTCCTTGAGATTTTACTAAATGATTCCGCACAGCTTCAACGTATTCGTTACACAGAACACATATATCCTCTTTCACTTTCGTATGAACTTCGGGAATTACAAATAGAGCACTTGTTTGTTTTCCAGCTAGAATATATTATTCGTATATAGAGGTTACTGGATTTTATATCAGATATTTTATATGTAAAATAAAACAAAACGGTAAGTACAGATAATCACAAAATAAATTTTTATACATAGGTATTAAATACCAGGTACTAAGCAATCCACTCTATATATATAAATTGAGTAGATATTATTCAGCGGATATCCGTTACAAGTACGTATCATCAGCATCTGTTACATTTAGTATTGAACGTAGGTACTACAGAGCTATGTATACCTGCATACATGTTGGATATCTAATAGATGGTTAATATTAAGAGCTAGTTCATATGATAGGTAGAGATATTGGATATTTTACTAAATAGTGAGTTGTTTTACTAAATGTGTACAAGATGAAACAAAAACTTGTAGAAATTAATTTTGACTTTAAATTAGGAACATGTTTCCGAATATGTCACAAAAATAAAACACAAAATTGTATCTGAAATGTGAATTTGTTTATTGAGTTCTAAAAAGGAAAATTTATTATGATTTACTCTCGGAAATTGGATTGATTCTAAATTTGCTGTATTTCACATCCAAATGTGAAACTAGACTCAATTCGATAACAAAACTTAATTTTCATGAAATTAAAATTGATTCAAAACCAAAGAAGTTATAAGTTATCAAAGATTATTTTCTATCTCTTGCTTTCAAATAAATTAATTAATGTAATTTATTTGGAGATACTAGCAAATGACGTCATATGCAAGTATTCTCGTCTTTATTTAATAAAGAATTTCGAATGTCCATAATATCTTGCTTATTTTTAAAGATTTCAAGAATAAAACTTCGGATCGATGTTCGTGAAGAAAGACGAATAAACTGAAGTAATAAACAGAAATTAGTGAAATATCCTATCACAAATTCAAAATTGGCGATTATTATTACAAATTTTTGAGTGAATCCTAAAACTCGCTAAATTTACACTACCTGTATACTACAAGTTTTATTTTATATTTATTGTATATCGAATTTCAAAAATAAATACTCATTCACATTGTAATATCGTGATTTATTTCTTAACTCGGTTTGTATTTAATTAATTATTATTATTTTTTTTTTGCCAGTTGAATTTCGAAATAACTCACCAATTTTCTATTCAATAAGTAATGATAGATGCGACCGTCATAAAATAAATTTAAGGATTCGACGAATCTTTTTGTAAGGCGAATTTTGATTTTATAAATTTTTGAATTATTTTTATGATAAATTTCGAGTTGTTGCCTCAATTTCCTAGATCGAATTATTTTGTATTTTTATAAATACGTATTTCGACTACAAAGTAGTGATCATCACTATGAATTATAATGATTCTCTGAGGAGATGTTACTCGTTGCTAATTTGGTGACGGTCTGCACCAAAAAAGGCACTATATTCGAAAAATCCTAGAGTTCTCATTAATAATTATAAAAAAAAAAAATAAAAATAATTTTATGATTTCTGTGGTCGATGTTAAGACGTATTTTGATAATTTACAAGCTATAATAAATAATATTCATAATATATCTTTTTCTAAATCCTTATTTTGTTTGAAAAACTTCCACCAAGTGAAGAAAAGCGGTATTTCACACAAGATAAAAAATCCAAATTTTTTTTCAGATTCATTTGTCTGTCGGTGCGTTTAGGACTTATTTAGATAGGACCAGCATATTTCAGATATTTATCAAAATATATCTTTCTCGGATTGAGAAAGGAAGTCCTTTTATTTACGTGAAATAAAGCGGTAATTCACAGTAGTCTGAAAATCCAAATATTTTTCAGATATAGTAAAATTGTATTTATCGATTCTCCCAATTTGGGGCCTTAAAATACTTATAGTAAAGTATCAAATTTCAGTCTTATATAAGCAATCTCATTCTTTAATCTTTTTTTAATTTTTTTACTGTTCAATTTGCTATATTAATTTATTTAAACAATCAAATTTAATTATTTGATAAGCCGACGATAAAGAATTAAATCAAGATGTCAGATTTTATTCTTCGATATCCGATAGATCTCTTTTGCGTTAAAATTTTGAAACACTTAGTGTAATAAGTAGTTAATGAAAAAAACAAGTAAAAACCATTTCCATATTAAAATTTAATAGTATATAATATTAAACTGGTGAGGTATTATATTATAGGTATATAATATACTAAACAATATGTAGTTTGAAAACATTGTTATTCAATAAACATATGAGAGTACCGACAGTCATCATTATTCGTCCATTTTATTTTTTTGTTTTTTGTTTTTCTACTTTTTTTTTTGGTAATTGGAATACTTCCATAATTGCTTTTATTATGTTCTCTAAATACCCTATCTATATTTTTATTATATTTTCAAAATGATTTTTAATGGGTAGTTGAATTAGTGTTATGAAAACGGTATACTAAAATTGAAAATGTGGCAAATGATTTTCTCAATATTATTTCTAATTGTCAGTGAGTAATTCTATTTATAAAATGCTTCAAAACTGGAAAATTTTTATACATCCAGGGAAGAAAATATGTTGATCTAAGGATTTTAAAATGTTGGACAGGAAATTTGAACTGTTTTAGAAATAACTAGGGATTTTTCTAACTATCGTTCATACAATAATTCCACGCAAAATCAATTGATGATTCGTAAATGATTTTTTTCTGAAAAAATGATTCGGAAATTTTAATTGCAAATATTTAGTAGTTTACCGAAAATGGAAGATACAGCAGGTTATTGACACGTTATACAGACGATAACCAACTGATATAGACTTTCTTGCTGATTTGCTTGAAGCCTAAATAGTGAAGGTCTAAACGAGACAGGCCATGCTATTAAAGACTTATTTTTCTGGCATTTAACTCCACTTCAATACTAGAAAACTATTTGGCATATTTTAGAAACGGAGGAAAAGGGATATCTTACACCATTCTGAGTACCTCCACCAAATCTTAGCTCTCTATGTGGTGCCCCACATATAGGGTAGCCGATCAGAACAGTAAAAATTAAAAATACATTATTGGTGCGCGTCAGATATTATTCGAGCATTTCAAATCGAGATATGGTAGGTTGATTACGTGCTGAAAAGTGAACATTTTACTAAACTCGATATTTGAACCTGACGCATAAGAATGGGAGAGTCACGAACTTGCAAAAAAGACACACCACCAGCGTGACGCTCAAATCTCCAGATAAATAAAATGTACACTTTTCAGCACGTAGGCTAGCTACCATATATAAATCTGCGCTCGATTAAATCAAACTATCAAGTTTTTTGTTTTAATATTTTGATCGGCTATACTATACGCTAGGCATCATATAGAAAACTAAGATTTGATGATGGTACTCAAGAAGAGGTAAGGTATCTTCCATATCGTAGTCTGATTCGCTTGAGTAAATGCAAAGATCCCCGCTTGTGCTCTCCTACCGCTAGAATCACTAGTAGTTCGAGACGTACAGAAAAGCAACCTCCGTTGTAAAAGGGAAATAAGTTAGGGGCCAGTTATCAAATGCCTTCCATAAAACTTTTAGAATTCTGTAAATAATTCTGTCAATGACTATTAAAAATTTTCAGATTGATGGAAGTTACGTTATCAAAGCAACACTAAAAGATTTTGTAGTGTCGATATAATAATGCACATCAGGCTTTTTAGATAATACCTAGCATACTTTCAACATAGTAATGTTATCAGTAATGTAATTGATAGTAAAACCATCTGTTACCAAAATATCCAGAAGTGAAAAAAAAAAACTATTATATATATTTTTATTTTGCAACAAAGTTAACTAATATTTATTGGTGCAATTAAATGCAGTTATAATCCGATTATTATACAATCTAATTGAAATGAAGTTTATTTTTATTTTTCACTTAAATATTATTAATTTTTGTTTTATTTTATAACTAACATAGAATTGGTAAATTTTTTTTTTTTTACTTTTACTCTAAAATAAATCTGAGTAATGATAGAAAAAAGTCGAATGAATCAAAGCAAAATATCATTTCAATGAAAAATATTTGTGTTTGATCATATTTGTAATATAGTTCATTGAACGTATTCTAAGTCGTTTGTTCTTTAGCCTAATAGTCTGTGTACGTAGATAAAAATTAATGAAGATTTAAGAGCCCTTGAATATTTCTCAGAAATAAATAAAGCTGTAGAGAGTTTTTCATAAATGAAAATAAATCAGAAAAAATAAAAATATTTTCTCTATAAATGTTATTACTCGTATTGCATGTAATGAAATTTAGTGAAATGGTTTATACGTATATATTATGGTCTTTGTGTTAGAGTTGTATTCACGTATAGATATGTTTCTAAGCGAGCCTTGTATGTGGCTTTCGCTTCCCTGTTATGCAATCATAATTCATCGAACCTTCACCAATGTATAAAATATGGTCAGACATTCATAAATTTATTACATAACTCAAATATTTTATTATTATTAGTCTTTTATTGGGTGGGATAAGAAATACTGTACTCATGAAGATTTAATTTTACGTTTAGACCAATTTCTTTATTATAAATTTATTACTTATATTGATTTACTTCAATAATAATAATATGAGTCAACCTAAAAATTCTATTATCTAGCCTAATCTTTGTGTATAATACATCCTCTTATTTACTAACATCAAGATTACAACTTTTTAATGCAACGTTTAGGCTATGAAATAGTTTTAAATTAAACAAATCCTTAAAAATAGTTTATCGTAAACAAGTGTTTCAACTACAATATCATAATCATCAATATGAATTAGCCAAGCATTGTTCCTGTTAAATTGCCTATTGAGAAATGGAAGAAAGAGTTAACAAAACAGAGCAATTAATCAAAAATTGATTGATTTGGAAGTAAACATCGTTACATAAAGTTGTCAAGAAAAAAATGAAGGAAAACATTAGCGCCAAAAACTACTGAAATTAACGTTTCTAAAAGACAAATTAAATTAATCTTCAAAAGATTCATAAGATAAAGGTATGAAATTCTTGCTTACCTATATGAATCCAGCATTTTGTGGTCCCAATAATATTTCAATAATATTTTTTCTTAATAAAAATTATATTTAAATTACTAAAGCCCTGCTAAAGTAATGTGCTGTTAAAAACAAGAAAACAAGAAAAGATTCCTATCCGAAATTACATAAAGAAGCGTTCATAGGATAGCCGTGGTCTTATGCCACCAGTAATTTCTAATAGATATTGTTTAGTACACTCTTTTGGTTTTAGTACACTGTTGTCCTCAGAACGTCACTTTATCTAATTTCTGAAAAGAGTTAGTGAACGATTATTTTCAATGTAAATATTTATTAACAGTACTTAATTGAGGGCTCTTTCGTTAACAGAAAAAAAATTTCGGACATACTTTTCATTTTTAATACTCATAATTCGCTTTATTAGTAAAACTAATTTTTACGTTATCTTGGCTGAATTTTAACCGATTTGAGTGAACTTTTTTTTGAAACCCACTAATTTTGGGACATACTTTTCATTTTTAATACTAATAATTCGCTGTATTCAATCCTTATATGAAATCTTATAGCCTGAGCCTCACTATCTAGGTATCTATTATAGATAAGTTGAATTTAACAAAAAATTCAAAAACTATGACTTAAATTTAGTAGAAATACATACTTTATTTGCCAAAATTGGATAAGAATTAAAGGTTATAGAGCAAAATTAATTTTTTTGATTTTAATGACGTCATCAAGTTCGTAAAACTAATTTTTACGTTATCTTGGCTGAATTTTAACCGATTTGAGTGAACTTTTTTTTGAAACCCACTAATTTTGGGACATACTTTTCATTTTTAATACTAATAATTCGCTGTATTCAATCCTTATATGAAATCTTATAGCCTGAGCCTCACTATCTAGGTATCTATTATAGATAAGTTGAATTTAACAAAAAATTCAAAAACTATGACTTAAACTTAGTAGAAATACATACTTTATTTGCCAAAATTGGATAAGAATTAAATGTTATAGAGCAAAATTAATTTTTTTGATTTTAATGACGTCATCAAGTTCGTAAAACTAATTTTTACGTTATCTTGCCTGAATTTTACACGTTTTGAGTGAACTTTTTTTTGAAACCCATTAATTTTGGGACATACTTTTCATTTTTAATACTAATAATTCGCTTTATTGAACCCTTATATGAAATCTTATAGTCTGAGCCTCACTATCTTGGTATCTATTATAGATAAGTTGAATTTAACAAAAAATTTAAAAACTTTGACTTAAATTTAGTAGAAATACATACTTTATTTGCCAAAATTGGATAAGAATTAAAGGTAATAGAGCAAAATTAATTTTTTTGATTTTAATGACGTCATCAAGTTCGTAAAACTAATTTTTACGTTATCTTGCCTGAATTTTACACGTTTTGAGTGAACTTTTTTTTGAAACCCATTAATTTTGGGACATACTTTTCATTTTTAATACTAATAATTCGCTTTATTGAACCCTTATATGAAATCTTATAGTCTGAGCCTCACTATCTTGGTATCTATTATAGATAAGTTGAATTTAACAAAAAATTTAAAAACTTTGACTTAAATTTAGTAGAAATACATACTTTATTTGCCAAAATTGGATAAGAATTAAAGGTTATAGAGCAAAATTAATTTTTTTGATTTTAATGACGTCATCAAGTTCGTAAAACTAATTTTTACGTTATCTTGGCTGAATTTTAACCGATTTGAGTGAACTTTTTTTTGAAACCCACTAATTTTGGGACATACTTTTCATTTTTAATACTAATAATTCGCTTTATTGAACTCTTATATGAAATCTTATAGTCTGAGCCTCACTATCTTCGTATCTGTTATAGATAAGTTGAATTTAACTAAAAATTTAAAAACTTTGACTTAAATTTAGTAGAAATACATACTTTATTTGCCAAAATTGGATAAGAATTAAAGGTAATAGAGCAAAATTAATTTTTTTGATTTTAATGACGTCATCAAGTTCGTAAAACTAATTTTTACGTTATCTTGGCTGAATTTAAACCGATTTGAGTGAACTTTTTTTTGAAACCCACTAATTTTGGGACATTCTTTTCAATTTTAATATTAATAGTTCGCTTTATCGAACCCTTATATAAAATCTTATAGCCTGAGCCTCACTATCTTCGTATCTATTATAGATACCATCATATTGATTCTAGTCTCATAAAATATAGCCTATGTTTGTCGGATAGTTAGAAGGAATCGATTTTTTTCGATCAGCGTCGTCGTCTCAAGCAAGTTCCGATCGAAATTACGTGGTTACATTACAGTTTGTAATATACAAAAAAACCATTAGGTTTTTCTACAACATAGGTTTTCTTACACATTCTATACAAAAATCTACTATACTTAATGCACGTGATAAAAATAGTTTTTAGAACATGTCTACACAAACAATTGAGATATGTACCATGAACCTAACCTATGATAGTGATAATGCTAGATGACCATTGGCGGGTATATTTTATGTCTAGAAGTGTATGGTTTTCTGGTGATAACATACACAGATTCAATATGATGCAACTGTAGTCAATACTGACCGGCTGTATATTTATTATAACATTCGACGCCGTACCGACTCGACTGACTCTATTACCAAAACCATCGTCAATATACGACGACGAATTAAATAGCGTTGGTGGTTGAGTGACCCGCCTGTGGCCTTATGGTTTATATCCTGTTGCATATAACAATGTGCAACGGATGTTCAATTTAAAAATTATGAATCAATCTAATATAAATTTACCATGATGCATTTTGATTGTTTTCCGATAGTTATAATATAAGTATAGCATTTTAATGAACATTTTTAATTAAGATGTTTTGACCCCGGACAGACGTAACGTAATGACAGGCTTAGACCAATCAATAAACTTAAGCAACAGCCGTCACAATCTGTATTTGGATGAGTGACCATCTAGCAATACTGTGTACTGTTGTTGTATAAAAATAATAATCCCCTTTGGTTAATGGCTATATAGCTGAAAGTAGCTGAAGCCAGAAAAAAAAAAAGAAAAGAAAAAACAATAGGTACAGCTTATCGGTTTTGAGCAATGATTTAAAACTGATTTAACACTGGAAATGGAAACTAATGAAGTTTGTAAAATAATTTTTGGGTTCCATAAAACAGAGTTAAAATTCGTACCTGAAATTTTTAAGGTGACTGTACTATTAAAATTAGCGTAATATATCTAGATTGTGATATTAAATACGTTTTATTGTGAATATTTAATTTAGTGCATTTAATACCTAAAATATATGCAAAAGAAAAGGAACCGCCTTCAAAAAAAGGAACTAAAAAGTAAGACACCAGTTTTAATTAAAAACTTTTATCAATAATTTCCTTGTGACAAATAACCTTTTTCATTCGCCAAAGAATCAATTTTTTAGCTAATGATATGACTGGCAGGGAATTCGACAGGTAATTGAATTTTTTAAAGGCGGGTCTTTTTTATGAAAATTTTTTTTTAAACTTTTGAGTGTTGTATACAACCACAATTTTTCCCTGTCTCTCCCCTTACAGGAGTCAGATCTCGACACAATGCAAGCCAAACCACTTGGGATGCACCAGCTTTCAAATAAGATAGAATGATTTAAATTGGTTCACCCAATCCAAAGTTCTGAGGTAACAAACATATCATAAAATAAAGTCGAATTGCAAACCTCCCCCTTTTTTGAAGTCGGTTAAAAATGCAAACATTGCGGTTTTATTTATTATTTTCACGTTTTCTTCGCTAATTATGATCTTACAAAAATTAAAATTAAACATATTTTACTAAAAGATGGAATCAATATTGTTTTCGAAAGATCGCATAAAATGTGTCTGAAATATCGATGAATCGAATTTTAGGTCAAATCTCCAAGAACGAATTTAAAAATCAAATCATCAAAGTTATGTTGAAAACCTTCAAGGTAAACTAAATGATTATATCGAAGTAGGAGGCGAAAATTTTCTTAAACTCTACCTGTTTAGAAAATTAAGAAAAAACAAGAATTTTGCTCTCAATTTCAATAGACATATGCTTATAAGAGTAGTTTGTCCTGAAGATTTCAAAAATAATATTCATTTAACCACTGAATTTGTATTTTTTTGAAACTTAAAGGCCTAAAAGCCGATCCGCGAATCAATATTTCAGACACATTGTCAGTGATCTCCCGAAAACTAGCTTAGCACCAGGAAAATAAGTGTTTTATTTTTGTTTTTTAGACCGTGATTAGCTTAGAAAACCTGAAGACCACAATAAAAATTTTTATAGGAATACTTACTTCTCTTAGTTTTATGTAGAGAGTATGACATAAGTCTGTAAAAGTATCGATTTACCATGAACCGAATTTTTATATGCGCTTTTTGTATGTAAATTTCAGCTTCCGATTAACCATCTTCTAGAATTATTCACAGGACACATCAGAAAAAGCAGTAAAGTACTTTATGTGTCCTGGACTGTTTCCTTATTGACTCATTCTTTAATTATAATTTTTAGATTAATTCTCTACAATTGGCAATTATTAAAAAAAAATTGTTTGAAGGAAATTTCCTTCGGTCAAGCAGCTTTTATGTAATAAATCATTTTTATGGAAAAAATAGAAAGCTAACAATTTTCTCGATTTTATTTTCGATGTACTCAATTTTTTGTATCAATTGTATACATGAAGGGTAGTATCACATTTATATCGATACTCGAACAATCCAATTCAATTAAGACCAGGTATTATATAGATATATAGATAGATTATATATCAATGTAGTTTAATCTCAAACATTTATATGTTGGCATAGCCTGCTGGCATTTGTACACCATCCAAACTCAAATTATTTTTAATTTCTTTGTCTCCTGAAGCCATAGTGTAGTTAAATAAATGTAACCTGAAAAACCTCTGCTATTTCGACCAATTGATTCAAAGCGTATTAAAGCATGGAAATATAAACTCTTTACAAATACTACTTTACTTTACTTCCATAAAAATAAAATTTAAAAACAATGAAGAATAAGCCGAGTAAACCATCTTAAAAAATGACGTGTTTTGTTCTTTTTTGACCTTAAATTGCTTATTTAAGAAATTTTCATTAAAAAATCATTAATTAGCTGCAAACCTTACACTCCATCTAAAAAGAAGTGCAGGTTCCAAAAAAAGAAAACAAATTTGGAAAACAGTTGACCCTAAAGGCCATCTCTGCAACTTCCCGCTAATTTCATACCTAAGCACTTAAAATTTAACATAATACAATGTTTTTGAGCTAGAAATTTGGTTTTTGAGCTTTGATGTTAAAAAAACACTTGTTACCGAATATTTCGTTAACGATTTTTACGTTCTTGGCGGCGATCGACGCGGTTTTCAGAGCTTTAATAATTATTCTATTTCATCAAAAGCGATCTGAAAACAAATGTCGAAGTTATGTAAAAAAACACTTTTATATGAAATTTTTCGTTTAGGATATCTCTCGAACGAATCAACCGATTTTAACCGAATTGTAAGTGATCGACATGGTTTATCAAGTTTAAGATCTTTTTTTTTTTTTGGAGTTGATCGATACAGCCGTTTAAAAGTTATTACAAAAAAAACCGAATTGTAAGTGATCGACATGGTTTATCAAGTTTAAGATCTTTTTTTTTTGGAGTTGATCGATACAGCCGTTTAAAAGTTATTACAAAAAAAACACTTTTGAAAAATTTTTTTCGTAGTTTTTTTGAGATTTCTTGGAATCTATTGGTCCGAATCGGTTCAAATTTTCAGGAAATCTAAGATTCTTTTTGGCGATCACATTGTCGTTGCTTAGATAGGAAGTAACCGACTCCACCCATATCAGAAATGTAATTGTGTAATATAGATCGGATATAATTGAAATAAATGATGATAAATTATGATGTGCGTGGCCTATGTTATAAACGTATGCATCTAAAAAGCGGAGATTAAACCCCATTATTATTATTTTAAATTAATATATCAGTTATTTTTTATTAAAGTTTACACTCCATTAATGATTACTTTAATCAGATAGCTATGCAGTTCAGTTCTCGTAATTTTGTTAGTATTATTTTCAAAAATAAAATAATTTTCAAATTGATAATATTTATTTTCGATGAAATAATTATATTACACAAATATTGAATTAGAAAGTTTTTAAACTATTACAAAAGTTTTTCACATACATATATTTTAGAATCAATTCATATACGTTTACAGTTAGAGTTTTGTACGTATTTCACAGATTATTAAACAAAGTTTTCAATTATAAATTATATTTAAATATTTGAAATTCGAAATATATATACTTCCAAGTAAATTGAAATTATACATGTGGGATGTAACTAAGGATAATTTTTCATAAGTAAATTATTTATTAGCCTCAAGGGCGGGTACACAATTAATAATAACAGATTTTGGTTTTTACTTTTTTATGAAGTGAAACTTCATTAGAATCGTAGGAATTGCAAACTCGATGCAGTAAAAAAGAGACAAACACATAGATCTGTAGGGAAAATGTGCGTGAGAATGGTATAGCAGAATCCTACTCCTGAAATTCTACATTTGAATCCTTATCTTGAAGCTTCACTTCCATAGTGTGTGAACTACACACATGACTTTATCCTTTGGCTCTCCCAAAAAGTGAAAAGGGTTGCATCAAGGCTCTCAAATACTTATACCATGCCTAATTACATTTCTAAAACGTCCGATAAATCTCGAACAGTCGTTCACGTAATACGTGTACTACAAAACACACATCTTTGGCAAGTTTGTAATTATGACATTACTACATTACTTATCATTTGATATAATATTGTTATATATCATTACTTTAACACAATGATCGTGAGAGGATAAAAATTCAAATTCAATCCAAATTAAATTAACTTAAAAACATAGCAATTTGCAAACAACTGCAGTCATTTAATTTTCAAAAATTGCACAAGAAAAAAGTAGCTTTTCATTATTCAACCATGCGTAAATTATTTATGCATTAATAGAGAAGAAATCGGTTAGAGTGTGTAAAATTAAAAATTATTCTTTATTTACGTACAGGATCTTTGAAATTTTATTTATAAATTGAGAGTAACGTTTTATCGAAAACACTTTAAATAATTTAGAAATATTGAAATTAGAAACCATTTCTCATATATAAAAGTTTTTATTATCAATGGATTTGAAATTTATATGAATAATTTTCAAAAAGTTTTCACGTAAAATACATATATATTGAATTCAGTAAATAATAATTTATTTTATTTGAATGTATTCGACTATTAATATTTTAAACAATATTAAGAATTATATTTATAATGACTTGAAAACTTTTATATATATCTACTCAAAAGACACCTAAAACTTTTGTACGAATTAATTCATGGGTGAATATTTATAAGCATTACTTTAAAATTTGTAAGAAAAAATTGATTTTATCTTTGTTTATTCAATTTTCAAACAATAAAATTTGTTTTGTAAGTTTATTCGAGAAAATCATTAAATCAATTACAAACTTTTTCTTGAAATTCGCATTTCATCCACTTATAATAATTATTTTGAAATAAAAATGTACCGTAACCATTCACAAAAGTAATAGTTTCTGGATAATACTCCGGTCCTTTTCTAAATGGTTTAAGATGTGGTAATCGACGATCTAGACTTTCCCGATGATTTTTGTATCAAGCCATACACAATTTCTGGCATGGGAAGCGGGAAGCTATACACTTCAAAATAATGATTTGAATAAAATTATCCAATGTTAACGAAAAAAACTATAATCTGCTAAATGGTGGGAAAGTTAAATCGTCTGATTAAGAGGATCCCTCCAAAGAAGAATCAGATTTTGGATCAGTATGATGAACATGAAACCGAAATGCCTCAAAGTGAATCGATGAAAATTTGTATTTGAAAGTATTTTAAAATAGTGATTTTATTTTTCATTTTTAAAAAGCTTTCATGAGTTTGCTGTCAACAGATCCGAACTGTCAGTCTTTTGTTCGGTAGCTTTAATCGTGTTCTTCTACTTGGAATATCTGACGCACTCAAGCAAATTTTTTGTATTTCCATGTGACTTTTCTTTATAAATTTTTGAAAACATGTAGATGCTCCCTCCAACGACGAAAAGGTACAAATGCATGGTATTTGTCCTTTCTACCATTTAACCATTGTCAGCTCAATGGCCAAGTGAGTAATGGCACCAATACCTTCAACCATTTGACTACTTAGACTGGAGATTTGAACCTATCCGTTATAATAATCAAAATAAAAAAGGATACTCGGTTGATTACACGGTCGTCGCTTGGATAAGAACTAAGTAACCGACTCCACCAACAATCTAATCACAATATAATTATCACCATCTGCTAGAAAACATCTATGCCTTAAGGTGATGGAGCATTCTATAAGAGGATATAGAGGACCAAAAGGTCTAGGTACAACTAAATACTTAATATACTTTACCATCGTCGGATCCTCTACTATGTGTGCAGTTCAATTCCTCCAATAGATCGAATAATAATTAACAAACCAAACATAAAAATCAAAATAAACCAGTCGGATAAAATAAAAATTATGTAATTAACTCTGATATAAAAATCAGGTAAATTTTATTAGTAAATAGAAATAATATAGAAAGTTGATATGTCGAAGTAAATTACGAATCAATCACATGTATAATTAGTAATTTATATTGAATATGGTTGCAGTTGGAGAACTACGAACATGATCATTGGTTTAGTACAACTATTGGACTATACATATACTATTACTAGTATGTAAGTAGAAGTAAGTACGTATGGTAGTAACCATTAATTACTATTTATATAGCGAGCTAAACATTGCAATGTATATAACCATTAAATTACTACATATACCAGCTATATTTTATTTTATTGAGTTGCATAGCTCTGCTATTTTATGAATTGTATACAAGTGATTTTAATCTTCCAAATCAAAAAGACATAGGACAAGAAATTCCGTAATTATTTTTTTAAGTATTTGAAATTTTTTTCGTTAGAAGTAGGTTTTCGAGGTTTTACCGGAAATATCTCGAGGTTTTCGAGGTACACAAAATCAAAACAGTGAGTTTCAAAAATTAGTGTGTATGTATGTGTGTGTGTGTGCAGAAATACACATATTACCCACATTATAATACACACATTATAATTCATATTACCTCTAATTATACCGCGAAGGTTTAGGTTAAAAACGTGGGTCCCACTTAGTTCTAGTGATTTTCAGGTTTTTTAAATTTTCACGAAAATAGCTTCAACGATTCTGTTGAAACTCTGTATTTTTAATGAAAATTTTAAGTTCTACAAATTTTTATTGAAACATTTCTCTGAAAAAACATCAAAACACGCAGAAAAATCGACCAGATTTGCCAACGTAATTATATTTCTTAAGCTGCGTATACAATTGCAACAATCGCGTCTAACGAAACACCGTAACGCAACTTTGACAGGTAACAGCAACTTTTATGTAGACGTAAACGCATTCCACAAATTGTCGATAAATTTTAATCGCATCAAAAGATGTTGCTACCTTGGTTTACGGATATTATAGCCTCAATATTGCAACATTTGCAAAGACAAGACGTAAACATTATTCATTTTAATTATATTTAAATATTTCGATATGGAGTGGAACGAACAAAATACAATTTATTGAAATTTATCAACAAATACTTAAAGTGAAGGTACTTTGCTTGGTACATGGATGGAACGCTATGTAACACATTGTAACATCGTAACATCACAACGTATACAAAATATTGGTCTCGATACACGTTACATGTAACACGTAACAGTACAGATTTACGACACGGTGTTACGTTACGAATTAATGTTGCAGATCAATGATCTACATCTTAGAAATGTTGACCATGGAACTTAATACTCTTTTTTTAAACATTTATTTATGTTACAAAACAATCATATCTGTTTTTTTTTTGTATATATCCATTATTATTACAATAATAATGGATAAATATCAATTATTATTACAAATGATAAAAAGGAAAAAACAAAAGGAAAAATAAGTATTGGTAGACTCTAGAATACTCATTGTATCGCACTTCAAATTTTTTCTATAATTTCATTTACAATCCAGCAATAACATGTAAAAGTTGAATTTTTCGAATAAAAATACATGATCTTGATGAATTATATAGAGTATTTCGTGATGTTATTAAATACTTTTTAAGTGGCATAGAAATACATTTGACAGGTATAAGGTTTATATTTGTTGCATCTTGTAAGTGCTAAATGTATATCCGTCAGACACATATTATTATTAGACATGAGATATTTTCATTTATCAAGAGCATGATAGTCGGTTTCATATATGTTATATTATTACCATCGGATTATATTCAGAAGTGATTATTTCCTAGTTATTAAAGTCATGTTTATGACGAGTAAATAAATTATTGTATATCATATATCATGATATTATTTATTTAAACAGGGTGCATGAGCTTGCGACCAATCATCTGACTTATTTATGAAAAGCTCAATTAAACTTAATTAATCTGTAAAAATTCTCTAACATAATTTTATGAGAACTCAACAATCATCTTTTATTCAGAAATAATCGCTGATAAAATGTTGACTTGTCGAAAATAATCAGAACAAAAGGGTAAAATTATCAATTTAGAAAATTTTTTTACGTTACTTGCGTGTAGTTGAATGCTAATTTCGTTTTGAATAAAATTCAGTGGTCGGATTTTATTTTGTTTACTATAATTTTTGATAAAGATAGTTTTTTTTTAAGGATTTTTAACAAGGTGAATCTATAATCACCGATGATCGTTTACATGGGACATTTTTCATACAGGTTATTTTGTTTCTGATTAGTTTTAATATTGATTTTAAGGAAAGTTATTTTTTTATGGAATTAATTTTTGGCGATTATTTTACATTCGGGTCTTTCAACACCTAAAAATTATCTAATAGATAAATGAATCACATTATTTGCTATTATCATCGATTTCATTGTTGTGCAAAATTATTCTCAAATAAAGCTACTTACTGCTTGTTGAATATTAAAATCAGTTAAAAATTAGGATAAAATAACTTACTCATTGAAATTGTAATTTTTGGAATTGAAATTGTAATTACCTGAAACAAAAAATTATATAAATAAAACAGAACGAATTGAAAGAACAATGATACGAAATTGTTTAAATACTCCATACATTAAAAGCTAAGTTGACATGTATACAGATTCTTAAGCTGTAATAACTGATAGATTTTCTCCTGTTTTTGAAATGAGAAACCTCAAAAGAAAGGTGTTTGAATTGAAAAGAATTAATTGGAGTACTAATTTAGGATTAAAAATAATTAAAAAGCTTTCGAAGTTACAAAAAAAAAAAAAAATTTAATTAAAAAATTTATTTTATTTCAAAGCTACTTTGCGTTCGAATTTAAATCTAGACCAGCTTATTTTGTAGGATTTTTATATTCTTACCTTTAAAATTGAACAAGTATAATTTTGTATGTGTTAACTTTTTCATCGAAGATTAAAAATTAAAATGTTTTATTTCTATGAATTAATTTTAAATCAAAATGCAAAAGAGGAAATAAGTTTATTTAAAATATTTATTTACAGCCAACAAATTACAACAAAAAAAAAGCGATTAAAATTTATAAGCAGGTGTATCGAAAAGTGTATTATCTCTAATTTATTTCAGAAAAAGACACACACAAAGGATGTAGTTTAAACTCTGCCACAAAATAAACAACAAAAATTTCTATTAAACAAAGATTAAAAATCAACAACTTATTAACTTTCTTAAAAGTGTATTTAAAATGTAATAAATTTTAAGAGTGTAATCTCTTTTAGATCATAATACGGATTTGATGCTTAAATAAGAAAACTGTATGAATGCGACTTTTACAAAGTCGTGCCAAGTACTTCCTGTTTACGGGAACTTACAATATTAAATATAAATTCACGGAGTTATCAAATATATACGAGTTTATACCGGCATAATCTTGCAATTTGTTTATGGCAACTTTTTTGAATTATTAAAATATAAAAAACAACACTGTATAAGTTGAAATTAGTTTTTTTAGTTTAAAACTACAAATTAAAAAAAAAAACTTCTGGGTATGTTGAAATTAAAATGTGTTTTTAAAATTTCACTCCTCTCCTTAAATTACCCTTTCTGACTACCCAGATGAAACTCAAAATAACACATTCTATATAGTTTTGTAAAAGTATTGACGTAATGGAAGCACAAGATATCTATCAGTGAAGTTAAACAACATTGATAATAGTCAGTGTTTGGAAAGCACTTTGGAAAATATCGCTAAGTTATATAATCATGATTTTTGTTTTATTTTCTATGTCTTACAAAAAGTTTTGAAATAAACCTTACCAAATTCAAAGAGCTCCATTTAGAATCAACACCAACATTGAATTAAAGCGACAAAATTAATTGAACTACTATTAGCTGAGTTAGCGAAAGACCAAAATTAGCTTTCGTACCTCAAAACAGGGAGTTATCAAACAATTTTTGATGTCGAAAATCAGGACGAATACTATAACTTCATTCATCAGAAAGTTATTTAAAAAAAAAACACAGTCTTCATTTTACAAATAACAACATAAAGTTTTAAAAGAGATAACGCCATGTACATAAAGGGTTTATTTAACAAACAATTTATCCTTGTAAGTAAAAATATAATCAGATTACTGAACATTGATAATCTTTATACTACGAGTTGATTCTTTTTCTCTTTGTAAATAAGTTCATCGTTTTATAAATAAAAATTTTGAAACTAAAACGGTAATATAAGTATTACTCTGTATAGAGCTCTGAAAGTATTGCAGCTGTGAAAAAATTGATCCTGATATCTTATATTGATATTTTTCTGTCTCATTTTCGACAAGTTTAAAACACTAGTTCTTCATAGTAGTATGTAAAGACTGAATTATATTAGTGAATATTGAGAGGGGACCGCAATCGCGTCCCTTGTACCTAAACCTTTTGGTCCTCTGTACCCTTTTATTAGGACACTCCTCACCTGAAGGCAAGGATGCCTTGTATCACAAGGTCACAATTATATTGTGATTATATTGTTGGCGGAGCCTTCGTTCTTATCCAAGCGACAACAGTGTGATCAACCAACAGCTTCTTTTTTTATTATAATTCATGAAATTACCGCTGCCTAGATTCGAAACTACAAATTCTAGTATGAGTACTCAAATGGATGAAAGTATTAATAAGTGCCTTTATTCACTTCGCCACTAAGATTGGATTAAATAGTAATTAAATGATAACGACCGAATAAATTCAAAAAATATTTCTCCTAGTCTTTGGGAAAATGGGTGTTTGGGGGCCCTTTTGTGGACGTCAGAAATATGGTTAGTCTATTTTTGCCGATGTAAATAAGACATTTCGTATTTCGTTTCGGACAAGTCGTTTTTTCCAGTTTTTGTTCATAGTTTGAAAGCCGCTCTTAGCTTAATTTCTCAAAAACTCAATTATTGGTTTCGAACTTATCTAGAACTAATATAAGAAATATAATAGTGTTTTCGTAATTAATTTGGAAGGCTTAATTGACAAAAACATAGTCTTTGAACTCAAGGTTTCAGAAGCTGTATTATTGTACGCAATTATGATTTTCTAACGATGCTAAGCGTTAGAGGATTTTTTCTGATTTATAAGAAAGAAAATATATTTTTCAAGAAATAATGTTTTACGGCATAATAATGACTCGTATAGTATCAAATTCAGATATATTAATATTTCTACCTTAAACTTCTAAAAATCTTTCTGTATTCACGTTCTTATATAATTATGAAGTTGAGTGCTTTTGATGAAGTCTCAATTTAATTGGTAATTATTTGTTTACTTATAATTCATTTTACTTTTTAATGTTTTTATCGTATAATTTTAATTGAGTTTTATGTTTATGAAAATTTTCACTATAAAAATATTTTATGATTACTTTTAGGCAAAATAGCAATTATAATTTACCGTAATGTTTTTCTACTATCCTACGATATTCTAACAAATTTTTATTTAATATCCGTAATCCGTTAAGTACAGTCAACCAAACGTGCTTGCTTTTAGTTAACAAATTTTATCTGAAAGTTGATCATTCCTTGATTTTGTAAAAAATATTATATAAAATTTTCGTATACAATACAGTTTCGTCAAAATAATTTACAAAACGATTTAGTAATTGTAAGAAATAAAAGTTGCTCGTGAGATTTTTTGAACTATTTATTGTTCAATGGCATTTGAAAAAAATTTCCTCAATACAGCATTTTAGTCCTTGGAAGCGCTTTAACATAAGCTTAAATTATGAGAGCAATGTTCTTCAATTATAATTTCTCCACTATCTCTCAGTACTCCTGATTCGATTACCCTTTTGGATTTCCGTTTCATGTGACGTTATGGAATTTTTGTACAGACTAAGTACTATAAGTTCATCTACTGTTTGGTATGAGAAAAACGACGATATTCACTCATAAAGAAAAAATGAGAAATGCTATGCATGAGAAAATGAAAAATGCGTTTTGATAACGAAATCCTGCTAAATCCTCAGTTTTAAACTGACATTGTATACCGCCCCACGCGCAGGTTTTCACATGTCAATTTTTTTCGTATTTTAACCAAATATTTGAAGATGTAAAATCTTAATTATAATTATTATTATCTCATTATCATGGATTATTTTATTTTATCTGTTCATTTAATATTTTTAGCCAAATTTTTAATGATAAATCGAGGGAGTTTTAGGCATCATATGATTTTATTGGGAGAAGTATAAAATCGCTGTAAACTTTGCAAATTGCGCATAGGTTAACTAATCAGGCTAACATCTTGTGATGTCTTCAAAACAATTCGAACATACCTATATAATTATTTTTGGGTCTACATAAGTATTTATTTTTGAAAAAATTATAATACTATCGTCTATTAAAAAATTAAATTGTATTATCAGTGTAAAAATCTCAATTTTTATGGCAGAAGTTTTTGTGCTCTTCTAATATTTTTTCGTTGTTTCGTATAAGTTTCTCTGGATTTACTATTTAAAATAATTCGCTTTCTATAAACAGAGTATTTATCTGTGGACGTATGTATGTGTTAAAATCAGATCTTCATCATATCAGTTTCTTATGAGTAGTTCTTTGAGAATACTTAAGAAATAGCTCACTAACTGAGATACTGAAATATATGAGACATGCTAATATACATTAAAATATTAAGTATAATCTAATTTCGAAAATTCTTGTATTTCAATCTACATATTAAAAATTGCTCTTCTCCATCTCATCTAATTTGAGTGTTTAATAGCTCAAATGAAAGGTCTTGAGTCACTAACTGTTCAAAACGAACCTTCTATCTTCATTACAATTGGAGATATTCGCATACAAAACTGTCACAATATTTGGAGAAAGAATCATCCCATAAGAAATGTGACTCAAATCGTATCAGGTAAATTTGGAAATTGCCACAGTTTTAGAGTTTAAGATTCAAATTTAAGCTATTAAATTATTAATTAACAATTAATTCTGTGGAGTACAAAGATCTACTAGTAATATACTAATTTAACGTGAAATGCGAAGACTATTTTCATAAAATTCCGTAAACGTAAGTGATAAAAATTGTAAATAAAAAGCAGTTGAAATATATTGAGATTTACTCTGGTTATTGATTATCCAACGAATTGTAAAAATATATTCTAATACTCGTATGATGATAAAACTCTTTGATAAAAAGCAAAATAAGTTCAATTCACTTGATCAATTGCAAACAGAAGTGTTTGTCTGGTTGGTTTATTGACAATCGTGTTTGTCTGTGTACTTTTTTGCATTACATTAAGGTTTTTTTCAGTGTGTTTGAGTACAAAGCATTTTTGTATAAAATACTCTGTTTTTTATTTCGATACGTATTTGAACGTTGTAAATAGAAATTGGTAGTTGAACAAATTGACTGCAATAGAAATACGTTATGGTTTATTGTCTTGATTAAAATTGCTTACATCCATTTTATGTAAAAATACACACAAAAAAAAAATCTTGAAGAGCGGGCTCCAAAAAGGATGAAGCTTAAGGAATAATTATTTTGCTTATTAATAACACGGGTAAACAATTTTTGATTTTTTTTATTTCACTCTTAAATAATAAAATACAAATAATTTTTATGGTTCGCTTTTAAAACGGCCTAAAAAGGCCTACATCAAATTATTTTGTATTTTATAAATACGTATTTCGTTACTCGTTGCTAATTTGGTGACGGTTTGCACTAGCATTTTGCAAACCGTCACCAAATTAGCAACCAGTAACATCTCCTCAGAGAATCATTACAACTAGCTAATTCATACTGATGATGACTACTTTGTAGCCGAAATACGTATTTATAAAATACAAAATAATTTGATCTGGGAAATTGGGGAAAAAATCGAAATCTAGACCTGATACTATTAATTCTTCAAATCACACAATGATAGATATTTGAGTCACTGAGTGTTCTTATGCCAAATTATATAATAAGCGTTTCTTATGGGGCGTTTCTTTCTTTTGTGATTATTTTATATCCAAATATCTACAGTTCTCATATAGATAGAGGTTCGTTTAGCTCTAAGAGACTCAAGGCCTTTCATTTGATCTATGAAACACTCAAATTTGATGATATGGCGGAGTGCAAGTCGTGGGAATTCTTTCAACTTTTCATCGATTTTCATATATAGATATTTTTATTAGCGGGAATTTAAAATAATTTATTTATCAATCGTTATTTTAAAGAAAAAGTATATATTCGTTTTACAAAATTCACTTTAGTTTCATCAGATCGTTTTGTGATCATCTACTAAAGAACAGTGTAACGTATAACGATAAGAGTGAATATTTAAAATGTTAATATAACATGAACATGAACTAATTCATTTGCATATTCTTTAAATTTAAGTGTGATGTTATAATATTTAATATTCTAAGTATAATATTCCTTCAGGATCATGGTACAATGTTAACATTTATAACAGATGCTACGATCACAACCCCGATATAATAACTCTTACGAAGGTAAGTGGTGTACTTATGTGCAGACTTAAGGATATTCAGAACGGACAACGAAGATGTCGTGGTTGTAATTCTTATATTTTAATGGATATGACCATACATGTTATTCATATAAACCAGGGAGCTTCTATAAAAATATCCAGATCTTTAGATAAAGGTTACATTGACCTGCGGCTACATTTGAGAGAATTTTTTCAAAACTAAAGAATTAAGGTAAATTTTTGACGACTATCTGTTGAGCTAAAGTTTCGTTCTAAACGCTTTCAAAATTGTCATAAAAGTACTCAATGCATAAAAAAGAGTCATACAAATTATCTTATTCCGTGACCTCCAGTTATGTTGGCCTATAAAAGCAGAATAAAAAGCTTCCATTAACGTTTCTACTAAGGGCAAAGCTATTGCACCCTATGAACTCCCGAAGAATGTATTATAATTTGCGTGGATTCATTAAAGATGAATTTTTAACTTATCCGACCTCAATTATGCAAAACAATTTTCTCAACAGAAATTAAATTAGTACTAGTTTACCGAACGAAATTAACTTGAAATTTAAACTAGGCGATTTTTTATTATATTTATCTATATGTATGTTTATTCCGCTGTAGCATTCAAAATTTCTTGTATCCCGTTTTTGGGGAAATAGTCTTAAAATTTTGATTATTTTCTATGCAAGCTTGAGAGATGTTTCATTATTGTTATTGATGTAAACTGATTAGAGAAAATACAAAAACTATCTATGTATTGATGAAAAGTTGATGACCGCGTCTTGCTCTCCTCCATCTCATCTAATTTGAGTGTTTTATAGCTCAAATGATAGGTTTTGAGTCAATGAATGTTCTTAGAACAAAACTAACTTTATTTTCTTCATTTGAACAGTCTAGGGTCTATAGAACTCGGAATATTTGGATACAAAACTATCACAACACTTGGAAATAAACATCCCATAATAAATGCATATAATACAATTTGGCCCAACTGAGTGACTCAATACCTATCATTTGAACTTTTAAACAGTCAAGTTGGATGAATTGAGAGCACAACACCTACTCATTACTTTTGTTGAGAGCACAACACCTACTCATTACTTTTTTTTTGAGTAATTTGAATGATTAATAGTACCAGGTTTATTTGTTAAACGTCACAGTTGTTTAGATTTTAAGATTCAATATTAATTACTGAGAAAAATTAAATAAAAGGTATATAGTTAATTGTTATTGTCTTTGAGATAAAGTGTTTAAGCCATTTCGGTCTGGAAAACTGGTATATTTATGGAAATAATTAAGTTTTGAATACTATCAGAATTTTGTTTTGTGAAACTTTCATTCACTCACTTTGAGATTATTAATTTTGCCGTAAATTACGTGTGTAAAAAAAACATCTGTATCATAAAGGTATAATAAATATAATAACATTGTTTCAATTTTAAATTTTTACAAGCTACGCTCCTGCACAAAGGATGCATAATATAAGTTTAGTTCATAAAATAGATTGGTGCTTGATACTACCTACTATCATTATAATTTCAAAAACATGGTCCACTATAATATATATTATATATTTTAATATTATAGTAACAAAATTTAAATAATACTATAATGGGCCATAATAATGTTTTCAAAAACATTATATTATGTTGTTTATGGCATACAAAATATTATATATTCTACTATAATAATAACATTATTATTGTGTATGTTTGATGAGTTTATGTTTTATGTTTTCTACTATATATATATATGGACAATAAAGAAGTTATAACTAATTTTAAATTTAATTTAATTATTCATAGCGGTATTTATTTTAGCGTGCATAAATTAATTTTGTCATAATTTTCAAGATGCTCCTGAACGAAAGATGTAACTTTGGTTATAGTAAATTCTTGATTTCTTTAAATGTAATCAATATATTCGTATTTAAATATTTCGTTATTTTAATATTTAAATGTATTTTCTTATAAACTCGAGCAAAAGTTAATGTGACGAATTTGAACAAAAACTACAACTTTAAAAGACTACATACCTGCCCTTCAAAAAAAAAAAAACAACCTAATTTACATAAGTCTACTTTTATATATTTCTATTTCAAAATAATTTTACATCATTCAACTTTTAAAGATTTTATCATTTCAAAAACAAAAATTGTACGGTTCAATTGATTTGAGCATGAACCTATACTTCCTCTTCTCTTTTCATTTTCATTGTAAAACTCTAAAGTTCTTTAATCTTTAAAGGCCTTAAAGGGACACAGTTAGTTCTTGGATGGGTGACCACATAGAATTTCTTTATATATATTTTTAATATTCAAATAATATATATATTTCAAATAATATACTCAAAATAATCTATATTATATCCCCCCCCCCCTGGGGGTAACGTTATAACTGATCTCAACCGGTCAATATTGTTAAGCAACATTATACACAGTTACCCCCCCCCCTGGGGGTAACGTTATAACTGATCTCAACCGATCAATATTGTTAAGCAACATTATACACAGTTAGTACTTGGATGGGTGACCGCATAGAATTTCTATATATATATATATATTTACAGGATGGTGTAATGTGACAGGATGGTATAATGTAACAGACATCGAAAGTGATGCAGTTAAGCCATGCATACTTAATAAGAAGTTAAAATAATCAGCGAATAGTTTTAGAAGGCGATAGAATAGGCCAAGAAAGCGTATATACCGTGTATACCTTGAAGAAGGGACTTCTGAATCGATTGATGGGCTATTAGGGGCTAAAATTTGTATTAAGACATTCTCATTTTGTAAAAAATGATTATTCGTTCAATTGTCTAGTAATTGTCAAACAAAAAGTATTAAATCATTACCAAAAAGCAGTCATTTTATTGCAATGATTGGGTTGAAAATTGTAAGAATGATTAAAAAAATTTCATTAGTTTTAATTGAAAATATCTATATATTTGTGAAGCAAAAACATTGTACCCTATTTTACGAAAATTGCGCGGACGGAGGGGTATGAACTTATAGTTAATATAGAGGACTGGAGACATCTAATATTTTTTTATATTTTAATTTTGCATAAAAATACATTTAATAAAAAAAAAAAAAAACATTACACACACTATGGCACACACATATATAAGAGGTGTGGTTTTCTATTACAAACACTATTTCTCATACGCATATATACTATTTTGCTTAATATACTGTTTTGTTTAAAGACACACATGTATACTGTCTTTTTATAGTCAGTTTATAGCGATTTGATTAATTATGACTCGATAAATAAAAATATATTAGTTGTTTGATAAAGTAATATTTTGTAGCTATAGCAACGAAAGAAGACAATTTAATTCACGGTGCCCATATTGATTTCAAACTAATTATTACTTCTACTGAATTATAATTTTTTAGTACTATAATTGAAACACCCCTAAAATACATTAAATTTTATTTGAAACACAAATGATTAATTATTAATTAGATTACCCAATTCCCCTCTCATTATAATATAAAAAAATCCATTTGTATACTTTTACCTAAATATATTCTTGTTTGATTGATTACAAACGAAGCAATAAAAAATAAATTCGTAAAAACGTAAAAATGTTGATTACTTTTAAAAAAAAAAAAAAAAAATGTAAATGTACTAATCTTTCATGTTCCCCCTTAGATATTACTCTATACCCAGTAGTTTTATCCTTATATCACGTGATCATACACCTAAATGATTAATGCATCATCTTAGCGCTAGCATTTTATGTGTAGAATAAATTATTCTTTGAGTTTTTATTTTTTTACAAACAATTTAATGTTTAAACATTTAATCAAATAAAAATATGAGTAAGTGTACTTTATAAATACTACTGGAATAAAATATTCTATAAAAATATGCAAGCATTTCAGGGCATATGACATCCACGATGCCTTGTAAGAAATATCATGGTTCCAGTGATTTTTTTTTGTGAAAAATATCTTTTTTCTCAAACCTCTTGTAATAAGCGTCAATTGGTTTATTATGCCATTGAAAATAAATTTATCCAATAGGTTTTCTTGGATAAACTACAAGAAATTTTCAATTGTACCGACCCTGTGAATTTTTCGTTGTATTACACTGTTAAAATTGAGATTTCATCCTTGTTTCATTTAAGAGTCATGAATTTCGATTATCGCCCCAATCTTCTAGATCAATCCTTTTTTTATATTATACAAATACGTATTTCGATTACAAATTTTTTTCCCGAGAAGATGTAACTCGTTGCATATTTGGTGACGATAGGAAAATAACATCTCGATAGGGAAAATTATTTTCAGTTACCTATTTCATACTGATAATGACTACTTTGTAGCCGAAGTATGTTTTATATAATACAATAGAAAATGATCTACGAAATTAAGGCGAAAATCTAAATTTATTTCGAAAAATTGAGTTCTCTTGACAATACTCACAAATGAGTTATATGTATACATTTTGAGAAAATAAATTATAATGTATTCTTTTCATTTCAGAGGTTTCCAAAATTTTTTTTCCAGATAATTCCAGATAAGAAATATACAGTAACCTTATACAGTTTAGTTATTCATTTTAATTTCACATTTTCACAAAGTCGTGGATTTAGAAAATGAGATACCTCAATTCGGTTGCGTTTAATGATTCACTTTGATATTGTACAATACTAGTATTATGAATTTAATTTTGACACATTTTCTGAAATAAATAAAGCGACATATTACAATAACATTTCGTAACATTCATTACAAGCAAAGTAAGATGATGTAAAACTCAGAGAGCTATGATTACACAATGTATATAAAGGAAAACCGTAACCCAATGGAGACAATAATATTGTTATATAAAATGGTGTTATATACTTTACTTTTTTCCAATTAAAATTTATAACGAGAATAAAAATGCTACATTATTGATCATATTCAAATATATAATCAATTAAAATTCATTAAATATATAATTATTTAGAATTCTGAAATAATTATATATTGAATGGTTCAAATTATGATGCCTGAAGATTGCACAATAAATGCCAAAACTTCGCAAAAGTAGTATTTGTTAATTAACATCCAGTTTATGTCCTCATCCCTAAAAAATAAAATAAAAAAGCTACAGTTAAATAAAAGTACATATTTTCTAAATCATAAATGTTGTAAAAATACTATCCCAAAATTATTTTGGGCACAGTTCTAAGTTCCTCAGTTCACAGTTCTTATGTTTGAATGCTCGCTTTGGGTTAAAGATCGCAGTAAAATCGTTTGCCATATTTGAAATGTATCTCCTAAATTAAATTTTATTTGGTGTGGACTATTATACACATAAATCTAGTCATTAAACAGGGTGATAAATAATTAACGCTGATTATAAAAGAAAACGGTTTTTTCTTGCCACACATCCTTCAAAGATAAAGTCTAATTCTTTGAAATATTTGTAATAGAAAAATTAAATTTTTTCAGGAGTATTTAGGTGTCATCAAACTAAGTTGTTTTTTTATAAATTCATTTTGAAAAAATTTTTAAAAATTCTTTAAAAAGTGGATCGATCAAAACTCCTGATTAAACAAAGAAAGTCATACTTAAATGTGACGTCATTTCTGTATTTCTTTGGAGATTTCATTTAAAATTCCAATTTTTTTTCAAAAAGAGATGAAAAATAATGTTTCAAAGCATATAACTTCTTCATTTTTAAATTAATTTTAACTCAATTTTTAAACTTTGTTACGATATTGAGTCCAGTTCCACAGATTAATTTGATATATAGCGTATTCTTGATCAACAATTTTCAAAAACTCTGGATTTTATATTTGGTTTGGCGGAGTTCATGACCCCCATGACCTACCCGTTGGATCCATGCTTACTTAAACGGTACTCTTGAAAGATGGAAATAGAATATACTACTTTTCTTCGTTATGAAATTGTATGTCACCATTTATACATAATAAACGTTACAATGTATATAAAGCTTTATAAGAGAGTACAAGCAAGCAAGATGCAGGGTGTACGAAAGCCGTGAACCGAGTCTCTGAATAATTAGAACGCTAACCGCGAATATTGTGTATGGATCTGCGATGTATATGGTTTACTTTATATGTACAATGATAATACATGTAAATTTATTTTGTATAGTCAGGATTGCATTCAAATAATTGTATTAAGGTTAACGTCAATTTAAAGCAAATGTTCAATATCGGCTCAATATCTTAACAAAGTGCGAAAATTGAATTAAAATTAATTTAAAAATCTTAAAATAATTTTTATTCTGAGTCAAAAACTTGAGTACTGTTTTATGAGTACATACAAATTTACGAACGCTTTACAAACCGAAAATTTCCCAGAATAATTAAGATCTCCATTCACACAACCTTATAGATGCATTACGAGAAAAATTTAATTTTTGTTTTTAGTTTTTAAAACAATAACAGAATGTCCTTAAAGAACATTCTACTAAATTTTTTTATTGTATTTTATTTTTTTTTTATCTGCTAATGCCTCCCTAGGCGGCGTCGGATGTATTTTATCATCAGGATCTATTAGAACTAGAATGAGGATCATCTTCGCTGAAGATTTCAGCTGACTATTTATTTCGGGAGGTGAGTGTACTTGTTTCATGCATACTGACACTTCGGAAACCTTTCACTACCATTAATAATTGTGATGACGGCGGTAATCTAACATACAACCTCCGTAAACTGAGTACATTTCAATCAACGACATAACCAACTGAGCTACCGATGTCAAATTTTTAATTTAAAACTGTGAGCTCGAAAACATAGTAGACTTGTTAGAAAGCTAATTACATTTCGATTTACTCATCTACTTCGGTTTTTAGCACACACTCTCGCCAAGAAAATCATCTTTTCAAATACTAGATTCATACCTGAAACTTTAATAAAAAATATTTTTTTTCTATTTCTTACAAGAACTTTCAAAAATTTCGTTTTAAATATTCCCCAACTTAAAATTTTAATTTTTTATTTTTAACTTTTCTATTCTTTTTTCTGTAATGACTGTTGAATTTAAATCTAAATACAACACTGATTTAATTAGTAACATTTACCACATGAAAACGTCTAAGCATGGATTTATTTTATGCTATAAAATGTGTAGTAGATATGAGTGAAAATGGTAACCAATACCAAAATTGTTGCTAAGAGAGTAGTAGTACGAGTGTTCGGTGGTACGTTCGTTTAATGTCCCCTTTTTCCTTCTACCATAGCACAGAATCACTAATGAATGTTTGTGATATATTTACTTTATTTATAGTACTAAAAGATTGTTAGTATATCATCGTCAATCTAAAATGTTTGCGTTAAATATTTTAATGAAATTATGAATATTTAAGAATTTTAAAATATGGTCATGTAGCATAAAGAATGCATTCTACAACAAATTATATCAACATTATATCTTAGAAACGGTCTACACAAAATTAATGTTGATTAAGAGACTAAATTTCTTAAATTTTTAAATGGTAACACAAAATCAGTGTTAACTCAATAATTATTTGAGTGTGAATACAGATGATAGGTAATTAATTTAAAATAAAGAAATAGTAAATGTTTATAAACAAAAAGTGAGATTTGTATATTTGTAACACAAATACAAAAATCTGTTACTATATATCATTGTACATCACACATGACATTAAACTTATTTTTATAATTCGGCTAACTTAAAATTTTCATTAAATTCTAATCATCTTCAAAAATTTTGAAATAAAACTGTTATAACTACTTAACGTCAAAATCTTATGAAGTTTTATAAGAGCTTCTAAGAATTTAAGTTATCACTTATATTCCAAAAAACAAAAATGCAAAAAAAATTTAATAATTTAAAATTCTTAGTTATTTCTAAAATCATTTATTTTTGGCTAAATATAGTAAAAATTAAAGATATGTTAAAACGTTTTCTTAAAGAAATAATCGGATTATCAATTTCCCCCAAAAGCTTATTTCATTACTTCAAATAAAAATTTCTAAGCTCTAAAAACTCATCCTTTAGATTGATCTGCATCTTAGATTTCGTGATCAATAGTTTTCTAAGCAGTTTGCAATGAAGGTAAACATAATTGGTATATAAGAAAGCTTTGTAATCGGATACAGGTATCGAATTATAAAAATAAAAACAAATCATGTAAGAAGCATATTAAGAAGAGTAAATTTTAATAAAAAAAGAGTATTAATGAAAATGTTTCTAAATGAATATATTAAATTATATACATTATTAAGAAACACACAACCAACCCTTCTAGCTCGTGGTGTTTTATTTATTTCAATAGTTGGTATTATAGCTCTCAAGGGTACTTTACAAGTCTTATTAATTAACTTTAACAACAGAGCACAAATGCTAATTACAAACGGCCACCAGGGACGTACTTATATAACTCTTGGTATTTTATGTCAAGAAACGCATGTCACGCATACAGACAATTTTTAAAATATTGAGTAAAAAAATTTACAAATTAATCTTAATTATAAGAATTCTATTATAGTTGCAATTTTGACTATCTTTTTGGTATAAGTAGCTCATTGCATTTTGTTGTGTATCAATGCTCTCTATTGAATATCGCAAGTTTATTTATATTCAAAATGATAACTATATTCTATTTCTTCTACAATGTTTGCTTTAAACCCTTTCAAGGTCCGTGGTTTGTTGTGGTAAACGAGATGTTGCGAGATTTTAATAAGCCCCAAAGCAAGGAGTCTGGTGGTATTAGATTTGGCGATCTGGACAGGCAGTTCAAATCCCCAAAACGAGAGATCAATCAACCTGGAAAGATTTCAATTTTTACCCGAGTTGTGTGAGCGGTTGCTCCGTCCTGTTGAAACCATCAATTATCCAGACCGAATACTGTAACTTGCTGCAAAAAAAAACTCTGAATCTGGCTGTAACGCACGCCATTTACGGTTACAGTGGCGCCAACGGTGTCTTCTTTAAAATAAGGACCACTCCCTTTTTCACTGTAAATGCCGCACAAAACAGTTACTTTTAGTGGATGCAATGGATTTTCTTGCATTATATGTGCAAAAATACGAAGTCAACCTCTTCTTGCACCAAAATCACCAGAATTTTGCCGTTAGTTCACTTTTTCCGATGGGCAGCAGGCAGCAATTCGTAAACAGTTTGCACTTGTTAGGGGAACATTTTAAAATATTTTAACAAAATTCGTTGAAAGAATTGCCTGCTGATATCTATGCACCGTCATCTCGTTGATGTTTATAGATTTTTTCTGGCATCGTCTGCCACAGCAGCGATGCTCCCAACGATCACTACAAGGCCGACCAATTCTTGTGAAATCTGTAATTGACACAGTTTGCTCGAGGCGCTCAGTCAAACGTTCAATTGTTAGAGCTCATTCATGTTGCGTTAACTCAACAGACTGAGGTATGTATCGCTCCATGGCTTATAAATAGATAATTTACTATGTACCTACATCATGAATGTCAAAACACTGTGCCATTTGGCCCCATCTGCAAAAAATATATAAATTAAGACATTCCTTTGCGCCACCTAGTTTAAAATTTAATACTCTGCGAATACAGATATAGAAAAAGCATTTAATTTTGGTTTGATAATTCAATTCTATTGTATTGTGGGGCAAACAAAGTCCATTGCAATCAACATCAGACTATATTTCTTCAATAATTTAGTTAGCAATTGAAAAATCTGGACAGCAAAGCCCAACGTCGACAACATTGATTGATTTTTAATATAAATTTTGCATTTTATTCAAAATCAATCATTTAGTAAAATAATCAAACATTTCAAGCAAATGTAAACGAAATTAGAATGTAAAAACAGAATAGATTTGTTTTTTAAACCAATCAATGAGGGTAGTTTATTATCTTTTACATCGCTCATAAAATTTAAGTTCTCGGTTGTATTTGTTGTCAATATATTTCGAATTCACCTTATAAACTTGAACTATTACCTACAACTCGTCTAAATTACTACTAAACTCAGAAACGAATATAATAAACCCACTTTAGTTTGTGAGCTGATGAGTATCATTTAGAAACAATATTACTTGGAGAATATATATCTAACTTTCATCTAATCATTACATTAATGAATTAAATTTCTTACAGAGGTTTCATACATTATTTCATGTAGTGTATTCGAAATACGTCTTTATGTACTATGTTTATCTGTCCGCATTGGTAATAAAAAGTTTGCAAAATTTGACCAATAAAAAGGGAGAAATAAATTCTAAATGCTTTCCTGTATAGAAAATTCTGGTGCTTGTAAATGCACATTCGAAAAAAATTGAAGATAGCAACTAGTATAAATTATTTATATACCCGACATATGATGAAGTATCAATGTTAGATAATTAACTCTAGTTTGATAACTAACTTCAGCCCAATATTTCTTTTCTTTTCGTTTTCTTGATGACAGACAGATAGACGAAAATGGTCTAACTATGAGATTCTATTAACAAGCGTGCAAATTTTTTTTAGAATCATTATTGTTTGCGAGCGTTACAAAAAAAAAATTAAATACTCAATTCCTCAACTTGTGAATTGTGAGCTGTTTCTTCTTATATATTTCCCGAACGTTATATTAAATTGAAAGGTCTATTTTCTTTCAAAACAATACTATCTTTTATATGTGTCTGTCGGTGCAAAAATTTTCGGCAATATGGATAAAAATCGCATGACAGACTTGATGATAATATAACTTTATGACCAAACCAACTAATAATATTTTTTTATACATCTATTTGCAAATTTTGATATAAATACATATTTAGTTTCAAATTGTAAAATACTTTTTAAAGTACGATCAAAAACAGGAAAATTTCTCTTTCCATCGTATCAAATAATACACAAAATACTAGTCCAAAAAAATAACTAAAACTTTTGTTTACAATCATACGTACAAATTTTCCTCAGAATCATTTTCCATATGGCAAATATTGGGAAACTAATAAAAAAAATTAAAATAATACACAATATTAACATACACAGAACATTCAAAAAACGTATAATACAAAAACTCTCCTAAATCTTTTAAAAATAAACAAATAAAGTCAGCTTCTTGTTTAGTAAATTATTATAGTATTAGCTAGAAACGTATTTTTTTTGTATGTATTTGTATATTTTATATAAATGTAGTTAAATATTGGCTTCCCCTTTTTGACATACACAAAATTCTTTCCGTGGCCAATCTGTACATATATAAGTAAGCTTTTAGTTTCAAGAATTTAAAAAATTAAATTTTTTATATAATACATGAATGTAGTTTTTACTAAAGAGAAATTTTCTGATTTTAATTTATTTTTCTAAAAAAAAAAAAAAGTTTAAATAACATCTCTTGTTTTACAAAAACTTTTATGAATTTTTCATATATGAGTTTGCAAGAAATTAAATTAAAAAACATACGTATATTTTTACCTATGAAGACAGAAAAATTACATTTTTCCTAGTTGAAAAAACTACGTTAAATATTTTATTTAAGTATGTAACAAATTTACAAATCTTGGTATATAAAGACAGACATTAACTTCCCTGTCATGTATAAATATATGTGAACTCGTATCACTACACAATACTAAAAAATTATTTTATTAATATGAGAAAGATTTTTTAAACAAAAAAATTAATATGTAAAATCAGACAATTTTCAGAGAAAAACTACAGCGAACAACTTTAGTCGGAATTTTCCAACTTTTTAAAATTAAGTTATTTTCTGTATTGTAAGGTGTTGAATTACAATATTATTATTCAATATTACCTTTTAAATAGTAAACTTTGTCATAGAGTTCGGTAATGGATTTAAACTAGAAGCCCTGCTTATTCGGAGGCTTGCTTATCACACCATATTTATAAATAAGTGTTGTAAAAAGTTCAGAGGTTTTTCTTTATGATCCGAAAATAGTTTAGACAGTACGAATTTTTTTTTTCACAGCATATTTTTCGGATCTTCTTTATTAATTTATCAGTTAATTGATGTGCTTTGGATCATCGCCATGATATTTTTCTGGTCTTCCATTATATATTTTCACACATGAAATTGATGTTGTGATATTTACCACGGTTTTGAACAATATAAAATACCAAGAAAGAACTCTAGACATACTTTTATAACGTAACGCCTCGGAAGGAATAATTACTCTATGATTTGGCTATTGTTGCATTAATTCTATAATTATTTCTTGATTATTTAATTAAATGATATCTTAAGATCCTCTTAGAAGAAATACTTGTAGATAGTTTAAGATATAATATCTGGATGACCGAGCTTTGCTCGGTATTTTTTTTTTTTTTTTATAAATTGTGTTTTTTGGAAATTATATAACGTCGAGGCGGAAGACGAGTCCAGCACGCTAACACTTAGCTACTCCAATGACTTTAAATATTAAACAAATATATCATTACATTATAAAAAATTATACAATTATAATAACAAAATCTTATTTGAAAAATGTTATTCACTTTATTGTGTTGTTTTGTTGGGTTGGGTTGGGTTTAAAATTAATAAAATATAAAAAAAATTAATTTTACTCGTCGGTCGAGCCGGGATTCGAACGCGGGATCTCTGTATAACAGCCTCGCACGCTACCACTTAGCCACTCCAATGACAATATGGCTATAAATATTAAACAAATATATCATTACATTATAAAAAATTATCGATAAAACACGAATAAAATGACATTTTCTAAAAATGATTCCTATCTAGATCGATTTATCGCCCCCAAAACCCCCTATATACTGAATTTCATGAAAATCGTTGGAGCCGATTCCGAGATTCCAATTATATATATATATATATAAATATATATATATATATATATATATATATTTATATATATATATATATATATATATACATATATATATATAAATATATATATTTATATATATACAAGAATTGCTCATTTAAAGATATAAGATTTCGATTAGATAAGCAAGGCCAAGTAAAGCCAAGGTCAAGACTTTAGTAGCCAGACTAAGACCAAGACCAATACTCGAAGTATTTGACAAGACCAAGACCCAGAATCGAAATATGTGAGAAAGACCAAGAATGAATATGCTACACCAAAAGCAGTAGCATGACTGCCTTAGTCTTGATATGTTATCACTCTAAACAAGCTATGTTCAAGGACATATATTACAATTGCTTGATTAAGGACGTTCACAAGAAAATCAGTTTACTTAGAATCTCTTAGATAATCTGTTAAAGATTGCATATTTAAAAAGTTGGTTAATACGTGTTAGATAACAAAAGCAATTTCCTTATGATTGTCTTTAGAAATTCAAAATCATTAATTGAAGGTAGACCAATTATATATCTATAAAAAAATTAAAACAAGCGGCACTCGTTTTATTATAAAAATGAAAAAAGTGACTACTTTTCCTCGGGATCTGACAAGTAAAACATAACGAATCCGAAAAATGGCACAAAATATGCTAGATATTGATGATATTATAGCTTTTCTACGGTTGAAAAATTTTTTAGGCTCAGTTCAGTAGTCAGAAATCCAAAGATCGCATAAAAAAAATAAAATATAAATATTTACCTCTTTAATTTAAATAAATAAGTACCTAGCATTAATTAACATCATGAAGGTTTGTTTCAATTTTCATTAAAAAGACAATGTTTAAAGAAAATTCCATACGCAAAATTTATTTTTAACATCCAACTTTTCCTTTTCTTAAACATAAACATAAAATAATACTATATTTTATTGAAAATGAAAAAATGTGAACTAATAAAAACTAAAATTCATTAGAAGGATATATTCAGACAAAATATTTTACCACAGTCAAAACATTTTTGATCTCAAATTCATTGTTTAAATTTTTTTTCATCCATGTTTATTAAATAGTATCTTCATACAATCATAAATTATTTTGACTATCTTCTATTCGATATAAATACCAAATCGACTGACTACACTCTCTAAATGGATAAATAAACTTTCTAGAAAACAAAATTTGTTCATTTCTTGTGTCTGGATATGACATAGATTTCTTTTTATGTATATCATACCACAAAACACAAACTATATACTGTCCGTCTACCCAGACAATAAACGATAGAGAAAACATACTATGTGAGGAACAAAGATATAATATAATATCCTATATATTTATTGTAATATGGTGGAGGAATGCTTTTGACCATTTTAAAATTAAATGCTAACAACCCTAAGGAAAATTAGTAGACGTATCACATACATACATACTTAGTATGGAGAACGTTTATATATTCATATGTTGGGAATTAAAATTCGTTTTGGAATTGGTCATTTTTTGTAATGAATACACTTGGGGGAAGATTCTTCGAAAGAAGACTGAAGAATTTTATTTTATGATTAAGCATCGTGCGTTAGAAGAACTTGATGAAACATATCAAACGACGTCCATATAGCTCAGTTGACAATATCATCGACTGAAATGTACGCAGTTTATTTTAATCGAGAATTTGATTTGCGCCCTTGACTGAATAATTAAATGTTGAGATGGGATGGTGTAATTGAAGTATATATGACCTAGGTGCTTTAAGTCTGTCAACATAAATATGCAGTTGAATTAATCTGCGGAGTTAGAGATTGGTTTATCCCTACTAAATGATTCTTTTAAGTATTCTAAAAAAGTACTTAGTAAAAAAATTATTACTAAGTATGTTGTTAAAACAGGAATAGTCATGTTTTTAATGCTAATAAAAGACTAAACTTTGGAAAAAAAATTCTATTTTTTTATTTTTTTTTTTGAGATATTAATATTGATAATTATCAAAGAAGGCAAAACTTTGCTGAAAATTAGGAGCGAGTTATTAAAAACAGCTAACTCAAGCTTAACTTAAGGCAATTAGGTTAGGAATTGATCTGTTTAAGTACATGGCTGGACACTATTTATTTTAATTGTAATTTAATTTAATTGCTAAATATGATATTAAAATATTTTTTATTCGTGGTGATTCTCGTGTTTTTCGTTTTCCTTGTGGTAATTTTCAACGTAATAAATAATTTTTTGTATACAATGTCGTGATACCGTAAGAGAAGGTCACAATATCTTAGATCTTAATCAGTCAATTTTATATCAAAGAAGGTGAGAAATCTAAAAACAAAATTGTATACTTGTGGGGAAAATGGAGCACTTTGGGGACATGCAAAAGCTAATTTTTCATATCACAAATAGATTTAATAAAAATTAATAAATGAAATACAAACTCAAAGAAACTATTAATGAAATACAAACTCAAAGAAAATATAATAAAAAATATTTTGGTGAAACTTTCGGCGTATTATGTAAAATGTTCTGTGTGATTGCAGACACAATTTTCCTATATCATAAACAACTGTTACCATTGGTGGACGAAAATAATAATTACTTTTATGCATAACAAATCTATGTAGAAACTGGACATTATTAATATACTTCAGATACAGTCAGTCACAAACAATGTTCTTCTTTATATTCAAAAGGGGTTGTTTTGTAAATGGATTTGATTTGCAAATAAAATGAAAAAAAACTAATCATTAGACAATTTAAAATTGCTGTCCATGTAATTAGTGTTTCAAACATATTATGTAATTATGAAGGGGGAAAGAATGTTTAATTTAAAAACTATTTAAATAAATTAAATTAAATTTATTATTAAGGATTTTTGTTGTTGCATTTAAAATGAGTATTTAATGAGTATTTCTCTTTCAAACGATTTTACAAACATATAAAGAGGTAATTGAGAAAATACGCATAAGGTTGTGTATGTTTTAACTGATAGTATCCCAAGTAGAATCTTGACTAATTTTTCTGAGATACAGCCAATGGTTGGCTAAGAAATATTAGTCTGGAAAAACAAGGTCATAGTGAGATCATAGTTGGCTTGTCTAAAAACTGGCTAGTCATTAGATTGATTTTCGACCGTATTATTTACAGATATCATTGATTCTAGTTACATACTACCTGATCGCGAGCAAATTTTTGAAGATGATTTATTACCATTATTAAAATTTGACTCACCATTGGCTCACAAATGGCATAAAATAATTTTTTTTTTATCATTTCTGTTGGAAACTAGCTAATGGCGGGCCATTATTGAATATTTAGAGATGATTTTCTGCAATTATTTAATTTTGACTCACCGTTTACACAAAATATTTTTTTTTACAAAAATCACTTGTTTTAACTTAATTAGTATCTCATAGCAAGCTTATAGTGGCTATATGGCAATGATTTTGTACAATTGTAAAATAATATCTCATGATGAGCTAATATTTAATATTTGTAGATGATTTTGTACCATTAAATAAAATTAATGGTAATTAATTACAACTTTGACTTTGTTGGCGCAAATCTGGTAAATAATAATTTTTAAGAAATTAACGTGTCTAGTCTAATGGTGGGTCAATATTTAATATATGGAAAAAATTTTGTATAATTTTTAAATTTTGTCTGACTCTCACAGCGGGGACAGCATAATTTGTTACATGTATCTGTTTTCGAACTACATGTGGGCTCGATACGTATTATTTACAGATGAGGTGCAAAATAGAAATACTGATCCTCGCCTTACAGCTGGCTTAAAAGAATTTTTGATAAATATACATTTTTCAAGTTAATTTATTAACGCAAAAAAAAAAAAATATTTAAAAGGACTGTTTTTCTTTCTAAGTTGTTTTCTGCAGAAGATCTGTTCAAAGAAGATATGATCTATAACAGTTCAATGTTTTCAACTTAAGATGTTTTGAACTCTTTCTAATCGTAAATAATAAGCCAATGTATTTTCCAATTATCTTTTAAATAACAAATCAATTTTTATCTTATTCCAACCATCTGATAAAAAAATAGTTATAGAATCCTTCTTGAATTATTATAAAATATGAATGAAATATATTCTTTAGTTACAGCCAACTGAGGTAGAAATACAATACGGTTTGAAGCAAGCAAAAAATATTTTAATATCTCTGTTTTTAATAGAAAAAACATTGTAGGTTTCTTTTTGTTATATATAAACCACACAATAGGCTTTTATCATCATTATAATGTGTATTATTATGTACTGTGATATTCTTAACATACAACGCAGCTTATATTTTATTTAGCTTTATTTAATCCGTTTTAGTGGAAGCACATTTCACAAATCGAACTGAATGATTTTTTAACTCTGTATATACATTTACTTCTAATCTAAAAGTCCAAATAGAACATGGAGAAGGTCATTCTAGTATTTAAAAAGTTAAATTTCTTTAGTTGATTTTATTTTGGTTGTGCCTACGACTCTTGTCGTCCTAATTAAAGGGTATTCTTCCGAGTGGTTAGTAGAGTAGTACAAGACTTGAAAGGTGGTATGAAGTATACAAGAAACAGATGCATTCAGGCTATCGAAATGAACACCTGTAATGCCCGCTTGACTTATCCGATCGGAATATGACTACCCTATAAAATAATACTAGCATTCCATTCGTAGTGTCTTAGCAACCTGAACACAATCTCCACAATGCGAAGTCTGAATAGAAAATTCAATGAAATCTATTTTATTTTCGATGCAAATACAGTACTTCTAGAAAAAAAGTGATATCCTATTAGAAAAGATTGACCGAGGAAAGTGCCTAAACCTCTCAATGAACATATACTATAATTGTCAATGAGTAGGTGTTTGCTGTAATAATACGAATATAGTAAAGTTCAATTTTCTAATCAAAGAACATGGATATATCTCACTCCTTTCTAGATGAAGTTGGAACTTGGTCTATTTAATTCATTTAATCCAATTTTTAATTCAATCTTAATTCATTCTTTTTTAAACAATACACATATTGTACAGAATAAGTCTAAATAATAGGATGGGACATATGAAGGAAAGGGGCAGGTGTGCAGCTATGGCTGACTTTGTAAAGAGCTATTCCAGTATTCAACTTTGTGCACAGCACATGGAAAATCATAAAAAAACCATTGGTAAGGATAGCTAGAACCCAATACTAATGATCAAATGCAGTCCGAATATCACTAATGAAGTTATTCGGTTCAGGATTTGGATTGCAGTTAATACAAAATTTTAAATGAAAACGTAAAGTTGCAGAAGTCGTTGTGTGATATTTCCAGTTGAATAGATACAATATTAAAATCGTCGAGAAAAACATAATCAATCAAAATGGAATAAACAAAATAAAAATTAAAAAAGACTATTTATTATCGATTCAAAAGTCAATTTTGAAGGAAAAAAATATCCATATCGAATAACTCTATACCGAAAATATTTGTACGAATTTTTTCATAACTCTAGCATTTATATATTTGGGGGGGATTACGATATCTGAGGCGCCGCGCTTTAATGATTAATTTCGATAAAACAAGCCAAAATAAGACGAGTTTTCATCTACATTTCGAGTTATCAACACTGTTTTTTTTTTTTTTTAGAAATTATCGTGTTTATGCCACATAAATACAACAATTTAAAACATTTTACAAGATTTAATTTTAATATTTTGTTAAATGACTTTATTTTAACACAATTCGAGCACAAATAAACGAAAATTAATTCGTTTAAAAAAAATCAACACCTGTATATTTAATACAACTATTAAAAATACATTTAGGTCATTTTCGAATGTTATTAATCCATGAATTTGTGGGGTGTAGTTTGCACGGGTCGGCTTGGCTTTTACTTACGTTCAACCTGTGATTAAACTACCCATGTATTTATGGGATATAGTTTGCACGGGTCGGGTTGGTTTTTGGCCCCTACGTTCAACCTATGATTAAACTACCCCTGGATTACTCGAAAATAGGCGAAAACTCGTAAATTTGTATTCTACATTTTCATCTTATTTTGGTTTGTTTTACCAAAATCCATAAAAAAATCGAGGCGCCACGGATCGTAATTGAGCCATATATTTTGTATATTTTAATAATGTTAAAATGAAAATTTTCTTCATAATAACTATAATAATTGAAATGAAATATCCTGTACCTAACAGACATTAAATGCACACACCGTTCATTGTATGCACTTTAATATATTAAACATAGATGTCGTCTCATACATAATATCTTCACTATTCTTTACACTAAATAATAATTATTCTGTGATATGGAAAGATTATTAAAAAAGAAAAAAAAAATGTAGTCTTTTTGTAGATGATAATATTTCTTTTTGGTCAGAGAGACAGTTTTTTTTTGCTATTTAATCTCTCAACTACTAGAAGCAGAAGAATAGGTAACAAAAATGTGAGTACTGCGAATGAACAGTCATTAATTCCTGTGTGTTGGAATAAAATATATGAAATAGTCTGTGAACGTAAAAATGAAAAAAATTCTATTGTTTTAATAGTTTTTTGTTACTATGTTCTTTTTTCTGGTTTCGTTATTCTGACCGCATACCATTTTCACATTATGTGAAGTAAATAAATCATATTTGATTCGTTCATTTAAGGAAATTACGCAAATTTCAGCCATTTATAATAATCAAAGATGATTTTTTTAAATTTTGTTTACTCGCTTTCTTGTATATCTGTCCGCCTGGAATTCTGTAATTGATTTTAAACTAACTCCCCGATGATCTAGAAAGTTTAAATTTGGATTAGAGCTCAAAAATGAATGACAATGCATGAAAATGTTAAAGAAAGGCGAGAAACGAAAAGCAGAAGAGAATGACGAAGAGACCAAAAAAGAGGAAAACAAACAAACAAAAAGGCAACAAAACAGCGAAAATACAAAAAAGAAGAAGACGAAGAAGAGTTTTAATGTACCATGTTTTTATAACTAACTAAAAGATATAAAATAATTTCTCTATGCAGTAGAATTAGTTGAGTTGAATCAATTTTCTGGTGCATGCACTCCATGATTTTCGTTTGAAATTAGAGAAATTATTTTATACCTTCAAGTCAGTTACAAAAACATGGTACCCTAATGAACTGACCATCTCAAACTTAAGATTAAAATCTCATTAAAAATTTTATCACTTTTAAATATTGTGTTGACAAGACAAAGGAGATCTATGTGGGAGGAGGGAGAAGGGAACACTTTTGATTTTATCGGTTTTGACTGATAAAAGGAAATTTCTTTGTAGATTATAAGGTACTGTGGATATTTTAGTTTAAAAAATTATTCTGTTATGTTTTTGTTCATTAAATGAGACATATTTGCCGTACTTATAATAGACTAGTTGAAATCATCCATAAGAACATCTTTGTTTATGTCTCACATGAATTTTAATCAGAAGTAATTTGTTACGCCATGGTACCAGATTTCACTGAAAAGTATGTAAGATAAATGTATAAAAAGGTTTGTCCATTGTCCAGAATTGAATGATGTTTTTATTAGAAATAAAACTAATGTACGTCAATCTGAATTTTGTAAAAGAAAGTGAAATTTTATAGATTTCGAAAAATAAAACCGCTCACTTTTCAGAATTTCCGTGGAGGAAACAGTTGTTACAGCAAACAATTGTTATGATACAGATTGTAGCGAAAAATGTGACTAGCTTCAATCTGACAATCTTCACAAAAATTGTATTGTGAAATGTGGAATTTGTAGCGGTGATATTCATGCAATTTAGACATCGTAAAATCTGAAATAAATTTATTAATTCTTACATGTATGTACCTTTTAGGTACATAAATGTTTTCGGTAGAGAACAAATTAAGAATTAATTATATTTCGTCGTGTAAGACTTGTTAAAAAATATCAATAATATTAAAGTGAATTAACGAGTAGGAAGAGCGACTATCATACATGCACAATATTATACAATGTTTAATGTAAATGTAGCCGAACTGATAAAATAAACGACTATAATTATTATGAGGATAATGTCTATCTATATAATATTGTAAATACACGAATAGGTATAGAAAATGTATTAATAATATATTGGAAACTTGCAGACGATACGCGATTCCACTCGTGTAGTACCCGTTCCCAAGGGAATACAATGATAAAAAGTAGCCAATATCACCCGGGGATAGTGTGGCTTCCCAATGATAAAAAAGTTTTTCAAATCGGTCAAGATTTTTCGTGACATACAAAAATACATACAACACGGAATCGCTTTTATCGTGGGCTGGCCATAGTTCCAGATTCCTCACGCTGTAGTTGTTAGATCATCATATAGCTTTGTGTCTGTCCCTGGCAGAATATTTATGAAAAGTTTATAATATATTTTTTATTTCAGCCAAGTAATTAAAATAGACTTTTTTTGTTTCGGAAGGATAGTCTCGTTTCAAGATCAAAACAGCAATGAAATTAAAAAAAAAAAATTACGCATTGAAAAAATTTTGTTCCCTAAGAGAAATTTTCAAAAGAAAAACTTGGAATACGTGCATCCTTCCGATTATTTTACTCAAACAACTTATTTTACTCAAAAATCTGCTCTGACCATTTCAAATTAACAGAGAAGTGTGGAAATATCTATACTTAACCGTAAACTTAATGATAGGATTACATCTAACACTATTAGATCAATATATGTAACTGTCAGTATTAAAAACTTGAAATGAAAAAGGGGCGAACATATTGCCTGACAAAAATATTATAGATGGAAGACCAAATGTACTTCATGGGAACTATTTACTTCAAATGTAAAACGGCCCCACCACCAACAAGGTGAAGTAATGAGATTGATGATTTTGCAAATGATCAGTGGACTCGAAACGCTATTGTAGGGAAGTTTGAAATACTGGGGGAGGCCTTTCCCCCAACAGGGCTAATTCAGGCTATAATCTTATCTAATCTAAAATTAAGAGATGAATACATTTTCTTCACTGTTCAGTGTAGTTAAGTTTATATGTAGGTATTATTATAAGATTTTTTTTTACAAAAATACCCATAAACTAAATACATGTAAACATATACAAATGAATATGTCAGAAATACATACATACCAGTAAATATTTTGTTCAATGGATGGAGTAGTGTAAAATGAATGGACAATAACTACTGACTACATAGTAGATATAGATCAGGGTAGAACCGTTAAAAATGGTAAAAAGTGAAAATAAAAATTATATGTAGGATGAAACCAATTGGAAACGGAAGAGAATATAACAAAAATCAAAGGAAAATTAATGGGTAATCTAAGGTTGAGAAGTGGAAGGGGCTGAGTTTTTAAACGTAAAACATGGTTTATCTTGATTTCCGGCAAAACTACAAGTCCTATGGAAAAAAGTAAAATTACAAAGTTGTAGGTAATAAAAAGATCTACAACTTTTGTATTTACACTTTTTTCACATGGTCTCAAATTTTTTTAATTGAAAATTAGGGTGCTTTTCGATAATTATTCAAAATAAGGTGAATAAATATTTTAAATAAAATAAATTAACATAAAAAGATTGAAGTTTACGTAAAAAAAATTTTTTTGTAAAATAAATAAAAAACCCAAAAACTTGGTTATTTCAATTTTTCACATAAATTTATGTGAAAAAAATGTTAATACAAAAGTTGTAGATCTTTTGTTACCTATAACTTTGCTATTTAACTTTTTCCCAAAAGACATGTAGTTTTGCCGAAAATCGAGATAAACCGTGTTTTACTCTTAAAAACTCACTGCCTTCCACTTCCCGACCTCAGATCGCCCGTAAATTATTTTTCCTACGTTATGTGAAAAAAGTGTAATTACAAAAGTTGTAGATTTTTTTATTACCTACAACTATGACATTTAACTTTTTTCCAAAAGACATGTACTTTTGCCCGAAATCAAGATAAACCGTGTTTAACCCTTAAAAACTCACGCCTTCCACTTCCCGATCTCAGATTCATTATTTTTTATGTCATTTTTATTACATTCTCTTCCGTTTCCAATAGGTTTCATCCTACTATAATTTTTTTTAGATTCAAAAATTATCGACCCTGGTCTAATACAGTGAATTGAACAAGTAGATAGTAGTAATGCCTTCTCGTATTCAAAAAAAAAAAAAATAAAATAAAAAATAGGAATGCAGTTTTTATTGTTGGTGTATCAAGTATACGTTTCTATAAAAATTTTTTATAGATTGTTTTAACAGATTGGGTTTGTTGAATATATGACATGTAGACAATTTTTATTGTTTTTATAGAGAAAAGGATATGTTTTGGTCAAGTCATGAATAAACGGTCTTGTTCAGTCCATCAATACTATAATCATAGAATCGGGGAGGCGAATATCAAATTAATCCGAACGTATTCTACATTTTTAATAAGGCATGCTGAAAGGTTTCAGAACACATATTCTATATACGTTGATTATTTCAGGAATTCGGTAGAAATGTCTAGGTGGTTCTGCGTCACGACTAGATTACTGCAGATAAAATAACCGCGACAAATTAGCCAGGACAAATAACCGAGGACAAAATAATCGAAGGGCAAATTTTGCGATTCAAATTTTTTCGTGAAATCTGCATACAATCCCGTTAACATTCATTCGGTCACAATATGGTCTGGAGTAAAACAAGAAAACGAATATTTTTGGGCAATGTGTCGTCGTCCGCATCACATGCTGTTGCTCCTTTACCAAAAAGCAGAGTATGGCTGGATCTGTTCGCGTTTAAGAATAATTGGGAAAGTCGTTGAACCAATGTCACGTGAAGAATTGAACATTCCTGATGGATTATGCGTAACAGCTAAATGTACTTTTGAAGCTACCACATTAATTTTTCATCGGTTATATTTTATTCATGGCTGTATGGTGAAATGCTTCCTGCTTAAAACGCTTTGAATTTTTTGTGACCACGTAAAAAAAACTTGTATGTAGATAAATAATTTTTAATTCGAAATTTTCGAAATATATTAAAATTTATTTTTTCGTAATCAAATATTTTCAAATTTAAATGCAATTGTGTTTTATAAAAAATGGTTAGCGAATAAAGTAATCCTTTTATTATCGTTCGGTTATTTTTCCGCGTTTATATTGTTTTTTATTGATTTACTGCGTCATTCTCTAACATCATAATTTTTGATCAAATTTTCTGATTAAAGTTTCTTATGATTTATGTTTTGCTTTCCAAAACCACTTTTTTTTTTTAAATTTTTTGGTAAGAAATTTATAAAGTGTGTGGCAGACAGTTTGACCGTCGACAGATTTAGCCCAGAGACATCTTCAGAGTATTTTAAAAACTGATTTATCCTGCAAAACATTAAAACATTTCAAATATCAGATACATAACTTTTAGTTTCATATTGTCCATATGAGTAAAGAATTCTTGAAAGTCATAATATATGTTTTAACAGCTAACAAATTCTATGGGTATAATGCTGAGACTGTATGATTAGGATTTAAGATCAATTTTTAGCTTGACGATGAGCTTGTGATTCGTTGTTTTACTATTTTGTGAAATAAAAAATGTATGGAATATGGAAAACGAAGCAACGATTTTACAAAAGAATTACGAATGTTTTAAAACCTTAATAAATAGAGTAATAAATTCGTGTAGAAGTGATTAAATGCAACAACATTTTCTAATAAAAATTCCTTACAAATAAAAGCATCTAATTAAAATCAGGACTGAAAATCAATAGAATTTTTTTTATTAACAAAATCAAACAAGCCCTCGAATAAAAATGATAGTACACAATTAAGATATATAAAATAAATTTTTATATATAAATGTTACTGATAATTGATAAAATAAGGTATCCCATTTTACTTACGTTATTCTATTCGATGGTTCAATATACAGGGAATGTGTAAAATATTTTTATTTCATAATAAAAATATTATAATATAACATTTATTTATAATAGTTATTTTAATAACATATTTAAATGTCAGACATGTAAAAATAAGTAAAGTTTATTTATTTTTTGTGGAGCTTTAAAACGTCTGACTTAAGTTCTGGTCCATAAAACGCAAAAGGAAAAATATATAAAAATCAGCCATGTAAATTTAAGTTAAATAACTCTCATTTTTGGTTACCTGTCTCACCTGGTACGTGTAAAGGTGTCACACAACGAATTCTACAAATGCTCAGGTATTCAAAGTATATGAGACGCAACTGAGATCCTAAAGCTTCATCTGTGTGAAAATAAGTTATGTCTGATCGCTCTGAGATCTTACTCTATAAGTTATTTTCTTTATCGGTAACATATATATACAAAACTTAAGGGAACAAAAGAATTAAGTTTTTGTTTACCCCCTCATGTTATAAACAACACACTACAAGAACATTGTATTAAAACGCTTCCTGCAATGTGGTGTATAGTTGTTATATATAGTTAGCGTACACGTATTTAATTCGTTTAAAATAATTGATTTTATAGGCAACCACTTGAGAGATTTATTAGACATTTATCTATTCTATTCCCTTTTATTTTTAGTTGTGTAGTGATTTTCAATTACTAAATTGCATGTTTTTATAATATAAGAAAATAGAAAAAACGCGAAGAACAAACATTTTAAACAAATGTTATTAATTAAGGTTTTTCTTTCGTTTAAAGTGGTTTCTTCTAATTAATTAAGGTTTATTAAGAATTACCTTAATTAATTTCAATAGAATCATTATTTACTTATACTATAAATCTATTTAAATTTTTATCCTAACTTAAGCTCGAAAAAACGATAGTTCAAAATAAAAAATGGCGCTATAATCTACTAATTACTACATGTAATAAAAAATACTAATAAAATAGAAAAGGAATTATCAAAATCGGGCTACTCAGTAAAAATTTATCCGTAGTTATATAATACAATCATTTAGTGAACAATCAAATCATCCCCTGTTTCCCTACCTTTAGGGTTGCAATTTTTTTCCCAAATTTATGTGCCATTATAAATATCAATATTAAAATCGGACTGTTTTGTAAAAAGTTATGTGACATTACTTAAAAAGAACATTACTTTACATAACTATTCCAGCCATTTTACATAACTATTCCAAATTCGGATTGTTTTTTAAAAAGCATTTGTTCCTGGCATCAAATTTCTGTCGCTAGGAGCAAAAGTGCATTCAGCATCCCTCTCTCTTCTACAAATCCCAAGACACCTATCATAAAACTAACTTTTCTGGCAACTGACACCCCTTACTGGCTAATGTCCGGAGTCTGCCCATCCCCCTCCCTTCATCTGTCGTGGCTATTAGAAACACCTTATAAGTCCATTTCCAACCGTCCGTTAGTCCGTTGGCCCGTCCGTCTGCCCGTCATCACGATTACTCAAAAAACAAAAGAGACACCGAGCTGAAATTTTGGTGACGTATTCTAAACATAAAAAGTGAGTTTAACTTCTAATTGCTCCATTGGGTCCAATAGATCCTTTACCAAACTATTCAACTATAAAAGATTGAATAAAAAATGGAATACAAAAAAGGTTTATTATTTTAAAACAAACAGTTTTTGATTGAAACAGTTTTTCTAAAATGTTTGAGTTCTCCACAATTCTAGCTCAAATTTGGCTAATAAAAACAACAGCAATACATATTATAAATGTATACATATATAACTGTATAGACTGGATATTTATAGTATTTTATAAATGCTAATTAAACATAGTTCAAACAATGTAATTCAATTATATGTTGAGTATCAAAACAATTAGCTCTGCTAGTGTTAATAGTGACTTGTTTTGGATTTTTTTCGTTTTCAATAAGTTTCTAAAACTTCTATTTCTTCTGAGAAAGCTTGTACATTCTACAATATTTATATTTACTTTTTTCTAGTTACTTATAATTACAAACTTTCAAAATCACTTTTCTACATCCACATCTCGAAAACTATTATTTCATCTGTCTTTTCTACTTTTTCTAATTATTTTCTTGTAAAAACTTATTCAACTACTACGAATAGAAAAATAATAATAGCTGGAGTTCTATTCATATTTAAACAACAGGAAAAAATAATATATTTTTTGTTCTTCGAGGTTCGAGGTAATTTATGCGACAGAATGCATTCATATATTTCATTGTTGTTTGCTAGAAAAAAAAAGTAATTAGCATCTAGAAATTATTATTATATAGTTCTTTAATTATACTCTTTAATTTATATAATGTATAAACAGATTGGTTCGCAAAAATTTACTTTCATTAGAAGTGAAATTTACAAGTGTAGATAACAAATAACCGAGTTAATTAGTTAGAGACTACAAATGTGGTTGAATATCAATGTTTAAACTTGTTTTTAACCATTAGTATTCATAAAATACTTAATACCCAGCCTGAACAGTTAAGAAATTTTAAACTACTTTTTTTTGTACATGAAGTTTATTCAATCTTGTATAGTTCAAAAGTTAGTTCATGGATCGATTTTGTTTATTCATAAAATTAATCTTAACTTTTATTTCTGGAACATACCGTCAAAATTTCAGTTCGCTATCTCTTTTAATTTTTTGAGTTATTTTGATCATAGACGGACGCTCGATGAAATGAAAATACGTCCATATTGAAGAATATAATAACAGACATTCCTCGCATTTCTTCAATGAAATGAATTTTTGGAAACAGAGGTCAAACTGATTAACGAAAGATTGCTTTGCATTAGATGAGAATCATAATAGGGTATATTAAGAGAGGAAACCGCGTTTCTTGTAGCTAGAGCCCTCATTAGAACACTACATCACCTCAAGGCACAGAGACAATTATATTGTATTATGGTGTTGGGGGTGCCGCATACTTTGTTATTATCCAATCAAAGACAGTGTGATCAACCACCCCCCTCTTTTTTTATTAAACCTCCGCTGTGTGGATTCGAATGCGCAACCTCTAGTTTAAGTAGTCAAATGGCTTAGCCACCTTGTATAACAAAGTGGGACTCACCAAAACCTTGTATAACAAGTTCCATTTAACTCAATGTAAAACTAAAATGACCATTCTGATTGGTTGATTTCCAGTGTGACCACAGTCTTACAGTATTTGCGATTAAGACACATTTTAGATTAAGGACGAGTCATTTTAAAATGCCACATGGTAAGTTACTATAAAATATACATTCATTTTAAATGTAATTGTTTAAGAGTATTTTCCATATAAATTTTCATGCCTTAGAAAATAAAAGAACTAAATTTAATGGATTCTGATGAGAGTAGAGTTCGTTAATTAAGAAAATAAAATAAAAAATAATAAAGAATTTTAAGGTTTAGAGTTACGAACACAATAAAAATCGGGTTCAGTATAGCTTCAATGCATCCCATAAATATTTGAAGAAAAAATTTCTGCACTAACTGCAGGAAACAAATTTTTAATAATAAAAGCAAATAATTTACAGAAGTTGTTAATTTAAAATATTTCATTTTTTTTTTTGGATATCAATTTTTTTTGAATTTTTTTAATCAATTTTTAAATCAAAAAATTGTAAGCGCTTAAAAGTTTTTTGAATGTATTATCAAAATTAGTTTGTACATAATTTTTATTAACATTGGTATATTTTTTCACTCAGGAAATGCATCTGATGGACTGTACTAGAGTCAAATTCAACATATCATTTTATTCACCACAACTCTACTAAAAGGGTTTGAAGTATATAATTACATTGGAAGTATTTTAATGCTTTCAAAAATACATAAAATGTTTTAAAAAACTATACTTACTAACATGAATTTTTTTTTTTAATGTAGGAAAACATGAAATGACTTTTCCAACTGCACAACCAACCACAAGCAAGCACTTACCTATAAAAAACAAGAGAAAAAAAATTTGTATTATTTAAGTTGCATTCAACATTTTTCCGGATATTTTATTTGAGAGGATAGGATATGTTTTTTAAGTATTCTATAATAGACTTTTAAATTGTACATTCCAGTTAAACGTTGTTTTTTCCTACTAGACAATTTCAACAACAGTGGAATAAACAACGAGAAAAAAGTTTTCAAGGATGCACTTTTTCTCTATCGAATAAAAAGTTTTTTTTATAAATCATTTATTTCAAATCTGAAATTTTTTTCTCATAAATGATCGTTTTTCTGCCGTAATTGGTAGAAAATTTTTGATTGCTAGTCCTCAATGAACTCCATATAATTTAATTTTTAGTTATTAAACATTCAAAATTCAAAATTAAGTTAAGATAGCAACGCAGTCATAATGTTTTGCATTTAGAAAAGGTAGGTAAGCTATTTACTTCCAATTAAAAATTGAATAAGTCAAACTTTTCTAGGCCTGAATATACAAAATAAAAAATTAGTTTTTTAATTTTATTTGATTTTCTGTATACTATTTTTAAAAAAATTTTCTATAAATTTGAAAACTGCTCTCCGGTTTTTTACTCAGGCGTCACAAGTTAGACGTCGTTTCACTTTGATAATAGGGCATTTCATTCAGACTAAATCTGTTTTATTTCACACCATGTCAAGTTTCACGACTTTTCTCAATACCAAAACAAAACTCATAATTAAATAAAATTAATAATTAAATTAAAATTATTCAAAAATTCAAAAACAAAGAAGAATCATCACTAAAAGATTATTATCCATTCATTTCTTGGTAAACGATGTTTTACATGTAATCTCTATGGAGATACAAAGCAGTGATATCGTTACTTTGTATCACTATCTTTATCTAAACAGGATTTTTCTACCGCTTTTTTAAATATTTTCAGTTTCAGAATATTTTCAGTTTCGTGTATGTGTAAAGTAAAGTCCCAGTGACTGAAGTATTAAAAAAATTAAGTCAAATATTTATTATTCCTAAACTAATAAGTACAGATAGTCCTATATCAAACTAATGTTTAATTTGTTCCTTCTACGACATCAAGAGTAATGAATAACAGTAATTAGAAGTTATAGACTGAATTACAAACTGCCATTTCCAAGTTATTAGCGTTTTTATAATATGTACAAAAATTTTTTAAAATTAATAATATACTGGAGACCATTTATTAATAATGTGGTATTATTTTATGGGAACATAATTATAAAAATTATTAAACGTAAAACACCTATGAATTGTCTGAAAGTGAATTTAACTCCAGGTGATTTTTTTTAAATTTATTTATTATCTTGCGTTATAGCTTATAATTAAAATTATAATATGCCCTAAGGAGTAAGTCAATGTAAGCTTTGTTTTGAATTATATTGTAATTCAAATAACTACCAATATGCATAAAATATAATTGAGTTTAGGATTGCCAACAAATTCTCAAATTAAATAATACATAAACTAAAATCAAAATCAAAAAATATTTTTTCTGCGATCTTGTTATAAAAAAAGAAAAAATTTCTACACATTTTTATCTCCTTTTCGTATTGATATTAAAAAATCTTTACACGAAAATTCCACTATTTCGTATTTACATTCATACCAATAATTACTATAGATGCTACTCTCCACACTTTTAAGACCAATTTTCTTTGAAAACAGAATTAACAAAAATTTCCGTTGTATTGTTCAAATACTTTTATGTCCAAATATATGAATTTTGAATTACAATTATCGTGTATCACAAAACTCGACTAAATCCGAGTAAAATATCAAACGCGTGATCCCGGAAAAATGAAACAAGCTTAATTAAATCGTTACAAGCTTAGTTTCATCTGTCTCGGTATCTGTTTGCTTGTCTGTAATCAAATTTTGTAACTTAAATTTGACACACCACCCGGTTTTTGATTGAGCTAAAAATGAGCAGAGCACATCGAATGATGATACAATCTTATACAAAAACAGTATGGAGAGACCGGACATAATTTAATTTAACTCTTCAATTGAAGCGTCTTTACTTCACGTACTTAGATCTGTAGTTATTTATTAAAAAAATTTTAGAAATAAGCAATTTTGTATGGACATTCAAAATTCCTAATTAAACAAAGTGGGAAGTAAAGAAAATAAGGGTTCATAACTTATTACTTCTGTGTATTTGAATTAATTACAATGTAATTTTCAAACTTTGTTATGATATTGAGTCTAGTTTCACATTTGGATATGAAATATAACAAATTTGAATCAGTCCGACACTCTTTTATTTTAACTTTATAACGGAACCACTACATTTTGATAGTTAATAGGCTTTTTGCTCTTTTACATTCTTAATTAACTTAAATAACTTATTTGAAATATAAAATGATTAAACAGTTTTTGATGCAAAATAAGAATATACATTCAATAGAAAATACACATGAGCTTTAAGAAAAAGACAATTAAATAACAGATATAAAATGCCAGTTGTCTTTCATGATAATTGAGAGTGTCACGCTTATAATGTTTGTAAATATTTCATTCAGGCAGCTCAACCCCTCAATCGAAATAGAATGGTTACTAACTGGTTTGTTTTGTAATTGGCATCACTGAACTAGTTTATAAAAATATTGGCAACCCTACTATGGTCCATACGTTTTTCTAAAAATATATGCCTTATGTTGTCTATATGTAATGTCAGTTATATGTTATACTTGTTGGCGGACAAGTCATTCCAGTCAAGTTTTACGTTGGAACAACTCATACAAGTACATTAAATATATATACATTAAATATATCCTTCATCCTTTACATTGTGGACTTGAATAAATGCAATGCAAATCCTATATTCATCGACCTAAGTGTATTTTTTACTATAGAAGCCCGTCTTAGGGACCAGACTATATTAACGAAAATTAGAATTAAAAATAAAATATAATTCCTTAAGAAGGTAATCTTAAGTGAAGTTTACATTGTATTTTTTCTATTTTAGAGTACAAATAACTGAAAAACTAATTATCCAAATGATGTGAAATAAAGCATATATGGTGATTATTATCTATCTGTGTTAGAATTTGTTATTTTATGAAATGTTTTTCATTTAATAGGAAACCATAAAGTTAAGAATAAAACAAACTTTTACAGGCCTAATGAAAACGAAAAAATTAGTTTTTTTCACTCTCTTTATTTAAGTCGAAGTTCCGTGATCAATTGAGTTGAAAATTTGCAGACAGACTCGTTGCGAAGATAAAAACGATACATCAATATTCCGTTTAAAAAAATTTCTCTGAAAAACGTAAAAATCCCCACATACGTATGATATGAATCCAAATGATATGAAACTAAGCACGCATTATTTTAAATAAAAAAAAAAAGACGTGTGGTGTCGTGGTCACCATATAGGAACGCAGTTCCTTATTACATAAATATTAATTGTAAGTTCTAGTCGAGGTAAGATAGTTTTTTCTCGGTACCCTTTGACCTCGGGGACAGCTTTCGACCTTTGCACCTCGTCACAGAAATGTACATATATCATACTTCGTGCTGCGGTACTCATATATTTGATGAAAGTGATTCCAGCCATAGTTGCATGTTCACACTATATATAACAGTTCGATATTCTAATAGTAAGAGGCAGAATACATTTTATTTTGACTTTAAAATTTAGAATTTAGTTTTGATGCGATTTCGTAATGGGCGTTTTTTACTCATTACCTCTTCCCCATCGTTCCATCAAGAACTTCGTTCCAAAAAACAAAATTACTGTTTAGAAATGCTTTCGTCCGATGGTATACGAAATTGCACTTCATAACGCTCATTATTCTTGCTAGAGTCCATTGTAAACAAATTTTACTCTAAAATTTGTCAATTGCGATCAAAATTGCTAATATTTCTTTGATCTAAAAAAAGTGCATATATAAAGACATTAATTATCTTAACATTTACTGATATTCGGACTTTGACTATCCGCAATGGTTAATTTCTACATGATTTGATTTTGCTATCAAGAACATATTCATAAATAAGCGATTAAATAGAGAATACGTTTACGTATTTTGAATTTTAATGTGGTTTGATTCTTGATAATTATATTGATTGAAAAAAAATTTATGATTTCAATTATTTTTAATTTCTTTTCTGCATTCTATATATTTATCCTTGCTGCATATCAAACTCTAATTATTTTATACATTGAAATGTCAGATATTTTTACGTAAATAGTTTAAGATTATCAATTATTTTCACAAGTATGAAAATAACTAATTTTGAATGAAATTTTGTGAACTTCAAATCGGACATCTTAAAAATGTTTTCCAACAAAATTTAATAATTATAATGTAACTCCAAAAATTACATGGAGCTCCTATCTTTCCTGTTTTAAAAACTGTTATGGAAGTTTTATTGTGTGAAAGGCTGAATTTCTTTTTGGTTGATTCTTTTTTCTTTTGAATTTGTCTAGATTTAAAAAAACTATACTTTAAAAACCTATAAAAATGCAAAATAATCTAAAGATTTAATTTTCTACCATAATCATGAATAGTTGGATCAACACATTATTGAAAATGTGCGGTATATTGACATCGATACTGACCACTTCACATAAACCTAATTAAAATAGTGTAAATTCCGTACGATTTGCAGGTTGATGACAGGTCAAATCAATCGATAATGAGGTGTAAGAACATGCAGAAAACAACCAAAAAAATTTACAATAACGTTTAGATTGACAATTCGTTTTATCATTTAGATACTTTGAGCTGAAAGGTCATTAATATAATTCCCAGCAGCAGCAGTTTATAAATTATTAATAGATCACTTAAGTAATTAAAGTATATATTAGGTTGCAAGGTTTGAACGAAGTAACTGGGGATGCTCGTGATGTTTTCCTGTAGTTTCAATTTTCTTCGGTTCCATCAAATATTTCTTTATAAATGAAAATATTTTTGTAGGGGGCCTAAGCGGAGATATTTGTATATACTCGATTGCGTAAGAGTAAGATATGGGAAATACTTTACCCCTTATTGAGTATCTCCACTAAATTTTAGGGTCTAATTAAGATATGGTGGGTTGATTACATTCTAAAAAGTGTAAATTTTACTAATCTGACGATTTGAGCGTCGCGAAGATGGCGTGTCTTTTAAGTTTGTGATTCTCTCATGCTCAGCACGTAATCAACCTATCATATCTTAATTTGAAGCGCTCGATCAAATCCTATCAATTTTTTCGATTTAATATTCTGATAAGCTATCCTATACGCGCGGCACCATACAGAGGGCTAAGATTTGCTAGAGGTAATCAACAAGGGTTAAGGTATCTCTCATATAATAATCAGGCGCGATTGCGTATGCAAAAATCACCGGTTGGGCTATCCTACTATAAGCAAGTTAAAATATTTATAGCCTTAAAGTTTTCTAATAATCTAAATGAGTTAGAAATTAGTAAGTACAATTGAGGCAAGCCTTCTATGTCTAACTACCCAAATATTTTAACTGATTCCTGGTTAATAAAACCCCAAAAAAACAATAAGTTTTTCCCTAAACAATGAAATTTTCTGTATGTTCATTTTACCATTGAAATATTTTTGTTTCTTAATCCGAAATAAATATTTTTGTTGAAATTATATTCTCGGAATATTAAATCATGACAGCGAAACAATTGCAGTCATATAAAGATTAAAATATTAACATAAAATATGCAAAGTACTTGCATCTATTATTTTATAAGACATTTTAAGCAATTATTACACCTACACTACAGCCGTGTCAAATAAACCTAATGATTACCATCAACCTATCGTGATGTTGTTACAAGGAATCTGTATATTTTTTATTTTAGTAAAATATTATTCACAAACTACAATGGTCGTGGTTGGCGCACAGTCAAATGAATTATTAATAATTTGAAAACAATTGATAATAATGTAAGAATAATATTAGCATCAAACAAATAATCCAAGACCTAGCGATGATTGTTGTGGGCAGGTAATGTTTACCATATATGGTGTGACTTAATTGTATAATTTACACTGCAATACAAAATGACTTAAACTAGAGTCCTAATCACTCAAAAGTGAATCCCACTGCCGTTAAACAAAACAGTATATATATACGTGCCTGAAAACAAAACAGTATATTAAACAACAGAATATATATGAGTATGTATGGTAGAGTGAGTAATATAAGCCACACCTCCTATATATGTGTGTGTCATAGTGTGTGTAATGTGTTTTTATTGATTTAATGTATTTTCTATGTATAATTTTAAAAATTAGCATTCTTCAGTCCTTCTCTAAATAAAATATAAGTGTGCCAAATTTCGTCTTCTTCGTACGTCCAATTTTCGTAAAAAGGGGTACAAATATATAGATTTAAATGATGCCTTGAGTACAAACTGTGTTTGATTGAAACAGTTCAGAAAATTTTATTAGGTTTAATTCATTTATAAGATTAAATAGTTTTTCAGACAACAAATGAATTAAGAATTTGGGTATAGAATGAAATTTGGCAAAATCGAACAATAGTGTATGGATTATTTTCTGTATGTGTTCGAGATTCATAGTGTTGGATCGTGGGTCTTCGAATTTTTTAGAAACATCATAAGTTATGGTTTAAATAATTTTTGAGTGCTGTTCAATGAGTCTAGAGATCATCCAGGTAGTTGAACCCAAACAACTCCATCGTATAGATTGGTTTTCATAACTATATTAATTGTTGATTTTCAGCTAATGAAAATAAAAATTTTTTCAATAATTCTGTGCTAATTAATTTATATTTCTTTTAAAACAATCTCGAATTCCATCTCCCTTAAGTTACCGCTACCACATTCCGTAAAAATGGGATTTATAAAAAACAATTAATTTACGCGTAAGGAAAACAAGATAAGTATTGGAATCAGTTAACTTATTAACTACCAACCAGTTTATTATAGGTTTTTTTGTAGAAATACCTTTGTTTTGAATAGTAAAAATTTTTGTATCAAATCAACAAAACTTAAGTGTTACAAACAGTCCACACAAAAACTAAAACAGGTAATTATTTATAAAATAATAATTGTTAAAATAAAATGCTCTTTAATATTCACAAATACTTTAAAATACACAAAGCATTTCCGATTAAATTTTTAACAGTAATAAAATTAAATTTATGATCATCAATTTTCAGAAAAGAAAAAAAAAACACTTCACCCATGCATAATCCAACAGAAATTAATATTATTTACGATTCTAATAATTCTTACTAAAAGCAAACTTAACGTTTTTCATTACAGCACGTTTTTCATTTTTAATAAAAATATCAAACTAAAAACTTATGCAAATAATTACACGAAAGTTTATTACTATTTGTAACTTAATATTATTCTTCCTTAGTTATGTCTAACGATATCGGAAGTCAAGTGTTTGTAAAATAAATTCCATATATATCGATGTTTAGGAACTTCCTAAGTAATTCATTTCTCGACTCTCTGTCTAAGTTCTAACGCATTCAAACGAACGCGCATAGCTCTAAAACTATTGAACGAATACTTATAAATTTGTAGCTAACAATAGTGAAAATGTTCGGGATGGTTCCTTTTTTTAGAATCATATCCGCTTTCAATTGCAGTTCCGGTGATACAGAAGTCGAAACTGACATAATTTTTTTCTGTTCAATGATATATATCGTGTACCGTTTATCTTATTTTGATTGACAATTTTGTATGTGCACGCATGATATAGTTTTACATCATGATTTGAATTATATTGAAATTAATTATTTTGTATATTAAGAAAAAACGCATGTAAAATCGCGGAAATATTAAAGTTAGCATACTGCAAGAGAAAATTTTATTTGATTGAAATTGAAAAGTAGAAATGTAGAAATGTATGAAATTTGACAAAAAATAAAATTTATGTAGAAATATTCTTAAATCTTCTAAATTTCTGTCATAAAAGCACATGATTAATATATTGTCTTAAAATTAAAATTCGATATTTTTATCTTTATCACGTGACCAAAAAAACTAGACTGTCATGGTGTGATGTCATTTTGGTAAAAATTATTTTGTCTTTGTCAGTTCAATCTAAACAGTTATCTTAATTAATAAAAAACTACTTGGAAGTTGTAGGCTATGTTTTGTTCTCAATGTGTTATACCAGTATTCTCAGTATTACATACCGATATTACGTCACCAAAATGGCAGACAGCGTTTATACAGAAATAAAAAAGATTTAATTTGAATGTAATTTTATGGAAAGAAATCGTGTTTATATTGAAAAAAAATTTATTATTTGTGACTTTTTATTAAGAAATCAATATTTTGAAGTACTTTAACCATCTTATTCAACCAATAGTTTACTTATTTATATTTGTCAAATATAATATATAATAATAAAGTAAAACTTGGAGGAGGATATGTTATATAATAATTTTAAAGAAAAATAAAAACCAGGTGTACTTGAAAAAAAATTTATGAGCATTTTAAAACAGCCAACACAAAAATATTATAAATAATTCTAAAGGCTTTAAATATTATATAAAACAACAAAAGTTTTTCCAGCTCCCTTATTTATGAATAAATAGCCCTCTTTCAACGTGACGCGGTAAAGATACTATGTTGTTTTGCTTGATGTTCTATGCAGTAGTTGTATTGTTGGTATATATATTGTTATTTGTGTGTACGTTTTGAGGTTTTTCTGGAAGAAGGTATTTTATTTCTTGAAATGATCTATTGCTCGAATGCAGAAGGATTACTGCACACAATTCATGTACGCTTATATATGGAAAGTAAGTACGTTTAACACTTATAAATTACCCGTAAACATTTTTATTGTCGAAACTTTAAATTCTTTAATAAAATTTTTTGTATTCCATATTAGACCAGTGCCAAACAGTTTTAAATACAAAATAGATGATAAATTCTTACAAGTATAGAAAATGAAGTTCGACGAAATTCTATTCATATATTCCAAAAAATTGTAGATAATAAAAAATCTTAAACTTAACTATTGGCCACTATTGACCATAACCTCAAAGTTATCGAGAAAAATGCAAAAAAACCATTCATTTTATTTTTTTCTATCAAAAAAACTATGGCAAAAATGTATATCGAGTATGGATTATTGTAGGAAATTTAATTTATAGGAAATTTTCATAATTTATGTCGAAGGTAGTTAATTACTGGAGAAAAATGTAGTGAATAATTATCGTTAATTAAGGGTCTCCAAGTTAAGTACGTCCAAAAATACGAAAGAAAAAATGAATATTATATGGTTTATAAATAACAAAGAAAATTTCAAAATATTTTAAAGCGTACATCTGAATTTTGTATATTTATATTTTAACTATATTTACAACGACACAATAAAAGAAATCAATCTTTAAAACACAGATTCTAATCCTAAATTTTACTTGAATCTCACATTATTTTCCAACGTACTTAACCAACTAATCTACGCCATTGCTAAGAAGTAACGACAGAAACTAAAGAAATATTTCATTTTTTTCATGCATCTATATTATAAATTTTGAGTATAAACAAAATTACACATTACTACGAGCTCATCACATCACGAGCTTTTTTGAGAATTATTTGCATCAAGGCTCAGGCTCAATTAACACAGAAAGGATGTCGTGGATGTCGTAGCATGGACCTTGTTAGACGGAGCTTAGACGTCACGAAGTAGCGTTGGCGTGGCGTTGCTACAGAAAGGATGAGTAAAACTAATTCACTTTTCAAACAAAAAACAAAAAAAAAAAAACAAAATCAAGGTCGGTTCATACGTTTGGGAGCTACGATGGCGAAGGCAGACATACATACACAGACATGTTAAACTTATTACACAACGTTGTTTTTGCGTCGAGGGTTAATAAAACGAATTTTGATCAGTTTTAATCTAAATGGTCTCTCAATATCACTCTCGCTGAGTGTTGCCGGACTACCTGAAGACTGTGTCTACACTTTTGACTTATTAATTGCAATAAATGTACGCCAGGTTTATATATACTATCATTAAAAACCACACAATAAACAGGTCTGCATTTGAGTTATTTTTTTATTTATTTTTTTTAATGACATATTTATGACTTCTTTTATATAAAATTGGCAGATAAAATGTAGATTATTTATTTGCAAAACAGCAAAAGAACAGAACAAAAAATCAACAAAACAACATTAAAAAAAAAAAAAGAAACAAGAAGTGTTGTTAAGTTATTCACCTTACGCGCAAGCTGTAGCAGGATTGTTATAATACAAAGGCCTAACAACAAACTCACATTATGACTAACATTACACAACAATACCTTCTCTACTTCTAAAGTATTCCTTGTGTAGGCTTTAAGAGAAGAAAAAAAAAGTTTTGTAACGGAAATGAATCGAATTGTTTTGTAAATTTGCCATTTATACAGGTATAGAATTTAAAGATTACTTAAATTATTTTAACTCGTTTAATAATCACACCTTTCAAATAAAAATTACTTTTCTTTTTTTTTGAATGATAATTATTCACTAATAACTCGTCATAAATACATGAAAGCGAAATGAAACATACATATATAGTGTTTGAAAAAATTTTATCCGAACTTTCAGTTAAGGTTAGTTGGTTTAGGTTTTGCGTGACAATTTTGCTCTATAAAATTTTACAATTTATCATTTAATGCCAAATAATCATTTTCATCAAATAAAGAATACACGTATTTAAAAAAAAAAATATCTGAACGTTCAAAATTCATAATGAAACAAAGAAGGAGATTTGCAGAAATGACATACATGATCATCTCGATTGTGATTATATATAAGGGCTATCTACGGTAAGAGGCCTTATCGATGTCCATGAAACTTAGATAAACTTTCCTTCAAAATTTAAGATAAATAAAGTTAGTATGCACCAAATAAATTGATAGTGAATATAAATGTTTTATAAATTTTTATATTCAAAAATTTTTTTCTGCGATTTTTCAATAAAAAATGACCGCTTATCGTAAAATCATCAACCATAAAACTTTTTTTGCAAGAAAGAGATCGAACACAATCTTTAAGATGTTATAACTTTTTCAGTTTAGAATCAATTTTAATGTAATTTTTGAATTTTGTTTGGTATTGAGCGGAAATACAATTTTCTCTGCTTACTACAATAAATATTTCTGGAGATAAAATATTGTATAGATGAATGTTTGTGAAGGTTTAAGAATGTTTGTTTCTCAATTACGTCAAACCTAAATAATGTATAGAGTAGAAATGTATTTCATAACCTAGAGTATTATAGGACTTTTAAACCCAGACAACTTTTTATTAAGTTATCATTGCGTCAACGATGTTTGTTTTTTCAAAAAAATAGTAAAAAATTCAGCAGACAATTTATCAAAATTTATGAAGTCAACAACCCATATAGGTTTCAGTAGCTTTGCCAAATTTTCTTTAGCTCTGATTAAACTTTGATATGATATCATCTTACCAACTCCGGGGTAGTGTTTTTGCTCAAGTCAGGTACAAATCAATGTCCAAGTCTGGGTGACAACTCTTGCTTTAAGTCTAGGTTTCATATCTTTGGCTCAAGATTTCGTGTCTCAAATTAATTCAAGCTTGAGTGGCTGGTCTTGGTTCCAGTGTGGAAGTTAATCCAAGCCTTAATACATGTGATTTCTGATCCGATTGATGATTTTCCACGTTGACGTAGACGTTTTTAAAAAAAATTTTCTTCAATTGGTCTCTGTATCAGTTTTGGTGATGGGACTTTGTTTATTTACAGTTATATTCTGTATAATTTATGATACACTAAAATTAGCAATCGATCGATTATGATGTCTCCTATCTAGTCATTTTCGAAATGATCAGATATAAAGATAAGTTTAAATGTTTTATTCAACTTTCTAGGTGTACAATTCAGTTTTATCAACAATTTAAAACACATTATGCATTTAACTATGTTGAAATCGAATTGTAAATACATTTATTATTCTAAATTCATGTTGAATTTTCAATTATTACCTGTGAAAACATATGGAAAATATTTGAACACGTGTGGTATGTTAATAATATTGATGATAATAATATTCTATTGTCTCATAGAATATTCGAAATACCTATCATATTCCATCAACTGCATCGCATGTAGAGAGTACATAGTTTTAAGATCGAAATATTCGATATCAAATATATGGAGTGTATACAAACTACACACACAAAAATTATCAGCATCAAAAACGGTCTATATTAAAAATTTGTAGATTTGTGTGTTAATAGGCAAAATGCAATAAGAAGCATTTGCTATTTTATCCATCAAAATGTGACTCTAGGCTAAGTCACAAACAAAATTTAAAAATATAATTAAAATTTAATCAAAACGAACAAGTTTTTAGCTCTCTTATCTTGCAAAAAAAGTTTTATGGGTGATTCTATGACAAGCGATCATTTTCTACAGAAAAATCGCTCAGCAAATGTAATTTATATAATATTTTTGTTCACAATCTACTCATTTGTGCGTACCAACATTATATATCTTAAATTTTGAAGGAAAGTGTATATAAGTGTATATAAGTGTTACGGACATGGATAAGAGCTTTTACCGTAGAATGACTTTTATATACAATCACTATGGGCATAAACATCTATGACGTCATTTATTCAAATCTCCTTCTTTGTATAATTAATAATTTTGAACGCCCATATTTTGTCTATTTTGTAAGATTAAAAAAAAAAAAAACTTCAAATTCATCTTCGTGAAATAAAGACGTTTTAATTGGAGTGATTAGAAACATTTGTGTATCTTCCCTATTTGAAGTTTTTTTCATGTTACTTGAAAGATACTTTGAAATGAAAGATACTAGCCAAACTAACAGAACAAATTATTCACCAGTGAATTTAAATAATACTAAAAATGAGGTGCAAAATTAAATTAGGTACTCATATGTTTTATGTTTTATTAAGAAATTGAGTACCAGAATGAAATGCTTTTTAGGTGCTTTTATGGTGTGTATTTAATGAATGAATTTTATCGAAATTACCAAAAAAAAAATCAATGCACAGATTCATCAACATGAATCATTGCTAAAAAACATGATAAGCTAGAGCAGTGGTATCTTGAAATAACAGAAAAAAGTATTCAAAATTTAATTTAAATATGCTCAAAATTAGACGCTTAAAAATGTATACGATGCTCAAATTTTTAATTACAGTCATTCACGTCTGCCCTGATATCACGGAATAATTAAAATATTCAATTTGACGTACATTTTTTCATCTTTTTCGTTTGAATTTGACCAGACTTCCACAGTGTTCGTTCATCTTTGATAGTTAATTTTTGAACATACCATATTGAAAAGCATACGTTTATGATTATTAAATTCTATCTACAACACGGTAAGGTAGTTAAAGGTATCATAAACAGTATAAAATAATGTAACTACATGTACATAATGTTATAACTAAAGTTAGGAACTTGTGCAAAACAAACTTGTCTAGAGTATAATCGAATTATTCACAGAGACTCGTTGAATCGACCAATGAATGTAACTGTTGTTGAAATAATAGACTTGCAAATCACTAATAATAATACTTAACTTGAAAGATTCCAAAAGGGATGCAAAAATTACTGGGTACACTTGAGTTAATTTGATAATCCGATAAAAAATGAAGTATCCGTATTTGATCTGTATATTTTCTATTCAAAATAATCTATCAATTGGACCCACTTACAAATTAACGCTAGAATTATAATAAATACGATAAGATCTCCTTTTAATAATCAATTTAAATTTTACTAGTATATAACGAAATTTCGGTTGGTTCTGAATTCGGTTGGATCATATATTTCATTTTTGATACTAATATAATAATTCGCCCTCTTTAACCATTATATGAACGGTCTTAGCCAAAATCCTACTATCCTAAGATTCGTTATTGATATTTTTAATTTGATCCATTTGAAAACTATGACCTAAATTTAGTAGGATACATACTTTATTTGCCAAACTAAAATTGAGCGTAATAGAGAAAAAGTAATTTATTTTGTTTGATAGGGCGTAAGAATGCTATTAAATTAATGTTTACGATTTCTTGGTCGAAATTTGAAATCAAAGATAATGACTAGGCTCTTACTCTGTTTATAATTAATTACATATATGTTTAATTTGATTAAAAATATGAAAACTATGCCCCAAATTTATTAGGAATACATACATAATTTATTGAAATTGGATAAAAATTAAGGGAACAAGAAGAAAACTAATTTTTTTGGTTGAAAGGGCATTACAAGTTCATAATATTAATTTCTTCCATATCTTGGCCAAATTTTGATCAATTTGAGTGAAATTTCAACACTATGACTCAAATTTAGTAGAAATACATAATTTTTTTTCCAAAATTGTATAAAAATTGAGCGTAATAAAGTTTTTTTGTGGTTGAAAGGGCATTACAAGATCATAAACTTGTGAAATAACAACTAAGCGTCCCAAATGACTGAAGTCTTGGTGAGTAGCTGCCAAAAGATGCACAACCACATTAACTTGCTTTTATTGGCAAGTGCTGCTATCTTCACGTTGAGATCGGAAACTTTTCACACCACCCTCATATTCCAATATTTTATGTCTATGGTATAAGAATGTAATAGGTAAATTGGTACATGTAGTTTGTAGGTAAAGTCTATTGTTTTTAGTATATCTAAAACATTATTATATTACTAACTGTTTGTAAAACTATTACCAACTCGAAATAATGATACAACGAAACTTTTATACATAACGTTGATTTCCGTTTTATATATGAAAGTTATCCAAACACACAGGTATTATTTTATCTCATGTATGTATGTAACATGAACATAAAACAATTTAACGATCGACTTTCCCGCATATGAAAATGAGTAAAAAGAAAATTTGTTTAAACATTAAAACATACATTTGGTTTTAACATTTCGTATGCTTAGCGCTAGTATTATAGGTTACAAATTATTTTAAAGTTCTGTGACTCCATTGTTTTAATCTTGGAGTTGAGCAGCGTTTTATGACCCTGGCACACTGAGCATGGACCAAAAAGTGAGACATATATTCGCTTGTTTCATGATTATGTACAAAATTTAAAAAAAAGGCAATTTTGAGAATTTCTAAGATAATAAAGGTCTAGGGAAACAAAAAATATCGCTAATTTTACGATTGGGTGAGTAATTTTCGAAATTTATCGGAAATATTGATATCTGGATCAGATTTGGAGTGATACCTGTGACTACACATCCAATCGTTATATGTATAATATTTTAAAAATCTACATGTGGGGACACAAAATTTGTCTCGATTTTTCGTAATTTTCCTTGAAAAAATTGATGAATCGTGTGAAATTTATTTATATCCGATTTTGGACAAAATAATTGTAATAAGCCTAGTTTGAAATCCGGTATGTAAGTTAATATTTCGGACAAATTTCAAATGATATTTTGCAAACTACCAACCTAATCATAAAGTGAGGATTTTTATTGAAGTTGTTGCTAGACAATGAACTTCATTTTTCATTACTTATGTGTTTTAGAATCCATTTCACATACATAAATAGTAAAACGTAATGATTTCCCATCTTAACTAAGAGTTTCATGCTGAAATTTTAGCCAAAATTTCAGCGAATTTTCATTCGATTTTAGACATGAATGTGCGCGATAGCTGTTTACAAAGTATTAATCAAGGAATACGGTTTTAAAATTTTTATTAGAAATATCAGAATGCTTTACAATTATTTTTATACTAATCATATATTGAATATGTCAGAGTTTTAATCGAAAAGAGATATCGAGCTGAAATTTTGGTGGCGTATTCTAGGTCTGAACCTTATAAATAAGTTCATGAATGGGTAAAATCGTTGTTTGGGTCCAATGGATCTATTACCCAGCCATTAAACAATAAAATAAATGTAATATATATATACTGTTTATATTGATCAAGTATCTTAACAATTAACTTTGTTAGTTGATATCTTCACTTATTTATGATTAAAAGTAAGGTGCAGTCAATGGAAAAATAACATTTTAAAAATAAATTTCAATAAAATTTTATTTGTCCAAGATTTACTTTCGATAAACATATGATTAACTTTGGAAATTTTCTCACAAAAGTCAAATAAAATAATATATTTTTCTGCTAAAGATAAAATAGCATAAAACGTAATATTTAGTAGTTTATTTGTGGCAATAACAACATTCAAAGATTTCCCATACGACACGAAAGTTGTTTTTATTCTTTATGTATATATAGCCACCAGTATCTACATAGGTATCCATCCACCTAGCTTCTGTTGTTATGAAGTCAATACGAATATTCAGCCAGCTCTTGACAAAATAAACCATATGACTGACATACAGAAGGATAGTTTGTTTTTTTGTATATGTATATAAAACATACTTCTTGAAAGCTTTCGCTTTCTGCAGTCTCGATAGTATTCACAGATTGTAGCTACAAGGTCAATAAAAAAACATTCCAGTATATCAATTTGGAAATATTCGATGGGTGCTTTGAATTAACGATAATATTTACCCATAGCCTTGCCGATTTCCAATCAAACAACTGAACCATATATTTGCTTACCTGAAAAACAAAGAAAACTATGTTAAAAGAAAATTTTATTTATTTATTTCGAACAGCGTACAATGAGTAGGTTGTATATTTACACTAAAATTATATTACGGGTCGAAAATGGCTGAAGTCTTGGTGAATAACCGTCAAAAGATGCACAAGTACATTAATTTGCTTTTATTTACAAGTGTTATATTACATTAACATATTGACATGATAAGTAAAGACATCCGTGAAGAACAAGTAGCTCTTGTATTACAATAGTTTGGTAAAAACAGGTTGGTAAGGTCAACTTGTTGGGCTAGTCCCCACTGTTTCAACTGCCACTACTAGCTCTAGTATTAATGATTTTGATAAAACAAAAGTTGGAAAAAATTTTTTATAATATTATTTTCTTTATTAATTAGTTTAAGGAAGGATACAATAAAATGTATGCAAAAAACCTTATATTTTTTTCGCCTAAGATTCATAAACTTTGTTGGCTTTTTCAGGGCTCATAAATTTGATGTTTTTACATGCTAATCGATAATTAATCACTAATTTGTAAAAATACCTAATTTTTGGGCTCTGAAGAAGTCAACAAAGTTGATGAAACGTTGGCGTAAAACATAATTTTTTGTTATATAAATCACAATAGACTCACATATCAATATCATTTTCTTTGTCGTGCTTTTGTTAAATTATAATTTATAAATATATTTACAATGACGTTTCAAGATGATGGATGAAGTTTTTTTTTCGAAGTGATTCGAATGACATTCTGTACACGGATTGTACATAGCTCTAGAGTAGATTATATTCAGTGATAACTATGACTCTATATGATTTATAATATCCAATGTTTGTTTGTCTACTAGGTACCTACTCTTTCAGTCAATGACTGGTGACTGTATTAACTTAAGATGTATGTTGAGACATTCTATATCCTTCTACCTTACTTCCTTCGTGTGTGTGTCTGTGTGTGTATGTGTGGGTAGAAACCCTACAAATAAAATAAAAATATTTGCATATGATTTTTTACCTAGAAAACATCAGTCACTCTAAAAATACATTTATATACTTAGAGCAGAGGTATACCTATATATGAATTGAAATGAAATCGTATGGATTTCTACGTCTATTCGATATCAGGTTAACAAACACTGAACTAAAATTCAACCTACAATATATAAAGCTTTGTTCACATTTAGTCCAGTAATTTTGTCAAGTTACAAGTAGTGTAGTACTTAACATAACACTTTATCTGAAAACGTTCACACTTATAATTTAGTACTTTATTCAAGTAACAAGTAATTTATTTAAACTATGTAAACAATCACAGTCATGTTTTACAATTCCATATCCCAAAACTGTTTATATTATATGACTGTTACTAGAAAAACAATTTAATGTCAGATTCCTTCATTTGTTTGATGTTATATGTTTGTGACACAAGAGCGATGGTGGTACTACACAAAAAATTGAATTTAATTAAACTACTTGACTAAACAACTTTTGTAAACATCTGACTAAAATATTGCTGTTCACACACGTCAAGTAACTAAATTTCTAGGTACTTGACTAAATAACTTGATCAATGTGATTAAAGGCTACAGTAAATATATTTTGACAAGCTTTTATATAACTTGCCTTGTAAGTATGGGTCAAATCTTGGAAGCTGAATTTTTAACATTTTCTCTTGCTCTACAAAATTGAAATTTTACATTACAAATTGTTTTGGTTCTATTCCAATGACAATGAATTTTTATGGGAATCATGAGCTGGATGTCTTAATTACCCAGGATAACTTTTTCCTATACAATCATGCTAGGAACATGCAGTTTTTTGCAATCGATGTGAAATGATGATAATATAATTTAGTTGAAATTTTTTGAAATTTAGGAAAAAAATTTCTAACAGAGCTCATATTACTTCTTACGGAACGTTAAAGAATTCGCAATTCTGACTTCAAGAGTTCTTAATTATGACTTTTTAAAAAAGAAGTCATCACGACGTCATAATTGAGACATCTTAAAGAAGTCTGATAAAGACTTCTTTTTGACGTCTTTATGATTTGAATGTTTGCTGAATTTTACTTGATGTTATATTGTAAGAGAGAGAGTAATAACATTTGCTTTAAATATGAAGTCCAGTTTATTTGAGACATCATTCTGTGTCACATCGATTTTGTGAATATTTTCAAGTAATTTTAACTCAATTTACAAATGGTTAAAAATAGCCATTAATATTTTGGTATTAAGAAAACTTTGAATGATATTTTTCCGCAATATTATACCAAAGAGTAAGTGCTTGGTCTCTTTAAAATTTCTAAATTTAAAAACAATAACTTCGCAGTGTTTTTGTATAAGGTACAATGGAATAACCGTAATACAATCTTAATGTTTACCATAAGAAAATTTGATCTTATAATATATATATACACAAAACTTATGTATCTACCTTTGTATATATTTCCCAAGAGATGAAAAAACAACTGGAAAATATATATAACCCAAGATATATTTATCAAAATGCAGTCATACTTAACTCAATGCAACATGTTTTTCGTCTATCGAATTTATCAAATATTATTTTTATATACCCTTCGAGACAATACGATTTTATATCTCGAATTTATTTATCAAATGTTTTATTTTATATTAACTTACAGTTTTTGGAACTTTATTTAATTATACATGAACATGATATAAGAATTCCAAACCGCTAATAATATTTATCTGCTGTTCAGTTTAAAAATACATATTTTTAAAATATTAGCAATGTTAAATTCAAATAGAAGAACTTGCATACGCCGCGTCGTTTAATCAATTTTTAAGCTGGCTATAATTGGTAAGTATGAGTTAAGAATTCCATGTTGAAGATCCCCTAGCTTAGCGAAAGGCGATAGAAATTTGAAGTTGATAGATTATCTCTTTCTAATTAAATAATAAAATTACCGAATACTATACAGTTTTTCACTTTTTCCGATCGATAGATCTTTTTAATTGGCCGTTTCTGATCTTTAGTTTTAAAAATGTTTTTAACTATTTCGTCATATTTTTTTGTCTAATATTTAATTCCCTTTGATGTCCATCCAATTGCATCCAGTCTGCACCTTACATTAAAATAATATGTTTTTTATACTCGACATACAAAATATGTCAGAATATATTAATTTAAGTCTAAAGTTTATAATGTTACATAATTGGCCGTACAAACAATATTACTATTGTCCGTCCGTCCGTCATCACGATAACTCAAAAATAAAAAAAGATAGTGAGCTACAATTTTGGTGACGTATTTCAAAATCGGGCCATTGAGTCCCACTTTTTAAACTATGAAAGATAGAATAAAAGTTCAAATACAAAAACCGTTGATTTTTTTGAAACAAACTTTTGTTTAAAATATTTTTTCGTAGAGTTTCCCACAATTTATGCTCAAATTTGGTTAATAGACACATAACAGGTAATAAAAATACATATTATAATTGTACTATTTGTATAACTGCATAGACTGGATATTTATAGTAATTTATGAAATCTAATTAAAAATAGTCCAAGCAATGAAATTCAATCACATCTCGAATATCTAAACAATTAAATCTGTTAGTTGTTATCTTCACTTGTTTTTGTTATAAATTTTATTAAAGTTTAAGTTTATTTACTCTTTAGGAAATAAAAATTAAATTTAAGTCCTTTTAAAATTAAATCACAATTTTTTTTTCATGGATAACAAAAGGAGTCCAAGGAGATTAGCAGCTTTTAAACCAAATTCCCTTATTTATCATAAGTCTAAATGACGGAAGGTAATTTAATTACGAAAAGCTTGCCGGTGACTATCTTTTTCGTTTCACAATTATGAATTTGATCTTGTCAAGAGTCAGATTTGTAATGAATCAGTTTTGAAGTTTATTGATAAATAACTAAATACATTCTCTTTGTATTCGATAGAACGAAATTTACATAAGAGCTCTCGGGACACATTTTCAAGGCCCCGAGTAATTACCATAAAAAAAACCATGATTAGATACTAACTAGAAAATAACTAGTAAAATGCCAAAGGTTTTACATTTTTTTATGAATGCATTTTAAAGTGTCAAAAATTTTTTGGAATTATTGTTTACACGTGATTTTCATACATTAAAACTTAAACCTGTTAAAATTAGATGTCTTCCCTCTTATTTAAAGTGTCCAGAAGCCTTCTTAAACGAGGAGCTGGCATGGGTATCAAGCTACAATAATAGTAAACTTTGCAATTTTGATACAATCAATGAAAAGACAATTCTATACTTTAATTAAAAATTCAAATCAAACATAAAATAAAAAAAAGCAAATTTAATTTTAAAGCTCTTAATACAAAATCCATTATTTATTGAATTCCTTTCAGTACAATAAAATAAAATTTCATTCAATACAATAAGCAAAAAATTAGGGAGCACTTAAAAAATAGAATTAAGAACAATAGACATTAATTATTAAATTCTGTAAGAAAATTATATAGAAAAGAAGTATAAAAAAAAAAGAAGAAATAATAATACGAAGAAAAACACAAGTCTGATTTATTTAAATGAAGCCATTTAAAATGTACTAAAGAATTATATAATTTTACCTATAGGAAAAAATGTTTTATACAAAAATTAGATAAAGACAATAATATCATTTTATTAGATATAGGCGCAATGGTGGTGAACAAAGATAAAAAATATTTGTATTATTTTAAATATACATATTGAAATATTTGAAAAAGATTAATTAAAATTGTGTAGTATGTAAGCCTCCGTAGTAAGAGTATTATAACATTGATTCGTGATACGAATTTTAAAAACTTAATTCATTTTAACGCACCGTTGAATTGTATTTTATATAGATCTTTTTATGGTCAGCTCATATCAACTTGAATATCAGTGTATATTAAAGATGAACCGTCAAATAACTTCATTTAATGGTTATAAATGAGCTAACAGACCCAAACAAGCTTAGCTATTACAATTTTCTAAGTAAAAAAAGTTTAAACACAAATCTTTCTTTAAATTATAAATTTTTTAATTAAAATTTCTCTCTTAAAATAAAGTATTTTTGAAGTTATTTGTGCGAAAGTTATGATAGAAATACAATGCATACAATGTAAGTAAGTTAAGTGAACAGCTTGTGAGAAGCGCACTCCTAAATGTTAGCTAACAAACGTGAATAATCCTTCTTAAGATTTGATATTAACTACGTGGAATTGTAATATCAAATAAGTAACTTTGATATTACATATTTTTTTTTTTTTTTTGCAATAAAAAACAAGAAGAAATAATCGGGATAGGAACTATCCTATATTTTAAGTTGGAAAAATTGCCACATTTAAAAAAAAAAAATAGTTTAAATTGAATAAGACGAACCTGATGAAACAGAAATTTTTTATATTGAAATCTATTCGAGAATAGTCAGAATAAATTTTATTTTGAAATCTCAAAATTATCTTATATAAGCAATTAACAAAAAAAAAGGAGTTATGGATAGAAATTTCAACATTGTACGATTAAAGATTTTTTAGCTTGCCTGTGAGGGAGTATGTTGATCTAGTATATAATTATAATAAATTTAATTTTTGTTTGCGTTTATCAAATTTAGGAATATGAAATAAATTTCATCTTGCATCCTATGATGGTTAATAATTGTTGTCCATCTTTTTGACGAAGGTTTCAAATATGCTTAATTATTTTGTAAAAAAAAACTATATTTGAATATATCTATCTATTCTTGTATTGAAATGATTACAAATGCAAATAAATACAACCATATTTTTTAAAGTTATTCTTATTTCCAAAACTATATATCTAAATAAAAAATTTAAAAAAATATTTAAATTAAAAAAATTTTTAATTTTTAATTACTGTATAGAAAAAACTGTATTGTACAAAAGTATATGATTTGAATATTAATTAATAAACATTGTAAAAAGATATTTTCTTATAAGAAGAATAAGTTAAATAAATGTTATACGAATATTTTACGAACATCATAAGACTTTTTTTCCATATTATTTTGATTGTTTTATTTTAAATTATTTTTGTTTTTTAAATTATTTAATTTAATTATTTTATTGTGTATTTTTATATAAAAAAGTTGTTTTCTATAAACTATAAGATTATAATAAAACACGATTTTATATTTGCCTATCTTCATTCAAAGCATTTGGTATTCGTATCATCCAGTTAATTAAAAAAACTGATATGGCATCAATAAATTTTACATACTGGACACATACATTATATATAATTTTTAGTGTAAAATTTGTAACGCTAGAAAATACCGCTACAGAAACAAAATTTTAGTATAGGCGTTCAAAGAATCACCTAATTGGTCCATTTCCGCATGTCCGTCTGTCTGTTTGTCCATCACCTAGATAACTCAAAAACGAAAAGAGCGTGAGAGTGACGTATTTTAGACAAAAGGACTGATTTTAAGTTCGTGAATGACCCAAATCGATCCTTTGGGTCCAATGGAACTAGGACCTTAATTTTCCATTAAAAATAGAAGAAAATGAACCCAAAAACCTTTTTTAAAACAAACAACTTTTGGTTGAAATTAGCCAAATTAAGCTAATAAAAATACAATACAAATTATTATAATATATATATATTTAGTAGTATATACTGGATATTTAGAGTATTTAATGAATGCTTATGATGAAAAATACTTCAAAAATTGATACTTAATCATATGTCAGTAAATCAACAATTAACTCTGTTAGTTAATATATTTATAAGTTCAAAGTTAAATTTACGCAAAAAAAAAAAAAAAACTGGTTTTGATATCATTACTTTTATTCGTTTACATATTTGAATACCAACTTACCCAAACTTTTACATACCTTTTACAGTAAAATAATGTGAATAGGTAGCTACAAAAATCTCCAAGCATTCTCTTTTCCAGATAAAGGGTTAAAATGGACGATTTTCAAATTTAATTTGTTCACAATAGTAGTCAAATCAATAGATGAGGGGTTGAAAATGAAATTCACCGAATTTTTTTCATGTATTATGACATATTGTATGTTTATTTATTGTAAATATGTCCATCAATTTATATTATACGGAAGTCATATGATTACATTAGTTAATATATTTCATTTCAGTTTTCAAAAACTATTTACATCAATTTTTTTAAACTATATACGAAAGAATATTTGATATTTAAATGGCTAGACATTTTTAATTGGATTGATTTAATGCAATTATATGAATTGTATTTAAAAACTTAAAAGTAAAAACAAAAATAAATAAATCAAATACCTTTAAACTTAAAAAAATGTGTATATTATTTTTGCATTGTAAGCATTGTAAGTCTTTGTACTAGTCTTTTGTTAGAAGCTAAAAGTTGCTTGAAGCTTCAAATTTTGATTTTAAGTTAAGCCTTGTTAGCTGTTATATTTAAATTAAAATCATTTGATGATAAAGATTTTGAGAAGTCACGTTCCCTCAAGACAGTTTTTATCCATTATTCTCGGGATACAACCATTTTCAATGATTAACAAGCATAAATCGGGATAGGCTTCAGTAAAAAGTTTAGAAGAGCCTTATTATATCACATCCTTTATGAATGTACTTCCTAAAATTGCATATGACTTAGTTATCATTAATATAAAAACTTGTTCTTCAACCAAAATTTTTAAAAGAGTTGTTTTATTTCTCGGAGAATTTTAATTACTCCTACAAACCTCAAATTGCCTGGATATTTGTTGTGTTGGTTTTGTTCTAGGAAGATAATTTAAAAAAAATTTCCAACATGTGAAAGAACAGAATACCCTTGTCCAACAACAAAAGCATTGCAATGGTTCACAATTTTCGTACAACGGACATTTGATTTTTTTCAATAGGCCGGACAAAATGGTTTAACATTTGTTTTCGAATGATCTCACTGCAATTGCAAAAAAAAAAAACAATTCGGATTTCAATCAACTTTAAGGCTCTTGTGGTGATAATAGAAAATTTTACTTCGAAAAAGAAAACCTTTCAGTTTTTAGATTTTTTGTAGAAGAAAAAGTTATATTGAAATTTTCAGATGATTTAAAAAATATGCTTATATATCCAGTTGAAAAAAGACTTTTGCCTTCATTCTATAACTAAAACAAATTCAAGAGAATCATTATTTGTAATCGATTTTATTGGAATTTTTTGTTAAATTTTTAAACATAGAATTTTTTATATAAAGAGAATACTTAATTTAAGGAAAATTTGTAAGTCGAGATTTAATTAATGTATCAAGCCGGTAAGCAGATTAAATTACTGTTATTATTTTAATGTTCATATTTAAATAATTTATGCTTATTGTTCCAAGTGCAATAAATATTTGAACTTTTACAAATAAATTGTGTTTTCTTGTTACAAGGCTATTACAGGATTTGTCAGTGCTCGGTCAATTGAGCCAATAATGTTCACAACACCTGGATGAAAGAAACTTCCTATATTATTCATCTGTACTATTATATTCAGTTGAGAGTTAGAAAATACAATCAATCAGTAGAAATTCTATTTCAAAACATGTATAACATTTCACACATATCGATATGTAACGTCAATAATGTATATCGATATCGTTTTTGTTTATTTTATTTTCATTCACATATAAGTTGGTTGATTGATATGTTTCAATTGTATATATACACTATATATACACCGTTTGTACTGATATGTAACATACTGTTTGAGCTGCTTGCCATCATAATATTCAATAAATATCAAGAATAATAAACACAGCAACAACAAAATATATTCATTCGATCATGATGTGTATCTTACAAACAAATAACTTATATGTTACGTTTTATATCCAGTTTTTGGAAGTTTATAGAACTTATGTACTGCATGTTGTAAGATATCAATCATTTTTAAGGGGCACCGTATTGTAGCAAGAGACATCTAGAAACGGTGAAGAAATAAGTTTAAAAATAGTATGGTACTTTTAGTGGTAAAAAAAAGCATAAAATTTGACTAAAATTAAAATTCATGTCAAAATATTCTGAATTTGAGTCACAAAAGCAAATGATTAATTTATTATCTTAGAATGAAAATTCGATAATTTTCTCTTTATAGCATATGGGCTAAAATACAAGGCTTCTATGGTGTGATGTCATTTAGGTAAAAATAATTCATCATTTGTCAATTCAATATAAAAAGTTATTTTAACTAAAACAAATTTGGAAGTCTTAAGTTATGTTTTGTTTTCAATGTGTTAATCCAGTTTTCTGAATATTATACAGCGATATACGTCACCAAAATACAGAGAGTGTTTATGCAGGAATAAAAAATTTTTGTTTTTTTGTGACTTTTTATTAATTAATTTTGAAGTTCTTTTTTAAACATTAAAAACTACCCTATTATCGAAGTGTAATACATTTTGAAATTCACAATCTTAAGATGGAAACAGAGGACGTGTTCGCACTTTTCGACACTCCATTTTCTTGTCAATATTGTGTATACCAAATTTAATTACATTTGAATATATATTTTTTTTAAAGTTATTTGTGGACGAAAACAGTAAAAATAATTGTATTTTTTTAATAGATTTGTATATAGATGTCACTACTAAACACTGTGAATATAAAAGAAGAGATAATTTTTGAATATTTCTAATTCAAAGAGAATAAGTTAGAATCGATTCTTATTTTTATATAATTTTCCTGACAATTTATTTTAACATTATTTTATATAACAAAAAAATTCCTATAAATATAGAAATACAAGTAAGTATCATTTGAAAAGATTTCGTTTTATTTAAAAACGCATGCCATATAAAAATATACCTCTAGCTAATAGGAGCTTCACTCTCTAAAATCCTCCTTGATTTAAATAAAAAATGGATGAAAATATATTTGATGAGAGATTTATTTATATATTTAGTGACTTTTTGAATTTTTATTCAAACCAATTTCAATACTTACTACTTTTAATTCAAAATCCATTCGGTGTTTCAGAGACTCTTTAGAAGAATTAACACAAAACATGAGACTTCTATAATGAAGACAATCCCTAATGTAATATACATTGTATTTTTACTTAATTTGAATGCTCAAATAACTCAAAAAATAATTATTCAAATGTTACAAAATTTTGTACGTACAATCTTTATATGAAACGGAGGGCAGGTCCACTTTTCGCTAAAATGAATTTCTAAAGTCTTCTTAACTAAAAATGTTTCAAAACCCACTATATTAGTATTCTAGGACTAATTGATTCAAATAATCTTGTATCAATTTTATATACAATTATTTTTGGATTCAAAGTCTAATATTTTATTCCTAAACTCGTATATATCATTCTAAAAGTCTAACATCAGTTAATCTGGCACACAGTGTAAACAATTTATAAATAGAAAACTATCCATGACAATGATAAATGCCAGTGAAAAACATATTTATATATAAATGTTGTTCAATCTATTTATGTTCTACATATTTTATTTTCAATAAGGCGGATCTGATAGAAGAAATAATTTTACTAGGAGGAGGTTGAATAAATTTTCTTCATTGCCTCTTAAATTTCTTTAAGTATAACCTATAGAATAAGTAGAGTTTTTCTCATGATGGAAATTAGTAATTTTTTTTTGTAAAAGAAAATGACAATTCTGATTTTTTTACGAACCTACATTTTAATGCACAAAACCAAACATTTTTATCTAGAAAGTTAAAGAAAAATAAAAAATTTCGAAATTTATAACTTTTATCTTTTTTTTTTAAGAAAATCTGAAATTATGAAAGGTTACCTGTAAAGTCAATCAGTAATAGTTCCATGAAAATTAAATTGAAATTGATTTAGAAACAAAGAAGTTATAAGCTTTCAAAGATTATTTTTATTTCTATCTCTTGAAAATGATGTTTAATATGTAATTTATATACAGATACAAACAGTTGACGTCATACGTAGGTATTTCCCTCTTTTTTTATTAGAAATTTTGAATGTCCATATCTTGCTTAAAAAAATGATTTTTAGATTCATGTTCATGGAGTGAAGATGTTTCAATTGAAGAAATACAAATATTTAGCCCGAAAGTTCAATTGAAGAAATACAAAATTTTATTTCACCTGTTTCTAATTGTTTTATAATAATTTAAATAAAAATTGGCCACTTATACGTTCGAAATTGTTCTGTATAATAAGTTCAAAATAAATTTATGTAAATTTACTCTAGATTTGGTTAATTATTCTCAAATCGTTATTCGCAAATTGCTTAAATTTGTTAAATTTAGCTTAGCTGTTTTTATTATAGCAGAACCCTAAAAATTATGGATCACACACTCGGTCAAAAAGCTGAAATCAAAAAATAATAATGGAAGCTTTTAACTTGATTTAATTTTTACTTAGAAATTATTTTAAAAATTACGAGTGCACTTTCGACTTATAAAGTCATTATCGAGTAATAAATAATTAAACTCCTATTTAAGAAATATATAGGGAAAGTAGGTAAGATTATTGTGAATGAAGGAATTATGGGTGTAGTTGATAAATATTTTTTCGATATTTATAATTTTAAATTTAAAAAAGGGAGTTATGAAGGTCTATTTGATTATTCAAAACTGTAAAATTTGGGTTTTTATCTCAAAGGCTTCTAGCCAATTTAATTTTTCACTTTTGTCGCTAATATATAAATTTGCTAGAAGCCGTTCAATAAATTTAATATAACTCCACTTTATTAAATTTAAAATAAAATTAAAAATATCGAAAAATATATTTATCAATCCCACCCTTCAAAATAATCTTAACTACTTTCATTTTATATTTCCGAAATAAAACATTAATTATTCATTACTTGATAATTTAAAAAAAAATCAATGAAAATTTGGCAAAGCTTCCATTATTATTTTATAAAAATGAATTTTCACAAAGTAAATAATGCATTTATTAAGTTAAAAGCCAAATTAATTTTTACGCAGAAAAAAAAGTATTCATGCTTGTACCAACTACATGACAACTTAAGAATAATTTATGTACCCTGGATTGATTGACTCCTCTTCATAATTAACTTGTAGACGCTCCTGATATACGCTACGTTTATATTATAGTCCCGTATAAATAATCGTAATAATAATGAAGTACAATATGTTTTTGTATATACATATGCATACAAAAGTTGTTCCTACTTCCGACGCTGTATGTATAGAAATGAAATGTTATTATATTTGTTACACAATTATTATTATTATAAATAGAATTTTACTTCGAACGTAATAATATAACAGCAAACGTTTATCATTCGAAATATTTCTATTATGGAATATGACGCTTGAGACAATACCATATATTGTTCATATAACCATTATATTTCTATTATTTCTATATATATAATGACATTGTAGGAAAGAATTTCTTGATTAAAATATGTGAAACAAAAGCAACAAATGTTTCAGCAAAGCTTTTAAAGCAGTTTTATAAAATAGCAACATAAGTGATATTACGTTGAAAACATATGCATTCATATGCCAAGGCTACTAATAATGTAAAAATTATATTATTTAAATCAAAATTTCGAGAAAAAGGATTCTTGATATGAGTTACTTAGAAGTATCTGGAAACGATATGTGAAAAATATTTTCTCGCCAGCATCGGAGAAACTGTAAAAAAACGGTAAAATATCTTTTATTTAAATCGATTATTAAAAAAGGATAAGAGTTAGAAAAAAAAAAAGCAAAAACTTATTTCAGATAATAAAATTTTTTCTTAGTTGCTTATCAAAATTTTTAAATCAAATCGCCATCAAATACTACGAAAATTTCGAGTTCAGATTTATGTTTAGTATCATGAACATTGATTATTATTGAAGACGAAGTATGAAAATTTCATTTTTGGGTTTTCAAACTAATTTTGTGTATAAAATTAAAAATTACTTAAACAAATTTTATGACTGTTTCAGAGATACTTTGGGTAATTATGACCTAAAAGATACGAAAGTTTAACGATTTAGAGTCAGATATAGACAGATAAGATAGTTGTATTAAGAGGCTGAAATGGCTTCGGGAAATCAAACCTTCGAATCATTTTTTTTGAAATATCTCAGAAACTACGTGTCTGATCGTTAAATAATAATTTGTATGAATATTTTAAGCTAAAATTAGCCAACGCAATGAATTTTGTCGATCAAGAAGCACAAAATTTTTCTATATTTTTCGCAATTTTCTTAACCAAATACCTATTTGAAACGCCTTTGAAAGAATAGTAAAAATAAAACAGTATTTTGTTTTAGAATATCATAAAAAACAATTTTCTTGGGTAAATTAGATTCAAAAAGTGCAAAAATATTCATTTAATGATCAGAGTGTTTCTAAGATATCGTCAAAAATTCGTTTTGAAGATCAATTTAACGGTGATTTTCGCCTATATCCTTAAAACTAGCAATAAAATCGATAAATTAAGTGGATTTCTGTGTCAAAATTACCTAAATACGATAATAAGAAAAGTGAATCGTTTAACTTTTTGCGTCAAATGTTTGAGGAATTAAAAAAATAACAAAACATTTTAATCCTCTAGAAACTTTTATTAAAAATTACTAATAATTATTTTTGGTAAAAATGCCGATTTTTCAAAAAGTCAAACATATTGGATCCGTCATTTGGTACATCTTCACTTATGACAATCAAGATTTTAAATTTGTTAATTAAGTGATTCATATTTGTTGATGATAAATAATGGCAAATTTGTTAATAAAAAATTAAAAAGGCTATTTAATATGTTCTTATATTTTGAATAATAATATGTGGATCCTCTATAACATATAACAAAATAATCAAATTGATAGATCATCATAGCAAAAAGCTCTGTTGACATTAATACTAAAGAAAGTTATTAAAAGTTCTGTGTTATTTATTATAACTTTTTATGGTTAAATACGATGACTGCTTAGTTGAATTAAACAGTTTATTACACACAACTATCATAAAAACCACAAGTATTTAGAAAACTTATATGAAATCTTCAAGAAAAAAGCAGCTTTATATAACTATGTAAAAATTGGACGATTGCAATAAAGTTGAAAAGAAATTGTATGAATGGTACTCGAACTTATCTTTTTTAATACTTTAATAAGAATATTGTGTATATAAAAAATTAAGATTTTTTTTTATTACTTGAATAAACCTTTGTATAGTTATCCTACGTATAAATATATCTACTTCCTGCGTGTTTACTAGTTGGTCCATTGAGGCGTTTACCTCATCCACGATACGTACTCATCCTTGTAAACAGATTTTAAAAAAACCCTATTGCCGCAAGAATTAAAATAAAAGCCAGACCTCTTTATCGTAATATTGGTTTATATTTCCAATATATTGATATATTATGACACGAGTACGAAAATTACGGCGGAAAATGGATATGCAAAATCGTATAGTTGTACCATAGACCCCACTTCGTTCGGTCATTAAATACATGAAGATATATATTTTTCGTCCTAATATTTAGTACTCTGCATATAAGAATCGTGAAAGTATTATATTAATTTTATTATTACTTCAATAAATTCCCACTAAAAAATGCCCAATCGATCATTTCATATAGGCAGCATTATAATATTTTAATTTAATAAAATACATCAACGTGAACTTGAACTTGGGACCAAGTACTCTACAAGCTTTTGCCGAGTAACAAAATTGGAGTCAAGTTTCACATTTTTAGTAATGATCTTCTTCAAAACGTTGAAAAACAAAAATAAACCAAAAAAAGTCATTAAATAGATTTAAAATCATAATGAGTACAAATTCATGATCAATTCATTATTAGAACCTGCTAGCGATAAATTATAAAGGAGCTATAACTTGTAAATTGAAAATAGGATGTTAACTTCTTTAAATTGAAGTTGATTGACATATATACATACAAATAGTAATAGCTTCATTGAGCAGTAGACCCTTCTTACGGTGAAACCCTATTCTTATTCGGAAGGAAATATAGACCACACCCTTTATCGTAATTAGTTTATATGTTCGAATATATGTACTTTAGAAAACATCAGACAGTTGTTAGTGAGAAGAATAATAATACAAGGGATTTTGTTATTACGAAGATTTATGGCCTAATGAGGATCAAAAACTACACCCCTCCCCCGAGTTCAGAGTTTGGGTACAATTATATGCTAAACTGCCATAATACTCCAGAGGAAAACATGTAGAACACCCGCTGCGGGGACCAAGTACTCTACAAGCTTTTGCCGAGTAACAAAATTGGAGTCAAGTTTCACATTTTTAGTAATGATCTTCTTCAAAATGCCTGAAATGCATTCTTCTTATACACAAATGTAATTTTCGATTTCTTCGTACTTAGATTAGTTTATGAAGTTTCTATAGATTTTTTAGAATCCAACGCACTAAACTCCATTAATATCCGTCTTACTACGTAGAAAATCAATAGTGCATTGCATTAATTCTTCGACTATACACAGAAACTATGGGTATACTTCAACACTCAAAACAACCAGGTACTAAAATACAAAATGAATCTCAAAACACCTTTTTTACTCATCATTTTTCTAAATACTTTGATTGCAGTTTTTACGAGACTTGAATATAATAAAAAAAAGTAGTAGTGGTGGTATAGACACTGAAGTCGTCTCGTGCTTTATGCGTTTGGTTTATTTAATGATATTTGGGTGACATTTAATGTAATAACCATCAACCAAACATATCCGCTTCTCCGTTTTTATTTCATATAAAATAGTAAGTTTAGATTCAACTGTTGTTTGTTTATTACGCTGTACGTTTCCAACATAAGCTTCTTATCTACAATTTAGTGACAATAACACGTACATACGTGGATACGAATGGACGCTCTTATTCAAAGAAAATGATCACAAATATATAATGAATTTTATTAACTAGGATGAAGTGCCAATATGTTCTTGGCATGTGTTCTCAACTGCTATATGAGGGAGTGTCCATAAACCATGTGGTTCAATTCGTGCCTTATTAGATCCTCTTCTCTATATACATCCTAACGTAATTTTCAATGTTTAAATATAGGCTTCACATGCATGGACCGAAGTTTTTTTGGTTACCAGAAAATAATATGCTTCAAAATAAACCAGACTAATGTTTGTTAAATGCATATTTTTCATAGTTATAAACGTTTTAACTCAGGAGTGACACTAGAAACTTCTTCAACTTATCGATATTTTGGCAAATATTTAATTTACTTAAAAGACCCAGAATATTTAATTCAGAAAAAAGAGCCTTATCTAGTCTCTTACGATTCCATTTTCTCTTCGAGGTTTCGGTTTTCTCTCCTTGAAATAATATTTGTATTGAGTCAAAAAAGTGGTCTAGGTGCGACCTGCAAGGTGTAAACGACGATCTTCCCAATCAGAAGAATACAAGAATAATTTTTTTTAATTATTACGAATATAGGTACTTTTTGTCTATTTATTTTTAAGTTTTTTATCCTCAACAAAAAACGGTACATTTTCTATTTAAAATCAATTGAACTCTAAACTTATGATCTGCAAGTCAGAATGCTCTAAGTAGTTTTGGATTTTATCTGCTGTTGACGCTATTCAAATTGTTTAAATAATAAATTTATATCGATTAACTTCTTACTGAAGTTGGATGCATAAGCAATGTATAAATAGCAAATCATTAAAGTCTAATCACAATTTTTTCAATTTGGATGTCTCGGTGTAATTTTTTTTGTCCAATAGTGTATGTAATGTTAACGTAGGTTTTTCATGGTTATAATAGTTGATTGGTACAAAACTTTAGTCACTTTTATTTAATTTAATATTGCAATAAGAAACTTTATTGTTTTTAGCGATGTGCGTTGAATGATTTCTTTGGTCTGAGTGATTTTTATAAACGGTAAAATATTTATGTATTAATTTATTTTGTCTAGATGCCTATCAACGTTAATCATCAGTTTTATTTTTAAGTGCCAGTAAAAAATGGAATATTTTACTATTTTTTTTATCCTTAATGTTCATGATAATAGACAAAGTTTATTTATCTATTATAATAACCTTTACTAAATCATCTTTTGGGATTTCAGTATTTATAATATTACCCTTTTAAGTATATATTATATAAGATTGCTTTTAACAATTTAGGCAACATCGGCAACTTTTGGGATACTTCTCAAAGATTTTTCACACTTTTCAAGCGCTTCGACTGCCGAAATAAAAAACTCTCACAAACCGGCTATAAATCAAAATTTGGTTTCAAGTTCTAAACCGACGAATATTATATCGATAAAATTTATTCCTTTGAAAAAAGTTTCAATTAAAAGTAAAAATTTTCTGGCCTGGTAAAATAACTAAAATGATAATTGCTAAAGATTTCTTGTGACAATTAAGAGACATGCAAATGCTCTGGCAAAAGTTAACTTAAATTTATTAATTATGTAATACTATGGAATGCTACAAATTAAAGCGGTCTACCATGAGTAGACTGAAATTCACCTTATTTCTTACCCTATTTGAAATACAATTTTCTTAATAGAAAATTTAAGCACCTATTTTTATTTTTAAAGCATGACGGTGGGAAATATTGTCTCACTGTCTTTTCGTCTATACGATGAAATACAAATTTTAGCTCTCAACTTTATTAGTCCTTATTGAATAAATTTCAGAACTTGAATTCGATGAAGAATGGAATCCATAGCCTATTAAAGATTCTTGTAGTGAATTATCAGACAATTTGTATGGTATAGAAGAATTACACAATAAGTCGATAACATTCAGATAAGTTTGCTTCCATATAGAAAATATTTAAATCATTTTCACAGACAATTTGCCAACGATTAAACTACTTTGATAATAATAATAATATAATCAAACAAACAACTAATTTTAACGGTAATTACTATTTTAATTACACCATTAAAATATTTACTAATATGTCTTATATTCTCTATACAGATACGGACGTATATCTTTTATTATCGTAGACATCATAAAATTATCTCTCCTGTTACTCTCAAGTTATGCACTCACATATCCTGATAAATGGCGAATAGGTGGAGACGACAGAGTCTTATATGAAGAATAGTAATCTCATTAAATATATTAAGTCAGGGACGTATGTATAAAATACATTAACATTTTCTATGCTTTTAGAAAAGAACTACTCTAAAATCTGGTGCATATTGAGGTGTGTGTAGCATATCGCGACGCGACATGTTCTTTCGCACAATAGACACGTATTTTGGTTTAATTTATGTTTTGTTTTTGTTAATTAGTTTTTTAAAGGTAGACTAGTGAATCGTTCGAAGAATGGAGAAAGAAACTGTGTCAAGGGCACTGTGCCACATGTTTGTCGCTTCACACTATGTAAAAAATCGCGCTGTGTCATGTCACCGCCATGTCCACACGCGCTGCAATATGCGCCATGCCTAAGTTAAGTTAAAAGTTTGTAAAGATTACAAACGATAATACATAATTATGAGGAAAATTTTCAAATACTTAATTATCCAAAAGCATAAAAAACGTATTCCCACAGGCCTTTTGTTTATTTTCTGGCTCCAGGATGCAATGCACTTAGCGATACATCGTTTCGAAACCACGGCACAAAAGGGTTGACCTTTGTGATCCGGCCTTAAGTCGGTTGCCGGATTTTTCCCCTAACAGGGATTAAATACCTATTTTCTGGGCTGCCATCAGTCTTTTTTGTAGATTAATTTTTTAATTGAACAAGTGAAGATCACAATTAACAGAGTTAATCATTTAGATCCTCGGCATATATTTGAGTATCAATGTTTGAATGATTTTTAATCATTATCATTCATAAAATATTCTAAATATCCAGTTTAAACAGTTATAAATACATATATAATAATATAATATATTATAATTATAAATGTGTTAAATCCAAACATTTTCTGAAATTATGATTCAAACAAAAGTTGTTATAAAAAGTAATCATTTATTTAAATTTTTCTTTTATTTTATGGATTAAAAGTTGGGCCATGGGTCGATTTGACCCAGTCAAACTATTTTGCTCATTCACGAACTGGAATTTATTTTAGGCCTAAAATACAGCAATCGGTTTTGAGTTATCTTGAAAACGGATGACCTTGATCCATTAGGGAATGGACTACATTTATTTTGGACTACCAAAATTTTGTTTCTACATTTAATATATTCTACCGTTACAAACTTTGGAGAAAATTAATACCTATACTCTGACACTATATATATCTAAACTATATATGTCTAGTATTAAAACGACCCTTCCCTAAAATGTTTACTGCAAGATGATAACGCAATAAACATGGACGTCCAATCACTGGTATTTGTCATGTACAAAATTACAATTTTTTTAATTAAATATATATAAAATTTGACAGTTTTTTAGAAAAATTCTGCGTTTTCATAGTCTTATCGATTTAAATTAAAAAAGCTGTCACCCATATAAAACCAAAATGTGGAATAATAACTTCAAAATGAAAAAATAGTAATAGCATAAAATTATTACTTTTTACGAATATTTTCAAAAATACAAATAAAAAAGTAGGAGCCAATGAGAGTAATCTCATTCAAACGGAAATTCTCCGAATCAACATCTTTTTCTGGTTCAAAATGTGCTTTCTCAATCACTGTTTTGTATAAATATAATCATTAAAAGACAATCATCACACATGATATAAAATCGATTATCTTAGATAATTATCTGCGTGATTACATGAAATTCTTGAAATTACAAATTAGTGAATTTATCGAAGATGATTCGTCACAGGAAGGAAATGGTTTTATTATTCAGTATGTATTTCTAAACTAATGTAACAATATGATTTAGTTTAGTGAACGGGGGAATGATGTTGGTGTTAATCTAATGTTAAAACAAACTGCTAAATCACCAGTTAAATTGATGATACCTCAGTTACTTTACTACACAAATTCCCTAATAGACATTCAATTTAGAGTATATTGTTATATTCAACCCTTGTTGAGTTTGGTTTTTGTATAAAAGTGTGTTCCAGACATAGGGTGTATAAGTATGTTTCTTTAGGCTCGGTTCAAAAGAGCTTTTTCGATATGGTTAAAACATGGAAATGCACTATTAATAACACTCTTTTAGAACGAACTCAATTTTCAATAATATTAAAATCCATATGCGAGGAGGATTCATTGGAACGTTCGATAATCTAAATTATAAAAAAATGGGAACGTGTACTTATATTCGTGCGTCAGAAGTTAGACTTCTTTGGCATCATTATAAAACAATTTTTAATTGCATGTAAATAATTAATTACAATAAAATAATAAAAGGACTGGAGAAGGATAGTCAACACGGTCAATAAAGCTCCGTTTAAATTTGAAAAATTAAATAAATAAATATATATTTTCTTTCAGTAACTGTAACATAAATAATAACAACCGCTTCAACCTGTGAATTTTGTGTGACAGTGATGCGCGCGCATCTTTAAATTTCACTCTCAAAACTTGTTGGAAACGCATCTAAAGAAGTATAACTTAAAAAAGGGCGTGGTTGGTTGATCACACTGCCGACGCTGAAATTAGAACGAAGTAACTTGCTCCACCATCGATATAATTACCACCTTGTACTATAAGGCATATGTGCCTTAAGGTGATGGAGTGTTCTTAAAAGAGAAAACAGAGAACCAAAAAGTTTAGATAAAAGCAACGCCGATATTGGTCCCCTCTTAATTTACTCCTAATTCACAATTGCTTTTATTTAGTGGTATCTGGATCACACGGTACATATGGAATGCTTTTGAGAGACACAATCTTGACAGCAAAATAAAAAGAAGTTATGTTTTATCTACACGCAAAAGAACAACTTTAAAATCATAAACTTCATACAAAAGTAGAAATTTATCTTTCTGATAAAATTTAAAAAATCAAGGATAATTCTATTTCGATTATTTACAACTTCTGCGTAAAAAGAGAACAATAAACCATAAATTTTTCAAATAAGAAGATAATCTTTGTTTCTCCAAAAAAAAAAAACCAAATAATGAAAACTTTTAATTATATTTAATTTTCACTAAAAATTTTTTTTTTAATCTTTATCAAGTGAAGGATATTCTTTTATTTTGGAAATATATAGGAAAGGTAGGTAAGATTATTTTGCATTAAAAAATGTGGATGGAATTGACTCCACCATTAATATTTCCATTATTATTTTAAAAAAATGGATTTTCACAAAATAAATATAACATGTATCTATTTATTTTCTAAAAAAAATATTGTATGAAGGAAATATATTATTTTTAAATATTATCTAAAATGATAATCTAACTACAATTTTCTGGCAAGAACGAATTAATATTATTAACTGACATAAATTATTCCTTTGTCCTCTGGTAAACATAAATTAATTCACTACTTATTGAAAGTCAAACTTTAAATGAACTGTTTCCCGTATTTATAATTAAATAACAGTATGGTTTACAATAAAATCAACTGATTTACAAAACAATCTATAATCAGTTGGATTTCTACGAACAAGTGTGGAAGTATGACTCTGCCATGTTGAGATATATTATCACATTCAACTAGTTTCTACGAGAACCCAAGCTATATTATATGCTTTATTTGGAAAAAATGTTTTATTAATTGAACAATGACAATTCTTCTGAGCCGTTTCATTTCATTTATACTTATCTACAAAAGCCAACTGATGTGCATCATAATTCACTAAGAATTTAAAATTGTTTTATAAAAATGAATAATTTCCATGACTTCCATGGCCAAAACTATTTATTTAGTTTTCTTATTTACTTATTAATTTATTTTTATAATGTTTTCACAATCATTGAATTTTTTTCAATTCATAGAGATTTATAATACCTTGAGACAATATTAATGTGTGATTTTTTTTCAATATCTTGAAAAGTTTTATACCGTCTAGATACCTTTTAATTTATTTATTTTCTCTTAATTACAAAAAAATGAATTTTTAATATTTGAGTCGAGAAATGTTGACTCAGATATCTCAATTGAAAGCCAATTGACAAAGATGAATCTAAACATTTCGGATAGGCTGGTGAAGTCCAAGTCTACGTTGGATGATATATGCATGATGTACGGATCTTCAAAAATATATGAAGAGCGGCAATCCGAATGAGTTTTTGCATTGCAGGCACAGCCCCTTTACACAGCCTAACTTGAACAACAATGTTCAAGGATATTGGTTCTCATTGATATGTTCTTTTTAACATCAAGCATGACTTTTTTCCCAAGAATTTATATTAAAAAGTAATTATACTTTACCATTTATATACTAAGTTTAATAGCAATAATATTAAACTTAATATTATTAATATAACGGCAAAACATGACGACAGAGGGCTCAATTATGGTAAACAATGTTTCAGACAGTCCGCTCGTCTCTCTGACCGCTTTGAAATGAACAAATGATTGAATTTTCTTAAGCACGAATATTTTATTGCTCATTCTTACTATTCGCAGGGCAGCAATTGAAATCCTACGGGTTGTTCTTTTTCACCAAGCGAGTACACAAGACACGGCCAAATTTAAATACATACTATTCCCGAATATACTTTACGCGATCTAGTATTCGTTTGGTGTGGACGTACCCTTTACATATACTTTACACGGACCACCTGGCCAATTTGAAATTTATGAAGTATCTGAATTATTCGCAATATTTAAGTAGTGATATTTTTCATTCTTTATTCCTTATCTTTCAAACATTGATTATTTCAGTTATCATACTAGTCAACTTCGCAGAGCAAAGTATGAAAAATTTAATTCAAATATGCTAAAATTCAGGTGCTGCAAAATTAATTTAGCTACTTAATTTTTTTTTTTTTACTTGAGTCTTTAAGGTGCACTGTTGCCGTGATATAAGGCTGACAATGCAACTCGGAAACTATAATAATATATTGTAAGTACAAAAATTAGGTGCTTTTTAGGTGCTTCTATGGAGCGCTTTCAATACATCAATTTAATCAATACTACAAAAAAAACCGTGCAATATGCTTGCTTGATACTTTTCTTCAGTGATTCATATTGGGCGGATTTTTTGGTAATTTTCATTAAATTGATTTATTGAAGACACAACCATAAATTCTCCTATGAAACACCTTATCTGATCTTACATTATATTAAAAAGTAAATTTTCAGAATTTTTAAATTCTATTTTGTATACTTTGCTCTGCTGACTTGACTAGTTTTGGATTATTTTTATTCATCTATATAGGAGAAATCAAGAGTAGGTATTTACATTGCCTTTTATGCAGAAAGAATTTAAGCCACATTCTTAAAAATTATAATATGTAAGCCACATAAATTTTTTCATAACGTCATTAAAAATGAATGTCAAAAAATTACTTTATTATTAGAATAAATTACAAATAATAACAATAATCAAGCGAATTAAATAATAATAAAAAAATGTATATATATTTGCGGTTGTTTAGAAATAAAAATAAATAAAATAATGACATTCGTAGAAGAAAAAAAAGATTTATATGTTAACTTTTTATACTGGAAACAATTTATTAACTCACATAATTATTTAATTTTGTAAGCTAAAAAATTATACTGTTCTCAGAAAATCATTTATTTCTTGTAGTTATTAAAAGATCATTTTCAATTTATTATATTTATAATATTATAACAAACATATATTTGATTCGAAATGACTACAAAAAATGATTTGTAATAAATTGAGTGAATCGTCCAATAGACCTACTGGTTATTGCTCAATTAGACCTATATGCTTTGTATGATTAATTGTAAAATCGAACTATATATATCAAACTTGTTAGTATAATCTGTAGATTCGTGATAATCTCCAGAAACTTTGTGGCCTAGCCCGATTATGTAAAAATTCCAAATTCCAATTGAGAATCATTTTAGAAGTGCATTTTGAAATAGACTTATAGATAATTATTAAACATGTGATACTTGGTAAATAATGGGGAAAATGTTCCCAATCATGTTACTCAGGCGTTTTCGGGGTCGCTGAACACGAATATGAGACAGCCTGTGCAGCGAGTGTTTTAACGTCTTCCTCTGGAGATTTATGGCAGTTTTTCATATAATTGGCCTAAACTCGTTACAAGTTGAGGACACTGAACACGAATACTTGATCAACGAACGAGTACCTGGTCCCTATAGTGGATGTTCTAAACGTCTTCTTCTGAAATATTATGAAATCTGAATACCAAATTTGACTTATTTTCACCAATTTTTACCAAGCATCACATTTTTTAAAACTGTCTACTTCAAAATGTACTTCAAAAATTCAATTTCTTGTGCACAAATATAATTTCGGATTTTTACATAATCAGTCACAAAGTTTCTACAGATTCTCATCAATCCAAAGCACCAAACCGAATTAAAATCCGTCTTACTGCGCAAAAAATCGACTGTAAGGCCAAGAGAATTTTTGTGTTTCATTTCTTCGGCTAGCATAGCGGATATTTTTTAAAATACAAAACGTATTTTGGTGCTTTTATGTTAATATCTATTTATTCATCGATCTATCTACCAGTATTTGTTTCGCTGTAATTTTGGAACACGTTGTCCGATTTTATAGTGATATTATCTTACTTGTATTCAAGTCTTTTTCAGAGCTAAGTAAACAATAAAGTCTTCATAAGAAATAATTCTTAAATAAACAATTTTTTCGAAGGCGTCAATTTATGATATTCAATTACAATCAATTAAATGATCATTGCACACACCCTCAAAATTTAAACTGTGCAAAATTCAAATTCATCTTTCTCTTCTACGAACGTAGGTGAATGTTGTGATTTAACATGCAGATTACTTATAAACAAAAAAAAAAGCAAACTAACCAATCGGAAAGGAAACAAAGAAACACCTTTATAGTGTTTATAATATGACGTTAGTGTTGGACAAAACAATTCCTATTTCAGAACTGATTCATTTATTAAGAGCGATTATCCACAGCTATTATTAACAAAAAGAAGTGTGGTTCTAACAAGCTGTTGACTAAAATTTAATGTAATGTGCATTGCATTTCCTTTAATTTTCGCGCCCTAGTAACCCAAAAAATACTTTACAAATACATACAAATTTGGTATGCACAATATTGACATGAAAACGGAGAGCTTTGCGAAGAGTTTTACTCGAAGAAAAATTTCTAAGGTAAAAATCAATATTTGATTTTATATTTAAAAATGTGTTTTCCAGAAAAACTCTACGATGAGCACTCCGTTTTGATGTGAATATTGTGCATACCAAATTTCAAAACATTTCTATTTTCGAAGTATTTTTTGAGTTATTTACGTAATGGAGGGGGGTGCCTCAGTAATATGTTTCAATCCCCCTTAAAATAAACCAAAATATGCGCCTGCGTTATTCAATTCATAATTAACTCATTTACGAATGCTAAACACTGATTCTAATGTATCCACATTGAAATTAGTTACATATATATGCCTCACATATATGGGTTTACTGAAAGATTAGGAGATGATGGATGATAGCTTTAATAGATAATTTTGTCATTTATATAAATACTGAAAGTTATGTGATAACTAGTATAACTAATTCATCATTTTATTAATCGTAATATTATAATGAAAATATAAAAAAACTTTTGGCAGAAAATGATTTCTTATAAAGAAGAACGAAAAAAAACTCACCTAACACCATTAATTTGGTACATCGAAAATGGTAGTGGTTTGGATATATCATCATAAACGAATCCAATAATACAGAATAATAAGTTCTACTGGGTGGGCTAAATTTTCATGGATTTACTCCAAAAGTATGTGCCGTATAAAAAAGGTATTCAAAAAAAGTTGTTTAAAGCAATAGGATCTTATTGTGTTATTGGTTTACACCTTGAGGTCAAGTTTTAAGGTTATTTGAAGGTGAAAGTATCTTTTATTTAATCACCCATTTTTCATAATGGATTAGAAAAAGATTTACATCAAAAACGTTAGTTTTTCATTTTACTTCTTCATTTTAAGTTACATGCAGTCACTGCAAATAAAGGTTAAATGTTAATAAATCATTCGATTTGCGGAGAGCAGAGAAATTTTTTACCGCAAAAATTTGCCGATTTAAGATAGGTTTGCAATTTTACACCTTGATTCGACTGAATGAAGTGAATTTATTGGATGGATCCATTAAATGGCTCGGTATAATGAAACCTACAATGAAACTGGAAACAATAAAGATATTGGGAAACAAGCTTACGAAAAATACAGGCGTGAAGACATATTAGGTTTCAAGCAAAATACAGATCACGCTGAAAACATTTGTTGTACCACGATGGGACTATTTGGTACTCCTTTCAATAAGGATATGACCGATTGTAAGAAGAATCACCTAAATGTGCATTTTTTCAACCCAACACCATAAGTAAAGTATAAATAAAGTCTTGATAATTTGTTAGCATTTTTTTATTTGTATGTTTTGATTGTGAATTATAATCAAACATCCATTTTCGACACGCCTTTTTCAAGTACCTAATTTAACGTAGAAGGTGTGTGAATGTATCATTTATAATGTATTTACGTACGTGGTGTACGACGAACTGTATGGGTGGATAAATCATGATGGTTTGGTTGCGTTCATATGGAGATGGAGATGAATGCTTACTTATACTTTTGTATGTTTTCAATTGATTAAAATCGATTAATACAAATCTTTATACTTGTCTTTTTAACATTTTTAACATGTTCAGCTTCTTTGAACACAAATTGAACAATTTTTTTTTTTATATAATACAATATTCTTGATCGGATTTTAGATTATGTTTTTTGATTATAAACGTGTCAAGATGAATGAATCACTGTGAAGGCTTATATTATAGGAGTGTGTTTTTACGCAGAAAAAAAAACAATAGTGAAAATTTAATTTGGACTTTTTAACTCTTGAAATATAATCTTTATTATTTTTGTGTGGTAATTAAGATAATCAAAGGTCTTGAAGACTCATTGAAATTTAAAGGAGAATATTTGACGAATTACAGTTAAATACTTTACAGGTAGTTAGATTATTAGATTAGGGTTTCAAAAAAAAACAAAACCAAATTCTGTAAAAAATACATTTTTATATCTAATGGAATTTTTATAACGAATTATAAAATTTAAGTACTAATGAATCGTTTGACCTAAATTTTTATTGGAAAGTCCAAATTCAGCATAACCATCGGAGTCCAAAATTTACACAAAGTAAAACCATACGTTTGTAAGACGTTTGTCATATAAGTATCCACGTATTTATTGTACTAATCGTGGTGATAAATGGTCTAATGAAAACTCAACCCAGCGACAGAGCAAACTGAGCACACACCGCAATACGATGCGAAATAAAAAAAAAAGAGCAAATTTTTTTGTTTTGCCTAGATCGTGAAGAAGAAGATTACTTTTTTAGGGTTAATTTGCAAAATAACAGATAGGTGGTAGTTCAAACGTTTGATAATAGGAAATATTATTTCAGTTTTCTTAGACTAGTGAAAATAATTTGAGAGTCGTTAGATTTGAAAATTTTTGTGTTCAGAACAATTATTATATTTGTTAATATTGAATGTATTATTTATGATGCAGTGTATTTTTAATTAAAAAGGTGAAGAACTACTATGAAACGTAAAGAAAAATTTTGGGATGTGTAAGAAATGTTTTTTGTTTGCAGACTTTGCAGATTCATATAAACACCTTTTTACCTGTTTGGACCAAAATGGCTAGTCGACGTGCAAAATACCGGAGCGAATGAACGAGTGTTTTAAATAAGACTGACTAGGAATGAGAGGACTGAGAATGAAAAATTGGAGTAACGAAACGAATTTGAAACCAAATGGAGAATAAAAGTTATGAACAAGTTTAAATTCCAATTACGCCAGCAGAGCCAACTAAATCAAATCAAATCATGGTGATATCATGGTGCTGTTTTTTCTTGTATACACGATAAAATTATTCTCTTTTTTTTTTTTGGACGACACTATTTAGTAAAATTTGTTAATGAATAAAATATTACCATTAAAAACATCTTAAAATTAAAGACTAAAATTGAAAACTGAGACATCCATAAATTACAGTAAGGTTAACTATCCAACAGTGAACCAAATTTACTTGTATGTGAAGTTCACAGTGAATCACTGTATAAATAAAACTAAAAAATACATTTCCTAGCTCTTTAGACAACAATCCTAAAAAGCCTGGTGGAATATATTTTATCATGTAATTCTTAAACTGTTTTCGGGAATCACTTCAACAGGGAGACCTGATTGTCCACAAATTCAAAAGTCTTAGATCCTTGTTTAATTGACTGTTGCCACCTAAAAAGCCAATTTTTTACACTATTTTCTTGTTAATTCATAAAATAGAAGTAAACGCAAACTAGCGGTTTACTGTGTACTCCTTGCTCATGGTTCACTGTTGGGCATGAAGCATTGAATATTGTACAGATAAAATCGAACCTGTTTTTTTATTTTTCACCCAACAAATTTAATTTTTAAATACAAATCTCTATACTCTATACACGTAAGGTAAATGCTTTTCAACTGTATATATGCTTTGTTACTACTATGGATTCTTAAAGGGGTAATACGTAAGGTTCACTGTGGGACGTGGTTAACTGTTAGACAGTTTACCCTATATAAAATCTTAAGGTGCTCCAATAAAAAATGTTTTCAAATTATTTTCTTTTGACTTAAGCTTTACGTCTAAGTAAAAATCTTCAAACGGAATTCTAACATAAAAAAATTTACAGATATTGTCAACGATTTCAAAGAAATAAGTTATCAAAGTTTATCAGTATCTCCACAAATTCCAACTTGTTTGAATTCTATTGAGAGATGGAAGATAATTATTTTCTATGGTAAAATGCAAAATAAATAACTAAAATGTTGCAAAATATATTGTTAAGTATATTTACCGACCGGATACAGATAAGATTTCTCATATTTCCTGTCCGTTTAATTTATGAATAATTTAAAGTTTACATTTTTTTAAACAAAATTTAATTGATGTTTTTTTTAAAAAAAATTTAATTTATATAGAAACCACAAGTTACCATTCACTTTCATGGATATTTATGTCATATGTGTCATTCATTATGTATGTTTTATTAATTTATTATCTCTTTAATTTAAAAACCAAACAAATATTATTATTTTTATCATCGTATCTATTGAATTGCGTTTTAATAAACATACATCATTTTTATAAGAAATATTCCAGGAGGTAGCGTCGCATTTTTCATGGTGATTTCAGACCGATCAATTTTCGATTTTATTGAAAGTTTATATGAAGTTGATAATCGAATGGCGGTTCAGCAGGCCCATGGTGGATTAATAACCTTGTGGAGGAATAATAAAATATATTTCAGGTCGTTTGAAATTAAAAATAGAGATAGTTTCAATAATGTAAATATAAAAAAAATAGTCAGCAGAATATTTACCGATGGAATAATTGTCAGCTAAATATAACATTTGATTGCCTTAGATGGAAATTGAATGACAACTCATCAGAAATTTTTATAACGCCCGTTCACCCTCTCGGAGCCAACAGACTTTCATAACATTGTATGGCTGCTAATAAACATTCAATTCCAACATGAATTAATCGACTTGAAATGATTGTGTCATTTGCATCGCTACCTCCCAGACTATAAGTATACAAAATTTAGTTCAAGATCATATTACATATTTGTTATTTAATTGTTTATATTTAATGTTTTCTTTAATAATTAATATGTTTAATTAATATCATTAAATATTATTGTGTTTTCATCTTCCACTAATTAATTATTTATAATTCCCTAGTAGAAATGATTCCGGGCACCTAACCAGGTTGTCGACATTAGGGCCATCCACCCAGTTTGAAATTAGGGCCTGAGCAATCGCCCCGGCTCTTAGCCCGACAAGAATGTAATGCGTTTTGGAAGGGACTCGGCTGTATGCCCAATCGGGTAGATGGTCGTGGAAACATTCGTTTACCCGACCAGGCGTTTGTTCAGCTGCATATTTAGAAACGAACAGCGAGACCCAACCGGGTTGTTTGAAAAAAATCCGACGATTAACCCTACTAGAATGTAATGCGTTTTGGAAGGGACTCAGCTGTATGCCTGATCGGGTAGATGGCCGGAGAAGTATTTGATTACCCATCTAGGTTTTTGTTCAGCTGCACGATCAGAAACGAACCACAAACCCCAAACGGGTTGTTTGGAAATCTTAAATATATATTATTATTATTATACTTTCAATGTATTTCCGTCTTCGATTTACACAACTGTAGCAAAATGTCAAAGCGTACATAAAATAAATATTAACTTCTAGTTTAATTAATGTTGATGCAACATGAAAATAAAAGTATGAAATGGTTAATTTGAATTATCAATCTAGATTTATAAACTTGAGGTATATAAATTAACCTATAAACATAAAGTTAATCTATTTAGGCTGCAGATAAGAATGCTATATTTGCTAATAATGGTTATAAATCAGTAGATTATTTTAATTTTTCACATAAATTTTGAGGTTAAGTGAAAAAAGTGTTTATACAAAAATTGTAGATTATTTAATTACCTAGAACTTTGCCATTTAATTACCTACAACTTTTTTCCATTGGACTTGTAGCTTTGCCGAAAATCGAGATAAACCGTGTTAAAAAATCACCTCTTTTCACTTCCTATCCTCAAATTGCCCGTAAATTATTTGTACTTTCATTTTTGTTATATTCTTTTCCGTTTCCAATGGGCTTTCATCCTAATATAATTATTTTTTAGTTTAAAAATATATCGACCCTGGTCTAATAGGATTATACACGATACGAGACAATATGAGATTCTGAGACATCTCGTATCGATCTCGAAACAATTTTCACTGTATCGTCTCGATCTCGTCTTAATTGATCTCATATCGTCTTGATCTCGTATTGTATAGTGCCGGTAGATAAAAAAATATAAATAACATACAAAAATTAAAAAATTAAAAACAAATTTTCACGGATGACGGACAAGAAATGAAAGTTGATTAATAATTTTGAAAACATCGATATATGTAGCATTTGTTTTGAAATCAAAGAAATGAAATTTTTTTAATACCCAATAAAATACCCAATATCGATAGATAAAATTCGACATGCTGCAAAGGATGAAAAACAATTTTTTTTTTTTTTTTTTGTAAATTATGAATATTTTTTTTTTTTTATTGATTATTAAATAAAATCATAAACGTTGTTTTTTTTGAACAAGGTCATATCTACATTCAATTGACAAATGACTAGATTCAACAAATTTTAGTTATATAATTTATTTATTTCAATTTCTTTATTAAAAAGGCTGGTTCATAGTTATGTGTTTTTTGTTCATACATACTACAAATTAATTTGATATTTATTTCGGAAATTATTGAAAAAATTTATTTAATTTAAATATTTTAAATATTATTAATTAATATTTAACGCACACGTAAAAATACGTCAACCTTATATAGACGTGTATTTTCATTTACTGTCACCTGACGTTTTATTCTATTTATTTACAAGAAATTACATTCAAATGAAGATCACGAGATGGAGTTATTGAATTTCACTACTCAATGTGGGGGAGGGGGCAAGCATAATATGAAGAATAATTCTTTAAAATTAAAAAATAAAATACGTTTCGTGGAATCATTATTTCGTCATGACAGTTACTTAATTTTAGAGACATCATAAAAGATAACAAATAGAGATGACAAATAAAAATTGTTTACGAAATTCGATCTGAAAAAAGAGATATTTAAACTCAAAAATATAATTTTAAGAAGTTGATATTTTAAATTATTCATGAAATTTCGTAAATGGGTAACGTTTTTCGTATCGTTTTCATTACGAGGCCTGAGTTTGATATAAAAACTAACGAAATTCAGGGGGAAATAAGAATCATTCATACGATCTGTAGATTTTGTTTTTGGGTATTATTATGAATATTGGTACTGTCGATGTAAATAAACCTGCAGCTGTATTTAAGCGCAAAAATATTCTGATAAATTGAAGAGATAATTTTTGAAGAGATAATTTTTTTCATGAATGTATTTCATTATTATTTTTTATTTTTGAAAATGAATGTTAATTTCATTAGCGATAATTAACAAATATTTCAGTTAAGTGTGTCGTCACACAAACGTTTAACTCTTGAAAATGACGTTCAATTTAAAATTTTGTTGTGTAAGAACCTGGAATCTCACAGGGAAATTAGATAGATTTTTTTTTTAAAGCTATAACGACTGGTCTACGGCTGCTTAAAATGACATACGTTCATTCCAACGAACGTTAAAATAAACACTAGTGAGACGATTTCCATTTAAGAGTAAATAAAATAAAATAATTAATAAAACTCAAAAAAACCGCGTCAATCGCCGCCAAGAACTTGAAAATCGGTTGATTGGTTCGAGAGATATCGTTAACGAAGTATTCGGGTTTTTTTAACATCAAAGCTCAAAAAACAAAATTTTAAGCTCAAAAACAAATGTTTAACATTAAGTGCTTAGGTAAGGAATTAGCGGGAAGTTTCAGGGATGGCCTTCAGGCTCAACAGTTTTCCAAATTTTTTTATCTATATCTATTATATTTTGTTATGAAACAGAATGTAATAATGTTATTAGCTAAGGAATTCTAAATGTTATGAAATGCGGCACTGTATACACAGAATATATAATAAATTAACTCTATTACATGCTATAATGAATCAATTACATTTATATGGGTTAAACACGGTATGTGAAACTACCTTTATTGTAGTTGGTAAAAATAAAATTTTTAATAAATTGACGGGCTACTACAGGAAAGTTATGTAATTTATAATGTTGTTCGCAAGTATAAATTTTTTATACCGTACTTAAGTTAGTTAGTGGCAATACCTTATGTAAACAGCATCATTTTGTTTGTTCGATAATTAAAAATTTTTTTTATCTGAAGCTATCTTATACAAATTTATGTATAAGGTAAGAACAATTAAATTTATTAGTTTCTGTATTCGATTGTCATCTTAATTTATTGATTACAATGATCAAATATTCATTTATTTATTTAAAATTCAATAATTTTAGTTTATATTTCAGGAGTAATTTTTATTCTATTTAAAATAATTGTCGTTTAATTGAAAATCATTTTGGGTGCAATAATTCGATTTTTAAATTCATTTAAAATTGTAACATTTTGATACATTATTTAAAAATTAAAACATTTATTATATGAAACTTTTCAAAAATTTATTTCACAGATTTTTGTAATTTTGTTTTCTTTAAAACTATACAAGTTTTAAGGCGTAACGATATTTGGTTTAATTCCAACACGAGTCAAGTCTTTTTAATAACGATCAAAGTTATACCAAAATCTGTCTTATTATACAGCTTTTTTATTATGAATGTTGTTGGCTCTTGATTGGCCTCATGTATTTTTTGAAAATTTTGGCTTCATAGAAAATATTAAAAATTTTGAATATTTTGGCGAAACTTTGACGGACTTTTTTTTAAGATTGATTTTTTAAATTAAAGTTTCTTTATCTCATAATTGTATCGTTAAACATTGATCTCTTCTCATTGAAAGTGTTTAATCATTTTCATTTCAATTTTCTATTATTTTAATAGAAAGTCTTTTAGAGTTTTGAGATAAATATACTGGTATATTTTGATTTCCATTTTTTGTGTGCATATTTTATAGATTCAGATTAAAAGCTTTTATTAGGAGTAGATTAGGAAGGGGACGGCGATAACCAAGCCGGTGGGGTATGTTTGCTGCGTACAGTTTTGGGATATTGAGCTTTAATTTTTTAAAGTTTCTATATCACATAATTGTAACGTTAAACATTGATCTCTTCTGATTAAAAGGGTTTAATCATTTTCAATTCAATTTTCTATTATTTTAATAGATTTGTGCTACTAGCATTTTGAGATAAATAGTAGAGAATTAAACTTTCAATTTTTTTCATACATTTTAGATTCGGATTAATTACTTTTATTAGGAGCAGATTAGGAAGGGGACGGCGATAACCAAGCCGGTGGGGTATGTTTGTTGCGTACAGTTTTGGGATATTGAGCTTTTAAAGTTTCTATATCTCATAATTGTATCGTCAAACATGATCTCTTCTGATAAAAATTGATTAATCTGTATTGAAATGTATTTTTCATCACTTTTCTGTTTTCATTCACATTTCTGTTTAATTTTTTCCAAAATTTTCATAAATGAGTAAAAATGATTCTAGTTTTGGGGCTATCGATTTTAATTTTAGTGTAATTGATTTTGATGTGTTGTTTTTAAGGTTTTCTTAGTTTTCGAGATAATCTGTTAATTCTTGATGATTTATGAAGTCAGCTATATGTGAATTTGTTACGGTGTTATTAGGTTTTCTTGGTGGTTAATTGGTGTTGCATTTATTTATTGCATGTTTGAGATTATTTTATTTGTGTGTGTGTATTTGGGATTAATTTATTTTTATTGCATGTTTGAGTCCAAAAGCATTGGATTTATTATAATTATTTGAAACAAATTCACACATAACTATCAGTAAATATTTTTTAGATTTTATTAAAGTATTTTTAATTTTAGAACTTTTTCAATATTTCGAAAACTAAGCTAGATATTAATCCTTTCGTTCTCATTTTAAATAGGAAAATTTTATTATTTTCGACCGAAATTCAAATTTTGTCTCGAAACGAGAATCATTTTCAATAGAATTTTCTATTATTTTATTAGAAATGCTACTAGCATTTTCAGATAAATATACCGGTATATTTAGATTTCCATTTTTTTCATATATTATAGATTCAGATAAAATGCTTTCATTAGAAGCAGATTAGGAAGGGGACGGCGATAACCAAGCCGGTGGGGTATGTTTTTTGTATACAATTTTGTTATATTGAGCTTTAATAATATAAATCGATTTCTAAATTCGAGAGTCAATATGTTTCCGCTTAAGTATTTCAAATATTTTATTATTTTCCTTGACAGCTAAAGTAATTGGAAAATTTCGGAAAATCTTTAACCAACATGATTCTATTTAAAATAAAAAACTTGTTTTAATATAATTCAGATTTTGAACGAAACTTGATTATGAAAATTAAACTGTTACTTGACATATGTTAAATTCTATGCCATTAATTGTGGCCTGTAATACGTTGATTTTGAAGAGAAAAAATCGAAATCTGTGAAATAAATTTAAAAAAATTTTAAATAGTAAATTTTTATTTTTAATTAATTCGAATCAAAATGGTTATGAATTTTAAATCTTGTTAATTATCAAATTAAAAAAGCATCCGAATTCGATTTTTATTTAAACTTCCAACATTTTAAGCAAAAATAAAAATTTCTCCAGAATTTATAAAAGAAAATTATTAAAAAATTTTAAAGAAATAAAATTGAATCATTTAATAATTGTAATACGAAATTATGATACTTCGCCCGTTATGAATTCTAGAATATATTTTGTTAATGAAATTAATTATCGAATAAAGAAATTTGCTTGTTGCCATTGGTTTTATTTTGAAATGAAGAGTGAACTGCGGACATTACAAAACGTGAAAATGGCGCCTATTTTCGATAAAAACAAATTTTTATTCAGTGAAGTGTCGTTAGTGTAGTGTTTTGGAAGCTGTTTACATCGAAGTATCGAGGTTAGAGTATATATGGAGGTAAAAAGGTTTGTGGTTAGATTGTAAGTTATTTATTTTGATATTTTTTTTATACAGCTTTTCACAAAACTCAACAGCCCCTAACTCCCCTCTTTAATTCAAAATTCAGATAAATTTTTTCACATAATTAATTGTATTTAAAGTACTTTTTTTTTTTTAAATAATTAGTTTTCATGTTAGTTTTTAAATTTTGATTTTATATTTGAGTTCACAAATTTTACATTTTTTTAAAGTTAATTCAGATTATTCTTGTAATTTAACTTGATTTTCTTATTAATTTTGTTTTTGGCCGATTTAGATTATTTAAAGTTATTAATATTCTTGTAATTTAACTTGATTTTCGCAATAATTTTTATTTTTGGCGATTTAGATTATTTAAAGTTATTAGATTATTCTTGAAAATTATTTTCGAATTATTCATATTTTTAATATTGATTTTTGCAATAGTTATCTCAATCCATATTTTTTAAATTAAACCCTCCCCCTTAGCCGCCATCAAATTTACAACTGTTATAACATTTTACAATTTATTTTAATATATTTATATTTTATTTATAAGGTTTTATTTATAAGGTTTAATTTATAAGGTTTGATTTAGAACGACTCCTCCAGCCTTCCCACTATCTTTTCAAATTCAATAATTTTTTTCACTTATAATTTTTTTTTTAAATTTGATTAAGATTATTTGATTTTAATTTTTAGTAATTTTCATTAGTTTAAGTTTTAAATTTTGAATATTAAATTAGTTTATTATTTTTAATGCTATTAGATTTCAATTCTAATTATTTTTTGAATTCTCTTTTCAAATTAGATGACTTCAATTTTGAATATTTTAAGTTATTAGATAATTCTTAAAAAATTATTTCATTTCAAATTTTTTTATACTGATTTTCATTATTATTTAAATTTTTTGCAAAATCGCCCACCCTCGCCTTTGCCCAACTGATATAACATTTTACAATTTCTGCATTTGTTTTATTTTTATATAGTTATATATATATATATATATATATATATATATATATTTATATATATATATATATATATATATATATATATATATATATATATATATATATATATATATATTTATATTTTTGATATATTTGATTTATATTTTTATACATATATATTTTATTTTTGATTATCGATTTAAATTTTTATTTCGGGATTTTAAAGTTTGTTTTGTGACGATTCGTAGTTTTGTGTAAATGAGCATTTTATAAGTGATTTTTGAAGAAGAAAATAAAAACAAGTAAGTACTATTTGACTTTTTATTTGTAAATTTTTAACAATTGTGACATAATTAATTTTTCTAAATATTATTCGTTCCAGATTATAAATTTATTAAGTATTTATTTCAGAGAAATTAATTATATTCAATTTTAGATTATGTGAGTTTGTGCGAGATGTTATAAAAAAATTTTGAAATTTTTCCATAATTTTATTTAAAACTTTTTTTAGTAAAATTACTAAAAAAAAGTATTTTTTTGGAAAATTGTTTTCAAAAACTGTGCAGATTTTTGTAAATCTGACGTTCTTGTACCTTTTGAGTTCGCTAATTACAGATCTTAAATGATATTTGAAGAATAAAAAAAAATTGCGAAATTGTAGATAACATCTCGTATAATTCATCAACTGATGTCGACAAAGTTGATGAATTATTATAAACGTTTTCATATCGTATATGTCACCCAAACATTTTATTACCTTTATTTGCTATATTGATTCCATTTGTTATATTGATTAAAGTATTCCAAATTATAATATTATCGACTAGTTATTATGAAAACGTTCAATAATAATTTTTTTCTCCTTTTTAAATGTGCTATGGTGTGTTTAAATCGATGAAAAAATCGTGGATTAGGCCTATAGGGGAGACCACGCTAAAAAAAACGCACTAGTGTACCTTACCCCTATGGTAGTGTGGAAACAGGTACAAAACATTAAAAATTGTTCAAAAATTTTTATCCAATTTATCTCGAATATTTTTATTAAAATAACAAATACTTTTTCTTTTCTCAAAAAATAAATCTGTTAAAAATTAATGATATAATTATGGAAAAATTGAAACTAGATTCAATTGATGTAAATGACTCCAATAACCAATTATTTATATCATCTAGAAAACTAATTTTCATAATTTTCAGATTCAAAAAGGAAATAAGAAAATTCTTTCTTACTGAAACAAATCAAAAATAATTTTTCAATCGAAACATAATATGATAAAAATGAAAGGAAAAATAAATTACGGGCGAGTTTTAAATGGTAAAACACGGTTTATCTCGATTTTCAGAAAACTTAAAATCCTATGGAAAAAAGTTAAATGGCAAAGTTGTAGATATAAAAAAAAAAATCTAAAACTTTTGTATTTACACTTTTTTTCACATAACATCAAAATTTATGAAAAAAATTTAAATAACCTACTTTTTGGTTTTTTATTTTTATCTATTAGAAAAACAATTTTTTTTCCACGAAAACTTACGTTTTTATATTCCAAATACACTGTATTCTTTTTTTTTTTTTTAGTTAAAATATTTATTTTGTAGTGTTTTTTTGAATAAATATCAAAAAATCACCCTAATTTTCAATCGAAAAATTTTGAAGTTATGTGAGAAAATGTGCATATTAAAACCCATATAAATGTTTTCAACGGGGTTCATCCTACTATAATTTTTAAGGTTTCTACCCTGGTAAAAGTTGTTTGTATAATTTTTTTCTAAATTGCATCGATAATAATTTTTATTGTAGTATTGTATAGTCAGAAATTGATTTGAATTTTTTATTCTAGATTTTCCAACAATTTTTTTTACCGATTGGGACGTGTTTGGCCATGAGTAATAAATTATTATTGTACAAAATCATTTTATTTTGCATAAAAATTGTATTATTTTAGATCCACTTTTACTTTTTTATTATGGTGATTTCCATTAATTTTCATTTATTTTTGTTATGGGTTTTGATGAATTGTTAAAAAATTAGTAACAAATTTTGATAGACTGAAAGGGCTGAAAAATTGTTTTTTTTTTTCGCTTATCTTGGATGAGTACTGAACTTAGCCAAGCCCTCAATTTTTGTATTTGGTACGAGCAATTAATTTTTAATTTGTGAAATAAACTAGTAATTAAATGGTAAGAAATTATGCTTTTTTCTTTGGTGAGCTAAAATGGCTGCATGAGATTCTAGGAGCTTTTAAAAATGGTAAACACAATTTGATTATCATATTCTTTAGAAAAGAAGGATAATATATTTTTTACGGAACATTATATTATTAGAATAGAAAGGAATTTATGGGCCATGAATTATTAACATTTTTTTTAGCTACAGATATTCTAAAAACATAGAAAAGTCAAATTAAGAATTGACAATATTAGTCTTGGTCTTATTAGTGTTAAAACACCGTTGCAGGATTAGTGCGTGCGCTCATCGGTTTTTTTCCTGAATCCAAATTTTTATGTTTATTTATAATTAGGAAAATATATTTTTACCAGGTTGTCCATCAAAATTTGGCCGCCAGTATTTTTAATTAAATTTTTTTAAGTAAGAGCCATCTAGTTAAAAAAATAAATATTTGTCAGACGAAAAACATCATTAATCAGACGAGGATAGCGATTGCCGGTTATTTTTTTGCGAATTTAATTAGGTATTCATATTAAATAAATAATTTTTTTTTAAATATGTATTCATTCTTTAACAATTTCAAAATTTTATTTTTAAAATTACAAAAATTTAAAACTACTCTTTTTATTTCATTCCAATTCTGTCCTTTTCTCAACCTCATTTCAATAGGGTTTTATAAGATTTTTATATAATATTAAAAGCAAACTACTTTTTAGTAGAATTTCTCGACATATACCGATTTTCCACAGAATCATTAATTTTTTAAATACGTATTTCGACTACCAAGTAGTCACCATCAGCTAGTAGTAGTAGTTTCCCGAGGAGATGTTACACTATATTCTATATGTAGCAACGATTAACATCTCCTCGGAGAATCATTACAACTAGCTAATTCATACTGATTATGGCTACTTTGCGGTCGATTTTATTCTTAAAATCCTAGAGTTCTCTCTGATAATATTCATATTATTTAGTATACGTAAGTGTTTATAGTTTATGTATATGTAGATTAAAATTGACTTTATGTACTATGGGAAATAATTCTGTGGACAATCGGTTTAGTATACGTATATTAGTTACAGTCTAAAATTTGTATAGCAAGCAAATATTAATCATACATTAAAAAATTTTGGTAAATGTGTTCATAGAATCAGTTAATTAGTTCATTGCTCAGCCATCCGTCTGTCGGTCATCACGATAACTCAAACTCAAAAAGAGATAGTTAGCTGAAGTTTTGTTTGTGTATTCTAAACCTTAAAAGTAAATTTAAGTTCGTGAATGAGGAAAATTGGTCGATTGGGTCTAATGGATCCATGAACGAGTTTTAAAGCCGTAGAAGAAAAATTCAAAAACAAAAAATGTTCAATTTTTCAACACAAACAACTTCTGTTTGAAACATTTACTCGTAGACTTTTAAATTCGTCACAATTTCAGCAAAAATTATGGTATTAATCATATACAGACCGTTTTTTGTATCTCTTGGCATACGTTAAACAATGTTAAAATGTGCCTACATAGAATATTACAATTTGTATACAAACATATAAATATATTACACAAAATCATACAAATGCATGCTTATAAGTGTATGAGTAAACACATTTAATTATCAATAGTGGATATCCTCACTATTAAAAAAAAAGCATAACATAATTATGTTTACTCGCATACATGCATTTGTTTGTATTAGTGTAATATATTTAATATGTATGTATACAAATTGTAATATTCTAAATAGGTTTACTTTACACTGTTTTTTGAATGCCAAGAGATGCGCAATACAAACAAAGAAATGTTTTTGTAGCAAATATAATTTTCCATTTTAGCTGTGATTGTAGTATGAAGGAAACTACAGTATACTGACTATACTTATATGATGACTGCTTCAATTGGTTGAAGCAAATTCAATATACAAATCAATTATATATGTATTCTATTTTTATTTCATAAGTAAATATTGTATTTAAATCATATATTTCTTTGTTTTTAATTAAAATATCATAAAAAGCACATATGAAATTAATATTTACTTTTTATATTCGAACATTTCATCTGTAGATCAATACCAAAAATTGTTACGAAAATTAAATCAAATAAAGAAATTTATTAATTTTATAATTTTTTTTGTTTTGTTTATCTTTGTACCTACCTGTACGTCTGATATCAAATTGTAATTGGAAAATATGTTTCGAAATATCAGAAATGTATCGGACAACAATTTTTTAAGTGGTTAAAAGCTTACAACGATAATATGCGATTAGAATGAGCTGTGAAATATCTTGAAATTAAAAATATACTTAAACAAACAAAAAAATGGAAAAAAACTTCTACAGGCGGACAGACCAAGAAAATAAACCAATATTCAATGAATAACATATCCGAAAACTTTGTTAGTGTCATTAATATTTCCGAGCATTGCAAAAACATGAAGTTAGCTTCATAAACTGTATGGTACAGAAAATTGTATAAAATTCCAATGTAGATAGTTTTTCTTTCATCCCATATTCACATATGGTACTTTCTTTACTGAAAAATTTAACATTTGGCAAAAATTAAAATTTATGTAGAAATATTCTTAAATATTGTAAATTTGAGTCATAAAAGCATGTTATTAATTTATTATCTTCAAATTAAATTTCGATATTTTTATCTTTACTTTCACGTGACTAAAACACTATGTTGCCATGCTGTGACATCATTTTGGTAAAAATTATTGTTTATAATCTTTCCGTTCAATCTAAATAGTTATCTTAATTTGTAAAAAAATATTTGAAAGTGTTAGATTATGTTTTGTTCTGAATATATTAGACCAGTATTATATATACCGATATTACGTCACCAAAATTACAGGCAGCATTTTTGCAGGAATAAAAAAATATTTTAATTCTAATATAATTTTATGCCAAGAAATCGTGTTTATTTTGTCAAAAATTTTGTCAAAATATTTATTTTTTTGTGAATTTTGATTAAAAAATCATTATTTTGCGTTAGTTTTTAAAACATGGTAAACTATCCTATTGCAACTATGTCCGATGAAGACGTAACAGACATATAGCCATTTAAGTGAGCTTATATTCTTACATCACCAGGAAGATTCGTGTCCATTACCTCCTATTGACAGTGTATTTCTTGGTTTGAATGCTATATTCATAAATTAATTTTTTGTTCAGTTTTTTCTCCAACAAATATTTGAGAAACAAACTAGACTTGAATAGATTGTGGTTATGTATACTGTGGTTGTTATACTCTTCGAAATGTGGTTGACAATAATAATAATAATATATATGGCGTGTTAAAGGGTTATGTGAACTACATATAAATATATATGAACCCTTATACTTGTTCTAAAAGGGTTTTCATTTACAGTAAAAGGGTCGATAGATGCAGAACTACTTAGAACTACTGTACTATTTTAGTACAATTACTTAAAGTAATGATTTCTCTCTGTCTGTGTGAATAATAATTTGAGTATGTTTTATGTTAATATATGTGACGGAAGAAAACTTTCGTAAAGTTTTTATTTATAAATGGAACAGTTTTTCATGTGTAGGGTTTGATCAAAGTGGAGTAGAACAAGCAAATCTATTTCAGGAAAAATGAAGTATTCTTTGATAGCTGTAAAAAAGGGGGATGGATTTAATACTGTATAATAATATGTACACTTTGAAAAAACTGTCTGATAGAAGTTCCTGAGTACAAATAATTTTTTGTATTTAATTTTAAGAATCATTTCCTTAATATTTAGTCAAATATTACCAAATAACTTTAAATAATGAAAAATCAATACAAGCATGCTAGCTAGTAATTTATTAATTTATTTAAAATTCAATTGATAAATGGGAAGGATTTTACTTCAAATTCTAAAATTATTCATGTTTTACATTGTAGCGGAGGAAAGGTAACGAAAGTAACCTTTGACGGATTATAAAAAGAACACAGGAGTGGTTTCATATTCTAACCACATACAAATTTAGCAAACAATTTCAAGATAAGCTATTCGACTGGTCGTCAAGGATTGATAAGGCAGTCACTTTTATCATCCCAGATTTCTATTAAAACACAAATCCCATCTTAAATAAACTTTTGAAGTATAGCGAACCAATACAGAATCTAGATAAACATTACGCTATTGCTTGGATGTCTGAACATTCAGGCGTCGATGGAAATTAAAAAAAAGTTGACAAATAAACTACAAAAGGGGCCCGACAATCGTTTAATCGGGATACCAAAAAGATCAACTTACATAAACTGCAAGAATTAGATGAATCGAATCATTTTTGGGAAAACTCACAGGAAACACCATGCAAAATATGTAATCAGAAGTATCTCTTGGTAAATAGCCTCAAAACGCTTACAAACAAAAAATATCCATTTGAGGCTACTTACTGTGACAATTGCTAAGTTAATAAATATATACACAAATCCAAACACATGCGAAAGCCTTTCTGCCAAAAGATACTTTTCTTTTAGATAAATTGATCTGCATTCTCATAAAATCCCACCAATAGATTTTAATTTTCGCAAGACAATGGTACTCGTGAACCATCTCTGATTAAAAAGAGGTACAATATACCAAATTGGACGCAATTAAAAATGTCTGAGAAGACTTATTCCTAATCAAAATTTAATCATTATCTTCCAAAATTTAATGACAAATATTCACTGCTCGTTCAGAAACATTATTTTACATTGACGAATCAGATATTCTTACTTGAAAATATGTACAGTGTACGAATGTGAAAATAAAAATGTAATTGTAAGTTTGAAAACAAATTTTACATAATAAAAATAAGAAGATAAAAATCAGCTTGAACGTTATGTGATACGATATGTAACTATTAAATGTAGTTTTAAAAGTTTTAAACATACATGTAATACAAAAATCAATCACATCCGACAATCCGTAGTAACATTGAAGTAACACACTCTATAATATTATTTTGATTGTCTTGTTTGTACAAGAAGCAGTAAGTACTTTGTTATAGTCTCTTTATAATAAAGTTTGTAGACTTTACAGAATGTTTCAAAAAATGGTAAATCGTGGAAATACTTTAAATTACAGGATAATGTTACAAAGACATTAACTATATATTACAAAAATTGATGAAAAATTTGATTGTTCGCAACTTGCTCTCCCTCATCTCATTCAATTTTAAATACCTAAAATGGAAGATCTTGAGTCACTGAGTGTGCTGAGCCTAAAACGAACTATCTATGTTCATTAAAACAGGAGATATATAACTTTGAGTGGAGAATGTCTCATAAAGAGTCGAAAATCAAGTTTAATGTCCGCAACTTGCTCTCCTCCAGCTCGTCCATAAGATGCATACTATATAATTTGGCCTTAGAACACTAAGTGGCTCAATACGTATCAATTTATTACTCAAATTGGATGAGTTTGAGATTGTTGAGAGCACAACATACACGCATCACATTTTTTTGGGTTGAATTATGAATAGTTTCAGGAAAATTTCACAGTTGTTTAGAATTTAAGATTCAAATATAAGCTTTTAAATTATAATCAAGAATTAATGCTGTGGTGCAGTACACAGGTCCACTAGTCTATATATTTAAAAAAAATGATGTTCCAGGACTTTTCGGCCATTCTATCTTGTTGATTTGCAAAGTTTTTTTTATGAAAGGTAGTAGTGTAAAGATTAAATATCAAGCATTGAATTACATCTATCCTTTGCTTTTCTCAATTTCTTATGGAGAGATGGAGAGTTTCATTCTCCAAGTGTCTTAATATCACCAGAAGATAGAGGGTTCATGTTGCTCTGTGAACACCCAGTGACTCAAGACCTATCATTTGATCTATTCGTGAAAAGTTCTTCGACAAGCCCCCGTTTTCAAGTCAATATTATGCATACCAAATTTCATAACATTTGGATGACTGCTTTTTTGGAGTTATTTACTTCAAAAATTGAAAGAAATACATAATATACGAAATTTAAGATGAAGGAGTGTGCTTCTAACAGCTATGAATAATCCTTTTAAAGTATTCCAATATCGTTTCGTAATAAGTAACTATTATCCTTGAAACATCCAGTATTCTCTAATACAGAAGAGACAAATTTACAGAATATAGTAAAAATATTCGTATAGTTGTATGTCACCCTTATATTTTCTGATGTCGAGTCGACAATGTTCAGAGAACAACAACAACAACATTTATAAATGTACTCTTGAAATATCAAGTGAAAGTGTTTGTAAGCGAAAAGTTGACTGTGGTTGGTATTTTGTGGTTTACCACACAATGAACGAAATGATGAGATCGTATTTTCCATTTAAACCACATATCGTTAGTATTATTATTATTATTATTGTATTTAAGATAAAACTTTAGCTAAGTTTTTGGAATATATTGATGTTGTTATTATTGTTACTCTAAAAAAACATCTGAAACTACCATGCTTATTGTCTACAAAGTTACAAACCTCACAAATATGATTGTGAAATTATTGTTTGCTATTAAAATTTATTATGAATTACTTATTCAATATTCTATAAAAAGCGCAGATTTAATAAAGCAATGAATGAAAACGTTTTAGTTTAATTTAAGGTAAGGTACAAGTACCACTTCACAAATTATTTCATTTCGATTAGGGATGTGCCGATTCGTTAAAAATAGAAATCCGCGGATTTGTGTCCTGATTAATAATGAATTTGAAAAAAACTATAAGAATTACAACCTAGATCCTCACTACAATAAGGGGATTGAAATATAAAATTTTTGCAAGATATGTAATTTGTATTAAATAAAAAGTATTTTAATGAGATTTAACAGAATTTTATTGCTACTCTTATTTATAAATTCAAAAACTAAATGAAACTTAAGAAATCAAAATATCCATTTAAGATCCGCTGAAAACGAATGTGGATCAATTTTCTTGAGGGTATCCACGGATTCGGATATCCGGCACATCACTGATTTCGATCTATGTATATCATGGAACATATCGCTACAATGAATGTTACTATTACTACTTTCCGAACATTCTAACTAGTACCTCCTCCGAATTTATGTGTTTGGTCGTGACTGATGACAGCTAGAAATTTTTATTTTTCATATGAAATATTTGGCAATTCTAAAAATTCAAACATTAAATATTTGAATGCTTAATCAATCGATACTCCAAGAAAGTCTTTTTAATGTTCAAGTCATTTTAATGTTCAGTAAACAAGATATAATCAGCAAAAACTTGAATTTCGCATAAAGATTATAACTTTATTTTTTATAAATAAAAATATTATTCAAATGCTCTTCTGCCCATAAATCAAAAAATCTATAGGTCCAAATTATTTTGGACAAACTGAACAAACTTAAACATGAGAAACCTAAAAGTGAGCTTTAGTCTATATTGTAGATTATGAAATTCTCGATTACGGAACACTTCTAAACGTGAAATTTGACTTACCTACTCGACTTGCATTAAAGCATTAAAAAAGTGGGAAATCTATTAAATATGACCAAATTCGTTAATCTATTCAACAAGAAGCAAGTTTCGAATATAATATTGCTGAATTTCAAACTAATATAGACTTTCAGGACATTTTTGTAAACAATGTAAACATATTGGTGAAATCGAAAAGAGTAAATGTTTTTATAAAATTAAATATTTTGATAATTGATCTGAATTTATGCAAGTACTCACCTAGAAAACCCAAAATAGAATGAACTGTTCTTAAACCGAACCAACATTGTTACCAAATTGCTTACCTGAAAAGCAAAACAAAAGTAAATTTAGTGAAAATTATATTCAAATTATACATAAATTGTTTGTGTGTTTTCATACAATTTATGAATGTTAAATTATATATAAATATTTTGTACTAATGATCATATGATTTTTGCTAATTAGAAAAGGACACTATTAACATTAATATAAAACATAAGGTCATTGAATAAATCGTTTTTAAACCTTAAAAACCTTTATAGTAATTTGAAGATAAAAAATTACGGTCTTTGGTGAGTTATCTTACAGGATAAACTTTTATTTACAATTAAATAATAAAAAGGATATTTTTAGAAGTCCGCAGGAGTTGGCCGTAGTTTTTAGGATACGCTTTAAAAATCAAACTAGTGGTGTTTTTTCCTAAATATTTTTATTAAATAAGTCTTTAATCATTCTATTAAATAACACAATAATCGACAAAAGCTAAGAAAAAATTATTATAAAAACAAACTTTCTCTGTAAGTGTCCGGGGGAGATTGTTACTTTTGTCAGTCTTATTTTCTCATTTTCTTTTTTATTTGTCATTTTTAACGCTTAATTTATCAGGATAAAAACAAAAAAATGTACGAATTCCTATTCCATTTTTACCACCGCTAAAATAGATGTGTTTTCTTTTGAAACAACCCATTAACTGAAGTTGACTTACTTTTTGACTTAATATCAATATCACTTTGCAGATGCTGCTGGTAATCTACAATACGAAGTGAACTAAGTATAAAATAATATAATCTACCAATTGGTTCAGAAAATATTTGAAGTGATCATCTCTCCCATACATTCATCTCACCCGGACTGACTCTAAAGAAAATAATTTTAAATATAAAATATTATATACATACCACAGAATCCTGAGTTTAGGTGTTTGCAATACGTTTTTCATAATTTTTTTTTTTTTTAAATAATTCCTAAAAATAATTGACAAATATACATTTTTTACTACTTTCGATACAATCTCAAAGAGATACATTACATACAACATTTTTTTTTATAGTAGAAAAAAAAGAGTATCAAACAAAGTATACGCATATTGTATATCAAACGGTGAAAATGAATTTTTTTTTTCGTAGGTGATATATAAAATTCCTGTAAAATTCTCGATTGTTTGGTTTTGATACTTGTGAATTAGACACATATATACCGTGTTACCACCATTCCTATGCCATATAATATTATTAAAGCCTTCAATATCTATGTTTCTACTTGAATATAAGTCTGGGACAAAAATTTTAAAAATTGTGCATACATTTTAACTCATTTATTAGAAATTCAATAAACTCATGTGTACCATGCAGAGATGGGCTTGATATTCGTATCCGTATCCGCATATGATGATATACGCAAGACGAAAAAGATACGTTATACGTTTTACCGTATACGTTTCTTTTTCAGCGTATCTAAAACGGATCTATTGCATTATTAAGTTTCAATACGTATTATGAGTAAATATAGCATTAAAATACTATTAAATCCCATTAAAATAGTTTGTTCCCATTAAAAGATCTGTATCCGTGAATCTGGACACTGATTATCCGTATTCGTGGATCTCTATTGTTTAACGATCCGACACATCCCTGTTACCATTACTCAGACCATGCGGAAGGTAACTGAGAGGTTTTTTATGATGGTGGCATAATGAATAATCCAAGCTTTCTCTTTTTCATTGCCAAAAAATTATAACAAAAAAAATTGCAACGATAGTATTTTCTTAAACCCAGCCTGGAAATTTGTCCAACACCTTACTGGTTTAAAATTTGTCGAAAATTCAAGATGAGCGTTGAAGATGTTCTATAACCAAAGAAAATTGGTCTACAATTGTCGGTTACTATTTTGAAATTTATTTCCAGTCAAATATTATTGAAAAAAATTACAAATTTATGCGATTGATTATTTTTTTAGGTTTGTTAAAATATAATTCAAGTATTGAGGTAGCTTTTCCACAGTTCAGTGTGCAACCTACCTAGACGGGCATTCAACCGATACAGCTTTCACTGGTCGACTCTAAAATAGATTATATTATACTTATTCTGAATTTGCTATATTTCACTTCAAAATGTAAAACTAGACTCAAGACTAAAAATTGAAAATTAAATTCAAATTCATTCAAAAACAAAGAAGTTATAAGCTATCAAAGATTATTTTCCATCTCGTTCCTATAAACGAAGTTTAAGATTTAACTTATATGCAGATTCTAGCAAGTGACGTCATAAGCAAGTATTTCTCTCTTTGTTTAATTAAGAATTTTGAATGTCCCATATCTTGCTTATTTATAAAGATTTAAAAAAAAAAAAGTAATTTGAAATCCATGTTCGTAAAATAATGATACTTCAATTGAAATAATAAAAAAAATTTAGTCATGCACTCAATGGTACTAATCGTCTAATTAATTGACAGAAGTTATTTTTACTTGTTATTTTTACTCTTTTTCTCATTGTTTCTGATGAAATGGCTCATAAAATTCGAATCGTTTCCAATTATTGCTATTACATTGAAATCTGAAATACTCAGATGATATAAAGAAGTATTTTTAAACGTCCGGTATCGTTCATTTCTATAGCAATGGGTGAACATTTTTTTTTTTTTCATACGAAAGAGATTGGAATGTTTAAACATACAGTCGAAAAAGTGATTATTATTATGATTATTGTTGGTTTTGATGTAGAGAGAAGGAATATTCTTTCGGTTGGTCGGCATTTTGAAAATGTTACCACTTTGCATACCCTTGGGTGTTATTTTCATTCACAAGTATTACACTACAGAACACACTCAACCCCTAACAAAAATATAATAATAAACAATTCAGATCCGTATGTAATAATAATAAAAAATTATTATTCATTATATACCATTTTCGGTTAACGTATTTAATATTAATTGTTTAATTAAAACATCATAACATTTAGGATATACAATTATTGTTTAAATAGGCCGAATTTATCCCTTCAAGATACGTGGGTTGGATAATATTTACCTTAATTCGATCCTGTTTAAAATATTAATTCATGAGTTTAAACAATTTTTTAAAACCCTTTTTGCTTTTAATGAAATATTTTTGTAAATAAATAAAAAGTCGATATGGTAAATATTTCGATGATCAAAAAGTCGAAATTTTGCATATTTAAATGCGTAAATAAACGAGTTAAATTACAAAAAGTTATGCTTAACCTAAAATAATAAGCTTTTGAAAAGCAAAACATAATTTTTTGACAATAAATGGGGTATTATTTGAAAAATTCAATGATAAATATTGATATGGAATTGGAATATTAACTTCCAACTATTCTCAAAGATTTTCTTGAGGGATTAGTTTGATTTGACGAATTTTCATCTAGTAAAACTTTTTATTGCATTTGGAACATAGACTAACGCTAATCATGTAAACCATTTTGTTAGTCCATTGAAATGTTACATTTTTTAGGCCTTACCTTGCGTTTTTTAGAGGACGCAATTTTATTTTTTTGATGTGTTGGGGGGGTCAGTGTAAAGCTAAAACCAAGTTTGTGGGGTCGCCACCCTTGTCCCATGGCCGCCATCTTGAAAATAGGGGTTGAAATGGTATTTACGATATATCTCTTAAACTATTTATTTTATAAAAAAAATTTGTTAACATTTTTTGTTGCAAATTAAATTCTCTACAACTTTGCTCCGTTCTCTGTAACTTTTGTCGTAGAACTATAAATAAAAAAGTTATAAGCGAAAATCTAAATATAAATTTTTTTCTCAAATTTCCGAAGATTTTCGCTTATAACTTTTTTATTTATAGTTCTACGACAAAAGTTACTGGAGCAAAGTTGTAGAGAATTTAATTTGCAACAAAAAATGTTAACAAATTTTATTTTATAAAATAAATAGTTTAAGAGATATATCGTAAATACCATTTCAACCCCTATTTTCAAGATGGCGGCCATGGGACAAGGGTGGCGACCCCACAAACTTGGTTTTAGCTTTACACTGACCCCCCCTGCACATCAAAAAAATAAAATTGCGTCCTCTAAAAAACGCAACCCAAAATGTAACTTTTCAATGGAGTATGTATGAGCTATCATTTTGGTGTTTTTTTTTTTTTTTTTTTAATAGTCTTTAAAAAGTCACCCATTCAATAATACTATAATTGTTTTTCTTGACGAATGAGTTTGATTTGACGAATTTAAAATGACATTTCCTATTGATTCATTAGAAAATCATGCTTACCATTTTTTACAATGAGAATTTCTGTCAGTCTAACAAGGGAAGTCAAGACATTCTTGTACCCCTACAAGGAGTTCTCCCCTTTCAAAAAAAGCATGTAACACTAAATCGTTTCGGAGAAAATAACGTTAGAAAATTTTCGTTTCAGCTTTATATACTTTATACACTAATACGGTATTTTAATATTTAGAGGCCAAATAATCTATTTATAAGGCTACCTACGTTTGGAATGGGCGTATGGGATTCGATTGTTGGTCACGAATTTTTATTATGATTTTTTTAGTGTAATTTTAAATAATAATGGATAATATATATGTATTGTTAACTGTTAAAACATTTAAAATAAGTCGTGACAGGGAACCGAAACCTCGAACGTCGATTCCGAATGCTATCCCTCTACCAACTACGCTATCTCGCCAATTACTATAAAAATACCATATTGGTATATAAAAGATATGAAGCTGAAACGAAAATTTGCGAACACCCTATAGGGGTACAATAATTAAACGCAATCTCATAATAATCGAACCCTCCTGATCCAACTTTTTCTAGCCAAAATACGGTATTTTTTTTGTTTTTTTATATATATGAAAAACTCACCACATTTCAATTTTTTTCGATCTCATGCTATTATTTGGGAGTCACGGCTTCCAATGAAATTTTTGCGTATTTCCAGAGTTAAAATGCATCATGTATCGTCGAAGCAAATTGCTCTTAAGCTAATATCTTCATTTTATTGTTGATAATTTATGCACAGATTTTTTTCAAGAAAAAAAAAATTAATTGTATAAAAACACAATACTCTTTAGAATAAATAGATCACATCAAAAATACTCTAAATACCCCCCTGCACTATTACAAAGTGTCATCAGCAGTTAGTAAAATGAGAGTTTTGTGTATATTAGGATATGTTAAAAGTTGAAGAGTTAAAAAGAAGGGGCACTATGAAGAGTAGAGTGATTCACGGTTGACGATGGAAATTCATGTTTTATATATTAAAATAAAAAACTTTGTAACTGATTCTAAAACAGCTTTCCATTGCTATTTTATAAACTATCTAAAAATAAACGCCGAAACAATAGTATGAATCGCCTCGCTTTACTTGTGAACAAAAGATTGTATTTACGAAAACCTGTTCATCGTTATTTGGCCCATAATAACGTAGATTAAAACATGTTAAATTAGCCGAATGAAACGGAATTAGGCATTTATTTATTTATTTATTTTTTTAATATTTGAAAACTCATATTAAGTTTTATAACTTTATAATTATTTAAAATATTTTCTTCGTTGTAATTAAAAATAGTTTCACATTATTACTTAACTCGTTGATAATGCTTGTTTATACTCATTAACAGATGCTATGGATCGATAGTACAACAGTATACATTTTTTTATACTAATATATTATTTATAAGGAAATCATGGAAATACTGAAATTATTTTAACATATTAACGTCAAAGTGAATTTTAAGTTTTTTGAAAATTTTATCACTTTTATTGTGTTTATAATAGGCTATTTGACTTTTGATTTTTCGAAATCATTTTAAATAATTCGATATTACATAATAAGCACATTAAAATTTATTATTTCCGGGATATCTATGCTATGACCGATGAAAATCAATATATAAGTTTAAATTTTTCAAACAGCGAGAAAAACGATGCCGTTTGTCACTTGGTGCGTGCGACGTAGCACGCTAGTAAGCGAATTCATATAAATATAACAGAACAGCACCGCCTCTGCCATGGCATCCTTTTTTAATATATGTATGTAATTATACATTCTATAGTTTTATAGCTAGTGACCTTACCTGAGCTGTTACCAATCGCTGGGCGTTTCCATGCCGGATAAAATTTCTAAAATTATTACATTTTTATTCATTTTCAAAAAGTAAACCATGTTTTTTTAGAATATTATCTTATAGGATGGCCATATTTTGTAATATATTTGTTGTCAAATATCCTTTTATTATTTTTTTTTTTTTTCGCATAAAAAAATCAAAATACTTTCAACTGAAAAGATTAAGTGAACCTCGCAAATAACACGAATCTATTCGAATTTTTTAACATTAACAAATTTCAAAGCCATGGTCGATATTACGTCATACAAAATCTTCTATGCTTGAAAGAAATTTAAAGTTTTTATTTAGAATTCAATAGGTTTGCAAACAAAGGCGAAGTGTGGAAATAAATTTTTTTTCCTGACTCAATTACAATAATTTACTTTAATCCTTTTGTGAAAAAATATGAGAATAAAACGCTGAAACACGCGAAGAGTATTATCATTTCATAACGCTGGTAAAGATGTCATATGTAAATAACAGTAGCAGAAAACTTTAATACGATGATATGATTCTCTCATGTTATGAGTGTAATATTTTCTGTAAGGGTGTGGGTGGTGTTTGTTGCAATGAGCATAGTAACACTTTAAACTTGCTTGGTACTGAGTATATTTTATCAGTTTTTTTTTTTACGTAATTTCGTTAAATGATTTTTACACTATGATACAGTTTTAAAAATAGATGTTTTATTTTAAAATTAGGGATATGAAGATTAAATCTTATAATTGCCCTTTATTGAAAACTATCACTACAAGGGACTCACTGTGGAAGCTGACGTTTTATTTTTTTTTCTTACCATACCAGTTCAAGTATACTAAGCGCAGATTTAGTAAGCATAGAAAACACAGTAATCCAACAGTAATCCAAAATCGCCTAATAGTTTTTTGCCACAAAAAACATTTTGAATTGTTATACACAATGAGAACTAGAGTTTGTGAGTGGGGACTGCTACAAGCACAGTCTGTTACTACGTTCTTCCTTGAAATGACAGTTTTATATATTCTTTAGATCCATTTCATTCCTTCTGCTGCGATTTGAAACCATTACCTCCGAATTCCGAATCCACTAAATACGCTAATACCTGTTAAACGATTGAGTCATCTCTTGTTAATATATATTGGACATTCTTGCTAACGAAGACTTTAACTACCAGTAAAATTAATAACTATTTAAAAACTATCAATATTTATTTTTGATACTCAGATCTTAGCGTGAATGTCCAATATTGTATTCAATAGGGGCATCGCATTTAGTTCATTGCATCTTTGAAATTTATGTCAAAAATAATTGCAAGTAAATAATTCTAGTTCGAAAACATTCATTGATATCAAGTTGGATATACAAACAAAAATAATAATCGCAAAAAAATATAGATGGTGTTAAAAATTATCTAAACGGTCTTAAAACCGCAGAATGAATCTACAAAATACATTTTTTTTTATTGACACACGCAATTAAATAACTCACGCAAAAACAATTATCCAAATTTTATGATATTTGGTATGTAAAATCTTGACATGAAAAGTTTAGATATTTTTTTCTGGAAAAACTCTACGTTATCTCTTTAGTTTTCATGCCAAGATTTTCATGCATGCGAAATTTAATTATATCTATATATTATACGCGAAGCAAAAACTTTGTAACCCTATTTACGAAAATTGGTCTGATGGGGGAGTAAGATATTTGGTACTCTATAGTTTATATAGAGGACTGGTAAATGTTAATATTTTTTTTAAATGAAGCAAAAACAAAATTAAATCAATAAAACAAAAAACATTATACACACAACGACACACACACATGTAAGAGGTGTGGCTTATAATGACTGAAGAAAACTTCAAGGATATATATTTTGCATTATTCCACTATTTATTTTATTATTTATTAAAAATTAATAATTACGTCGTGACATGTTTCGGTTTGTACAACCATTTTCAAACTGTGGTGTGGCTTATATTACACTCACAACATACACACAAATATATACTCAGTTTAATATACTGGTAGGGAGATTCACTTTTGAGTGATTATGGTAGAGAATTCTGTTATTTGTACACGAAAATTAAAAAAAAATACAATATAGTTTAACATTTTACGTCGTTTTTGTAAACATCTCATTCTGCGCTTTAAGGAAACTACATAACCGATACGTCGACACCATATGAAACAAATTGTTCAGAATATTTTTCCGATTAGATATTTCAAACGTTCCAGTAAAAATTAAAAATAAATAAAAATTCTAATGAAAATTTTTTAATCAAGTCTGGAACATTCAGTACAAAATCATCTATATATCCATAATTTCTATCTATCCTTATTCCACAACTATAATAAAGGGCTCAAACAGAATATATATATATATATATATAACATTCCCACATAATAGTCATAAGCATAGAGAAAAAAATTGTTCATAATGAAATGAAACTTCACATTCAAAATTATATGGAATAGACCTATTCTTCACTGTTAATGGGTCTCCTTTTTTATAGTTAAAAATGTATGATGTAGCTCTGACTGCTTTAGCATGGTAGGTGGATGCAATAATGGGTTTGGTATTATTATGATGATGATTCACAATATTGAATATATAATTTTATTCACACAAAATATAAAAAAAAAAAAACGGTACACAATAATTATGAAAATTGCAGTTATCTTAAAATAATTAATATCAAAGTGTACATCATGAAATACAAAATCAAAGGTGTAGTTAATTTAATATAATTTATAGAATCTAAAAAGATATTAGGTTATTGATCATTTTTTAACACACAATCTTTTTTACGAATGCTTCGACCAATCACTGTTCAATCTTTTATCCACTTAACAATTTGCTATTAAAACCAATAACATTAAAAAGAAATACAAAAGAATTGTCTATGTATATAAAATCAATGTTGTCCATTTTTTTATTTTTATTAATCTAATTATTACAAATACAGAATATGTTCACATATTCATCCAGGTACACAATCGTATACACATTCATATATTTATGTATACGTTGATTGCCCAACACTCACAGATAATGTATTTTGACTAATTATTGACATTTGTTTCGTATATATAACTTAGTTCACAGCTGTCCCTCTTAACAGTATTTGGTAGTGAATTTCGATTTTACAAAAAAAGAATTATAAATTACACATTTTAAGTTAATACTAAAATTTTAAGCAAATATCGTAAGACCAAAACCGGTACAATCTTGGTCTTGCATAACCCGTCTTGCTTACATAGTCTTGCCCTAGGTCTTGCTTGTTCTTGGCAGAGGTGTAAATTTGTAATAAGTACAAACCCTATTAACTGTAACTTTCTATTTAAGGAGGCAACTAAAGCATTTTATTCAATATGCAACTGATTGTTATCTATTGTTTGTTATGATTTTGGACTGAGCGCTCTGTTTATATTTGTTTGTTTATGTATAACACGAATGAATTTTATACTTATTATTAACATCTAATAAAGAAAACTAAAAATTTGAAATACAAAAAAAAAAGAATTCTATTCTACGAAAATAACATTTTGAAGCTACATAAATTGAGACTCATGTATTTATCGGAAGCTGTTATTTTTATATTAATCTAGCATTTAGCCTTGCATACACGATCTTGGGTTCTTGTCTTTTTGTTTCGGTGTTGGTCTTGCAGGAGTATAGATAATCTTGGTCTTGGTCTTGTTCATGTTTTTTTGGAAAATCAAGACCAATTATGTTCATCACTAGAGTCCTATAATCTACAAATAGTAGGGAAGCAACAAAAGAAAATTTATTGAATATTTGTTTACGTAATTAGCATTGAGCTAAGTAATCTAAAATAATGTTATAAATTTAGCAAAATTAAGTAATTTATGCCCATTGAATAAGAATAATAATTATACAAACGACATGAAATTTGGTTTCTATAATCCAAGTGTAAAAATATAGGGTAAATTATAGTGATAAAATTCTTTAATGGTTTCAATATTTTTCAATTAAATGGAAAATAATTATCCAAACGGAATAAAATTTGGTATTCTAATCTAAGTCTAATCCAAGTTAAAAATAAAGGGCCATTCATAGTGATAAATTTCTTTCAATGGTTTCAATATTTTTCAATTAAACTGTACATATATACATAACACCTTCAAATGTGTGTGATTTTATGTAATTTATTTCAATTGTGTAAAGCCGTTTTCCTTTTCTTTTTTTTTGAATGTTAAGTATATAAAGATATGCAAAAAAGGGCATTTCAAATATAAAGTGATTTTATTTATACACTTAATATCGTTTCCTTTTCTGAACAATCCTTATAATAATTTCGACTAATTTATCATGGCCCTTTAATTTCAATTGTGCGTAAATAGATAAGATATTTTTTAAAGAAGTTTTTTTTTAGTATAAAAATTTTCTATCATAAAAGGAATCTTGGCAAACGGCAGATGATGATTGTGCATATTTTTAATATGCTTTTATTTGGGTTATCAATTTTTTTGTATGGACATTGCTACGAAAATTAAAATGGATAACACTGAATGAATGCTTTTATACTGAAAAGAAACTTATTCTAGATTTCTTAATAAAAGATTGTCGTGTTAGAATTCATCAGAAAAAAAGTCGCCACAATGCGAAGACAAATTTCATTTATTGTAAATGAGTGTTTCAATCTGCAATCAAATTCGTTATCAGTGTATTACATGCACTAAAAAAAACTCCTATGAAATCAAATGATTAGTAAACTTTTCGTAACGATGTAACACAAAATTCGCCGGATAATTTTTTTTTTTTAATTGAGAAAAAAGTATAAGACATTTAGTTTTGTTTTACAAAAATTTCCGTACACTATTTCTGTTAAAATGTAAGCTTTTGGAGTTATTCGTTGAAATTTCGATAATGAAAAATCGACAATTTCAAACACGGATAATGAAAAACGTATTAAATTTTCGCAAAAACATTATAGAAAATTTTTTGCTTCAAATATGTTGCTTGATCTCGATTCTTGTTATTTTTAAAGTTGGAACTTTCAACATCCAAATGAGGTGTCGAAAGGTCGGAGATAGAAACACACCAATAAGGTTCCACAACGAAACATTCACTATAGCACATTCACTAGGTTAAATTCTGTTAATACTCCACTACATTAACACACAAAATTTCGGTAAAATCGGATTATGATTATGATTAATCAGCATATAAATAAAAAAAGAGATTAATATCGAGCACCGTATCTCTGTAATGTGCTAGTAACAGATAAAATGTTTCGAAAATGATACCATTCCGAATACTTTATTACCATATATATATAAATATTCCTTCAGTACTTTCAGAGCTACGCTGAAAGTACAAAATCAAATTCGCCTTAATGAGTCAGAAGACCGCCAGAAAGACAGACAAAACGACATAAAAATATGTATAAAAAAAAATTTAATTGGGCTAAAAAATTTTTTGTTTACAAACAGAAACATGATAGTTGTGTTATCGATAGATACAACTCGGAATTAAAAATCCAATTTTATTAATTTTGGCCAAACTAAACAACCAAGTAACAGTTTAAAAATATTCAAAACACTGTACATGTTTGTAAAATATACTAAAACGTTTTTTTCTTCAGTCTGTTACGTTTCATAGAAGCTCATATAAAATTTTTCTTTAGATTATCATAATACCTTAGAGATACCATGGAGACAAGACGATTTATTTCTTTTGAGGTTTTTGTATATCGTATTGGTAGACATACATATCGTCTTGTGTGCCTTCTATAGTGTATACACTAAGTTTGGTGGAATATAATTCGAACAATTTATCTTTGCTTTTTTATTTTATTTTATATCTTATATATAAAAATGAATTGCAAAATGTGTTGGTAAGCGCATAACTCGAGAATGGCTGGACCGATTTGGCTAATTTTGGCCTTGAAATATTCGTGAAAGTTCAGGGAAGGTTTTAACGGTGAGAAACATAAATAATAAGTAAAGGAAAATACTATAAACAACAATTTAATTTTCGAATACAAAATGTTCCTAGCTGTGAAACATATTTTGTCTTTTTTTTTCTCACATGTTACAAATCATCATTTCCATAGAAACCAAAATATAATTTTGAAATTCAAAATAAAACTTCTTTATCTATTCAAAATAAAACTTCTTTATCTCTTCTCACTAGCAGTATGACGAACTGTCAACTATATAAAGTGTGCATATCGCATTGTTCAAGTATTAAATAGGAACAGAAAAATGTAAAAAAAAAAAAAAAAAAAAAATCATGTAAACTTTAATGATAAATGAAGAAACTTAAAAAAAAAATGTTCAAGTATTACCGGAATCATTCTTGGTTCAGGAGGTCCATATATCTTTCATCAAGTGTATGTGTACCACACCAAAAATTATCGGGTTAACGCGGTCCCGGGTGTACCCCAGCAAATACCAGGTAAATACCGGGTGCATATAATGTACTGGGTGCACACTAAAAACCGGGAATCCGATTAGAAAGGATTTGAAATTCTTCCCCTAAGGGTAGAATCGCATCCGCATGTAAACGATGTAATATCATTTATTAAAATTTGAAAAATAACACAGCAACGCGTAAACCGGGTGGGTATGCTTCAAAATATAAATTAATATCATAATTTATTCTGATGTAAACCGGGTGGGTATGCTTCAAAATATAAATTAATATCATAATTTATTCTGATATGCCGCAGCTTCATTATTTAGTTATAGACAGTTGAGAATATGTTATTATATTTAGGAGATATTGATGTTGATTAGAAATAATTTATATAAATAACAAAACAATGTTTACCCGGGTCAGCTATTCAAAATAGAATTTATTTATCTCTTCTTTTCTATATTAGTGGTTCTGGACTTCCTTTTACTATTTTTCATCAAGTATATGAGAACCACAGTACAATATACACGAATTGTGGGTGCACGAGGTACCGGGTGTCCCACATCAAACACGAGTGTATATATAAATATTTCGTGTCACGGGTATCCCACACCAAATAGTGGGTTAAACATCAAATACCGGGCATACCATAAGAAAAGATTTTCTGAAATTCTACCCCTAATGGGATGAAAAGAAGAGGCAAAGTTTGTATGGGACAACGGAATTCCTTCGTCCAATCTGCTTCAAATTTTGCATGCAATCGATGTAATATCAATTGTCACCGCAACGTGTCCGGGTATGCTTTAAAATATATATTAATATCATTATTTATTCTACTTTGCCTTAGCTTTCAGCCTTAAGAAATACAGGAAAGTTGTTAAGAATATGTTATTATACTTAGAAAATGTTGAAGTTAATTAGAAATATGTGGCAAAATGACGTTTGCCGGGCCAGCTAGTTTTTCATAAAATATTTTGACTGTTTTACTTTCAATCAGAATTTACATCTTTTATTGTAGACTATAAATTTTTTTGCATATTAATTTTGAAGCTATTAAATGTGGATGTTTCAGGTAGCAGAGTGTCTGCTTCAAAAAATGAGCGGCTGTTTCAAAACAAAAGATTACTCAATTCATATGCGAGGTCCATATTACTTTATTGATGTGAACATTATCAAAGCGAATGAAAAGTCACATAAATGCAACAGAAAGTTTAGTTCTTAAGACGGTACCAAAGACAGTCATAGATAAAAAATTGTTAAAAAAAAGTCTTCAAACAAATGAAGTAAAACTCTCAGTCGACGCTAACCAATCAAATTTTTTAAGGATAAGATGACACCAATAAGTTTTTCATATCATTTATAAATATAAAAATTTACAAATTTTTATCATACTGTGATAAAGGTAAATAGTTTTTACTCTAATTCTGAAAAGTTGTCCTTTCGTAAAAATTTTCGATTGTCCCAGCAAGCTTCAAATTGCCGGATATCGATTATTTTCTGACATTCTTACAAATGTAAAAATCATTTTGTCCGACTCGTGATGAAACCAAATGTTCGTTCATTGTCACTAACTGTAAATTTTGAAAAATAGTAGCTGTCGCATAAAGGATTTTCCGTTTTATTAAATTTTGGGCAATTAAAAAATCAGCATTTTGAGAATTCCAAGGGAAACAACCTCTTATTTCAAGCATGCGTATGAGTACAATATCTTTGAATTGAGGTAGAGTGTTGAAAATTGGTATATAAATGAAGTTTTTGTCAAGAATGAACCTTCTAGCGGTCCTTTTGGTGTTCTCCTTTAATGAACGAAATATTATGCTTTGGTGGTTTGCACACACATGCAGTCCATCAAAAATTCAGTCAGAGATTTTTAGTGTAAACAAAATTAATGCTAAGGAAGTTCCTTTTACGTGAGTTAACCTCCCAAACCCCGTTTTCCCTTTTGAAGTAATATTTCTTTAGACGCGTTATGAAAAAATACTGAGAAAGAAATTTGTAGATGAGCGCATCCCAGTCACAGAAAATTCACAGGTTGAAGCTGACTGCAAAACCGCTCATAAAGTCCCAAAAACTACCAACAAAATAGAAATAGAACCTCTATTAGTCGCGCATATTTTTTTAAATGAAATTTTAAAAAAGAACTCTTGCATAATGAGTGAATTTATGTTACTCTTAATGTAAGAAAATCTATATTTATTTATTTAATTTTTCAAATTTAAACTGAGCTTTATTGACTGTTTTGACTATTCTTTTCCAGCCCTTTTATTATTTTATTGTAATTAATTATTTGCATGCAATTAAAAATTGTTTTTTAATGATGCCAAAGAAGTATAATTTCTGACGCGCGTACATAAGTATACGCACCCATTATTTTTTATGTACAAAAAATTTTGTTTTGTTTTCGTCTAAGTGAAACGTATATGCGGTAAATTCTTTAACAAATAAATTACAAATTTTTATTGATATCACTGAATAAAATTTATTGTTACTAAAAATAAGTATCGATTACACTGTAAATATAAATAATTTATTTTATTTTTGTATGTGCTTTTTTTTTATTATGTATTTGACCTGATAAAAATGAAAAACATAATAATAGTATCTTATAGTTTTATTAAGAAAATTTTATACAAATATTTATGCAGCATTATAAGTAAAATTGAACTTTTAAACAAACAATATATAAATAAATAAAAAAAGTTTGAAAGTGAAGTTGTCAAAAATAATGTTCGTAGAGGATTTTCTTGGTGAATACGATGGCTATATTTATCTACCTTGAAAATTTTGTGGTAATTTTAATATTATCATTACCTCTATGGTGGAAAGTAATCGTTGCCTACCTGAAATAAGAAATACCATACATAAGAATGAAATTACCATAAATAAGAAATGTATGATTATAAATTTTGGATTGTGAAATAATCGAAAATAAAGTAGGGGATTACAAGATTATAGGTAATAATACAGACAAATGTAACTCAAATTTAAACTTAGTAAGGATGTAATGAAATCAAATTGAAGGGAATAATTTAGATAGTTTCAATGAAATATTAAAATATAAATAGAATGGAAAAAATTGGGTAGCAAACAATTATTCGAGAAAATAAAAATATTATAGTCAACTTATTATTTTGCAGGTATAAAAGTATTTTCTTTATTTTTTATTATTCAAATGAATAAAAAGTAATTAGAATTTTTTTAATAATTCATTTTTAAAATAATGATTTCTCTTTTTACTTGTAGTTATCAATGGTTTTATATACGAATGATATATTTAGTTATGATTGGGATTGAAAAACATAAATAAAAAATGCCATTGGTTTTTATTGTTGTATTTTTACAATTCGATACAAAATACCAAACACAAAACATATATAATAATATTTATATTAATTTATTGAATACTACAAGTAGATGATGAACATATACTTTGTTCATCTCTTCAAACTTTTTTATATTATTTTATAAGTAAAAAAAAAACACATTTTAAACAATGTAATCATATTCTGCTCTGACCATACTTGACTTATTCATTACATTATGAAATATTTGCTTAAATAAGTCACACAACAATTTTCCTTGGTTTTATAATAATGAACTTATAAATTTCGATTTTTTCCAGAATTTCCTAGATCAAATTATTTTTGCAAACCGTCACCAAATTAGCAACGAGTAACATCTCCTCAGAGAATCGTTACAACTAGCTAATTCATACTGATGATGACTACTTTGTAGTCGAAATACGTATTTATAAAATACAAAATAATTTGATCTAGGAAATTGGGGAAAAAAATCGAAATTTATTCGAAAAATCCTAGAGTTCTCATTAATAATTATAAAAAAAAATAATAATAATAATGAACTTATTTAATTTATTAAGTGAATTTATGAGAATTTTAATTTGTGGAAGTTCATATTTGATACATTTTTTTAAATAAAATTTGTAAAAATAAATTATGTAAAATACTATTATTTATCAATGTAAATTTACAACTCCACTTTTGAAAGAAATTTTAAAATAGTAAATAATTTTGAATAAAAATTTTGAATATTGGTCTTATTACGGAGAGTTGACTTCGAATAATTCTTTCACTGTAATGTTTCTTATACCTACGATTATTACATACAATAATATATGTAGGCATCAATAAAGTAGAAACTTATTCACATTTAGGTGAAATTTATTCGACATATATTACAGTAAAACTGTAGTAAACATAACCCATTTAATGTATATGTATGTTATGCTTAAATATTTAATGAAATAATAAAAATTCGGTTGAACAAAAACCTATATATTACAAGTTTCAAATACAGTTCATGCCATGTTTGCACGTCTATATACATAGTAAAAAATTAATTTACTTCAAAAACGGCTTGTGTTAAAAATTAGTGTGTATATTTTTGTGTGTTATTTTCTAATACTTTTCTGTTGTTTCTTGATTTTTAACATTAAAACAATGAGTGCTAACCTTTATATATAAAAATTTCGTGTCACGTTGTTTGGCCGCGATGAACTAAACTACTGAACCGATTTTAATCAATTTTTGCAAAATGTGTACAGTTTGATCCAGCTTGAGTGATACGATAGTTTATACCTGAATTTATAGTCTTTTTTTTATCGCAGTTATAATTATCTATGAGTTTCATACGCTTTTAAAAGGCTGAATTGAGTTAGTATCCAATAGGAACCGGGTTCTTACAACAAATATCGTACACCCGAGAAGACAGGAAATTTTCCAAATTGTACCTCTAAGGGGTTGGAGATCGAGTTTGGTAGTAATTATATAAAATTGATAATATATGATAAAATTTATTTAAGTAACTAAAAATGACAGACATTGAAGTTTAAATAAATGAAGTAAACAAAATTTCATAATAAGCATTAAATATTTATTTTAAATTAATCTGATTTGAAACTCAAATAATAATTAACACTGATTTTTTGTTAAGAATTCAACATATTTTTGTGTAGATAATCAACATTAATTTTATGGGCCGTTTCTAATACCATTATTGTATTGATTTTCAATTTTTTTACTTAAGTAGTTATATGATTACCTCCCGCAAAAAACCGATATTGTTGTCTGAACATATCAGTGATTTCCAAACTTTATGACACGTACCTCTTACAACGGAAAATTATAAGACTGTATCCCCTAATTTTATATTCAATTTAATAAAATCTCGGGAGGACAGAATTTTCAAAAGAAACTTGCCTTCAAATTTTAATAACTCTTTGAAAAATAGGACAATAGAACCCATAGTTTACGAGATATTGCTAGAAATTTAATGTCGAGTTGAATATCTTGACGATTTCGAACAAAGTCTCGAAAATTAGCTATCTATGCCTTAAAATCATCAAAAAAACGCGTAGAGTTAAAAATAATCACCGTAAATTAATTAACGTTTTACAATATAATGTTTAAGAGTTGATTCAGTGTTTCGCCTTTAAAAGATCAAAAACGAAAAAAATCTAAATTTTATATTAAAAATAAGATTTATTAAAAAAAAATGTCTATTTTTAGAAACACAAGTATTTTACTTCCACTCTTATAGAGTTTTGGCATGGAGTTAAAGAGTTAAAGGAAATTAACGGACTTTAAGGACGATTCAATTTTTTCTAATATATATGGAGGTTCTGGGATGTCCATACACAGTTTTTTGGCTCATGTTTCTCATGTATAATAATGTTTGACTTACTTATGAGAATTTTTATGTTTTGTATATACTAATTTCATTCGGTAGGGGTGAGTTTACTGCATGTCGAATGATTTTATAGAAGTTAAATTGGCTAGAATTAATAAAAGTTATTATTAGGTCAATTATTGATATACTATTATTGTTTAAATAACTGTTGCCAATATTTGTCAACTTTTAAAAAAGACACGAAGAGGTTTTTTAACAATTTTTGACAAAAACGGAGAAGCAGAAAAAATAATTTTAATTTTTTCTTGTGACAAATACATTTCTTAGTTGACCAATCAATCAAGTTTTTAGCTCAGGATTAGATTGGCATCGACTTCGAAAGAAGGGATTTTCTACTTTTTAGTTTATTTTTTACTTTTGAGTGTTTTATACAACCACGAAAAATTTTTCATTTGGATGAAATTTAATCATTAAAACTTGTTTTTGCCCTTTCTCTCCCCTTAAGGATATCATATCCAGACCAAAATGAAATGGGACTACACGGAAAGCACCAACTATCAAATATAATAAGAGTCATCAAAATCGGTTGACTCAGTCGAATGTTAATTATATTAATATCTGAATCATTTGACATTAATATCAAAATTATTCGAATCGATTAATTTATAAATCGACATTTTGTGTTATATACAGCTCAATGTTGACGAACACATATGGAAATATACGAGCAACGAAACCATAAATCCACGAATGAAATTCACCCATTGGAAATAAGTTAAGTAAATTTTGAAAGCTTACATACATATCTATTAGAAAGAAAATGCAATGGCTTGTCTTTAATATATTTATTTATGTCATTTCTCGTCTTATTTTCCGTTATTACTTCCTCCCCCGTCGAAGAATTAATCGTCATTTTTCCACACATAATCGATGAAATATCTTAATTGTTCGAATCGATTTCTTTATAATTCGACATTGTCTTTTTCCCCTATTGAAGAACACATATGGTAATGTACGATTATTTTATAAAATAAACATACATAGACTCGAATAATCGAGTTTTATTTCCCTCACATATCTTACAAAACAAGTGCGTAAACGCTGTATATCATAACATTTTAGTAAGTTAGTGTACACAATATCAAATATGTACAAATATTATGGGTAGAATAAAAGAATTGTTTAAGTACAACAACACTAAACTTATTTATTTTGTTTTTCTACTCAATTGTATAAACATAATTCTCAATTCTATTGTGTATTGCTGCGGTTCTTTAGAAAATTTGTTTGCAAACTTATGAATTAATATCCTTTATGTACATGTACTCACATGTTGTAGTTTTAACTGTCTGACAAATAGGGTTAGTTTTTGATTAGAATTACGATCTTTGTAAATCCACTTTTTTGTTAAATATTTCATATGTTCTAATTATTAAGGAGTTTTTAAATGAATCTTAATAAAATTTATATGAATCCTGATTCATTAATTGTAAAAACTAAGTGATGATACTTTCCAAGAATTGATTGATTCGTAGTGTTGAAATTCGTTATGGCATATAATGGAGACAAAGTATTAACAATCATAATCCTATTAACCAAAAAGAAGAAATATCGCAACAAATTAACAAAATTGTATAAATATTTTACATTTTTATTTTTCTCTTTTCACGATAAAGCAACTTTGTTGGAAAGGAATTGAAATTTTAGGAATTTCACTGAAAAATATATGTAATCTTGAGAGACGAAGTACTGTAAATGGGAGTAAAAATCGATTCTTAATTTTTTTTCATTTACGATTCTAGTGTGAGATAATCCAGATTTAAAACTGAAATTTGAAGCCAAGCTTTAGACTCACCTATTATTGTAATATCTGACAGGACAGTTATATGTCGATTAGGTTGAATTTTATGCATACTAATGCCATCTTGTTTAAGCTTTATAACGATTTCAAAAACACGAATAACTTATCAATTCGTCTGTTTATATACAATTTATTTATTCGGACATAGCATCTTTGTTTAAGGGCCGCTTTATTTTAAAAATAATTTTTGTGTTGAATTCAGTACAGCTTCAAAGTGGTGCCATATTAATTTGAAGAAATAATTCCAGCCTTAAGGAGAAATAAGAGGCAAAAACAATTTTTACTGCTTAAATTTCTACCAAATGAAAAATTTTCCGAATTTCTATCAAAAGAAAAAACTAAGCTCATTCAAAAAATGAACTAATAATTTAATTTAAAAATAATTTCCTTGTGATCACCAATTACGTTCCGAAGTTGACACCAATCATTTCTAAAAATAGCTAAAATATAGACTTTTTATCGCTGACTGAGAACAGGTCACACGGAAACTATTTATAGAAGTTAGTTTTGGAACACACGGTACCCTGCAACACTGTATACACAATTTACAATACTCATTTTTTTTTTTTTTTAATTTTTTGCACAATAAAAAAAAGAATCTTTTATCATAAAAAAATCAAGTAAGAGTTTTTTGTTTTGTTTTAGTAACGCTTTCTATTTTAATAATTATACATTTATATGTAATTCACACATATTAAATTTAATTAAATTAAATATAATAATTTAAAAGTAATATTTTATAATTATAATAATTATATACAAGAATGATTTAGATGATAAAAGGTGTATTTTTTTTTTTAGATATTATTATAATTTTAACGCATGAAGAATAATAATATTTATAATAATCATAATAATAATATATATTATTGTAATAAAATGCACTTTATTTAAAATTAAAATTATTATTATTGTTTTTAAAAATAAATATATATGAGAAAATAGTTTTTGACAAACATAGAAACTGGGACAAAAGAAAAAGTTAATTGGATTTCAACGGAAATTGTATCGACTTAATAAATTACGAAAATATTGCGATCGAATTTATTATTAAGATAAATATTTATCAGCAAATTTTTGTAAAAACTGAGATCTACGCTCTATAAGTTTGCAAAAAGTATAATACAATTTTATGAAATGTGTTTTGTGACTATGCACAAATTTTCAAAAAACCAAGCTCAAAAAATCGTACTTGTGTTCTATGGGGTCGTTGGTTACATTTTGTTTTTTTTAGAATTTAAATTAGCACAATGTATATTAAGATTGTGTTACAAAATACGATTTTAGTGGGAAGTTTATTGAATTTATTGGCTACATGTAAATTATACGCATGCAGACTACAAGAATTGCTTTTTGTTACTTTGTCAAAAACTATAAAAATCACCTGAATATTAAAAAAAAAAAAGAAATTTCCCGTTTTTAGGCTTTAAAATTTAATTTACGATTGGATGGCTAGTTTTGTTTATATTGTTTGAAAATTTTTCAGAAAATTGACCTACGGAAAGGACTTTAGATTTCAAAAACTACACATCCAATCCCCCCAATTGTTAAATGGATGTTATTTTTGAAATCTTCAGATAGCTCCTTCAAACATAAATCAGGCCACTACCCTCGGCGAAATTTTGTCGAAAAAAAAAACAATAATAAATCTTAAAAATCGACAAAAAGGCTTAATTACAAGGATAATTAAGGCTTAGAAAATCCAAAAATAAAACGATCAGAAGACTAGGTTTCGAGATATCCAAATTTCTCCAAAATATTAACCACAGATTCGTATCTTAGGCGATATCATAAAAACTACTTATCAAATCGTTAAAATGGATTGTTAAATTATTTTTGAAATCTACATATCAAATTACCCTTGTAAATAATTTATTGAAATAGGAACTATAAAAACTTTTCTTCGATTTTGATCTAATAAAGTATAAATAGATATTTTGACCTGTAGATTCCAAAAATATCATTCATTGTACGATTGAATTCGTAGTTCTTGAGATATCACCTCAAATCCGATCCGGAGATCCATTATCAGACAAGTTTTGAACGATAACTCAAAAATAACCACACCAATCGAAAAAATAAGTATAATTTTCCAACAGCTTAATTACCCTAGAAAACTTAAAATGTAAATGCAACTCATTTTTTAATCTTTTTAACATTATCAAAAAATGAATAAAATAAAAACACGCAATTTTCTAAGAAGGCATTGTATTTTAAGTTCCAAAACTTTTTTTGACAATTCTGATATCTAAAGCTAGATTCAATTTATGAAGTTTCTGAGATATCGAGTTTATTGTTCTCCAAACACTCCAATATATAAATATGTATTTATTTTTCTAAATTTCAATAACTTTATATCTTATCAGAATCGTCACCATGTTTTTTTTTAAAGACAAACTAACCTTTGCAGAGCTTTCGGAAATATCTGAATTTCGTTGATGGTCAGTGTATCATTATTAATATTATTTTAATAAATTTAAACATGTGTAAAAAATTATATACATGTTATTATTTACAATAATAATATTCTCACCTTTGTTGTGTTGTTATTAATAAATCATTGCATGGAGTTATGAACGCTGAAGAAGATTCAAACTGATGATGGTGATGATGTAGATCAGCCGAAGACGTTGTACATGCAGATGATGATGATGTTGTTTGCATTAATATCGATGTATATCGTGTAATTAACATATTTAAATTATCTAAATTATTATGATCATCACATGTTATACTTGGTGCTGGTATTTGTATATTCATTTTGAACACCTTTTTATTTACAGTATTAATTTCACTATTTTTTAAGAAGTATATTTAAACATCATCATCTGAAATATTCGTTCTCATTAAAATATTTAACAGACTTATGGAAATAATTATTTCATTCAGAGTAATTGATACAAATGAAAACAAGATGAACTAAAAAGAAAAAACATACTTCTAAATTTTTCCTTGTAACTGCAATTACCTTTCTCAGTCAACGCCAACAAATCAATTTTTTAGCTATGGATAAGATGGGCAACTACTTCGAAAAGTAATAGATCACAAGGAGCAATTTAAAATTATTTTTTACTTTTTAGTTCATTTTTTTTGAAGGTGGTTCTTTTTGTTTAAATATTTTTTATTTTTAACTTTTTATTGTTACAACCACGAAAAATTTTACATTTGAATGGAATTTAATCATTAAAAATTGTTTTTGTCCCGTCTCTCTTTTTTGTAGCCAGTTAAATAAATACCTTTATAATAAACATAATATCTAGTGCCTAGTATACATTGTATTTTTTTGACATGTTTTTATTAACTAACTTTCCAATGAGCTGGATACTTGGACCATATCTCAGAAATGAACTAAGAGTGCAGGGAAATGTGAAAAAAAGAAGACAAACGAAAAGGTGGAGGGAAATATGAAGAAACCTTAAAAAAGAAAACGAAGATTTACGTTAACTATAAGAAAAAATTCATTCGCATGACCCTAAAAATCAGAAAATAATAAATAAATTAAAAATAATATTTAATGTCCCATGTTTTTATAACGAACTAAAAAGTATAAAATAAAAATTTTCAAACCAAAAACATGGGCCGTATGCAGCAGATAATATGATACATTAATAGTAAATGCAACTGCATGCACCCCATGTTTTTCGTTTGGAATTAGAAAAATTATTTTATACTTTTCAGTCCGTTATAACATGAAATATTAAAAATGTTTTTATTTTTTCAATTTTTGCGCACAAATTCCTTAAAAAACAATTATGGAAATATAATACAATTTGGCATGCACGATCATGACATAAAAACATAGACCGTCTCCAGGACTTTTTGAATGCCAAATTTTATAACATTTGGATAATTTTTTTTTAGTTATTAGTACGCAAAAATTGAAAATATACAATATAATATACATTACAGATTTTCATTATTATATACATCTGATTTTTTGTACCTATAAAAATACATTTCAAGAAATATATTTACCGTCTGTTAGAAACAAGAAAATTCATAATTCAATAACAAGAGGGAAGATGAATCGACAGATACCTGAAGAAAAATCTATATACGTAACACGAACATGATTTTCATATTAAAAACTTTATCCAAACATGATCTATCATTTTATTAAAACATAGTGCGATTACATGTTCAACAAAATATTTTGTTTGTAACTTGATGAAAATAGTTTTAAGCAACCCCTCTGTTCTTACACATTCTTTGCAGATGGGAATATGTAAATACTTCAATAGTAACACAGTACTTTACAAAGTCCTTTTAGACTGCGGTTACACTATCGTTTAATTTAACGTACAATCGCACTTCAATTGGAACGTACGTTTCTGAAATAAATTTGGGTCAATGAAGCTAGTCACACTAGCGCATGTGTTATATTTGTGTTTTCACTCAATGTAGTTTTACAAAGTATGCGTTTGAGGTGCGTTTAAACTGAGTGAACACGTACTTTAAAATTCTTGACGTTGTAAAAAACAGATAGTATAATCGGAAAGGGCCATGTAGGTTAGTCACTGATTTTTTCTTGTTTATTTTGAGAGGTTGTGTATATCATCTACTTGCGTGTGTTATAATGGCGGTAGGCTTACCCTTTGCGAGCCAATTAACTCATCAAATGAATTTATGATGCAACTACCAAAATCTTTCAAATTCGTGAAGGAACAAAATCGATGACTGGAGATAAAAAAACAAATATATAAAAGAAATACAGAAAAAATAATGTCTATATCGCTTTAGTCTAGTTGGAATGTGAGGTTAATTAATATTATTACTCAATGGTTCTAAAATTTTGTCCTACTTTTAAAACATGTCAGCCATTTTTTAAGTCCACACAATGGAACTATGATGATAAAGCTCCCCAAGCAATGATGGAAGATATGTAACCCAAAGAGTTGAAAACTAGAGAAATTCTTAAAACTATTGCAAGTGTAACGAAATTTTCATGTGCACATTTGAAAATGACAGACGCGTTTAAAGGGTGTTTATTTTTTTTATTTTTAATTTTTTAAACATTTTAAGTGTGGAAAAATCAGATGTTTTTAAAATCATTTTTTTGTCTAACCATGAAAAAAAAATTTCGTCTCAATTTGTACTCATTAATATTTATGGATGTTCGAGCAATCAATCATCATTATTGAGCATATATATACTTCTTATAGGAAAATTAGTATTATGTAGTTTTTTTTTCTAAATTACGTTATACTGGCCGAAGTGTTGGATGGCGTAGATAAAATAACATTTTAAATTTTAATAACTCGAGAACAAAACAATGTTGTGCTGTTTATTTTTTAACTTAAAAATTTTTCATGATACTCTCCTTTTTTTTCAATTCTGCCGAAATTATTTTTTGGCGTAATAATTTTGGTGACTGTAAATTTTACATTTATTTAATTTAATGGGAAATGGCTCTGGAAATTGTGAGATTATATTGTTTCGCGATCCAAACGGTCCTAAAATTATCCAACTTTGGGATCGAATGAATAACGTTATTCTGAACCGGTGATAATAGACACAATCTGCCTAAAATTGGTTTTACCCAGGAACTAACTTAAAAAATGTAGATTATAAAAACAAACTTATGCAGGATATTAATAAAAATTACAACTTGCATTAAAAATCGATTTCTGCATACAAAGGAACAGAGTTATTATCTATGTATCTGTTCACAAGCGATAGACTATGTATTATGTAGGAGTTACAACAGGATACGTTAAATAAGATAATAATTCCCTCATTTAATAATTCAATGTCATGTAAAATAACTTTCAGAATATGATAGAAATAATTGATAAAACAGACACAAATATTACTTTTCAAAAGTAACAAACACACTCATCACATTTTTTAAAACAAACGAAAACAAAGGGTGGTCTCAAAATCTATCATGCATGATATACCATAAAAAATACATCTATCTGCATATTATATATAGGAACTGTCTCAATGACCGGCGCCGACAACGAATATATTCGACTTATAATGCCGGTGCCGGCAAAACTAATATTCGTATTATTCATAAAAACAATCAATCATTCAACATGAAATTTAAAATTGAGCAAAAATTTAACATTTTGAAAAATTAGTATTTTATAAAAAAAATACTTTCAATTAATTTTTGATAACTACTTTAATTTTTTATAAAGTCCATAATGATAATATGAATTAACTATATTAACTAAGTTTTAAAAAAATTAATACACTGAAATAATGTTTATTGTGTTAAATATACACTTTAAAGTACTCTACCTTGAATAATAATATTTTATTCTAATGGTAAAATTAATTTTAAGTATTCTGTGCTATAAATACAGATTACTTTATATTACATGTTTCTAATATAAAATGTTGTTTTTGAAAAAAATTAAAATAAATGCTGTAAAAATTTGCATACCAAATTAAGCATTTATATTTTTCTTATCCAAATAAATGTAATAATCAATAAACTTTTCATTTACGTTATTAACTATCAATTCATTCATTTTTTTTATTTTCCGAATTATAAAATATTCTTTGAAAGTATTTTTCTTATAAGTTTCCAATTTTTCTATAAACTTTTCATGGCTGTTAAACTTTTTTGCCTTTATTAAATTTCCAGGTAGATTTAAATTTTCATCTTTTCTAGACTTAAACTAATTAATTCAACAAATGAGTATATTATAAATATATTTGAACTAGCGTCATCATTGCAAAAATAACTACTAGCCGTATATTAATAAACTTACCGACGCCGGTGATTATATACGAAAATTAATTTTGCCGGCGCCGGCATTATAAGTTGAAAATATTCGCCGCTGGCGGTTACGGAGACATTTCCATGGTATATATATTGTTTACATTATCTGTCTGAAAAATATATATAAAATTCATCTTTGTTCGTTTATAATTACCGGAAATATTTGTGAACCCTACAATATATATTTATATTATATTATAATAGCAGCTGACCCATGTCCGACAGTACCCGTGACTCAATTGTTTATCATAAAAAGGAATGTTATTCGCTTAACTAGATATTTTTGCTTGGATGAAATATAAAGCACTTCAATTATACAGCGATTTGAAATTTTTATAATTAACTATTTTATTATACTATTAAAGTATTTCAATCTTAGTGGGTGAAAATTATATTATTGCAGTAAATCTGGAAAAACTTAACGCATACCCCACATATTCCTAATCTGTTCACACTATCAGCTTTCTCTAGATTAGACGAAATATTAGTAAACTTACTTTACAGCGATATTTGTAGAAATTTTTGTTCATAATTTTAGAAATTCTCCTTATATCATTAAATTCATTATTCTCATTCAAACTAGTGGACCTGTATGTTGTTCGCAGCATTAATTGTTAAACAACTGCTAGATTTTCCAAACAGACCTGACTATTAATCATTCAAATCACAGAAAAAAAGGTGATGAGTGTGTGTTGTGCTCTCAGCTATTCCCAAATCATGTTCAAGAGTCACTGAGTGTATTTAGCCCACATTATGTAATATACATTTCTTATGGATGATTTATTTTCAACTCTTTATAAGATTTTCTCCACTCAAAGTTAGATATTTCCTGTTTTAATGAACATAGAAAATTCGTTTTGGTTAAAGAACTCTCAGAGTGACTTAAAACCTTGGTTTTGAGCTATTAAACACTCAAATTAGATGAGATATAGGAGACCCAAACGCGGACATTCAACTTTTCACTATTTTTATTTTTTAATAGATTTGACTGGGGAAATCTTCACGAACTATTTTTGCACGTATAAATTTTTAATGCAACCAGTTTTCAATTTATGGGAAAATAGTCTCTAAAGCCTTTAAAACGATGTTCTTGGATTTATTAACTTTATTCTTAAACCAATGTTGAGTATTTTGATGAAGAAGATTGCAAAATATTGGCAAAAATTGTCATATATATTATCATAGTGGCTTAATCAGATCGAAAATCCCACAGAAATGTAGGGGGATGTATAATAATAAACGAAATTTTTATTGTTCCTTCAATGCGCTTCATGTATACAACCTAGAAATATATACGAATAATTTAGTGTCATAAATATTATTAGATTATCATTGCGTAAAGTAAAATATTTCAATTTCATGTGACAAGTATTTTTAATTTATATATACTTATTTTACAAGATATGAGGAATTCATTTAAAATAATTTAAATAGTTTTGTTGCAAATTAATTAAATCACATACATATTTCATTGATCCGAAATAGACAATATTATAAATAATTCGAACAAAATTCTACGTAATAATAAATAAATTATTATCATAATTAATAATGTATATAAATTTGTCACCAACCTACATAGGTAATTGTATTACGAATCAAAACAAAACCATAAAAATAATGTTTATAATAAAATTAATAATTATTACATACATGAAAATATGTAAATAGTTTGATATTTTTATCATTAATGATTAGCTATACTGAGTGACAAAAAAAGAACGTTTACTAATAAACACAAAAAAGTATACAAATTGATGGATGAATTTTATTCCTGTAATGATCTAAAAGTTTATTTTATAAAAATTAAAAATTTATTTATTACGTTTTATATAACTAATAAGATCGCTTAGATCAACAGCAAAATTATTTTATTCCTTATGATTAAAAGTTAATATGTTTATGTATTTTTTTCTCGAACAAAAGTGAATTTAATTTGATTAATTAATTAATAAAGATTTTAATTTAATTTTATTTTTTATTTTTATTTAATTTATAATTAAAAAGAGTGTATAAAATCAAATTAAAATCTTAAATTAAATATAAATATTAAATTATAGAAAAATCCCGAATGATAACTAATTTGATAAGTAGTTGAATAACAGATTTACAAATAAGAAATATTTGTTTTCTTTCCCGAAACTACCAATGACCAGTTTACAAAGGAGCCAGGAAGAGAGTTAAGAGACAGTATACGTCCTATAATATCCCGCGATAATAATAGTCAAGCATTGATTAATGGTTTTGAATTAAAATATAGTATTTATTTGTAAAAGATAATGTATTGAAATTTTAATGATATATTTTTTTAAAATAAAGAGAATATTTTATTAATTTTATAAAGAGAAATTTAAAAATAAATTTCAAGAAATTTCGAAAAGTCGAAATTCAATTAATTAGCCAAGCCGGGATGCTGATTAAATATTTATCATTATTTTATTTCCCTATTTAAATCACTGCAAGTCTGTTACAGAATTTGTCAGAGCTTAGCCAACTGAGCCAATAATATTCACAATAAAATGGAACAGTTAAATCGAAATCCTATAAAATCGTCTTATATGATAATTTTTATAGCAATATTTATAGCCTCGTCATTGAACGACGGTGACCTGAATGTTTATTGCTTGTATAAAATTAGAAAATTCACGATTTTTATGGTAAACGTAAAAATTGTGTATTTTATAATTTTAAATACGTATGGAAGATCTAGCAGTATCTCACAATTCATTTGTAGCCGAGTATATACATATATTATTTTTATTCTTGCTTACTTTTAAAATAATTTTGATTATGTGATTCTGCTAGGGCAAGACTCTAAGGAAAACACATAAGGAAAAAATTTAAATTACATCTGAAAAATGCCATAAACAAATCCGACTACCACACGCTTTTATTTAAAGTAGTAGAATTTTAGAAAGTAAATTTAAAAAATAAGTTGTTTATAACCAGAAAAATTTCATAATTTCGGTATTATTGAAGTTATATACAGTTATATACTTTTCAACAAAAATAAAAAAAAAATATTTTTTAAATATTTTTCATAATTTTAAAGGCCATCATTCATTAAGAATTCGAATTAAAAAATTTATTCCGACTATCGAACTGAAGACGGTTTTTTTCCATTCTAGCAAAGTCAGATCAATTTTCTTTGCTTCTCTCAATATGAATTCTCTTCAATTATCAAATTTTCTAAACACTCCTATACATTCTGAATACACGAATAGCAATTTTAATTCAGAAAAACCTTCTGAGAAGGAAATGCAAAATTCGCAATGAGTTTGAATTTGATATCATTTAGCGGAAACTTATAGTAGTAGAAAGTAGGCAGAAAGCCCAGATCTTATAATCATCATATTTTTATTAGAAAAAAATGTTTGTTTTCACATAAATTTTTGTGGCAATCTTCAATTTCTTCACTTTTATAAGAACAGAGGCAATAATACCTTTCGATTGCAATGTCTTTTTCAATTAGCGTATAAATAAATTGATTTCTTAATAGAATTGGAAAGGGTCTCCATAAATAGCAAAAGCACATCGACGATATATCAGCGCAACTTAAGCAATAAATTTTCAACAATATATGTATTGTTAATAATCTAATCAATTTTCTGTACACAAAACGAGGAAAGTATGAATTGAATTTAAAAGGATGAATATTTCAGATGATTTATTTAAATAAAAAATTTGCAATTAATTGAAATGACACTAATTTATATGATTTAATAATTAACTTATTTGCACAACCTTAACAATGAAAAAAACCTTGAAATAAACACACTAGCACAAACTAATTACATTTTTATAATTTAAAAAAAAAAGCTAATAAATAAGTACACAAATAATACAATAATTATAAAATTTTTGGAACTTTTCCAAAATACACACAGAGAACACACAAATTTCAAAAACAAACGCCACTAACAACATCAACCCCTATTTACACAGACACTCATATTCACAAAAAAATTGTATCCACCAGAAAGACACAAAGCGTCGCGTTTCACTAAAACTTTGGGTAAATTAATACGGTTGACAGAGACAACGCCGCACGCCGGTCGACACGATTTTAATTAATTAATAAACGCATTGAATTTTATAAAGTGTGTATGTTAAGTCAGAGAGTCATTTATGACGACTGACTTAAGTTGTTTATACACACAATCATTTTCAATTCGTATTTGTTTGTATATTGCTTTACTTTTGCTTGTGTGTGGGGTTGTATAGTTTTCAATGTAGTGGAGTTAGTAAAAATATTCTATACGCGGTGCTGCTGATGATGATGATGTGCCTGGTGCATTCTCTCTTATTCAGTTTTTATTATAAATACATACATAAAACTTTAGCTTGTGTTCAGTCGAAGATGGCCTTCATATAAAACGCCAACCTTTTTTTTTTACTACTTCTTCGTTTTATTTATTTTTTTCCTTTTGTCAAGTACAAAATTATTATTATATTGGAAATGTTTTATTTCTGCGGATGGTTTAAAAAAATAGGAATTGCACAATTGTGCTTTGAAGATGATTTCGTTAGCAAAGACAAATTAAAATTATGCCTCTTTGATTTATTTTTATTTAATCTCATACGACTTGTGGTGACCACAGGCAGATTTAGGCTATATATCGGCCTAGACCCAATATAATGTGGGACCTTATTTGTCATACAAAATTCTAATTTTTGTTCGGATTTTTGTAATTGTGTAGCCAAGGAAATAATAATTTGTTAGTTTAAACTGTGGGACTTGTATCGGTATTCACATTCGTAGTGCCATAATTGTGAAATTGATATAAGGATTAAGTCTAGAAAACTGAAATATGCTAATTTGAAAATTGAGACTACAAGTATGTTAGTCAAAAAGATCTTTAAATTTTTAAAGGAAGACCCTTTTGTGGTAATAGAAAAAAGTTAATTGATAGATAATGATCCTAATTTTCAGTATGTTATAAATACCGACAAAAAATGTGGGTACCTTTCGATCAATTAAGAAAGTTATTAGTTAAAAATACACAAAATAACCATAAAAAGTATTTTGTGAGTTAAGGTTATTTACTATATTTTTAATTAATAATTACTCTCTTAATTAAGCGATAAGGTACCCAAATTTTTTGTCGTTAACTATGCCACATCAAAAATTCTGAAAATTATCTACTAATTTATTTGATTTTCTATTACTCCCGAGGGACCTTTCTTAATCAAAAGTATAAAGACATTTTCGGCTAACATACTTGTAGTATCAATTTTCAAAGTAACAATTTTCCGGTAATTCTTAATTAAAAATGCACTAAATAAATTAAAAACAATCTTCTATAATGGTTATTTAGTGTATTTTTATTCTGATAATTGATCGGCAAGGTACCCAAATTTTTGTCTTATATAATAATGTTTCATTAACTATAACATTCTAAAACTTCGGATCATTAACTACCAATTTATTTTTTCTATTACTACCGAGGGACCTTCCTTAAGCTGATCATAAAAATTCAGTTTTAAGCTCAAATAAAATTTTCCAGATTGCATGGCAATGTATAGCCTCCTTATGCCACATTGATGACTTGATTGATACAAATAATATGTGATAATTTTCTATCTAGAAAATTTTTTCGATTGCAAGCAAAAACATACCCAATTATTAAAACCAATAAATTATTGTAAGTAATATGCATCTGTATCTTTTTATTTCAACTGTCATACCAACTACCTTTTTACTGCAAAGGATTCCGTTTCGAAGCTAAATCCATATTATTTAAAGGAAATTATATTATTAAGGTAATTAATTAAACATAGCAATGTGTGAATGTTTTGAAACATGGCCAATACATAACACCGGAAAGTATTCAACCGAATAAATCTGAAAATAAATTTTTAAAGCACATTAAATTTTTCGAGTGATTAAATACAACTGAGGTGGTACTGAATAATGTTGTTTTTTATTTATTTTTGATAATTTTCAATTCAATTTGCTATTGTAATAGCTACGATAAACGTTTTTAAACAGTCGCAATATATTTGCGTACAAATTTTTCCCATGATTACAGAATTGGAAGTGTTGCCCGATGGTAAAAAAGAAACTCTTCAAGTTATCAAGAAGACGAATGTTGTAAATATTATTGGCTTAATTGCTTGAGCTTTGACAAATCCTGCAACAGACTCGAAATATCAAACACACACAAAAAAAACGCTGTATTAGTAAAAATTCCAAAAATTTTTATTTTTAAAATATTTAAAGTTATATAAAATTTTAAATTTTTTTATTAATTCTTATTTATAAATCATGTAAATGAATTTTTTTACTTTAAATACATTTTTGTTACTATATTTATGCCAGTTTCAGTTGACTTATCATAATTAATTACTCTCTTGATATCGTATATCCTTATACTACCTCCAAACAAATAATTATCGCTACTTACAACAGCACTTTGGAGAGTAAAATTGAAATTATCTCTGGTAAACAGAAAACAATCGAAGTCTGTGGCTAATAACATACAAAATTAAAAACTAACAGGGGCATTTACTGATAGGGGTCCCAAAATGAGAAAATTCAGTTCTCAATATTCTCTGTACGCCGTTGGAAAAGACAATGACTTTTCTAGGAAATTTGAGAATGGGTGCAAAAATCGAAGTAAAAAAAGATAAAAAACTTGGCAGGCAAATAGCTTCGAGCAGCATAATTTAAGCACCCTTTATAGATATTCAGATTAATTAGAGAAACACAATGAACAATGGATTTGCGAAACAGAATCTGGTGGAAAACAATTTTTTGAACTTAACGAAGTTTTAATTTCTGATCACATTGAACTTTGAACTGTTTTTTAAACTTAATCGTATTTACTTTATCTGGTCAAAATTTTTTACGAATATTCGGCAGTCCATAAAAAAATTAGAAACTAAGAATATTGAAAATCCATTAAATTGAATTATAACGATTTGTGTACTTTCACGATAAAATCATTAACTCGTTTAGTTAAACTCAAAGTCTATTAATTTGATTTTAATGATACGGTGTAAGTAATAATTCTATATAAATTTGCACACACTTTATCGATATTTATTTATATTATTATTCAATTGATATAGCCAGTTGTTAGTACAGGTTAGCGTTTTAAAGGTGAAAATACTATATTCGGACATTGGTATATAGCTATAGAAATACTTTTAATGGATACTGGTTGAAATATTTCTTGTAGGCGCCACCTGATTAACCAGTAGCGTAGTGTCTGACCATTATGTATAAACATACGAGATAAAATAAATAGTGCCCATTAAACTCAGTTATTTATACGTAATGCCACAACACTTAGATATTTAAAAAATTAAATTTCGCGAAAGTATAGCTTTTCCCAGTTTTTTCAAATTTTAAAGAACTGCATAAGTCATTTTCATAAATTATATAGGCAATCAATACAAATATTATGCATCGCTTTAATACGTGATCTCTTTGAACAAAATAAAGAAACAGAATTTATTCTCGATATTTTAATTATTTTTTGTATGCAGTTCCAATAGCTATTCTACCCATCAAAATGTGACTCTAAATATTAAAAAAAATTCGAAATTTAAATTAAAAACGAATAAGTTATAAGTTATTAAAGACTGTTTTCCATGCCTTTCTTGCAAAACAAGTTTTATGGGTGATTCTATGACAAGCGGTCATTTTCTGAAAAATTGCACAACAAAATTTTTGAATATTGATGTAATTTATATAACATTTTTATTCACAAACAAATCATTTGTGCATATTTATATTATTTATTTTAAATTTTGAAGGAAAGTGTATTTAAATGCCATGGACTCGATAGTACCTCTTATCGTAGAATGACCCTTATATATAATCACTATTGAGATGAACATGTATGACGTCATTAAGGCGATTGTTTCTGTGTTTAATTAAGCATTTTGAACTTCCATATTTTGGCTACTTTTTATGAGTTTTAAACCTTTCCTGAATTATGTTTGTGAAGTAAAGACGTGATAAAACATTATGCTTCTTTCCTATTCGATCATTTTTCAACCATATTATAATGTAATCTAAATTTTCATTAAATATAGAGATGTGATAAGTAGTTGTACTCAACATAGAGTCTCTAATCTTCATAAAACATATAAATTTAGTGGTTTATAAATATACTCACAGATATTTACAAGTGCGTACCTTTACAGTTCACTGTCTAAGCTACAAAGTGCATACATACAACGTTAACACAAACTATCAAAAGTGGAACTAATTTTGAAAAATTTCACAGAAAAATATCATATTTACCTAAATTACCACAGGGCGACAATCTGAGTGATTCAACTACTACAGTTAGTAATGCAAAATCATTTCAATAAAAAAGCGAATTAATGCGTAAATACAAACAAACATAAAAAAAAAAATTAAAAATATCTTTGTTTATAGTATCTGACAACTTCACACACAATATAAAACAATTCGTTTTTGTTCATAATAAAATAATAACAAGTTGTGAGTTTCATGGAACGTTTAAAATCGTAAAGTTTTCAGATACTGTACTGCTGAAATGTAAATCTGTGTTCAAGGTTCATCAAACCACTGAAATAGTATGGACAAAAACTTGTAGACTAGTTAACTAGGTACAAAGTTTTTGGTGATTTAAAATTTGTTACTTATTTTAAGTTTATTATATCGTTGATATGCCATTACAGAACTCTAGCCTTTTCTATATATTTTTTAGATAGAAAACATTAAGTTTAAAAATAAATCTGTTCGTTTAATAAATTGTTAAATTTCGTTGCAACCACTTTTTAAGTTTCTGCTCGTAAAATGCTTTAAAGGCGACTCTAAACGACTTTGAACCCATGTCTGTCCGCAAATGCTTTAAAAAGCCTCTACTTTAACAATTTTTATCCGATTTTGATAAAATTTGGTATTAAAATTCACATTGAATTGGCGATAATCTCTTAAGGTGCGTCATATTGGTTAAATGCGCATTCGCATCGTCCAATTTAACAGAAACATGCGAAAAATTCTTGGGTACTTAACATCTCGAGCTCCATGAATTCGATTAATAGAATTACAAAGTCAACGTTCTGCTGTGATCTAAAAATGTTTTCTTTTACAAGAAAACTTACATTCTTACAAGTGGAAAGTCGAGGAAACAATGTGCCATACCCATTGGCATATTATCATATTTCTTTTCTTTTATCCAAATACAGTTCTAAAATTCAAGACATATTATTTAGGGCTTTTACAAATAACACCTTCAAAAACAAACGAATTCTATTTAAAATATTATGTATGTATATTTAATGTATTAAAGATTATGATATTTATAGAATAGAACATAGGAGTAAATGCTGTGTTGAAGCGACAAAATAGATGTTAAAATTATCAGTACTTACACTTGGTTGGTTTGTAATAATAATAATAATAATAATAATAATAGATTGTGTTATTATTACACCACATACACAACAAACATAGATTATAGTCTAGTTTAAATCAGTCCTACTATTTTGAGAGAGACTCAAATCAATTGAAATAGATACTGATTTTGATCGAGTGATTTATATACTAATTCACTGTTTTATTAGTTTCCCAAATGAAAATAGTACAGTAAATAGTTTTCCCCAACGCTTCCACCAAATTTTGATAAAACATAATTAAGCCTTAAATTCAAGATACTTTTAACTGACCAGTAATTAATATCAATTCAAGTAGATAAAAATTTTTATTATTTACTAAATCAGTTGATTTATGGCAATCATTATTATAAGTAGAATTTTCCCATCGCTTCCACCATATTTTGATAGACAAACGATTTTAATTAATTTCGAGTTTGGACCAAATATCCTTAATTAAAATGTTTGTATAATAAAAATACGTATTTCGATTAAAAAGTAGTCATCATCAAAATGAATTAGCGTAATGATTCTCCAAGGAATGTTACTCGTTTCTAATTTGGAGACGCTTTGCACACCGCTAATTCATACTGATTGTGATTATGTTGTAGTCGAAATACGTATTTATAAAATACAAAACATTTTGATTTAGGGACTTGAAGCAAAAAATTTTAAGTTGAAAATTTTAAGAAAATTATTTTCTAGTATATAGATTTATTATACTAAAAAATGAATGCTTCTTCAAGGCCCATTTTGTAAGTAAATTTGGCATAGTCAGGACAATTAGGTATAAAATGGCATATAAAAATTTCAATAAAAATAGAACCCAGTTTAATCGATTTTATAGATGCCATTCTTGTAAGCAAATTGTTTTTCTTTGAACTCAATTCAAATCGTGTCTCTGCAAAGAAAATAAATTCGTCGACATTTGCAAGGTAATTGCACACACTAAAAAACAATTTTTAAATCTGCCAATACTCACATGATCCTAAGACTCTGTTAAAATGTATGCAACCCTCAAATTATAAACTACCATTAATTATTGTTGTGACTAAAAGAAAACTAAACTAAAGTCAAATAAAATATTCAGCGAACATAAATTTCATATATTTTCGATAAACCGTCACCTTAACAAACTAAGCTTAGTACACAGTGAACGATCGAAGTTAAGTCTTTTGGTTATTAAATACGTTTTAAACTGGATTTTATGTTGGTATAACGATAAATATTATAAACAGGTTGATTCAAAATTGAATATACTATAAATGTTATCCAAACGAAAATAATTAATTCAACAAAAACTCACAATTTGTATAATTTATTTTCCGAATGACCCGAAGCTATCAAAAATTTGCATAAAAATTTTATTTAGTATTACCTTTTCCGAATTTTGATTGTATGCTAATTCTGACATGTAAGATTTGACCTATTTTTTAACTTCCCGCTAGAAAATTGAAAATTTTCTAAAATCGGAAAGTTATTGGTTTCACCCCGCTTTTCAAAAATTTAATTATCATCAGATCTCGACGTTTTAAGGTACTAGGAAGCTTTCCTGAACACTCCTGAGAAGTCGGCACTCCGTCTGTATGAATGTGTGTGTGTATGTGCATGTGTGTGTGTAGTGTGTGTGTGTGTGTAAGTATGTGAATCGCTTATAACTTTGAAACGGCTTGACCGAATCGAGCTCACCAAACGGCATTCAAACGAAACTCAGAAATTTAAACTCAGAGAAATAAAAATTGGTAAAGTGACTTAGGCTTCCACTTAGTAAATTTCTTAAAAATTATAGTTCCCCTCCCCGAAGTTTTCGGGCAGACAGATAAAAGGCGTGGAGTTACGAAATGTTAATACGAAATGTTTTTATTAAAAAGTTGGTTGAATACATTTTGACAACTCATTTTAAATGATTCACGAATGTTAAGTAAGTAAGAAAAAATTTCTATACACAAATTTTGTAATTTGTAGTTTAATTTTCTATTCTGCAATACAAGTTACAAAACTCCACTTTCAATTAATATTTAAATCATTCTGTATAAACATAAATAAAACATTATAGACATTGGTGGTAATGATAAATTTAGCGTTTAAATGATTTTTCTTATCTTTATAAAAATTTATTGGCTGTAAATATTTTATGAGAAGAGATTCTTCATTTTCTGATGACTTACATATTATTATATTAAATTATATCTATAACAAACATTTAAAGAATATTAGAAAAAAATTTTTATTTAAAAAAAAACGTACTTATTTACTTCTAGTGGTGTTTGAGTAATTAAAACGTCATTTAAGATTTTTTTTATTTATTTTGTTTTTGAAAATTTTTAATAGATTACTATGCTACTAATATTATGGTGGTAGTGATAGTCATTGACCTTTGTTTAAACATAAGTATTAAGTATTTTATTTAAAAATTATTACCGTTTTTAATAGGCATAAAATATATATTTACAGAGAATCGATTTTTGAATTATATTCTACGAAAATATAAAATAATTACTTTAAAATTATTTATGTATTTTTAAATTTATAAATGCTTGTTGTTAACAGAACCAAGCCCATTTATAAATAAATAATAATTGTTTATATAAATAATGAAAAATGGGACTACTGCACTCAGCAACAAGCCCTGGGTAAGTATAAGGCATAAAACTTAAATATCATAAATAATACGATTCATTTTTTAATCGTTCGTAGAAATTAAAAGGAAAAGATAATGACATTCAATCAAAAATCAAATTAAATATGAAATTCCATAATTGAATTAAAATAGTTTAATAATCTTGCATAATTGAGATAATATAGCACAAAGCAACTTAAATCTTTTCGAATTTTGAATGACAAATATCGATTCATTTAGATAATTATTTAAACTAGAGTCCCGTTACAGCGGTCGAAATTCAACCATAATCACCTATAATGAATATTTCGGCCTTTAAACAAAACAGCATACATGTGCCTTTAAACATATTAAACAGAATATTAAATATGCATGTATATAGTAGAGTGCGTAATATAAGCCACGCCTCATATATATGTGTGTGCCATAGTGTGTGTAATGTTTTTTTAATGAGTAAATGTAGTTTTTATGCATATTTTAAAAGAAAATGAGCATTTTCCATTCCTTCTCTATATAAACTCTAAGTCAAATTTCATACTCCTTCGTCTACTCAATTTCGTAAAAAGGGCTACAATGTTTTTGCTTCATGGATAAATTATAGATTAACAACAGCAAATCGGTTTTAACTGAATTATGATAACAGAACTTAAAAATGCATTTTAATATAAAATCGATTGTTTAAAAATAATTTTTTTTATCAAGTAAATAATTTTATTCAAAACAAAATTTAAAAAAATCCTTGACATTGATTTTTGATTTTATAAACAAAGATTTTATTATGCATTTTTATTCAAAGCATGTTTTTGTTTGATATTAAAAGGCCAACAGATGATGCAACATACAGCTATTCATCATAGTGCTCAGCCAAGGATAAATCATTTAACTCCTCCGTTTATTTAAAGAAATATTAATTTTATAGAGTTATTTATTAATAAGGTTTTTTTTTTTGTCTATTGAATATTTCAAGTATAAGATTTTTTCTAATATCCGAAATTGTTACTTGTTTGATCGTAAATGATCATATTAAATTCAACAATCTAAAAAAAATATTTTTTTTCGATTTAAAATTCATTTTAGAAACTCTATTGATAAATTGTACCTGTCTGCGTACCCACAATCAAAAAAATTTAGGTCTATTACTTCACTTTTTATTAAAACCTCATTTGTATTCGCATTTTCGATGTTGCTATGCTTGTGTTTTTTAATTTTATTTTATTATATTTTTCTATTATAAATAATTATTAGTGTTTATGTAACAAGTACACTTTTTTTTAAATTTATTTCAAGTAATTTTTAACTACTGTGGTCATCAGTGACTACGGTATATACAATAACAGGCAAAGTATTTACAGGCAGTAGCCCATACAAGTACTCACTGTGATTGTTGTTGCTAAACTTTAAATATCGTTTTTGCTGTTTACATATTATTGTATAGAATTTTTGTATTTTGTTGAAGTTATACTTCTTTAGACATGTTATCATACAATGATGAGAGTGAAATTTTAAGTATCGGGCGCATCATCGTCACACAAAATTCACAGATTAAAGCTGTTGTTATGATTTATGTTACACTTAATGTAAGAAAATATATATTGATTTATTTAATTTTTCAAATCTAACCGAGCTTTTTTGACTGTGTAATTATTGACTATCCTTCTCCAGTCCTTTTATTATTGTAATTAATTATTTGCATGCAATTAACAATTGTTTTTAATAATGCCAAAGAAGTATGACTTCTGACGCACGTAAGTACACGCACCCATTTTAAATTATTTTATTCTGTGCTGTTTTTAATTTTATAAGTCTAATAATTAAAAATAATAAAAATTGATATCATTAAATGTTTTATAAAACAAATAATTGTTTATTATTTTATGCAAATTTTTACTTAAATTATTATAAATTAAATTCGGGATATCGGCAACTATGGATTAAAAATATGTGTATCTAAGTATTTTGGCAGGAATTCTTAGTCAGCATCTAATAATACAATAGATTACTCACAAATTTACTAAATTTGGCTTCCTCAATTATTTTAAGAATCTAACATTTTTTTGTTGAAATTCATCATCAAATATAAAATTTGTTTTTATCACCTAAAAAAATTGTTTATTAACCAGAAATAAACTTTTTTTCAGTATTCAGTGACGTAATTAATTGATACATTTCATTTACCATAAATGTATGTTTACAATTATTTTAAACAATATTTGACATTGAAATATTTATTTGAATAACAAAAAAGAAACTAAAAATTCTTAGGAAATACCTAAAAAAACCTTGAAAAATTAAAAAAAAAAGTCTTCTTAATATCATTATTTTATCGTAAATAATAAATCTGTTCAAATAAGCATGATGGATGATTTAATGGAAATAAATAAAATAGTTTATAAAATAGTTTAACGATTCGTTTTTATAAAATAGTTTAAAAATTAATTGAATAAATGAATGCTTATTATACTCGACATATATAAACAGTCAGAGTGTATTAGTTTTAGTCTAAAGTTTGTAATGTTAGCAAATATTGGCCGCACTAACATAATTTTGGTATAAGTGGGTGTTTAAAAATAACCTAGTAAGTACATTTTCGTTTGTCCGTATATTCGTCAGTCCAGAACCATCAAGATAACTCAAAAACGATATAAAACATCGAGGTGAAGAGTTCAAGTTTCTGAAGAATAAGTGAGATCTGGTTGGATAAGAGTTTTATATCAAATAATTTTTGTGATAAGATTACAATCTCATTTAATATTGAGTTAAATCATACGAAAAATTGGAGGTTTATAATCTGTTTGTTGATTATCTGTCAAATTTTAAACAAATCTCTATTTATATTTATTGGTTTTTCGTCATCAGTTAAAAAATCTGAACCTAAAACGATAAAGCTTAATAATAGTTAAACAAGTATCATTAAAATATAATTTATAATGTGATTTGTTGTGGCAACTTGATAGAACTCCCACTGCAATACCAATAATGAGTTTTATTATTACATATTGAGTAATTACGTGATGCATTATGAATATTCAATTTATTTAAATGATTTACACTGACAACACTTGAAAAAGTGTAAATATAGTGGTCTAAAACTAATAGGTCTAGAACAAAGACAGACATTTTTACTAGCATAAATATTTTACAAAGTTAATAGAAAGAAAAAAGATAAAAAGTCTACAAGAACTAGCGGTTTACGCAGGCGCTAATAAAAAGCAAATAAAAATCGGTAATCGGCTCAAGTCTTTACAGGTAGAAACTAAACCAGTCCGTGAGAACCATTTTTAGGAGATGCAGTTTAGACCAGAGTCGATAATTTTTGAAAGAAAAAGAAAATTATAGTCGGATTAAAACCATTAGGAACGGAAGAGAATATAATAACAAAAATGAAAAAAAAAAATTTATGGGCGATCTGAGGTAGTCCACTTCCCGACCTCAGATTGCCCGTAAATTATTTATCATTCACTCATTTTTGTTATATTCTCTTCCATTTCCAATGTGATTCATCATATATAAGTTTTTTTCACTTTTTACCATTTTTAAAGGCTTCTGCCCTGGTCTCGGCAGATTGACGAAATAGGATGAAACGGCTCGTTCACCTCTTTTATCCTTGATATTCATGTGATTAATTTTCCTTAGTCAGACCTGCAATTTCTTTAGAATCAATAAAGTAAGAATAATATAGAAATTTGAAAAAACAGAGTACTGTAAACACCAAATATAATATTCATTTTCACCAAAAAAAACCGAAACGAAAGTGAATTGAGAAAGATGTCAATTATGACTTTAAAAATTCGATAGCTTTTTGCTATTTTCGGGACCGGTCAAGATTTCTCATATTTCGAACGCAAATGATTTCAATTATATATCTCTAACATCATCTCAGCCTCAAGCTACTTCACGGAAGGTAAAATTAACGCAAAAAATGGGAAATGACAAGTAGCGAAAATTCACTAAAATATCGTAAATATGCGGACTATATGCATTCAGATTCATAGAATTTCAAAAAATCATTGTCATCTGAAATTCAGTGAATAAGCGAAAATAAAATGTTTCAATTTAAAATTTTTAATTAATAATTATATTAAGTTTCGTTTCGTACTATTGTTAAAAGACGGTTAGAATCCAGTAGAATCAATTGCTTGCTAAAAATATTTATTATAATCAAGTTCCAATAAAATTTGCGCATATTTCAGAAAATTGAATATAATACAAAAATATTGAACATAGAACAAAGAGGATTTTTACTAGTGATGTTAATATGATTTTTCTATGTTAGAAATCCAATAACACTCACTCATTTTCAATACCGATCAGTATATTATGATGTAATATTGATCAAACAACCGTGCTATTTACTTTATACAACTAATTTATTATAAATAATTAATAATTATTTGGAATATATTATTAAATTAATATATTAAATATAATTTATTAATATGATTATTGTATTATTAAATTGAATAAATTAGTATTATGCAGAAATTGCGAAAAATATTAAAAATTCTCTCTTTTGGGACATAATAATTTTTGAACATAATTTTGGGACAAATTATTAAGTTTTTGTTTCTTACTTGCAAGTAACCTTTTAACAATTTAATCTGCATTATCAGTATTATGTGTTCAATGTATTTGAACTGAAATTATGGCTAATCCAAACAATTTATGAAAATGTGGGTTGGTTTTAAATAAAAAATTATTGTTTATGAGTTTTTTTTTCTATATTTAATGGTTTTAAATATGTGTTATGGATCGAAGAAACCCAATTAATCGATTTTGATCATTTAAGTACTAAAACTAATTTTTTAGTTATAGAATATGATATTCAAATTGCTGACAGCTATCTCTTTTCGTTTTTTTATATATCTTTGATAAAAAACAGGTGGAGATAAACGGAGAAAATGGATTAATTTAGTGATTCTATGAGCATGTTTTTAAATATTTTTTTGTTTCTTCAATATTTAGAAACTTGAATTTTACAATAAAGTACGTTCACAAACTTGATAAATAGATTTTGCTTATGACATTTTTATTGAAAAATGTTTTATGATGTTAATAAATGATACTTATTTACGTTATGTAAACAGAGTTAAAGATTTTATTTTATTTATTTATTTATATATTTTTATTATTTATTTAATTTTTATTCATTTTTTAGGCGATAATTTTTGGGATTACTGAACGTTTTCGAAAAACTTTTTCAACGATAGGAAAGCTATATCATCAGTGCTTAGAATATGTTGTTTAATGACGTATAATCATAAGACTAAATACAGAGTTTAGGAGGTGCCCAAGGGTAATTCGTGCTCAACCGATAAAGCAACTAGTAGTAAATTATCATAAAAAACTATCGAAAAACAATGCGATAATTAGCTCCATCCGTTACTTTTTCAAGAAATAATATAGTTTTGTAGAAATAAAAATTAATATCATTACACACGTTTTTGGATTTGTTATCTTTTACTTGTCAGAACCTAAGAAAAAGATTGAAAACAACAAAAGTATAGCCAACTTTGTTCATTTTATAACTAAACGAATACTGCTTATTATAATTTTCTTTATAGAATTTTAACTTTATACCTTCAATTAATGATTTTCAATTTTGTATGACAATCTTAGAAAAATTGTTTATGTTATCTTCAAAAATGTGAATAGGAAAACCTGAATAGGAACCACGTGTTAAATATATAATATAATTTTTAACAGACAATTTTTCAGAAATTAGTGCCAAAATAAATTTCCTAAGCCCCGATTATACTTATGTAAACAATCTAAACGATTCTAAGAAAACTGCTTTTCTTGAGGACGTCCTTATAATTATTCATATTTCAAATATTCACATAATATATTCTATTCTACTACTTTCGTAAAAATAGTTAATTATATAATATTTTATTTGATATCAATAAACACATTTTCGCTCGTTTCATACAACTAAACAATATCTCTGATAGCATACAGTAACAACAGATTTCCATAAATGTATATCTAAATGAGATTTAACGATCCCTTTTGCTAGTCAATACAATAGATAATATGCGGTTTATCGATAAACACTATTATAATGAGTTTTGATTGTTTCGTAAACGAATTCTCTCTCCGTTTGGACGTACCCAATATTGTGTCTATATGTATTATTCGATAATATTGCATTGATTGGTAACCACAATATACAATCGATGAACTAACAACTATTGGTTATAGAGATGCTGATGATGGTGCTGATAGATATTATATATTTCAAATATAAAGACCACACATAATTAACAGGAATGATTTTACGTGAAATATATTAACGTATTGTATGTGGTGGCTGGCTCTGTATGTGGTTAAGTTGGTAATTATGGTGTTGAGAAAGAAATTAATGAATATGTACGATTTATACCATACATAATTAATACTTCATATATATTAAAAAAACCTTAATTTACTATGCTATTACTATTAATGACGTCATCATTACCAAAAAAAAATTAGTTTTTCCCTATAATGGTCAATTTTTATCCAATTTTGGCAAACAAAGTATTCAAATCTATTAAATTTTGGTCAAAGATTTCAAATTTTGGATTAATTTAAACATATCTGCAATAATAACTAAGATAGTGAGGGGCAGGTTGTAATATTACATATAAGGTTTTAATTGAGCGAAAAATTTGTATTAAAAACGAAAAGTATGGCACAAAATTAGTGGGTTTCAAAAATAAAATCACTCAAATCGAGTAAAATTTGGCGAAGATATTGCAAAAATTAATTTTTTAAACTTAATGACGTCATCAAAACGAAAAAAATTAGTTTTTCCCTAAAATGGTCATTTTTTATCCAATTTTGGCAAACAAAGTATTTAATTCTATTAAATTTTGGTCAAAGTTTTCAAATTTTGGGTTAAATTAAACATATCTGCAATAATTATCAAGATAGTGAGGGTCAGGTTGTAATATTTCATAGAAGGTTTTAATTGAGCGAAATAATTGTATTAAAAACGAAAAGTATAGCCCAAAATTAGTGGGTTTCAAAAAAAAGTTCACTCAAATCGAGTAAAATTTGGCAAAGATATTGCAAAAATTAATTTTTTAAACTTAATGACGTCATCAAAACGAAAAAAATTAGTTTTTCCCTATAATGGTCAATTTTTATCCAATTTTGGCAAACAAAGTATTTAATTCTATTAAATTTTGGTCAAAGTTTTCAACTTTTTGGTTAAATTAAACATATCTGCAATAATTATCAAGATAGTGAGGGTCAGGTTGTAATATTTCATAGAAGGTTTTAATTGAGCGAAATAATTGTATTACAAACGAAAAGTATGGCACAAAATTAGTGGTTTTCAAAAAAAAGTTCACTCAAATCGAGTAAAATTTGGCAAAGATATTGCAATAATTAATTTTTTAAACTTAATGACGTCATCAAAACGAAAAAAATTAGTTTTTCCCTATAATGGTCAATTTTTATCCAATTTTGGCAAACAAAGTATTTAATTCTTTTAAATTTTGGTCAAAGTTTTCAATTTTTTGGTTAAATTAAACATATCTGCAATAATTATCAAGATAGTGAGGGTCAGGTTGTAATATTTCATAGAAGGTTTTAATTGAGCGAAATAATTGTAATAAAAACGAAAAGTATGGCCCAAAATTAGTGGGTTTCAAAAAAAAGTTCACTCAAATCGAGTAAAATTTGGCAAAAATATTGCAAAAATTAATTTTTTAAACTTAATGACGTCATCAAAACGAAAAAAATTAGTTTTTCCCTATTATGGTCAATTTTTATCCAATTTTGGCAAACAAAGTATTTAATTCTATTAAATTTTGGTCAAAGTTTTCAATTTTTTGGTTAAATTAAACATATCTGCAATAATTATCAAGATAGTGAGGGTCAGGTTGTAATATTTCATAGAAAGTTTTAATTGAGCGAAATAATTGTATTAAAAACGAAAAGAATAGCCCAAAATTAGTGAGTTTCAAAAAAAAGTTCACTCAAATCGAGTAAAATTTGGCAAAGATATTGCAAAAATTAATTTTTTAAACTTAATGACGTCATCAAAACGAAAAAAATTAGTTTTTCCCTATAATGGTCAATTTTTATCCAATTTTGGCAAACAAAGTATTTAATTCTATTAAATTTTGGTCAAAGTTTTCAACTTTTTGGTTAAATTAAACATATCTGCAATAATTATCAAGATAGTGAGGGTCAGGTTGTAATATTTCATAGAAGGTTTTAATTGAGCGAAATAATTGTTCTAAAATCGAAAAGTATGGCACAGAATTAGTGGGTTTCAAAAAAAAGTTCACTCAAATCGAGTAAAATTTGGCAAAGATATTGCAATAATTAATTTTTTAAACTTAATGACGTCATCAAAACGAAAAAAATTAGTTTTTCCCTATAATGGTCAATTTTTATCCAATTTTGGCAAACAAAGTATTTAATTCTATTAAATTTTGGTCAAAGTTTTCAAATTTTTGGTTAAATTAAACATATCTGCAATAATTATCAAGATAGTGAGGGTCAGGTTGTAATATTTCATAGAAGGTTTTAATTGAGCGAAATAATTGTAATAAAAACGAAAAGTATGACCCAAAATTAGTGGGTTTCAAAAAAAAGTTCACTCAAATCGAGTAAAATTTGGCAAAGATATTGCAAAAATTAATTTTTTAAACTTAATGACGTCATCAAAACGAAAAAAATTAGTTTTTCCCTATAATGGTCAATTTTTATCCAATTTTGGCAAACAAAGTATTTAATTCTATTAAATTTTGGCCAAAGTTTTCAAATTTTGGGTTAAATTAAACATATCTGCAATAATTATCAAGATAGTGAGAGTCAGGTTGTAATATTTCATATAAGGTTTCAATTGAGCGAAATAATTGTAATAAAAACGAAAAGTATGACCCAAAATTAGTGAGTTTCAAAAAAAAGTTCACTCAAATCGAGTAAAATTTGGCAAAGATATTGCGAAAATTAATTTTTTAAACTTAATGACGTCATCAAAACGAAAAAAAATTAGTTTTTCCCTATAATGGTCAATTTTTATCCAATTTTGGCAAACAAAGTATTTAATTCTATTAAATTTTGGTCAAAGTTTTCAACTTTTTGGTTAAATTAAACATATCTGCAATAATTTTCAAGATAGTGAGGGTCAGGTTGTAATATTTCATAGAAGGTTTCAATTGAGCGAAATAATTGTATTAAAAACGAAAAGTATGACCAAAAATTAGTGGGTTTCAAAAAAAAATTCACTCAAATCGAGTAAAATTTGGCAAAGATATTGCAATAATTAATTTTTTAAACTTAATGACGTCATCAAAACGAAAAAAATTAGTTTTTCCCTATAATGGTCAATTTTTATCCAATTTTGGCAAACAAAGTATTTAATTCTATTAAATTTTGGTCAAAGTTTTCAACTTTTTGGTTAAATTAAACATATCTGCAATAATTATCAAGATAGTGAGGGTCAGGTTGTAATATTTCATAGAAGGTTTTAATTGAGCGAAATAATTGTATTAAAAACGAAAAGTATAGCCCAAAATTAGTGGGTTTCAAAAAAAAGTTCACTCAAATCGAGTAAAATTTGGCAAAGATATTGAAAAAATTAATTTTTTTAAACTTAATGACGTCATCAAAACGAAAAAAATTTATTTTTTCCCTATAATGGTCAATTTTTATCCAATTTTGGCAAACAAAGTATTTAATTCTATTAAATTTTGGCCAAAGTTTTCAAATTTTGGGTTAAATTAAACATATCTGCAATAATTATCAAGATAGTGAGGGTCAGGTTGTAATATTTCATATAAGGTTTTAATTGAGCGAAATAATTGTATTAAAAACGAAAAGTATGGCACAAAATTAGTGGGTTCAAAAAAAAGTTCACTCAAATCGAGTAAAATTTGGCAAAGATATTGCAATAATTAATTTTTTAAACTTAATGACGTCATCAAAACGAAAAAAATTAGTTTTTCCCTATAATGGTCAATTTTTATCCAATTTTGGCAAACAAAGTATTTAATTCTATTAAATTTTGGTCAAAGTTTTCAACTTTTTGGTTAAATTAAACATATCTGCAATAATTATCAAGATAGTGAGGGTGAGGTTGTAATATTTCATAGAAGGTTTTAATTGAGCGAAATAATTGTATTAAAAACGAAAAGTATAGCCCAAAATTAGTGGGTTTCAAAAAAAAATTCACTCAAATCGAGTAAAATTTGGCAAAGATATTGCAATAATTAATTTTTTAAACTTAATGACGTCATCAAAACGAAAAAAATTAGTTTTTCCCTATAATGGTCAATTTTTATCCAATTTTGGCAAACAAAGTATTTAATTCTATTAAATTTTGGCCAAAGTTTTCAAATTTTGGGTTAAATTAAACATATCTGCAATAATTATCAAGATAGTGAGGGTCAGGTTGTAATATTTCATATAAGGTTTTAATTGAGCGAAATAATTGTATTAAAAACGAAAAGTTTGTCCCAAAATTAGTGGGTTTCAAAAAAAAGTTCACTCAAATCGAGTAAAATTTGGCAAAAATATTGAAAAAATTATTTTTTTAAACTTAATGACGTCATCAAAACGAAAAAAATTAGTTTTTCCCTATAATGGTCAATTTTTATCCAATTTTGGCAAACAAAGTATTTAATTCTATTAAATTTTGGTCAAAGTTTTCAATTTTTTGGTTAAATTAAACATATCTGCAATAATTATCAAGATAGTGTGGGTCAGGTTGTAATATTTCATAGAAGGTTTTAATTGAGCGAAATAATTGTAATAAAAACAAAAAGTATGGGCAAAAATTAGTGGGTTTCAAAAAAAAGTTAACTCAAATCGAGTAAAATTTGGCAAAGATATTGCAATAATTAATTTTTTAAACTTAATGACGTCATCAAAACGAAAAAAATTAGTTTTTCCCTATAATGGTCAATTTTTATCCAATTTTGGCAAACAAAGTATTTAATTCTATTAAATTTTGGTCAAAGTTTTCAATTTTTTGGTTAAATTAAACATATCTGCAATAATTATCAAGATAGTGAGGGTCAGGTTGTAATATTTCATAGAAAGTTTTAATTGAGCGAAATAATTGTATTAAAAACGAAAAGAATAGCCCAAAATTAGTGAGTTTCAAAAAAAAGTTCACTCAAATCGAGTAAAATTTGGCAAAGATATTGCAAAAATTAATTTTTTAAACTTAATGACGTCATCAAAACGAAAAAAATTAGTTTTTCCCTATAATGGTCAATTTTTATCCAATTTTGGCAAACAAAGTATTTAATTCTATTAAATTTTGGTCAAAGTTTTCAACTTTTTGGTTAAATTAAACATATCTGCAATAATTATCAAGATAGTGAGGGTCAGGTTGTAATATTTCATAGAAGGTTTTAATTGAGCGAAATAATTGTATTAAAAAGGAAAAGTATAGCCCAAAATTAGTGGGTTTCAAAAAACAGTTCACTCAAATCGAGTAAAATTTGGCGAAGATATTGCAAAAATTAATTTTTTAAACTTAATGACGTCATCAAAACGAAAAAAATTAGTTTTTCCCTATTATGGTCAATTTTTATCCAATTTTGGCAAACAAAGTATTTAATTCTATTAAATTTTGGTCAAAGTTTTCAACTTTTTGGTTAAATTAAACATATCTGCAATAATTATCAAGATAGTGAGGGTCAGGTTGTAATATTTCATAGAAGGTTTTAATTGAGCGAAATAATTGTATTAAAAACGAAAAGTATGGCACAAAATTAGTGGGTTTCAAAAAAAAGTTCACTCAAATCGAGTAAAATTTGGCAAAGATATTGCAATAATTAATTTTTTAAACTTAATGACGTCATCAAAACGAAAAAAATTAATTTCTCCCTATAATGGTCAATTTTTATCCAATTTTGGCAAACAAGGTATTAAATTCTTTTAAATTTTGGTCTAAGTTTTCAACTTTTTGGTAAAATTAAACATATCTGCAATAATTATCAAGATAGTGAGGGTCAGGTTGTAATATTTCATAGAAGGTTTTAATTGAGCGAAATAATTATAATAAAAACGAAAAGTATGGCCCAAAATTAGTGGGTTTCAAAAAAAAGTTCACTCAAATCGAGTAAAATTTGGCAAAGATATTGCAAAAATTAATTTTTTAAACTTAATGACGTCATCAAAACGAAAAAAATTAGTTTTTCCCTATAATGGTCAATTTTTATCCAATTTTGGCAAACAAAGTATTTAATTCTATTAAATTTTGGTCAAAGTTTTCAATTTTTTGGTTAAATTAAACATATCTGCAATAATTATCAAGATAGTGAGGGTCAGGTTGTAATATTTCATAGAAGGTTTTAATTGAGCGAAATAATTGTATTAAAAACGAAAAGTATAGCCCAAAATTAGTGAGTTTCAAAAAAAAGTTCACTCAAATCGAGTAAAATTTGGCAAAGATATTGCAAAAATTAATTTTTTAAACTTAATGACGTCATCAAAACGAAAAAAATTAGTTTTTCCCTATAATGGTCAATTTTTATCCAATTTTGGCAAACAAAGTATTTAATTCTATTAAATTTTGGTCAAAGTTTTCAACTTTTTGGTTAAATTAAACATATCTGCAATAATTATCAAGATAGTGAGGGTCAGGTTGTAATATTTCATAGAAGGTTTTAATTGAGCGAAATAATTGTTCTAAAATCGAAAAGTATGGCACAGAATTAGTGGGTTTCAAAAAAAAGTTCACTAAAATCGAGTAAAATTTGGCAAAGATATTGCAATAATTAATTTTTTAAACTTAATGACGTCATCAAAACGAAAAAAATTAATTTCTCCCTATAATGGTCAATTTTTATCCAATTTTGGCAAACAAAGTATTAAATTCTTTTAAATTTTGGTCAAAGTTTTCAACTTTTTGGTAAAATTAAACATATCTGCAATAATTATCAAGATAGTGAGGGTCAGGTTGTAATATTTCATAGAAGGTTTTAATTGAGCGAAATAATTGTAATAAAAACGAAAAGTATGGCCCAAAATTAGTGGGTTTCAAAAAAAAGTTCACTCAAATCGAGTAAAATTTGGCAAAAATATTGCAAAAATTAATTTTTTAAACTTAATGACGTCATCAAAACGAAAAAAATTAGTTTTTCCCTATTATGGTCAATTTTTATCCAATTTTGGCAAACAAAGTATTTAATTCTATTAAATTTTGGTCAAAGTTTTCAATTTTTTGGTTAAATTAAACATATCTGCAATAATTATCAAGATAGTGAGGGTCAGGTTGTAATATTTCATAGAAAGTTTTAATTGAGCGAAATAATTGTATAAAAAACGAAAAGTATAGCCCAAAATTAGTGGGTTTCAAAAAAAAGTTTACTCAAATCGAGTAAAATTTGGCAAAGATATTGCAAAAATTAATTTTTTAAACTTAATGACGTCATCAAAACGAAAAAAATTAGTTTTTCCCTATAATGGTCAATTTTTATCCAATTTTGGCAAACAAAGTATTTAATTCTATTAAATTTTGGTCAAAGTTTTCAACTTTTTGGTTAAATTAAACATATCTGCAATAATTATCAAGATAGTGAGGGTCAGGTTGTAATATTTCATAGAAGGTTTTAATTGAGCGAAATAATTGTTCTAAAATCGAAAAGTATGGCACAAAATTAGTGGTTTTCAAAAAAAAGTTCACTCAAATCGAGTAAAATTTGGCAAAGATATTGCAATAATTAATTTTTTAAACTTAATGACGTCATCAAAACGAAAAAAATTAGTTTTTCCCTATAATGGTCAATTTTTATCCAATTTTGGCAAACAAAGTATTAAATTCTTTTAAATTTTGGTCAAAGTTTTCAACTTTTTGGTAAAATTAAACATATCTGCAATAATTATCAAGATAGTGAGGGTCAGGTTGTAATATTTCATAGAAGGTTTTAATTGAGCGAAATAATTGTAATAAAAACGAAAAGTATGGCCCAAAATTAGTGGGTTTCAAAAAAAAGTTCACTCAAATCGAGTAAAATTTGGCAAAGATATTGCAAAAATTAATTTTTTAAACTTAATGACGTCATCAAAACGAAAAAAATTAGTTTTTCCCTATTATGGTCAATTTTTATCCAATTTTGGCAAACAAAGTATTTAATTCTATTAAATTTTGGTCAAAGTTTTCAACTTTTTGGTTAAATTAAACATATCTGCAATAATTATCAAGATAGTGAGGGTGAGGTTGTAATATTTCATAGAAGGTTTTAATTGAGCGAAATAATTGTATTAAAAACGAAAAGTATAGCCCAAAATTAGTGGGTTTCAAAAAAAAATTCACTCAAATCGAGTAAAATTTGGCAAAGATATTGCAAAAATTAATTTTTTAAACTTAATGACGTCATCAAAACGAAAAAAATTAGTTTTTCCCTATAATGGTCAATTTTTATCCAATTTTGGCAAACAAAGTATTTAATTCTATTAAATTTTGGCCAAAGTTTTCAAATTTTGGGTTAAATTAAACATATCTGCAATAATTATCAAGATAGTGAGGGTCAGGTTGTAATATTTCATAGAAGGTTTTAATTGAGCGAAATAATTGTTCTAAAATCGAAAAGTATGGCACAGAATTAGTGGGTTTCAAAAAAAAGTTCACTCAAATCGAGTAAAATTTGGCAAAGATATTGCGAAAATTAATTTTTTAAACTTAATGACGTCATCAAAACGGAAAAATTAGTTTTTCCCTATAATGGTCAATTTTTATCCAATTTTGGCAAACAAAGTATTCAATTCTATTAAATTTTGGTCAAAGTTTTCAACTTTTTGGTAAAATTAAACATATCTGCAATAATTATCAAGATAGTGAGGGTCAGGTTGTAATATTTCATATAAGGTTTTAATTGAGCGAAATAATTGTATTAAAAACGAAAAGTATGACCCAAAATTAGTGGGTTTCAAAAAAAAGTTCACTCAAATCGAGTAAAATTTGGCAAAAATATTGAAAAAATTATTTTTTTAAACTTAATGACGTCATCAAAACGAAAAAAATTAGTTTTTCCCTATAATGGTCAATTTTTATCCAATTTTGGCAAACAAAGTATTTAATTCTATTAAATTTTGGTCAAAGTTTTCAATTTTTTGGTTAAATTAAACATATCTGCAATAATTATCAAGATAGTGAGGGTCAGGTTGTAATATTTCATAGAAGGTTTTAATTGAGCGAAATAATTGTATTAAAAACGAAAAGTATAGCCCAAAATTAGTGGGTTTCAAAAAAAAGTTCACTCAAATCGAGTAAAATTTGGCAAAGATATTGCAAAAATTAATTTTTTAAACTTAATGACGTCATCAAAACGAAAAAAATTAGTTTTTCCCTATAATGGTCAATTTTTATCCAATTTTGGCAAACAAAGTATTTAATTCTATTAAATTTTGGTCAAAGTTTTCAACTTTTTGGTTAAATTAAACATATCTGCAATAATTATCAAGATAGTGAGGGTCAGGTTGTAATATTTCATAGAAGGTTTTAATTGAGCGAAATAATTGTATTAAAAACGAAAAGTATGACCCAAAATTAGTGGGTTTCAAAAAAAAGTTCACTCAAATCGAGTAAAATTTGGCAAAGATATTGCAATAATTAATTTTTTAAACTTAATGACGTCATCAAAACGAAAAAAATTAGTTTTTCCCTATAATGGTCAATTTTTATCCAATTTTGGCAAACAAAGTATTTAATTCTATTAAATTTTGGTCAAAGTTTTCAACTTTTTGGTTAAATTAAACATATCTGCAATAATTATCAAGATAGTGAGGGTCAGGTTGTAATATTTCATAGAAGGTTTTAATTGAGCGAAATAATTGTATTAAAAACGAAAAGTATAGCCCAAAATTAGTGGGTTTCAAAAAAAAGTTTACTCAAATCGAGTAAAATTTGGCAAAGATATTGCAAAAATTAATTTTTTAAACTTAATGACGTCATCAAAACGAAAAAAATTAGTTTTTCCCTATAATGGTCAATTTTTATCCAATTTTGGCAAACAAAGTATTTAATTCTATTAAATTTTGGCCAAAGTTTTCAAATTTTGGGTTAAATTAAACATATCTGCAATAATTATCAAGATAGTGAGGGTCAGGTTGTAATATTTCATATAAGGTTTTAATTGAGCGAAATAAATGTATAAAAAACGAAAAGTATGACCCAAAATTAGTGGGTTTCAAAAAAAAGTTCACTCAAATCGAGTAAAATTTGGCAAAGATATTGCAATAATTAATTTTTTAAACTTAATGACGTCATCAAAACGAAAAAAATTAGTTTTTCCCTATAATGGTCAATTTTTATCCAATTTTGGCAAACAAAGTATTTAATTCTATTAAATTTTGGTCAAAGTTTTCAATTTTTTGGTTAAATTAAACATATCTGCAATAATTATCAAGATAGTGAGGGTCAGGTTGTAATATTTCATAGAAGGTTTTAATTGAGCGAAATAATTGTATTAAAAACGAAAAGTATAGCCCAATCTTAGTGGGTTTCAAAAAAAAAGTTCACTCAAATCGAGTAAAATTTGGCAAAGATATTGCAAAAATTAATTTTTTAAACTTAATGACGTCATCAAAACGAAAAAAATTAGTTTTTCCCTATAATGGTCAATTTTTATCCAATTTTGGCAAACAAAGTATTTAATTCTATTAAATTTTGGTCAAAGTTTTCAATTTTTTGGTTAAATTAAACATATCTGCAATAATTATCAAGATAGTGAGGGTCAGGTTGTAATATTTCATAGAAGGTTTTAATTGAGCGAAATAATTGTATTAAAAACGAAAAGTATGACCCAAAATTAGTGGGTTTCAAAAAAAAGTTCACTCAAATCGAGTAAAATTTGGCAAAGATATTGCAATAATTAATTTTTTAAACTTAATGACGTCATCAAAACGAAAAAAATTAGTTTTTCCCTATAATGGTCAATTTTTATCCAATTTTGGCAAACAAAGTATTTAATTCTATTAAATTTTGGTCAAAGTTTTCAAATTTAAATTAAATTAAACATATCTGCAATAATTATCAAGATAGTGAGGGTCAGGTTGTAATATTTCATATAAGGTTTTAATTGAGCGAAATAATTGTATTAAAAACGAAAAGTATGACCCAAAATTAGTGGGTTTCAAAAAAAAGTTCACTCAAATCGAGTAAAATTTGGCAAAGATATTGCGAAAATTAATTTTTTAAACTTAATGACGTCATCAAAACGAAAAAAATTAGTTTTTCCCTATAATGGTCAATTTTTATCCAATTTTGGCAAACAAAGTATTTAATTCTATTAAATTTTGGCCAAAGTTTTCAAATTTTGTGGTAAATTAAACATATCTGCAATAATTATCAAGATAGTGAGGGTCAGGTTGTAATATTTCATATAAGGTTTTAATTGAGCGAAATAATTGATTTAAAAACGAAAAGTATGGCCCAAAATTAGTGGGTTTCAAAAAAAAGTTCACTCAAATCGAGTAAAATTTGGCAAAGATATTGCAATAATTAATTTTTTAAACTTAATGACGTCATCAAAACGAAAAAAATTAGTTTTTCCCTATAATGGTCAATTTTTATCCAATTTTGGCAAACAAAGTATTTAATTCTATTAAATTTTGGTCAAAGTTTTCAAATTTTGGGTTAAATTAAACATATCTGCAATAATTATCAAGATAGTGAGGGTCAGGTTGTAATATTTCATAGAAGGTTTTAATTGAGCGAAATAATTGTATTAAAAACGAAAAGTATGACCCAAAATTAGTGGGTTTCAAAAAAAAGTTAACTCAAATCGAGTAAAATTTGGCAAAGATATTGCAATAATTAATTTTTTAAACTTAATGACGTCATCAAAACGAAAAAAATTAGTTTTTCCCTATAATGGTCAATTTTTATCCAATTTTGGCAAACAAAGTATTTAATTCTATTAAATTTTGGTCAAAGTTTTCAAATTTTTGGTTAAATTAAACATATCTGCAATAATTATCAAGATAGTGAGGGTCAGGTTGTAATATTTCATATAAGGTTTTAATTGAGCGAAATAATTGTATTAAAAACGAAAAGTTTGGCCCAAAATTAGTGGGTTTCAAAAAAAAGTTCACTCAAATCGAGTAAAATTTGGCAAAAATATTGAAAAAATTATTTTTTTAAACTTAATGACGTCATCAAAACGAAAAAAATTAGTTTTTCCCTATAATGGTCAATTTTTATCCAATTTTGGCAAACAAAGTATTTAATTCTATTAAATTTTGGCCAAAGTTTTCAAATTTTGGGTTAAATTAAACATATCTGCAATAATTATCAAGATAGTGAGGGTCAGGTTGTAATATTTCATAGAAGGTTTTAATTGAGCGAAATAATTGTATAAAAAACGAAAAGTATGGCCAAAATTAGTGGGTTTCAAAAAAAAGTTCACTCAAATCGAGTAAAATTTGGCAAAGATATTGCAATAATTAATTTTTTAAACTTAATGACGTCATCAAAACGAAAAAAATTAGTTTTTCCCTATAATGGTCAATTTTTATCCAATTTTGGCAAACAAAGTATTTAATTCTATTAAATTTTGGTCAAAGTTTTCAAATTTTTGGTTAAATTAAACATATCTGCAATAATTATCAAGATAGTGAGGGTCAGGTTGTAATATTTCATATAAGGTTTTAATTGAGCGAAATAATTGTATTAAAAACGAAAAGTATGGCCCAAAATTAGTGGGTTTCAAAAAAAAGTTCACTCAAATCGAGTAAAATTTGGCAAAAATATTGAAAAAATTATTTTTTTAAACTTAATGACGTCATCAAAACGAAAAAAATTAGTTTTTCCCTATAATGGTCAATTTTTATCCAATTTTGGCAAACAAAGTATTTAATTCTATTAAATTTTGGCCAAAGTTTTCAAATTTTGGGTTAAATTAAACATATCTGCAATAATTATCAAGATAGTGAGGGTCAGGTTGTAATATTTCATATAAGGTTTTAATTGAGCGAAATAATTGTATTAAAAACGAAAAGTATGACCCAAAATTAGTGGGTTTCAAAAAAAAGTTCACTCAAATCGAGTAAAATTTGGCAAAGATATTGCGAAAATTAATTTTTTAAACTTAATGACGTCATCAAAACGAAAAAAATTAGTTTTTCCCTATAATGGTCAATTTTTATCCAATTTTGGCAAACAAAGTATTTAATTCTATTAAATTTTGGCCAAAGTTTTCAAATTTTGGGTTAAATTAAACATATCTGCAATAATTATCAAGATAGTGAGGGTCAGGTTGTAATATTTCATATAAGGTTTTAATTGAGCGAAATAATTGTATTAAAAACGAAAAGTATGACCCAAAATTAGTGGGTTTCAAAAAAAAGTTCACTCAAATCGAGTAAAATTTGGCAAAAATATTGAAAAAATTATTTTTTTAAACTTAATGACGTCATCAAAACGAAAAAAATTAGTTTTTCCCTATAATGGTCAATTTTTATCCAATTTTGGCAAACAAAGTATTTAATTCTATTAAATTTTGGCCAAAGTTTTCAAATTTTGGGTTAAATTAAACATATCTGCAATAATTATCAAGATAGTGAGGGTCAGGTTGTAATATTTCATATAAGGTTTTAATTGAGCGAAATAATTGTATTAAAAACGAAAAGTTTGTCCCAAAATTAGTGGGTTTCAAAAAAAAGTTCACTCAAATCGAGTAAAATTTGGCAAAAATATTGAAAAAATTATTTTTTTAAACTTAATGACGTCATCAAAACGAAAAAAATTAGTTTTTCCCTATAATGGTCAATTTTTATCCAATTTTGGCAAACAAAGTATTTAATTCTATTAAATTTTGGCCAAAGTTTTCAAATTTTGGGTTAAATTAAACATATCTGCAATAATTATCAAGATAGTGAGGGTCAGGTTGTAATATTTCATATAAGGTTTTAATTGAGCGAAATAATTGTATTAAAAACGAAAAGTATGGCCCAAAATTAGTGGGTTTCAAAAAAAAGTTCACTCAAATCGAGTAAAATTTGGCAAAGATATTGCAAAAATCTAATTTTTGAAACTTTATGGCGTCATCCTAACCAAAAAAATTAGCTATTCCCAATAACGCTCAATTTTTATCCAATTTTGGCAAACAAAGCATTTAATGATACTAAATTTGGGTCAAAATTTTTAGTTAATATTAACATATCTGCAATAATTATAAAGATAGTCAGGATCAGGTTGTAATATTTTATATAATGTTTTAATTGAGCGAAATAATTGAGTGATTTTTTCAAAATAAAATAAAGATACTTCCGAGAGTCATCTTATACTTAACGTGTATGAATCATATTTAAATTGTGCTATTTATTATTAAATAACATAATATAATACTCGTCGCCAACATTTCGTAGAATGTAATTTAAAGCTAAAATTGCATAAAGACTTTATATCAAATGATATAATACATATATACATATTACTGGAAGAGTGAGAAAATATAAAAAACTGTAAATCCTGTCATCAAAATTTGCCAGCTTAAGTCTTAAATAAATAAATATTTATTAATTTAATTTTAACATTTGAACAGCTTTAATTTTATTACAAATTCATGTGTTTATTTCATTTATCTGAGCTTCCAAGAGAACGAAAAATTCTTTTAACATAAAAGTTTTCATCAAATCCTGCTCAACTGAACAGCATCGAAGACCTATTTCAGTAAACACCACAGGTACGCAGGCTGCTTTTTCGATATAGATAGAATTTATGAATATTGTGTTTTTGCGTTATCGTAGGTTAAAATAGATTTCAAATAAGTTTCTAAAGTTTTAATTCTTTTTATGTTAGTAAGAAGAAAATAAAAATTTTTTTAAATTTGTCACATATATTTCAATGAAAGTTTGTAAAGCTAGAAGATATTGATGCCATTAACAAAATTTTGGTATAGGTTCATAGAATCTCCTAATTAGTTCATTTCCTGTCTGTCCGCCATCAAGATAACTAAACAACGAAAAATAAATCAGGAAAAAAGATCCATTGAATCCAATAGATTCATGTCCCAACTCTTAAGCCATAAACAAAAAATGGAAAAGATGGAAATAAAATTTACCAACAATATTACAGTACTAATATTATTATATTCAATAACTCGCTAAATTAAATTATTTTGAATCTTAAATTCTAAACAATTGTGACATTTTCCAAACAGACCTGATACTATTAATCATTCAAATCTTACAAAAAAGATGATAAGTGTGTGTTGTGCTCACAACAAACTCCAACCCATCCAGTTTAATTGCTCAAAAGTATTGAGTTACTGAGTGTTCTTATATAGACCCTCAATTTTCATTAGAACAGGAGATAGTTCGATACAAAACTATAACAACATCACGTTGGAGTATAACTTGAGTAAGAAAAAAGGTAGGTGTAATCCAATGTTTGATGCTTAATCTTGGCACAAATACATTCCATTAAAAACTATGCCAATCGGCTGGATAGAACGTCCGGGTGGAGTCGGTTTTCTACAGGTTTTTTAATATATAGATGGAATAAATATTTAAGGTATATTTATAAATATTTTATGAATGTTTATTATTGAGAATAGTTCAAACATTGATATAGATCTATATATCAAATATCAAAATAATTAACACAGTTGTTAATTTCACTGTCTTTCACTATTTTTAGTTTCGTTCAAATTTCGATCTGGAAAATAGATTTTACTATAGCATGATCTTTTTTAACTAAAAATAAACATAGTAATGATCTGTGAACTAACCCATTTTACATATTTACAGTAACATATATATAATAATATATTGTACTATGTATATATTATTTATATGTTCAAATATGAGGAAATATTTGCATAATAGCTTGTAAGATTCAACAAATAATGTACTTAGTTACTCTTGGTATTTAATATAATACTTAACATATTACATTTTGTTGTTATGTTTATGGTTTTTAATACGATTTGTTTGTTTATGTTGTTATTATGGTAAAATTATATTTAAAAACAAATAAATGCAATAAAAATTTAAACAAATATATCGTATAACAATTATATTATGTAATAATTAAGATTTATTTAATTTTCTGAATATATGTATAGTAAATAAATAGTAAAACAAACATGTAAAAAATAAGGCTTTTAATTAAATTGTACAATTTTATATCATATAAAAGTTAACAGGATTATATCTCGACACAAACAAATAATTCTAGAAAATCTATTTTTAATCTGGAATATAGAAAGAGTATATTCAATTTAGTCTAGAGCTAAAGTTGTATCCTTTTCGTTAGTCCACTGATCAAATATTCCCTACGTGATCACAATAAGGTTTGGTTTATCGATTCTTTTTTTGTTAATACATATTATAATGTGTACTATGCCGTATTGCAAACTATACAGAATATTGAAGTATTATTTATAAATGAATAACCTTCAAACAACCAATCAAAATGTAGCATACAAATGTTCATATGAAACTTCTGTTTTCAAATAATGGATTAACAAAATCGATTCAACTGTAGGATATATTGAAGGCACTGACAAAGTTATGGTATACGTGCTCATAGAATTACCAAATTAGAAAATCTCCGATTAACTGTCCCTCCGTGCTTCATCAAGATAACTCAAAAACGTTTGGTAAACAACTGAAATTGATTTTGTGAAGTATTCTACAACTATAAAGTGAGTTTGTGCATGAGCAAATCCGGTCAATTGGGTCTAATTGATCCATGACCCAAATTTGTAAATATAAAGCGAAGAAAAAATTTTGAAAAATAAATAAGTACGTTTTACTATTGTTTGAAAAATTATTTCGTTATGTTTTTATGTTCGCCATAATTTCTAACAAATTTGAATAGTAAACACTATAATATCTGTAAATATAAACACATATTATTATATAACAAACTCTTATAGCTGTATGGACTGAATATTTTATGGATACTAATGATTAAAAATTGTTCAAATATTGATATTCAACCATAAATAATGTTATTAAACTTTACACAGTTTTGTTCTTATTTTTATTCGTTCCGTGCATAATACGTGGAAGGTGCTTATTCATCGATTGATGCGCACTAGTGTCTAAAATTTGTAATAAAACATTCAAATTCTAGAAAATATAATTATTTGTTCAATTGTTTGTATGTAAATTGTATAGCAAATGTCAAACAAAATGTTATTGAATAATTACAAAAAAAAATGACATTTAAATGAAATTCTTGGGTTGAACTTGTAAGAAAATAAATTGCAATAATAATTATTTTTATTTGCTAATATAAATAGTTATTTATTTAAATTAGTTAAAAAAATTTTGAGTAATTTTCCATGTTTAACCATCATTTGATTAATAAACTTATATTTCGTTAGCATAGAAACGAATGAAAACATTTGAATGTATGGTATCCATACTTATAACGCCATTTTCACGATTATGTTTTTCCATGCAATTTTCAATAACTCCACTTATTTCCAACAAATAATATTTTCGGAATGTACTTAGCTTACGAGGTATTTTTTTAAATAATTTAACAAAAAAATTATTTGTATTATTTGTGCATAATATTATTGTGAATTGATTGTATCCACTTAAAAAAAAGTTGTAAAATAACAAGTACCTACAAACAATATTGTAAAATTATTACTATTCAAGTACTTAAAATAAAAAGCACTTCAAATATTGTTAATATTATAGAAATATTATTTTTCAATTTATAATAGAAATATGTTGCTTAATTCCCGAGTAACGCAACTTTAGTAGCAATTCTAAACAAGAGAAGAGAACAACAATTGGTTTTTAGTTAATTGTTTACACACTCGATATTTTATTAAATATTCCTGTTTTTATTATTTCAATCACTACCATTCAAAAAATACTTTAAATTTCCAGTCTATACAGTAATAAATACCTATAAAATAAAAAAATTTATTATTATATAAATAAATGTGTTTAGGTAAATTTGAGTTAAAATTGTGGCGAATCTAAACATTTTATGAAAAAATGTTTCATACAAAAGTTGTTTGCCTTAAAAACATAAACATTAATTGTGCATTTTTCTTCTTTCATTTATTCTTTAAGAGTTTGCTTATCGGTCTATTGAACTCAGTGGATCGAATTTGCTCATTCACTAACTTCTACAGCCTAGAATACATCACCGAAATTTCAATTAGCATTCTCATTTCGTTTTTTGAGTTATCTTGATGATGGACGGACGGAATGAGATGATTCTAGGAACACCGATACTTATTAAAATTTTGTCTAGTGCTTCCAATATTTACTAGCGTTATAAACTGTATACTATGATTAATATACTCTGACATATACTATATATATGTCGAGTATAAAAGGACAGAAGATATTTGATATTTATGTTACATTTTAGGTATTATTTCAGAAATCTGTTCTCAAAATTATCGTCAAATAAATTTATTTGTTAGATTTTTGAAATTTTAATTACGTTAAAAAGACTAGACATGCGACTTATTTGAAATAAATGTATTTAAAATACAAATACAAGCTGCAAAATACATAGTATTTTATCTTCATATTTATATACGTTTTAAAACGTATTTTTGTATTTTGAAAATACTTTTTATATTTCGTGACCATTGACAATAAAAAGCGTATTAAACGAAACAAAAAATTAAAAAACTCTGGTTTATTAGACGATCAAGAAAAAAGTTGATGTAAATGATTCATGACCTATCTTCCAAAGATCATATTTACCACAGTTTGTTTATGTTGTATTATTGTTTTAAAAAAAGTTTTAAAAATCAATATTTCTATATATTTTGTTTTATAAATGCAATACTGATTGAGTGGTTCTTACTCGAATCGAATTGTATTATAAATTTTTATTTTATATTTACGTTTTTATATTTTCAAAAATAAAAATAATAAAAACTATTTCCATTTATAAATAAATAAATAAACTCAATATGTTTTCCTTCTACAGGCTGTTTATTGAAAATGAATATTTGTAAGTATTTCGAAATCGTTTACTATAGTTGAATCGTTTTCGTTAGTCCTATGTTAGTGAACAAAAATTTCATGTGAACATTTGTATTCTACAATTTGATTGGTTTTTTGAAGGTTATTATATTCATTTATAAATACAAGTTCAATATTACTAATAGTACACATTACGGCACAGTATTTGTTATATATTTATTATTAAATATGTATTATCCAAAAGAATAGAATCGATAAATCAATCATTAATGTGATCACGCAGTAAATGCGTGATCAATGGATTAACGAAAACGATTCAACTTTGAAAATGAAATTTGGGTCTTCAGTATATAGATATAAAAACTACAATATTTGCTGGGCGAATAACCTGGAAGGAAACAACTAGATTGAAATTATTCAAAATCACTTGGTATATTTGCGAAAATATTATTCTATACTTTCATACAAAATACGTTGAATTAGAATGGAAAATGAAAAAAAAAGGATATAAAATAAGTAATAACGCAAATAAAGAACCGATTGCTTAAATACATGGACATTATCTTAAACATGTTATGATGCTTACTTAAGCCATAATTTTTTAAGTAATCCGATTAAATTTTCTCGAATTAATATGAAAAAAAAACTTAACAAAGAACTGGATGAGTATTTCATTTGCCATTTGAATAATCTTGTAAGTGGGATAAATCCGAGGGAGATAGGCGTAGATTTTAGAGGACGCTATAAAAATCAATATGTGTTTTTTCCAAAATATTTATATTAAATATTTTTTGATCATTAAACTATAAAATAATACAAAGTGATCAACAAAATTTAAAATGGAAACAATTATTTAAAAAAATATTTCTATATAACTCGTCTGGCCATCTCACCTGAGGTGTCCGGTGGAGACGACCATGTTAGTTTTTTCACCATCATTTTCTTTTTTCTATTTTTCTATTTCTCATTTTAATTTGTTTTTTTTATTTCAGTTCTGATCTTATCGTGTTGTTTTTAATGCTGGTCATTGGCTACATCCGTTTGGGAAGTTAAAATAATACCTATATACTTTTTGACTGTATAAGGTATTAGATATATAACAGCCGTTATCGCTTAAATTGATACTGTTACTGAAATTTGACATACAGTTGGATTAGATGTTATTTCTCTCGGACCGCTTAGAAATGCATACTCTGTTTTGCCCATTTTTACCATACCAAACGTGGCCTATTTTTCATAAATCAACCGGGAGATATGGCCACATCGATATAAAAATGAATGGCTAGGCATTCATAACAACTTTAAGGTTACTATGGAACCCATCTACACTTTTTTCACAAAAAAACTTTTACTTTTAGAAGATCCATTAAGCAGTGTTTCGTTACTGTTTTATTTAATTTCAATATCACTTTGAACAAGCTGCCAATAGCCTGCGTTAATAGAAGTAACCTAAAGATAAAAAAATACAATTAACCTATTGGTTCCGAAAAGAATTGGACTGGCCATCTCTCTCGGCCTTACCAGATATTGCCAAAAATATCACAAAAATTCTAAAAGAAGAGCGATTAAACTGTTAAACTTCAATTGATTTTCAATTGATTATTCTAGGCCATGAACGATATAAATTAGTAATATCAATTTAAAATAATTTTCAAGGATTATTAAAATTGTTATATTTTGATGTTTTATAAAATTTTAAGTAAGAAAACTATCATGATCAAAAAGTCTCATTATTATATTACGATTGTGATAATAGCAATAGAACTTCACTAAACATAATATGCTAATGTAATATATAAGATGGAATAATTTTATGAAACAGGTAGAACACAATTTATTTATGTCATAATAAAAAATGTATGTGATTCATATAAAAATGATGACATGAAAGGTCTATCAATCTCACCGATTTTTTTCATTTGAAAATCATTTTCTAATAAATGATGGTACAGTTATGTTTTATGACATCGAATTCATTCTCTTATGATAATTTTGTCAATTGGTGTAATATCATATAGTTTTTATGGTTATTTATGGAACCTATTCAGGTAGAAACTATGCATCTTAGAAATTCAATATAAATCGAAATAATGTATTCGAATCGATATTATTTGATCAAGAATAACGAAATTTACCATCGGTTGGTCTAGACATATATCAAAAATGTATAATAAAAGAATCTACAATAACAATAATTTGCGGCCTTGAAGGATAATATATCTAATGAAAACGTTACCTAAGGACAAAAACTAATAGATTTATTTTACTCAATAACATTATTTGGTTATGTCTAATACATTTTTTTTATGTCTACAAATATGAAGAAATTCCTATCATCATCATTGTATACAGTTAATATTACTATTTGTAGCGCATTGTGGCAAATTTTCTATATTAATTAGATTTTATAAATTTGACGTAATATAATATATTTTGAAAAAAATTATTTCCGAATTAATAATATATTAATTTATTCGTACCGTGCATAGAATGTGAAAGGAACTTCTTAATCGATTAATGCCGTACGAGTGTCTAAAATTTGTAATAAAACATTTACAATAGAAAATATTTGTTCAATTGTTTGCATGTAAATTGTATAGCAAATGTCAAACAAAAATTATTGAATAATTACAAAAAATGACTTTAAATTGAAGTTATTGGGTTGAAAATTGTAAGAATGATTGAAGAAATTGAATTAGTAATTATTTTTAATTGCAATAATTAATTATGCATTTAAATTAGTTAATAAATTTTGAGAAATTTCCTATGTTAAATCATTCATACATCATTCTCACAGTTATATATCTTTTGATTGATAAACTAGTATTTCGTAAGCATAGAAACCAATGAAAACATTTTGATGCACGATGCCCATAACAAATAAATTACTTACTCCTTGACATTTAATGCTTTTTGATATTATAGCTGTATTTACCTGAAAAAAAAAAAAAAATTAATTATTAATTAAATTGCCAGTAGATTATATCAACAATTTTAAGAAGAGCGAAAAGGTAAAATCTGGCGATATTAAAATTATAATTGCAGAAAACTGGATCAACTTAATGTTTTTCTCATGCACGCAATAATAGAAATTAAATCTATAGCAATGTTGAAAAATTTTCTCGATTTTTCCGCCTGTATTTTTGCCGTTAAGTTTCATATTTTCAGAAATAAGAAGTTAAATTAACCAGTAAAAATCTATATTATTGCTATTTATATGTAGTATAATAAACAAATGTAGTGGCAAATTTTTCTAAAGGAACTTCAAAGAATTCATTCATTTAACTTCCGACGCAAAAACGACGGGGTTTTATAAGTTTGACGTGTCTATGTGCGTATGTGTGTGTGTGTGTGTGTGTGTGTGTATGTGTGTCTTGTCTGACTCACCATCGTAGACAAATTTCAAATACAAGATGAAATACAAGACAAAATACCTGTGCTGTTGGGAAAAATTAAACCTTTATATCTGATATTGAATTTTTCGATTTTGTCGATATTTAAAATAAGGACTTTTTATCTCAATAACCTGCATAAGTCAGAAAACTAAAAATAATTAACCATTTTGTATAATATAGTCTGAATATGTTGCAACACAACCTGAATATTCGGTTTTACGAACGTCTCTTTATGTGATAAGATCCTTGGGGTCTTAAGATCCATTTTATCCAGGTTCCAGTACATTTATCTAAATTATTAATTACATGAACGACATTTTCATTACGAGGGACCAGTGACGTTAATATTAATGTTTGTCTGCATTCTCATTCCATCAGAAAATTAATTATACAGATTACAATCTCAGGAGTAAAAAATATTTGATATTAAATGAAAAAAATTATTCATATTTTTCCAAACTATTATTCGCATTCGCACATATCAATATCAATGATAATAATGGTAAATAATAGAACACAATATCACAGTATTTAAAATGTATTTTTGTATAGACGATCGTATAGCAGTACGTTACGGTTTATTATATTGTAAATTGAAAACGAAGACATCTAAATGCTGAATTTACAATTCATGAAACCATTGGCTTTCTTTTATTGAATTTTATATTTGCAAATATACCATAATCACGAATCAGGAAAGTACAGATTTGTCTACTATGGCATACCAATAAAATTATCCTACTTGCTTATTTGCTAAAAACATATTTGTTATACTTTGAAACATTGTACCACAAAGTATGTAAAACCCCTGCCCCTTAAATATTTTTATTTTATTCTGTATTTTAGTATTTCCACTGTTTAAAATTTTCAGAATTATTCTATTCTTAACAAAAAAAAAAAAATGCTGAATCTATTTTGCTTTGATTTTTACATACAAGGACGCACGAACTGGTTCAGTGGCCAAGTGATGAAAGGCACTAACAGCTTTACCAATTTGACTAATAAGACTGGAGGGACCTGTTTCGAATCCAGGCAGCGGCATTTTGATCAATTATATAATTATAAAATGATGGAGTGTTCTAAAGAGGATACAGGGAACCAAAAGGTCTAGGTACAAGGGACACGGTTGCGGTTCCCCTCTTATTATATTCTATACATACACACAAACGCACATGTCTCTAAAAACGTTGGATTAGGGATAAACCTTGAAACGTAAGGATATGTCAAAAATTTGGAATTAAAAAACTTAGCCCCGTTACAAGAACTTCCCATTGGGATGTTAAAATTGGATGCTCCTGCCATCTGTTTTCGCCCCGATTTCCTAGATCAGAATTTTGCATATTTTATTATTACGTATTTCGACTAAAAAATAGTCATCATCAGTATGAATTACCTTTCGAGACAGTTACCAAATTAGCAACGAGTAATATCTCCTCGGAGAACGATTACGATTGGCTGATTCATACTGATGATGACTGCTTTGTAGTCGAAATACGTATTTATAATACACAATCAATTTCTGATCTAGGAAATTGGGGCAAGAATCAAGTATTATTCGAAAACCCTAGAGTTCCCATTCATAATATTCATAAATTTAGCTTAGTAACAGTTATTGCTTTAATATGATAAATGGTTATTTTTCCACGATTGGCTTAAGTTTACATTCTTTAGCTACAGTTAAGATTCCCTTCTATAAATAGAACGCTATATAAAGTATTAACCGCTAGTTGTAGTATTGTTAATTGCAATAAAATAGTGACAACGTATCTAAATTCATTATTCTCTTGCAATACTAACCAGTTCGAACTGCATGTGAACAATAGTGACTAGTAAATATATTTACTCAAACTATTCGTAGAAACTTGGGTAGTACTATTGGTTAATAGTGCTTTTCCTAGGTAAAGAGAAGTATTCATTTGATACAGATGTACTTACATTGCGCACATTGAAGGTGTGATTTTTGTGCATTTATTTTTGTTTTCGGTTTTTGACTAACTTCCGTAATCTAGCACCATAGCATTATTAATCGGCGCTGTTTGTTCCATAACTTCAGGTCAAAAGGTACATGCCAAACAAATTTAAACAGATTTCCTTAAAATATCGTTTATGTGTAATCGATAATTAAATTATGTGTTGGAATTTTTTTATGTATTAATCTCCAAAAACTGTATTAGCCATTTGAACCAATCTCAACTCTCAAGTATGTAGATTCTCACCCCCTCCTGCATTATACGTGATTCTTGTAAACCTAATCATTTTCTCAGGCTTGTCAGATTATCTGGCAAAGAGTAAAGTAGATCCGAAAGATAATCATGAGTTCAAATGAGTTTGAAAGATTATTTTTCATGACTAGACGGCAAACAGTTGCTGGAAAAAATACCCATCTAAGTATAGTTGTTTCCTAGAGGAACCATAAACCATAATGAAAAATGTAAAAATTTTACCTTGGATATAGATATGGAAGTTATCGATGTAGCGAAAATGCAACATAAATGCGAGAATATAGAATTCATTCGAATGGATGGAACATTAAACTTGTTAAACGATGTCCATAACGCGGTATTATTAGAAAAATATTGAAGCGAGAGTAAACGAAAGAAATGAAATAAATATACAATGTCTGATGGGCGCACTATATGACTTCCTTGTTTGCTCATATGAGTTTCTTGTATGTATATAAAAAAGATAAATTTTTTGAATAGATACTCAACATTGATAAATAAACTGCCTGCTGAAATTTAAAAATTGATTATTTTTAATATTGATATGTGTATTATGTATAAATTCATATTGTTAACATTGTAAAATTTTAAAATAGCGTTTAATACTATGCACGTCACCAATTAAATACTATAGAAATCCCAAAAAATATGAAATATAGTCCTACAGTTAGACTGTAAACCAGCCAAGATAAAATAATTAAACCATTTTTCGGCAAATGTTTTATTTTATATGAATAGGATTTAATTGACGTAAAACTTTGAATTATTAATTTTGTTTTAGTTTCATGTTATTTTTAAACAATATTTGAACATCAGAAAAATATTTACGAACAATATTATTATATAAATTTGCATCTTTTTTATTTACGTTAGGTTGTACATATTGACACAAAATCGACTAGTGATCATCGGTCATCTGATTGCCCTAAAATTTCGCTCTTAGCTCTTTACATATTTTATTATTTATTTATTTTTATTTATACATGTCAAAATTAAGACGTAGGTCTACCGAAAAAGTGAAATTGGATAGAGAAACTTTTGAAAAAGCTATGAAACTTATCTGATGAAGGTGAATTTATGAGCAAAAATGGAAATACCATTTTCAATTCTTCCATCTAGACTGACGAAAAAAATATAGTGATGCACTTTGTGTGGGTTTCTGAACACACTCCTTTTTCAGAAGGTGGAAGTTAGTGGAGGGTGTATGTAACACTTGCATAGAATCTTAGACCGCCATTAACCGCGCGCAAATTTCATTGGTATATTTATATATTTTATAAATATGCCAAAGTTTGTAACAAGTTGTCATAAAAAATTTAACATATGGACTAAAATAAATATATATCGTTTAAAATTTTCACTTTATTCGCATTATTTCTTTAAAGGATAGCCATTACCCCATTCTCCTCTAAATATGTCCCACTGAAAATGCTCATTCACAAATGCTCAAAATAAAATCACCAAAAATTATTGCGAGTGGCCTCCTTTACATTGTACAAGTAAGTATAAAAGGGTTGATGATTGTATACATATACGAACATTTATTTCGTTTTGAAAATACTTCCTATTTTCTCTTGTATTTAATAAAATAAAATAATGTTAAAAAAAAAAAAATAGAATACTGAAAATTATTTTTCACATTTCGTAGTATTTTTCACAGTTGAATAACTATTAAAAATGTAAATCATTTTGATTCGGTTATATAAATTCCCATAAAATGGTTGAATTATGATATTTTTTTTTCTAGTAAATATTTTAAATAAAGGATTTAATTTGTTCAGGATCGCGGGAAATATAGACGACATATTTTTATACGACTGAATTGTTCATGTCAAAAGGGTAGATATATTTATTTGTTTCTATTCAATAGAATATTTCTTTATAAACTCGAAAAATCGTTTATCTTATAATAGACATGCACAAATTCAGCACAACCGTATATTTCTAAACGAGAGTCAAGTGAACTGAAATTGGGTTTAACAAATCTCGAAAATAAAATAAAAATACTTTCAAAAATCGAGTTATAAGCTCTCAAACATTATTTTCCATGTGTTTCTTGGTAAATATTACCTAGGATCGTTAATCGCTAGGAGGATACAATCAACTAACGAATTTTTTTGTCTCTCACAAGACTTCGTTTAAACGACTTCGACTTAAAAATATCAGAAATAATTATCGTATAAAAATATATGTTCGGTTCGATAATGCTTCTATTTGGTTTTAAATTCTGAAGTGCTTTAACTTGTAAAGTGACATTTCCTAGAAAGAAATAAACTCAATTGTTTAAGTATAAACAATTCACGTTAAGCCAAAGCTAAATTCAATGCTCATTTTTATAGGCAATATTTTATCTCAAGCTTTTTTTATTTGGAAAAATTTCTCCAGAAAATTCACTGAAAAAAATATCCTGGATAAAAGAATAGGCTATAGTTGATATATCTCGACTTTTACTCTCGAAATTCAAACAGTATCTCGAAATTTGTAATACAAATGATTATATTTATCAGCCAGACCAGTTTTTCACATTTCGCGTTCATCGGATTTTTTATTCAGGAATCATTTATCAAGGATTTTTTAGTGAAATTATTTTTCGAATTTTTTTCTAAATTCATAGTTTCAAAGTTTCGTAGAAAGACAAATTTTTATAAGATAATATTTTAGTATCCTGTAGTGACTTAGCAGGTCGACATTTTAATAATTTAAGATACGAATTTAGTGATCAAAAATAAAAATTCCTAAAGCATTTATGAAGTTTTAAGGTGTTCAATAAGTGGCGCATTCGAGTGGATTCTTTTTAAATATAAATCTGACGTCCAAATCATAAATAAGAATTCTTTAGGAATTCTTCCAGAAGTCATATTGAAACATGCGGCATTTATATCGGTGTATATTTATTCTTATATTTATTCTAGTTTACGTTGGACATAATTGGAACAGTCAAGTCTCGAAACTGTCATTTGTAAAATGCCCTGTTTATAATTTATCAAATATATTATGAATAAAATATGAATTGCCTATAATCACCCTTAATAAAAGGCGATAATATAATAATTAAATAAAACGGTATTACCACACAAAAAAATTTATCTTCCAAGATATCTATCAAATAACCTTTTTAAAAAATGTGCCCCATGGTGTTACAAAGAAAAAAGGAAAAACCCAAGACACCATTACTATTATTATTCAGCAATAATGTGAAGGGTGACTTGTGTGTTTGTTTGTTATTATGACGGGTAGAAGAAATGAAATTATAATATTTATTTGCATCCATTATGAACAAACTTAAAAAGTCCTTAGGGAATCATCAAATTTCATATACAAAACTTTTTGGAAGTATATATATATATTTTATTGTCATATCATTTCCAGTGTTATAAAATAATATAAAACTTTTGTCGAAGTGTTTTTTAACATAGTTTTTTGGGTTCGAATTGTCATTTTTTATTGTCATTTTTTTTCCGTCTGTAATTCTATAATTGCTTGTTCGTTAAAAGTATTGATAATTTATGATGATAAACTTGTCAAATATAAAGTTAGATAATTGACTCGAAACTATTATTTATACTGTCAGTTTTTTTTATTATAATAATCATTTTAAATGACTTAAAGCAAAAATTTTCTAATCGCAAAATTTTTAATCAATTTAAGAACAATCATAATATACCGATTGTATAGCTAGTCTAAATAATGAAAGTAAAATGAAAATTTGGTAAAAAATAAAATATAAGCTCTTAAACACTTAGATGATTGGAATATTGTAACAGATACTATTTAATCAAAAAAGCTACAATCAAATTAATTATAGTATTTAATTGGTTAGATGCATGGCCAAATATTCCTTATATCCTTGATGGTAGTCTGGTGATTAATCAAAGTTAGAAATTTAAATTAGATAATACAAGTTTGAATCTTTTCCAGGTTACTGAACAGCACATATGGGAGAATATTGGTAGTTTTATGTTATAGAATTTGGGGGATAAAATAAATGTACATATCAGATGGTCGTTATGCTCCAATCATCTACTCAAAGGATCAATGTTCAACAGATTTCTGTGACTAAATCGATAAATAGAATAAATTATATGTTCAAAATAATAGGCATAAAACTGTACTGGTTATTCCATAGGAAGCCTCACAATACTATGGGTGTGATGAAATTAAATCAAATAGTAAGTAAACACTGGTTAATAGGTCTTCTAAAGGAAAAAGTGTTTTTGTCTGTAAACATCTAGTTTCATGGTGATAAAATTTGAATAGAAATTTTTACTTTAATGTTTTACCCTGATTGATATTACAGATGTGAATAGTCATTACTTAGTAACAGTTTCATTTTAATCCGAGACAATGGCTATTATTGATCTCATATTAAATATACAGCCAAACAATATTTAGGTATTACCTTAACCTCTCAAATGCACATAGCCAAAGAACAGCAAAATAAAACCGAAGATGATAAGAACCGCCAAACATCTGAGGCGAGATGGCCAGTCGAGATATATAGAAAAAGTTTTTTTTTTTATATTTTTGTTTTATTTTAGATTTTGTTGATTACTTTGTGTTTTATTTTATAGTTATATTATTAATTAGTTTACTATAAATATTTTAGAAAAAAATACCACTAGTTTGATTTTTATAGCGTACTACGGCTATCTCCCCCGGACTTACCACTCATCTTATGAAAAAATAAAAAAGGATGCATAGATGATACATGTAATACATTTTCTAAAATACCTACAAAAAAATTCAAACAATTCATAATTAAAATAATAATAATAATAAATATCTATTACGGAAATGTTAATTGATAAATAATTCCATTCATTTAGTTAGCTACCATAAAGCTAAAATAGATATGATAGAAATGATACCTTTTAATAAATGTAATGAAGACTTTTAGTGCTTCGAAAAGATACTTCATAATATTATTTCCCACCTGCGGCTCTTTCTTGCTCACACTGGAAGTAGACTGACACTATATGTTCTTATACACATATATAGAGAGAACAACCAAATGTATGTCTTTTACTTTGCTACTTTAACGGTACGGTAAAGGAAAGCGAAAACGTTCGGTTGGTACAATTATATCAACGATGGTTTTCAACTTATGTGTATTGGTATATGTACTTTCGAAGAATGTAACAAGAAATGACGGTGACTTCCATTGCTATTTGAAGAAGAAAGCTTGATTTTAAAGGCATAGGCATGGGCATAGAATATTTGTTCATTGAATAACTTGAAGACAACATATAGTGCCTGCAAATAAAAACGAATTAATGATTTTTTTTTTTGAGAACTACAGTGTATATGAAAATACTAACAGACCCGGTCTCGCGTCGCTTTGACATTTTGGAACACCCGGTATTTATTATGGAGCATCCGGTATTTGATGTAGAAAACCCATGACTCGAAATTCTTATATGTACACCCGGTATTTGGTTTGGGCCACATTGTTTCAAAAAAATTAACATTTTTTGTATTTGAACTTTTCTTCTATCATTTATATTTTAAGATTTAGGTAAAGGATCTATTGGTCCCATTTTTTCTCATTCACGAACTGATTTTATATGTTTAAAAAACGTCAACAAAATTTTAACTCGCTATTCGGACTAATTAGGTGTTTCAATGTAGTCAATATTGGGTAGCGTTACAAACTTTATGTATGTCGAATATAAAAGTTTTAGTATATAGCCCAATTTAATTATTTCAAAAAGGTTTAAAAGGGACTAGGTTTATAAAATTGGTATCTATAGTTTAAATTCAACATACATTGACTAAATATGGAAGTAATTATATGATGTATTTTACATTAACTGGTTGGTACAATATTATTATCACTTACGTCGTTGTATTTGTATTTGTATAACGGTATATACATGTAACGTTAAACACTTCAATAACCTTTTGTTATAACCTTTTCTTACCGTTGTTACTATGCTTGCAACCTTCTTGCTACGTCGATGAAAATAGTATCGCTATATACAATATCCATGTGTATGTGCTTTTAGTCTATAGTTTATATTGTATATGTACTAGCTCAAAGCTTTCTTCACAAAACTTTGGTGTGTGAATTGTTTTGTTGGCCACCTGGGGTTTTTCTCATCCTAATGATGATAGCACTTCATTATTAGCAAAATTGTTTTTTGTATTACGTTTATCGATTGTAAAAGAGCGGAATGACTAACTTATGTAGAAGAAAATTTGAAAAGTCATTATTAAAATTAGTTTAGAAAGGCACTGGCCATCATCAAAATTTACAAGTGAATTTTGTTGTTTACCTTAAAGCTTACTTGCTTGAAAGGGAAATTCTATTTAAACCATAGGAAAGCTCTTCGTTGACATAAAATCACTTTTTACTTGTCTACCTGTCACCACATTGGACCACCTGTGCATCATCACAATACCTCAAAAATAAAACAAGATAGCGATTTGAAAATTTGATAGTGCGTTTTTTACTTCAATGCAACTTTAAGTTTTCAAATAAACAAAAATAAAAAAAGGCCCAAAAGTACTCTTTTATAGAGAATAATGAAAATGAAGGACAAAGTATACTTGTTTTTAAAAATTTGTTGTTTTAATGCTTTTTTTATAAACTCGTAAAATAAAGAAGCACACGCCTTTATGTAATATCTATAAATTTTCGCGCATAACTAAAAAATATTTACCCAAATGTTATAAAATTTAGAATGCACAATATTGACATGAAAACGGATGGCTAGTCGTAAAGTTTGCCTCAAAAAACATTTCTAAATAAAAAATCAAATTTTGATTTTTCCCATAGAAATTTTTTGTGCGCAAAAATTGAAAGATATTACATAAAAGTAACATAAAAATGTGCTTCTGTATTACGTAATAATCCCCATTAAGAGCTGTCTACGTACTCAGAGAGTTCTCCTTCTCTTCTACTATCCATACCTACATAGTACCATGCAGTACGGTTTATGTTTCAACAGAAAAAATATGAAGATGTTATAATTTAAAGCATTTTTGGATGGCATACGTATTATGAATTATTACTTTATAAAAATTTTATTAAAATTAATTTATATTCTGATCTCATAATATTTCATAAACTGTTTAACCGACTTTAAAAGAAAGTATATTTTATATTAACTAGTACTTCTCAGAAATTACAAAACCCAATTTCAGGGTTTTTTACTTGTTTTAAGTTGAATTCATGGAGTACAATGTAATTATATAGTGCATACTCCTGCAAAAATATTGTTTCTTTTATTAGAAATTAAAATTTCTGGTGCAATCCGTTTCGCATATTTTGAGCATAAAATTAATTTCTTTTTGTCATATATTTGTAACAATTCAATAATAAAAAATAATTAATCGTTCAATTTAATATGATTTTTATTAAATCGTTTTCTTGAAAATCTGTCCGGGTGGAATTTTGTAATTGATTTTAAACAAACTTACCGATGAGCTAGATACTTAAACTTTGGACCATAGCATTGATTTTAAACTAATTTGCCGATGAGTTGAAGTTTAGACGATATCTTGCAAGTAGATGACAATGCATGAAAATGTTAAAAAATGAAGAAAAACGATATGTAGGAGATAAAGATAAAGAAAACAAAAAAGGAGAAAACAAAACAAATAACAAAACAATAGAAGTAAATAAACAAATGAAGAAGAAGAAGATGTTCACTATTCGAAAAATTTCATTCAATTTACCCTAAAAAGTTGAAAATAAAATGAAAATAATTTTTAATGTACCATAAGTTTATAACGGTCTAAAAAGTATAAAATAATTTCTCTAATTTCAAATAAAAAACCTTGGGGCGCATGCAGCAGACAACAATTGATGCAATAATAGCTCAACAACCGCATGTGTGCCATATTTTTCATTTTAACTTTTAAATTATTTTATACTTTATAGTCTTATTATTTTAAATTTCAATCAATACTCCGATAAATTTGGTACTTCGACAACCTCACACTTCCGCCTCACACGGCACACTTCGACAACCTCGAATAGATGAGATCCTCGTCTGTATAAATGAGTTAATCTTTTCGATTCGATATCTGGGATCCCATTTTATGATGATATGAGCTGATAATCTTCAAGATGTAGTATACTGAAACTGATGGGTAAATTCAAGCAAATTCAGAAATTCGATAATCGTATTGTTCTTTTAAAAAAAAATTTAATAAATATGTTACAAAGTAAATAAATATTTTATTGTTAGTATCAAAATAAAACAAAAATTTATATTTATTAAAAAAAGTCAAGATTTTATGAAAAAATACAGTGATATATTATCACATCAGCTAGTGATAAAAAATGAATGTAAAATATTCATAAACATATGAATGTACACTTAAAAATAAAAATATTGAGTCAACGTTTAAATAAACATAGAAAACCGAAAAAAAAAACTATTTTAGTTAATCACAATTGTTAGTTTAGTTAATCGCAAAAACATAAAATTTATATTGATACCTACATTGAAGTGGCTATTTTCTTAGAGAAAGGATATAATCATTTTTTTATGAAACAAACTAGTGTAAACGAAATTTTTAAAAATTGATTGTATTCTATTATTTATTAAGGCAATTATTGATAATGTGTAACACATCGACTGAAAAGTCCCGGGCCTAACAAAGAAAACACAGTTGTTTTGGTTCAAAATTAGCTTTATCATCAACGTAATCTCCATCAAAAGCAACGCAATCATTCCAGTCCACTGCGCTCTGCATCATCGGTGTCTCTACGACCACGTTTGAAGTCAGCAAACCAACGTTTTATTATTGTTTTTGATGGAGCGGAGTCCCCATAACACTTTTCAAACCATTGCTTCGCTTGAACGGTATTTTTTCCCATCAAAAAGCAATATAAAATTTAAAAACGAAATTGTTTTTGATCTATTGTTTTGAAAATAACAAAAGTAGCGTAACTTTTAGCACAATAACTCACAAACTAATGAATAGAATATCATGAAATTTTAACAGCTGTCTCTTGAAGGTTAGTATTAACTGAAAAAAAGGTGACTGCAATAAAACTAGCACCATCTATGTGTTAGGCCCGGGACTTTTCAGTCTATGTATTATGACGATATATAATGTTTGAAGGCATAAACCAAGAACTATTTTTTTATAATTAGGTATTCAATTAAAATATAAAATAAGACATTTGAAATTATCACTTTTAAAAATGTTTTTTTCTTGTGCTAAAATTTTTCTAGAATGGATATGCATATTTAAATTTTCATGATTTACTTAACAGTGCATAACAATGGCTATGTAATGGCATTGTGAAATTAAATAACAATTTCAAACTACTTTTTAACTTTCCAGATGAGGGTTCTTGTAATAACGCCGTATTATGTTAGTCCTAAATTTTCCAAAAATCAACATTTTCAGAGTGATGTTTGTGTGTTTGCATGTATACTTATAGAATCAAAAAATGCGAAACTTTTTGTTTGTTTTTTGTTTTTTACGTATTTAAAAACATTAAATATTCGGTTTTTATGATGTGTTGAGCTGTTAATCAGAATCAATTTTATTGATCTATCCAAAACCATCCATTTTAACTAAACATGGAAGATTCAGGCTGTTGAATTATTTTATTCCACGAGTGTAGATTTTTCTTATGTCTCGATTATCCCCAGAACAACTAACATTATCGACGTAGCACTACTTTCATTCAATGTATATTTATGCTACTTAAAAAAAAAAACTCAATATATTTTTTTAAAAAAAGACCAAAAAATAACCATACCCTTAATAATGAACAAATTATTATTTTAGTGTCCACAATGAGAACTTCGTGTGGTTCGAGTGGAACTTGCAGTTCGCACCTTGACCACTTGTTTCAATCTTAAAGATCCTCACATGCATTTTAATAATCCACCACATACAAATCCAAACTAAATAAAAGCTTTTTATAGCAATTTTAAGTTCGTTCATTTTTTTTTAACTATACCATACCAAATTTATTATGTTTTACAGTTTTGGCAGAGTACACCACTTTTCTGTTGGTACATTTATATACCTTCTGTAAAATATAAAGATTGTCACTTGAATAAAGCGGAATACATATGAATTGGTGTACCACTCGACGAAAGTAACACGCCTACGTAATATGCGATATAAAAGTATTAAATAACAAAACAAAGCGACACAATATTTTATAACAAAAAATATTTTGCGGGAACGTCGCATAACTTCAATACGTATTGCAAGTGTGCCTTACGCATATTGTAATATGACCTTTGGAAGAATTCCTGAATAATTCTTATTTATGATTTGGGAGTCAGAATTATCTTTAAAAAAAAACCATTTAAGAAGTCATTAACACGTCGAATGCGTGACTTATTGAACATCTTAAGACTTCTTAAATAAAAATGCTTAAAGATTTCTTTTTTCTGACTACTAAAATAAATTCGTTTCTTGAAAACAAAAAATTAATTTTTTTAAATAAATTATAAAAATTTCTAGGATATACTTAGCCTCGAACACTTATACTATCATTTGCGAACCCTTTATTCTATCCATTAAACCACAAGGGCACCGTCTATCTAGATAAATTTGTTAGAGGAATTTGTGGTAATACTAATCCCGTATATTGTCTTAATCTTCGATTTTTGTCTACTTAATGATGATCCTCCAAAAAACAAGAAAAAAAGGTCATTTAAAAAGATAATTAAACAGATAATTAAATTGTAGGATATTATTCAAAAACAGTAGATATAATTCTATTGAAATGCAAATCATAAAATTTAAATCTTATCTGGTTTTAAAAGGGTACTCATATTTATGACTTCTTATAAAACTTGATAAAAGGACTTTTGTAAGTGCTCATATGTCCGATTTCTAACGGAACCGTTCTATTTGCAATGTCAGAAAAAAACTACTTAAAGCGTTCTCTATTACGACTTCTTAAAAATGAAGTCCTCGCGACGTCATAATTGAGACATCTCAAAAAAGTTTTAATAAACACTTCTTGCAGACTTGAATGTTTGCTGGGTAACAACATATTTCGATTCAAAAAATACAACGAAATATGGAAAATTTTTAAAAAGAGCTAACTCAACTATAAATACTTTCAGGAATCGATATTAGCCTAGATTTTCAATAATTACTTAATTAGTCGTTTCTTTGTCTGTTATTGAGATAATTAGTTTGTTTGTCATCAAGATAACTAAAAAATCGAAAATAAAAAGCTAGCTGAAATCTTGGTGGCGTATGCTAAACCTAAAAATTAAGTTTAACTTATTGAATGAGCATATTTGTTTAAGTTTAACTTACTGAATGAGCATACGATCTATTGGGTCCTATGGATCCACAAATCAACTTTGAAACCATAAATCTTTTCGTTTCAAATTATAAAATTATTGTTTGAAACATTTTTTTGCAAGCTGTTTAGATTCGCTACAATTACACCTCAAATTAAACACATAGCTACACGGTTTCCTGAGATAAATTCATTATAAATGATATTTTTGGAACCATAAAATTTAGTTTGTATGATATAAAACATTATTTCAATATTATATTATGAATATAGAAGTTAAAATAGAAGTTATAAAAATGCCAGATTTAATATTCACCCATAATATTAACGTCTGTTTTATGATATATTAACGATTAAAAAGATATTATTACTAAAGTGTATATAGTTTTTTTTTTTGTTTTTTTTGTTAAAGTACCTGAGTGTACGTGAAATATGTAAGCTACGTGGTTTCAACATTATTTATGACTTTTTTTAGTACGCAAAATAATCACTTAAATGTTTTTTAAAATGTTAAGTGTATGGTGAAGAAAATGGAAAACACGTTAACCACCACGAATAATTTTAAATCAAACAGATGGATAGAATATTTAAATATCAGTTTAAAACAACAACCAACGAGATAATTGTCATAGTCAGGAGTGGATTAAAGTTAGGCTGCCATGAGGATCACCGACTTTTTTTTAACTTCTTATTACTGACTTGAAACTTATAAAAACTAATAAAAACTAATAAGTTTATTTTATGCGGACGCATCACCAGGTTTTGAAGTGAATAACCAGGTTTTCTCCAAGTTTTTCGTAAATACTTGTAAAAAATTGCCACCAAGCTAAAAAATGTTTTGCTTTTTTTTGGATAATTTCAAAATGAAATCTAAGTTAACTACAAAAAATCCATCTTTGATACGAATTTTGGGTAATATCTCAAAAAGAAACCATTCAATCGATATTTTCTGAATTTTCTCAATGTTTTTTGTCCTTGATTTTCATTAAACCAATTTTCTAAGTTAATTTAGGCCCAAAAAATCCGAAAATGTCCATTTATCAATTATTTGAGTAGTTTTTAAGAAATCACCCAAAATTCGATTCGAAAATCGATTTTTTGTGGTTCACATTATATCTTGAAAAAAAACCATTGTATTATAAAATTAAGTATATTATTATATAGTTTTTGAGTTCAAATAACCTTAAAAAATCAAATACATTGAGTATAAATTTTTTTATAATTATCCAATTTCGGTATAAGAATAAACTTTTTGAATAAATCATTATCTTTATGAAGATAACAAGTTTTGAAAAATAATACTTATTCCATTTTATTTATTTTATGAATTAAACAAAAATTAATGTTACTTGAAACCAGACTTTCTGTAAAAATAAAAATACAAATAATATTTTGTAATTAAAGTTTTTGAATAAGTTTTTTCTCCAAACATTAATGAGACAAGAAGTTTATAACTAATTCATTATACTACTTAATTATGTTATCTACAACATAGGTTTAAAGCTGGTGTACACTTCTGTAATTACTTATAACAAACCACAAAATTTGTGTAGCTGTAATCATTGCATAAATGTGAAAAATTACGATATAAATAAAGCACGCTTTAAGGACGAAATGTGGCAAATTATTAATAGCTAATTGTTATCAGTAAGAAGATGGACTTACATGCGAAACATACGTTATGTTATAATAATGATAATAATAATAAAGTTTTAATTGGAAAAAGCTAAGATTTTTTTATTAAATATTTCAACATAAAAATGGATTTCAACAAATTAAGAATCGATACAATCCATAATATTAATAGCTCCACTAGACTGTGATTAATGGACCATTTCTCATCAATATATTAAAAAATCTTTGAATAGTTTGAATTGAATTTAGAGAAATCATTTATTCATTCATTCGAAATATCTAATGAGACAAAATTTGCCAAGACTGCACCGATAACACAATGTACACACCGTATCAAAACCGATATTGAAAGCTAAACAACAACATTCACAATCAGTATTTGCTAGTGTGACCGTTTTCGAATGCTATGATGTGTTGTTGTAAGTACGTAATGTAGTCATTGATGACCATAATAGTTAGAGTAACAAAATAATATAAAATGACTCCAACACAGGCAAAGAAATTGTTCCCCTCTCTTACACAGTTCAACATACGTTTTGAACATTTCTTTTGTCGAATAGTTTTATAATATGCGGTTTGAAAATATTGGGGGCGTAAGTTTTGTTTAGTTTCAAAAAATTTGAAAAAATGCATAAGCTTTATACTTATTAGTGAATAGTAACATTATACAAAAAATAAAATATTTCAGATATTAAATTTAATTTGATTTTTGTATTTTTGTTATGCCTTAGTAACAGAAATAATAAGCCCTATTACTTTTTATATTCGCTTCTGACTGTCTGACATTTTGTCTGCGATTCGTGAGTGATAAAAATAGTACATTGTAATAAAATAAAATAAAACTTTAGATATTGAAAAAAAAATATAGATATCGCAATTGACAAACAAGTTTTTCTAATTATAGGACTATTAGGGACAGTCGATGATCATATCAGAAATAAACACAAAACCTTCGAGAAAAATCAATAATTTTTTACGGTTCAAAAACAAAATTGGGAGGTTTCATTTTGTAATCGTCGTTTGCACATCCACTTTAGAGCTTACATTGGTAACTTTTCATGACTAAGCCATATTTAATATAATCATAATACTTCAACTCAAAAGACGAGGCTTATGAATGACAATACCTACATCCACATTGCAAAATCGTTCTCATATGACCATTTTCAAAACTATTTTGAAAAACATATGTTTAAAGAAAATTTATTCATTTCAAAATAATATTCAACAAAACTTTACAAAACACATTCTTAATCGATTGATGCGTTTCGAGTGTCTAAAATTTGTAATAAAACAATCTGGGAAATATGATTATTTGTTCAATTGTTTGCATATAAATTATATAGCAAATGTCAAAGAAAAATTATTGAATAATTACAAAAAAAAAGACTTTTAATTGAAGTTATTGGGTTAAAAATTTTGGAAGAATGGTGGAAGAAATTCTATTAGTCATTATTTTTAATTGCAAATATAAATAATTATTCATTTAAATTAGTTAATAAAAATTTTGTCAAGTTTTCTATGTTAAATCATACACTATTCACAGAGTTATACATTATTTGAATGATTAATGAGTATTTCGTTACCATAGAAACGAATGAAAACATTTTGATGCACGGTGCCCATAACTATAAAATTTTTAACACAATTTACATTCATTAAAGGAGGGGGGTGAAACAGAATACTGAAGCACACTCCTTTATGTAAAAAATTCCAATTTTTTAGGAAAAATAACTAAAAAAATCCTTAATAAAGGTTTCGAAATTTAGTATGCACAATATTGACAAGGAAACGGTCTTGCCGAAAAAAATTTTAAATTTTGATTTTAATCATAGACATTTTTTTCGAAATTTTGAAACTTTGTTGACAAGCCCTCCGTTATCATGTCATTATCGTGCATACCAAATTTCATAAAATTTGAATAAAGTATTTTTTGAGTTATTTGTGCGCGAAAATTGAAAGAAATACAATGTATATTACATATAATTTAAATGTACAAGTAATTAGAATCACATTCCTTTATGTAAGGAGCCCTATTAAATCTGACATTTCTAAGAATTTGTGGCTTTTATTACATTTATGAATAAAAAATATATTCTATATTCTTAATAGATACTTTAAGATTATTTTCTATATGGATAATATCAAAAATATAATCATATTTAATATAAGAATGTTATGATGACATCGAAGTGGAACGTTTATAATCGTTATATATCCTACTTCAAACTTCACCTCTTCTATCCATCCATTACTAGATTCTGTGTCTGTTTAATTGTAATTACATATAATATGTAATCATACTTAATGGTAGATCGACCGACCCGACCAACATACAAATGATATTTTGTTGACGACATTCATATTAACAGATAATAATTAGATAATTATGTGGATCTACTTATTATTTCTATACAAGTTTTTATTCGATTCTATTATTATTTAGTAGGACATGGTATATGAACAAGTTTGTATTTATTTATTAATATTCATTTATTTTATTACTTTTTACCATGAATGTCTGTATTTATTTCAAGATAGTTAACTTGTTATATATCAACATAAACGGTATTCGTACCTTGCAGAGTATGTAATATAATAATTATGTGTTCAATTGTTTGCATGTAAATTGTATAGCAAATATCAAACAAAAATTATTGAATAATTACAAAAAAGACATTTAATTGAAGTATTTGGGTTGAAAATTGGAAGAATGATTGAAGAAATTGAATTAGTAATTATTTTTAATTTCAAATATAAATAATTATTCATTTAAATGTTCACAGAGTTATATATCATTTAATTGATAAACTAGTATTTTGTAATCATAGAAATGAATGAAAATATTTTCATGCATGGTGCTGCATTTCTAACTGCCTTGTTCATATGACTACTTACCTAACCTAACATTTATATGAAAACATTTGAAAAATCATGTCAGTGTACTTTTAGTGTCACAAACTCCCGGTATAGTCTTCTATTATCTTTATGGAAGAATACAATTAAGGTAAGTCGAAAATACATTAATACAACTAAGGTATTTTCGGAATCCATAGCTAAATGGCAATAGTCTTAGCTTACTTCACTTCTGCCGACGTATCACGCACTGATAGTTTCCTACGTCGATAGAAGTGAACTAAGCTTACAATATTGTCATCTACCAATGGGTTCCCAAAATAATTAGACTGGTGAACTGTCCAGAACGGCCACCTAACCCGTACTTACCCTGTATAGCGTCATTATCAATACCTCTTAGACCCAAAGGGTATAATGATGACTCAATCGGGTTTTTTCCACTCACAGTTTTTTTAATAAATTCATTAAAAAAAATGAAATAGTAAAAAAAAAAATTAAATACTAAAAATAAATTTTTTCTTTCATTTTTGTATAAATTTGTGGAGCTAAAAAATTTATGCAGGTTTCTCTATTTTCATAAATAAAAATTAATGCACATCTTCAAATGACCACCGTATTACCTTTTTATTTTTTAAATAATTGGTATGAAATTAGCCACAATAAACTCTTAAATATTAACAACATATTTTTTAGTTTGGTAAAAGGTTCTAGAAATTATAAACGTGTAAATGGGCGTCTGTATAATCTATAAGTGTTTTGGGAACACAAAACTTCAAATTTCTTGGGATAATTAAAATTATTTTCCTAATTCGATTATAATAATTTTACATTATTAGATATATTTTTTGTAAGTTAAAATCCATTATCTCACAACATTATACCGATGATATAATTCAAATGTTTAATAACATTAAAACATTAAATAATAGAAATTTCTAGAACAATTTAAACAATATCATCATCACATTGTCTAATAATAACAATTTCGTTTTCTACTTGAATAGAATTGAGGTATGCATATTGAATTTGAATAACGAAGAAGAGGAATTATATTGTTATCCTTATAAGTAAGAATTCACTACAAGAAAGGATATTTTAGAGTATCTATTATTCATGTTATTATGTATAGGGTATTTTAAAAATGGTTGATAACTGTTTAGGGAAATTGTTTTTATTTCAAAAAAATAACTTACTGTAGCCTAGTTAGATTTACATTGGCTGAAAAAGTTGGTTCATGCATTCCTGAGGTGAAGAAAATTTTCTATCAACATTTTAAATTAGAGAAAATTTTTTAGCTCAACTATGCCATAACAAACTAGTGGCACACTTTTGGCTGTGCCACGAATATGTAAAATAAATTTCTTTTCTAAAAAGGGAATAATAATATCAATTAATTCATGCATGGATCATTATCTAAATAAGCTAAAAAAAAAATCGAAGATTTTAAGAAAGGATTATTGGAAAAGGATTATTAAGTATTACATTTTTAGGTAAGATTTTTTAATATAGATTCTGGTATCCACACTGAAAATGAAAGTAGGTTTTTATTTTTTCCATAACTGATCCGCTGCCATTGATTCATTTAATATACGACTAAAAGTTTTCGAAATAATAGTCTATACAGTTATAAATACATATATATTAATAACATGTGAGTTGTTATAGCTAGTTGATCTAAAATTGTAGCGAATTAAAACATTTTATAGAAAACTGCTTCAAACAAAAAACAAATATTATTTATTAAATAAATATATTTTTATGGTTTTACAGTTGTCTCAAAGATCCATCGGACCCAGTGGACCGAATTTTCGCATTCACAACTTAAATATGTCACGAAAACTCGATATCTCATTTCATTGCTTAGTTATTTTGATAACGGACGGACTGACGGACGGAAATGGACAAATAAGGTGTGTCTATGAACGCCTATGTTTGTGTTATAAATATTTTCTTACAAAATGTAGACTAAAATTAATATAGTCTGACATATTCTAAACATGTCGAGTATACAAACAAATTGAGCCTCCGCCGGCTTTACAATACAGTTAAAAGTACGTGAAATAAATTTTGGAATCTTTATGATCTTTGTCTCTGAATCGAAGTTTTCAAGTTACTATACAAAAATCCTGTTTAGCTTTGTTTAGATATGTTGCCCAATTTTAGACATAATACAACAAAATATTTGTATTTGTAATGTATTATTTATTGAGAAAAAAACATAAATACAACACTAAGAAGAGTATATTTTCGTATATCATCGTCTCGTAAACAGTATTGGAAATTCTAGTAACGAATCTGTATAGTTAATATTTAAACAGCCTGTATAAAAATAATTTCCTTTCTATAAGAGTATCCAACAAGTTTAATTAAAGATATAATACAATTTATGTACGAAATAAGTGAAGAAACTAGTAGAAAATACACATTCTGACATAGAAAATGAGTAAATTTAGTAGATTTGAACAATAAAATAAAGGTACCACAAAAAAATTGTATACACAAATTATATCGAAAGAAAACCAATATCTCGAAATTTTTAAATGATAGCGTATTCAAAACCTAAAAGTTAAATTCAAATAAATATTAAATCAAAAAAATCGGTCATTGGGTCTAATGAAAAGAATTGATGAAAAGCTAAAGAACAAAAAACTTTATTTATTAAAAACAAACAATATTTCTTTAAAATATTAATCCATAAAATTTCAACACAATTTCAGACATATACATCATTATAATATATATGTAGGGTAAGTCCAGTGGAAATGGCCGTACGGGAGAAATGGCCAATCCAATAATTTTCCTAGCCAATAGGTCGATTCCAATATTTTATGCATAGTTAACTTCTATCAACGTAGTGCTACAAGCGGCACGTACAAATTGATGTTGAAATTAAATCAAAAAGTAGGTAATCATCAGTTAATAGATTTTCCTAGGGAAAAGGTTTTTTTATGTGTACACACCTAGTTGCATTCCACCGTGAACATTGTCATCAAACGAGAGAAGCAGTTTGATTTGCATTCGAGATATCGGCTGTTATAGATCTGATATCCTCAAATAGTATTTAGGTATACTTTTATTTCTCAAACGCACATACTCAAATAATAGAAAAAAAAAAACAAAGAACGAAGAGGATTAGTTAAGAACTAAAAAAAGAGGTAACAAAAAATTAAATAGAATAAGGTTGATAATACTAACATGGCAGAGAGAAACAGAAAAATTTATTTTATAATTGTTTTCATCTTAGACTTGCTGTTGATTACTTTGTGTTATTTTATAGTTAAATGAAATATAGATAAAATAGATAAAAATTACTAACTGTTTTAACTTTTTTTGTAGCTAAAGATTTCTTTTATCTATTTCGAATTCAAAATGTCCATAAATCATTGATCTAAGATTGACTGATTTGAACCTGTTTTAATTTGATAAAATAATCAGTCCGTGTTGGATTATATGCCATTTTTAACGCACTCGCGAAATAGGGGGTGAAAAATCAAAATTATTTTCAAAAAGATAGGTCATTTTAGTGGCACTGTTAAATTTTACTTACAGTGTTAAATATAAATACCATTTCTTACGCAGAGTTTAAATAAAAAATCGTATGTTAAAATTTGGTGAACATAACCATGGTGTATGCTACAAGTTTTTCCATTAATGCGTTTATTAATTGAATAAGACTGAATACACGTGTACAGTAAAAACACCAGAGGCCTGGCTGCTTTATTCGACGCGTATGTAATATCTGTTTGTCTATACTAAAAGGATATAGAAGGTTTTTCGCAAGGATATTATTATTATTACTTACATACAATGGCTTTTCCTAAAATGCTATTAATCAAAATAGGTTGCACAATGGTCACAGTGTTAACGGCATTTTCTTACTTTTATACTCCATAACTATATGGTTTTGTATAAGTAATAACTATAGAATATAATAAGAAAGTCTTTAAGCAGATGTTCTCAAACAAACTTCATTGTATTTCAAATAAGGTGCTTATGACAAAAAAATGTTTAGGAATTTTGTATAACATTGGTATGGAAGACAAAATAAAGGTAATCTTATCTAAGGATATGTTGTAATGAAATGTAATGGTACCCTGAGCATTTTAACAACACTTTAATGACCTGATAAGTTGAATTTTATATTTCGTAGAAACGATTTAAAGTTCCAATTATATGTTATTGGAAGCGATTTGATTGAATTTTATTTTTTTAAAGGTCACAAATAATTGAGAACTTTGTTAGCTATTATAAAGTTATAACGTCCCAGCGGGTAGTTCTTGAATGGGGGCGATTTTATGAATCTCAAATTTGGACATCTCTATACGTTATAAGGTTGCTATAACTCAAATGTAACGTTTTTAAAGGGATTGTTTGTGTGTACGCATATAAGTGAGTTCGTTTTTATTTATTTTTTTCGACGTGGAACCATTTTCATTCGATTCGTAATTATATAATTTAAATCTTAATGACAGCAGTCATTAACAGCAGTTCTTTGGAAGGCAAGAAAACTAGAAAAAAAGGTAAAAATCCCAAGAGTATATTAGTAAAGAAATTATTGCTTTTTTTCACTTTATTGAGAAGTTCGTCGCGTGGACTTTGCAGGTCGCACCTTGACTACTCGATCATTTCACGTATTTTACAAATGTAAATTCAGTTTGATAAGTACACATTGACTTTTTAGACCCCGTTGCCAGAAATGGATCTTAGCTCTTAAATGGATGAACCGAGTTTTTTTTTTTTTGAATAGCGTCCACGCTTAGAGCGTGATTTAAGAAAAATCTATTCAACCGATTGAAGATCATTAGCTTTTTTATAATAATAGTTGATTCAAATTAAACTCTTAATTTTGTCCATATTATTTGCGTATTAAGGACAAATATCTATAAAATTTCACAAAGATTCTAAAATAACAAATAAAAACTAAATATTTATTCTCCACAGATTCCATATGGGAAAAGTTTGAGAACCGTTTGAAGTAAAATAAACCCTCATAAATATAAAATATTATAAATCATACATATTATATATTTAATATTCTAATAACTATTATTACATATTAAATGAAAATTCCTCAAATAATATAGGAAGTATAATTTGGGTGTTATACTTTAATGTAAGTATTTAAGTGAATATATATTAAATACGTCATAGCTAACTAAGAAGGGGTGATGATCATATTTTATTTGAATGAATTAAAGAAATAAATATTATTTGTTGAGTTTACTAAAAATATTTTGTATTAAAATGTTGAAAATATATCAACAAAGAAACAAGTAAGGAGAATTTAAAATATTATGTGAAAAGTGTCATAACTGCGTATATCGAAAAAAATATCACCATGCCAAATATTACGGAAAATTTTTTCGCTATGTCAAGGTTCCCAATAAGTGGTACCATTTGAACATATACCTCTTGTAGTTTTGTTATGGTTCCCTTATGTTTAACCAATGAACACTGACTGGTCAATGCTAGCAAAATTTCGCTAATAACTTACATTCTCTTAAATTTCATGTAACGGAAAATTTAGCACAGCACAGAACAGGGATTTGATCGGTTTTATGGTATCTATGCTTTCCTCGGATTTTAGTCAAATAAATTATACTTAAAAACTTTTGCTTTTTAAAAATTCTCGAACAAATAGCTTCCGAGCTACATTATTAGCACAAAACTAAAACTTAGTATATTAAAATTTTAATATTGAGACCCTTAACAAGATATCACCCAACGATAGTGAAATTTCCAATCAAATTTTACTTTTTTTGAATTTAATTCCGAAATGTTTCAAAAAAAAGTTGTTTGTGTCAATAAAATTTTTTTTTTGTTTTAAAATTTTTCTTTAATCATTTATAATTTAAAAATTGGATTAAGGAACCGTTGGACCCAATTGACCGATTTTCCTCATTCACGAACTGTGTATCTGAAAATACGTCACCCAAATTAGCTCGTTATCTCTTTTTGTTTTTCAGTTACCGTGATGACGGATGAACGGACAGTCGGAAATGGATTAATTAGGTGTTAATGGTTATGAAAATTAATATACTCTGATATATTATGTATGTCTGTCGAATATAAAAATCCTATTTCCAAAAAATTCCAACATTCTATTGTTTATAGATTCTGAATCATTTTGAGACATTGAAAGCTTTCATAGCAAAACTGAAATTAAACAACTGTGAATGGTGGATATTGAAAATGAATATTTCATGGGATTATTCTAAATGCTTTATAAAAAGTGGTAAAATCAAAATTTCGCTAAATGGCTTTAATTTTTCTCTTTTTTTTCTAAATATTGAATAATTCTGTCTTCAATATTTAACAGCATCCTGTATAAACAGAATATTAATTATAATAATTTTCACTTACAAACTGCTAATAAATTATTTTTGATAACAGCACACACCATCCATACGCAACGTTTGATTCGACAGAAAGAATTCCAATAAATATTCATTTTATTTTATGAAAATATATATATTATTCACGAAATAAATAATTCATTGAATCAAATAAAAAGGTTTTTGGGTTTTGGGTTTTCTATACGAAATTGTTGATGTATATATTTTTGAATTTCAAATTATTTATAACTTAGTAAAAAAGTGTACAGTTTAATACAAGCAAAATGATTTCAATTCGATAATAACTGTTATTTACCATTAACTCCAATTACTCCAATTTACCGTAAACAAAAATAGTTTGTTTAATAGTAGCTGCTCTTTTATTGGATTAATCATTTGATGGATTTTTTTTTTAATTAATCTAAACAACTAACAGAGTTAATTGTTTAGATACCCAACATATGATTGAATTTCATTGTTTGGACTATTTTTAGTTAGCATTCATAGGATACTATAAATATCCAGTCTATACAGTTATATATGTATAATAATAACGTGTATTATTACCTTTGTGTTTATGAACCAAATTTGTGCTAAAATTTTGAAGAACTCAAACATTTTACGAAAAAATGTCTCAAACAAAAGTCATTTGTTTGAAAAAAAAAATTAATTTTTTTATTCATTTAAACTTTTCTATTATCATTTATGGTTAAAAGTTGGGTCTACGAACCATTGGACCGATTTTGGTCATTCACGAACTCTTTATGTATAGAATACGTCACCAAAATTTCAGCTCTCTTTACGGGCGGACAGTCGAAAATGGACTAATTATTTGTTTCTATGAATCCCTATACCAAAAGTTTGTTTATGCGGTCAATATTAGATAGCGTTACAAACTTAAGACTAAAATTAATACACTCTGATATATTATGTATATCGAGTATAACAACAAATTGCTTAGCTTTCGATGAAACGTTAATTACGTTAATTAAAATTTACAAAGCAATTATAATCTACGAATATTTCACTATACCCAATGACAAAAAGGCTAATAATATTGGAAAAAAAACCTCTACGACAAATATTTGGCTCATGGGATGAATAGAGAATTTAAAAAAAATTAAAAATTGAGTGACTCTACTAACATAAGATATTGTACACATTATTAAGGCTTAAAGGTTACATTCGCCTATAAAAGATCCTTTTAGGAGCAAATGGCAGGACATAGAAATGTTTGAAAACGATAAATAGATAAATTAGAGTATCTCTTTTGAAAGCTGTTAGAAAATGAAAACTAAATATATAGGGAAGTTTGGAGATTTGGGTTAGTGTAAGAAAGTCCTTTGAGAGAGAAAGATCATTCGTGGATTGTAATGGCAAAGAGTAAATTGTCATAAATTTATAGAGACCCTACTTGTTGAACTCGTTCTCGTGGTTTGGTAATAGCAAAAATTTTCCCGAGGGGATCTAAGAGTTTAAACATCACAGGTCTAAGGGTATTTTCTAAAGCGGTTCACTAAAATTCAGCATTCAGTACTCAATGTAACACGTCGCTATGCGACCAAATTTCCTACTTAATGTAAATATTAGATTTTTACCACATTTGGATTGTTTTAAACACGTATTCTCAGTCACCGGTAAAAGTTTCAAATAGCATGGAATTCATTCAGATCGCTGAAAGTAAATATCTAATTTATCTTCTTAAAAACAAACTGCATATATCTATCTCTGCCAGTCAAAAGACGTAATAATAAATAAATACAAACTAACATAGGAAGTATTCTGTTAAGTGATTGATTAATTTCCCGGAAGTAGGTAGGAAACAGAAAAAAAAAACTCATCGACCCTTATAGTTGAAAAAAAAAACGTGAAAAATGAAAATTTAATGTTAATATTTATCCTTCATTTGTAATTTAATTATATTCAATTAATTATTTTAAGTGTTGGGATTTCACAAAACGGGGCATATAGTTAGTATACGTAAAACATCTGTGTTTTAAATATTATGTATCCTATATATTCCCGTGTGTTTTGTAAATAGGAAGAAAATATATTACACGATTTGATGTAATATAAAAATGTATTACTTATTTATTCCCTAAATACCAATAACGTATCGTATATATTTAATCAAAAAGCGTTTGGAAAAACGATGATACTGGTTGATAGATTTTAAAGGATATTTGATATTTACCATAATTAAAAAAGGTTATTTTTCAATTATAATTAACGAAGATTCCTCGGCCTGGGATTCAAATATATAGTCTATTCCTACTATTAAAGCTTGAGAATATCTCACTGCTTTTTGCATAGTTCTCGTCCAGGACACCTATCATTTATTAGACCGAAGTTGCATGAAAAAATAAAGCGCCTTATTTTTATGAAAGTCAACTGTGTTCTATCCTAATTCCACAACTTTTGCCAATTCTTAGATTCTAATTAATAACATAATTGCTCGAAAAGGTTAGAACCTGATGTTTCTCAACTAATTCTAAAATCTTTCTGAAATTTTAATCTTTCTTTGAGATATTCGTTTCATATTTAGAAAATTATGTTTGCATACAGATAGATGTTCTTAAATCATACTAAATTATGGTTTTAAACTAAAATTTAATCAAATTATTAATTTGTAGTCATTCTTTGAGCTTTCCTATTTAGAAAAATATGTTTAAGGATGTCAGTTGAACATAATAGCTGTTAAAGTTATGATTTTGAAATGTATAACTTCTCAAGTCATAATGAATGATTCTGATATAAGTTCAGCACAAGTTCTCGAACAATTAAAGAAGATATTCAACTTTAAACATCTAAAACATTCATGGCGTTATATGGTACATGGTCACAAACAGAACTTCATTCCACTATTGAATATATATGCAATTTAGATATTTGATAGAAGAATGATTGATTATATTTATAAATTAATTTTAATATTTTCATTTTATCAACGTATCTTGGTGAAATTTTTGAAAAGAATTCGTAAATAATAAACGTAAAAAATACTAATTTAATAGTAGACATTACATTCTTTTACCTATGGTAGTACTCAACCGACCTAATTTGTCAGCATTATTAAATAAAAAATATCAATTTAACATAATTATAAGCCATCATGTTCATCAGAATTGAACATTTTTTAGTATTTATTATGAAAAAATTAAATAGTAGTGATTACAAATGTTTTTACTATGGTAGTACTCAAACGATCTCCTTAATAAGAAAGTTTTTAGAGAAAAATTTAATTTAAAAGTTTTATAAAAATTTTTTTTTCAAATATCAGCAAATTTTCAGTAAACTCTAAAAAAGGAGCTTGTTTTTATTTTTTTTTTTACATTTTTCGAGTTTAAAGAAACATTTGTCTTAAGAAACAAATTTATCGATGTACTATACAAAATGTTATACTTTAAAAACTATTAGGGATATCTATGCAAATTTTAAGTTCTATATGCACCCGTGCATCAAAATGTTTTCATTCTTTTTTATGTTTCAGAAATACTACTTTATCAATCAAATGGCATAGAACTCTAGTGTATCATTTAACATGGGAAATTTTTCAAAATATATTAACTAATTTAAATGAATAATTATTTATATTCACAATTAAACATAATTACTAATGCAATTTCTTCAATCATTCTTACAATTTTCAACCCAATAATTTCAATTAAATGTCATTTTTTGTAATTATTCAATAATTTTTGTTGGACATTTGCTACACAATTTACATGCAAACAATTAAATTAATAATTATATTTTCTAGAATTTGAATGTTTTATTACAAATTTTGAGGAACTCGTAGCACATCAATCGATTAAGAAGTCCCTTCAACGTAGTATGTGCATGGTACGTCTACCTCAATTTGGTAACATAGTTTTCTATTCTTCCAGATTTCTTCTGATTCTCTAGCCTATTCTTCAAATTTAAACACACTCAATACAAAAAATTTTGCTTAAAAAAATTGTTTTTTTAATTTATAATGAGACTCTAGTAACAGTTCGTTTTGAATAAAATAAATTATACATCATTATTCATATTTTTTGATCAAATTTTCGTTTATAATTTTTCCACCCTAAATAAAAATATGCAACATATTTTTATGTATATATATATTTATCAAAATAAAATCATTTTTCGTAATTTAAAAGGTGAGTCACGTAACTTACTACCTACTTTGAAACATTTTGAAATATGAAGATTGTTAAAATTTTAATTTATGAATGAGAAACGATACATGTAAAGTTTCCTATATATTATACCTTATGTATATATTTTTCATGAAAAACCATTTTTGTGAGTGGAAGATCCTTTTATACGTGAGAAAATTGTTAAATGAATATTTGAAATATTTACCTGATTAGAAATAATTTTTGCAGAATATTGTATTTTTATTTTTGGAATTTGAATTGAAAATACTAACCTAAAACAAAAAAGAAAAGTTTATTAATAAAGTGCTTCGAGTACAGAGACTGATAAACAAATATTAAATTAAATATTATGATTTTAGATTATTTATTTATTTATTTATTTAATATTATTTATTTAATATTTTGGAGATGGTGATTTTGTAATAGTAGTAGACGGGAGGCAGAAGTCTGGAAGGCTGTTTTTACCGTCCTTAGTAGCTGTTGATTTTTATACGCGACATATATATTTAATAAGTCAAATGTTTCTAACGCTAGAAAATATTGAAGCATCAATCAAAATATATAGCGAGATGATATTTTGGTGACGTATATTTATGGTGACATAAAAAGTGAGTTTGAGTTCGTGAAGAAGCAAAATCGGCCCAATGGATCCTAGGTCCAACTTTTAAACCATTAGAAATAGAAGAATGGTTGAAGGATAATAAATGAATGTTTTTTTTTTAAATATTTTTTCGAAAATTGTTTAGATTAGCACAACAATTTCAGCTAACAAGGACATATATTTGTAATGCACAATATTTTTATAACTGTATGGACTAAAACTGTTGAGTATCTAAAACATTTAACTCTGGTAGTTGTTATTGCAACTTGTTAATTGTTATTTTTCAGTTTATTACTTCCGAGTTAAATTTTGGATAATTTGGAACACACTACTTCCGAGATTAATATACAGCTAATAATGGACATAGAAATTCTCCTCGTGATGTTTGAAAATGTTAACTTAAATAATTGTTCCAATGTCTGGAACATCTTCAACAAATAAGTTGCTGAACAATTTGGATATGAAAGAAAAGATGTATTGTATTCATTTCAATCACATATGACTATATTTCTGTTGCAGTATGTTAACTTAATTTTTTCGCTAATTTCTGTAACAACTTTTCCTCTCGGTATCCAGAATGATTGATTTTAACAAAACTCAAATCGCGTATATAAAACTGTATCATGAGAGCATATACTAAATTTCATCAAAATCGGATGAATAGTTTATGATATATCAGTATTTAAGTAAAAATATCCATTGTCGAATATATTTAGTTCAATCTTTATTAATTTTTTTAAAAAACCACATACATTGTACAGAACAAGTCAAAATGGGACGTATGAAGGGAAGGTATGGCTGACTTTATAGAGAACTATACCAGTATTCACCTTTGTGCAAACCAAATGGAAGACCATAAAAAACAATTGGTAAGGATAGCCAGCACACGATACTAATGATCTAATGTCTTCCGAATATCACTCAGAAAGTGATGTAGAATACACTTAATACTACAATGAAGTACTTAAAATTGAAGTACAATTGAATACAAATTGAATTTACAAGATTATAAATACAAAAAGACAAATTCATTAATCCATCAAAATGAAATCAACATAATTTAAATTTGGATTGACTGTTTATCATTGAGAAATCAAATTTATAGAAACAAATTATCCTTACAGAATAAATAAGAATATGAATAAATATACATACATTTTATAATAAACCCAATAAAATTCTGCGAAGTAAATTTTAAGTCACTCAGGAAATAAAGAGTGCTTGCCCACCTTAAAGAAATGAAAAATCGTATTCAAGGCATGGAGCAAAATTTCTAATGAATTGAGACAAATTTTCAATAAATGTTATTTTGCTGCAGTAATAAAGCTGGATCAATCTATTCCTCTCTATTATACTACCAATTGTTTTACAAATAAACTTAAAAATTCTTTGTCCGATTTTTGTTCACGTTTTTCGTTTCGATTTTATTTTTTATTTTATCTTAAGTAACGATTTTTCAGAATATTCGATAATCAGACAAATGGCCAACTGACATATTTCACGGCTTGTCACAATAGTTTTGGTACTGTTGTATAATTTAGATTTTTATAAGTTGACAAACGTTTACAAATTTATCGATTCTTTCTATTTAAATTTTAAAACTCAAATTATTTTACCATAATTCTTATGCACACAATGACGATGAGTATTTATTAAATTTTTTAATTAATTATTATTTTAACTAAATTACTGTTAGATAAAATTAATTATCTCAACATAGCACATTGAAGTATTAAAAGAACATTTTTCTTGCATATTTTAAAAAATGTTTTAATAATAAGCAAGACGAAACTATTAAAATAAATTTTAACAAAATGGAAAAAAAAAATGTAATACCATAATAAGAAGTACTCGCATCTTGATAGAATTATAAATGTCTGGGCGTCGTTTGAGTTTCATATCTATTATATAAAATATCTAATTTTTTTTTCGGTTTGCGTCGCTATACATTCGTTATGTAGATGAGACATTTTTTTCTCTTATAGCAGAAGCAAAACTGATTTATGCATTTTTATAAAGTCAAATAATAGCATCATATAAATATGAGGTTTGTTTTCACTTTACCGTATTTGGTTTCCAACAGAGGCTTCTTAATGCCTACACTGAGCATGTGATACATATAACAAACTGTTAGAGAAGTCTACATAGTTTTTAAGTCCGGAGTACGAGACGATAAAAGTTCGGGAATCTTTTTAAAATAAAATTAGAATGATGGACATTTTTGTCGAGATGTATCTATAAAATAGCTTTATTCACACAGAATCTTCAAATCAATAATTAAACTAGTAGTTCAGTGAACTGTAGCCCTCACGCAGAAACAATCGAAACATGATCTTAAACAAATTACATATTATGTCAAGTATTAAACAAAACGAAAAGTAGTATATTAAATTATATAGTAGGATACTGTTGAAAAAACTTGCTTTCGAAACAAATCGTCTCGTGTTCGAAACCGTTAACTAATTATTTAATTATTTATTTTTATAAATATTAAAACCGTTTATTTTTTTTAGCAAAAAGTGATTTTTCCCGAAACAGAATCTGAAAATTTTCCAAAAACTATATAATAATTCTCCGAAGGGTGATTAATTTGTCAACCAAATTTCTAAATCGTCTAGTTATATCATAGACCAGAATTTGATTATATTAACTAACAATAAGTCTTTTTTACCGATTTAATATAATATTATTTAAAAAAAATCAAAGCATTAAGAACTTTGTCCGACAATATTTTTCTAATTTAGGCAATATTGCAATCGGACCAGAACACTCAAAAACCGACTTTTTTATAGTAATAATGATTCACAGAATTTCGATTCCTAAAGAGATGAAAACAACGCTTAAACTTTTATAAATCCAATTTTTCGTTTGTTTGTAGAGATGTTATCCTTGGAACCACTAAATTGATCCTAAAAAGTATACGTTCCACTTTGAAATTTTAATCTTTCTAAACTAATTCGGAAAAAGCACTGCATGACTACTTAATCGGCATACGTTGTCCGAACGCTACATAAAAATATTCTTCACATTTAGATAGAATAGAATAGATAATCCGCGACAAGATACACGTATACTTTGAGTATTTTATACAATAAGATTTTTCGTGCAAACCGTCACCAAATTAGCAACGAGTAACACTCAAGAGAATCATTACAACTAGCTAATTCATATTGATGATGACTACTTTGTAGTCGAAATACGTATTTATAAAAATACAAAATAACTTGATCTAAGAAATTGGTGCAAAAAATCGCAATTCACTATTTATTTAGTCATAATATAATATTAAATATATCAAAATAAGTAATTTTATCTTTACTATTTCTATCAAAAGGCAACATTTGTATTTTTATATATAACGAATAAACTTAAAAACTACTGGACCTAGTTAGTTAATTGTTTCACCGTTGGGAAGCTACACAATCCCCAAAAGTGACATAGATTACGTTTTTCCCTGTGTTTCCACGAAACCCAGAACTATGCGGTTTCAACTAATGTTACTTAGATATACTCGGGCGAATTATTGTTTTTTAATTCTCATTCATTGTTTTTTAGTGTACAATAATTACTTGGTATCATACATTCTTGAATATATTGATATTTTTTTTTAAAACTTTTCATTTAAAAGCACATTTTAATCTTTCACCTTTCAAAGAAAAATGGCTGGGATAATTAATAATTCAATTGTTCAGAAAATACACTTTTTCACATGATTCATCTCTCAATCCTCTACTCTACACAATGATAAAACAAACCTACATAAATTACATATATTGCATATATAATAAAGTTAATAGTTTTATTTGTTTTGGTTGCAAATGTAATCTTTACATTTTTTTTTCTCTCTGTTTGTTTGTATTTGTTTATAATTTATGATACCTCTCACATAATTTTACAACAAATATCTTAAAAATGTTTATTTAACATTGAAAGAAAAAGAACGAATATTATTATTATTATTATTATAAATATATATGGAATGCATAAAATTATATCATAAACAAAGTACATATTATACACATTACAATGATGGTAAACAGACTTTATAAATTGTATGTATTAACATATTGTACAGAGACAAAGTATGTATGCATTTTTAAGGACGTTCTCAAACAATCAGTTTTCTTACACTCTTTTAAACCAACTTCAAAAACGGAGGTGATCAATTCATTTTTTATTTGAAAGCTGGTGCTTCTCGTATAGCCCCATTTCAATTTGGTCCAGATCTGAACTCCCTAAGAGGAGAGAACAGTTCAGTTCGGTGTATAAAATTGATTGTTATAAATATCATGAGATAGTAAAGCGTTTTAGTCAAGTGATTCAGTGGTGTTGAATTAAAGAAGCGTGTTGACTTTTAGACGCTTTACCTTCGTTATGTTTAATAATAAATAAAAAAAACTCATAATTTTCTTTATGCAAAATTTTATGTACCATCGTTTTTTTTTTTTTAATTTTACTCTTTTTAAATAATCGTAGAAAACAGATTGTTCGAAGTCTGTTTTATCCAGACGCACAGGGTAATATTTTTCATACACCGTTTGCAAGAGTTATAAATATCTTTAATTTTCAATTGGGAAACGTCCTTAAACTGAAGTTATTATGCATAGTATTATATATGAAATAATACAGAAATTAATAATAGAGAACTTTATTACATCCTTGTTAATATAGATATCTCCTCCGCAACATAATTCCATATCCCGTATTAATTCGCACAATTAACTTTAAGAAATTTTACAAATTTTACCATTTTTAATTGCGAAATTGCTACATTTAACGCAGAGTGCCAAGCGAAGATGCTTTTATTAAAAAGTGAAAATTACAACTAATAATGCTATTAATTAAACTGTCTAATATTATGAGTTAATTACTTAAATTTGAGCTCAAATTGAGACGAACATAGACCTCTTACAAAATAGTACCTTAAATAATAATTGCTTGTATTAGAAATTCTTAATGTATCTAATCCATAGGACTTTTTAACCCATTTAAAAAAGGAAAAGGTTGTCATTTCGTCTTTTGATTGTAAAACGATTTTAAAAATTCAATAAAAGCAAATTTTATTTTTTGTGATTAAATTTCGGTGGTTATATGCAACACGCAATTGTGAAAAATCAAAAATTAAACAAAAAGCACCGCTTTCAAGAAAATGAACTAAAAATTAAAAACTGATTTTAAATTAAAATCATTAATTTACTTGTAACCAATTACATCGCAAAGTCAGCGCCTGCAAATCAAATTTTAATTTTAAAGACTGGCCTCGAATGGTTATTAATCATAAGGATATTTATAGAATATTTTTAATTAAATTTATTTTTACTACTTTACTTAAAAAAGTTCATTTTTATAAAAGCGATTCTTTTTTTTGAAAATTTGTATATACGAGCGGATTTTGGTATATAAGTTGAATAGACTTTGCAAAATGAATTTACAAAAATGGTTATGTGTAAAAATACAACCAGAAATTTCTATATTATACTAATTAAATTATAAATTCAATTCATGCGCTTACTCCAAAATGTAAAAAAAAGAATAATCCCAAAAAAACATTCATTTAACTATATATCTCATTCAAATATAATATTTGTTCATCATTTTAAATGCTTTATTTAAATTAATAATGCCCTTAAAATATTATTTCTATAGTTAAAATGCAAATAACAAATTCAAAATGTGTTGTATAATTAGTAGCAATGTAATTGTTTATATTATAAACAATTATGATGGAACATTATCAGAATTTTCATTGATAATTTCATTTTAACTAATGTATCTGGTGATACAAAAACATCGATACATACAAGTAGTAACATTGTGGAATCAGGAAGTATTATAAACTTTTAAAAACAGAATTTTATATGGAAATATTAAAACTGTAAAATCTATATATTCTATATAATCTATATATTAATACGTGAAGCAACAATTTTGTAACTCTTTTTTACGAAAATTGGGCGGACGGAGGAGTGTAAAATTTTGCCCATTAATTTATATAGAGAAAGAAAATGCTAATATTTTTTTTAATTATGCATACAAAATACGATAAATCAATAAAAATAAGCATTTCACATACTCACACACATATATAAGATGTGTAGCTTATATTACACACACTACTATACACACGAAACAATACTCCGTTAATATTATACTGTTTTGTTTAAAGGCAGGCATTTATACTGTTTAGTAAAAAGGCAATTAGACTAAGTTTTGAGTGATTGTGGTCGGTTTTCGTCCTTTGTAACGGAACTAACTATAGAAGAAGTTTCAACACAGAGCTTTGGAAATTCATTTACAATAAAGAAATATTTAATGCTTATTCGGAATTATTTTACATCATTTATTTAATTTACAATAAGTACCAATAGTCTTAGTCTTAAAGCCAATAAGAGCAGATAATTTTAATGCAGAAATCTTAATTTGTGAAAAATTGAGGTTTGTTACTCAATTTATTACATAAATATAAAACTGTTTTCATGAAAGAAAAGCAAAAGACCAATTAACAAACAAAAATCTACACACAAATTTTTAACACAGAAGTTTTTGACGCAAATACATAAATTCTTTAACTGCACACGTTACTTTTTGAAAGCCCTAATCTTTTTCATGCGTATGTATGAATTCTTATAATTAAGGAGCGTAAAGAATATGCTATCAATCAGAAAACGTTTACATCAATTTATATAATTTTCAGCTCAATAAATCACAGTAATATTTAGGTAAATTCTGAATAATTACGTTTTTCAGTGATACATACATCAAAATATCCTCGTTTTGTGTTTCAGTATTCCTGTTACACATGGTAAAGATATTATTATTATTATACATGTAATTAAAATTAAACGTTATGTAAATATTTATATAGCTGCTAAATTTGTTTGTTTTTTTGTAATATATAATATGACATATTATTCATTTTAATTTTTATATTAAATTATCTAGAAACAATTTTATTATTGCAGTGGTTTGGATTGGGTAATTTTGATACGTTAACAAGTTAATGAAAATTTTCAATACCAATAACTTAGTGACCATATAACTGAAATACGACAAAAAATATCATTATCTTCATCAGTGGTGCTACAGCCTTTGAAGGGCCCTCGCAAGATTTTTCTCCATTCAACTCGATTAGTTGCTTTACTTTTCCAATTTTTAATATTCATTCACCTCAAATCCTCCTTAACCTGGTCCTTCTACTTGATTCTCGGTCTAGATCCACCGGGGTTATCATTAAATAGCCTTTTAGGTGTTCTACCGTCTTCCATTCTTTCAAGATGTCCTAGCCATTGGAGCCGTGTTTTTCTTATTTCTGTTACAATATCTAGTTTTTTATAACATTGATAGATTTCCACATTTGATCTGATCATCCAACCTCCGTTTTCGCATACTACTCCAAAAATCTTTCTCAAAACCTTTCTTTCCAAACTTTCAACAGTTCTTCTTCACACTTTCTTAAAGACCATGAAGTCTCCGAAACATATAATACTATAGGTCTGATAATGACTTGATATTTCTGTTCAAAAAGGATGATCCTAACAGTTTTCGTAAAGCATAATAACAACGGTTTCCTGCTGCCACTCGAGCTCTTATTTTAAGATACATTTCAAAATATATACTAAAGAACTATTTTCAAATGAATTTGATATTTAAATTTTTTTAAATTTTATTTTTTATTTGCCTAATTTCCCTTAGATGAAAGTTACAACGAAAAAATGTATACTGTTGAAACGCTTATAAAAGACAATAGGTTAACCTTGATTGATGTAAGGTAAATTAATTATATTCGAAATTAAAAAGTTTAATTAACTCTATTAATGCACAAAATTTAATACTTGTTTACAATTTTAATACTTTGTTCAACTACACAAAAGTGACCGATCTTACCTGCTACCCATAAAGAGTTTTGCCGTATTCTATTCAATTTTTATCGTATTGCATGGTGTTAAAGATTCTCGCAAATTGGCGTCGAAGTTTTTAAAGACATATCAAATGACTTGTAATCCGGATAACTTACTGGAATCGTTTTTGAAAATATAAAACTGCTTATGAAAGGAGCTGGCAAAGAAAACACTAAACATTTATTTGCTTTTCGAGATGAAAGTTATAACTTTGTATCAGACAGTAACTTAGTTTTATTTTATTACAATAAAATAGGCCATAAAAAATTGGCAATATATTCGCTTATAATATGTATATAAAATAAAAATTGCTATTTAAATTGTAATACAAAAATGTAGAAAGTTTCGTCAAACAGGAGCTGCATAAACTTAGCGAATATTTTCTAAATTAACTATAAATTATAGAAAACTTTCTGGGTAAACAATTAATACTCACATTATTAATTAAAAATGGAGCAATAATATGGGATTCCAAAATTATTTTATTGTTCAACTGTGTGCAATTGAATAGGTGGCATCTAAATTTGATGCAATTTTGTAGGCAAATACTAGTTCTTCGTAAACCTTTTAATTTGTAAAAATCGATTTTCCCACAATATCTAAATTTCAACTCAATCGGTCAAACCGTTCCGGAGATATAAGGATTTAAGTAAGCATATTCGATTATCTAAATTTTCATTTTAATGCTGATATCTTACGAACCATCTATCCGATTTTGATGAAATTGTATGCAGATACGTGATATTTAATTAGTTTTAAACACTCTTCAAAAAAAGAGATTCTCAATTCGATCGTATAATTTTTTTTCATATGTGTTCACGGAAAGTTTATCGTTTATGGACCGATTTTAATGATTCTCTTTTTGCTTGAAAGAGATATCCCAATAGTGGTACTATGATAAGGAAAATAGGATCAAATGCCTTTAAGGGGAGAGTAAGAGTAAAAACACTTTTAAGAGATTAAATTTCACTCGAAGAAACATTTTTAGTGGTTGGACAACATTGAAATCTAAAAAATAAAAATTTTTCCTAAAAGAAATAACAGCCTTAAAAAAAAAGAACTAAAATGTAATAAATAATTTTTTATAAAAACTTTATTATTTCCTTGTAAAACTTTTGTAGTCGGTGTCAATATTATCCTTAGCTATATAATATAATCTAAAGCTAATTGGCACAAGGAAATTAATTAAAAATTTTGAATTGAATATTATTTTAACTTTTTAGTTCATTTTTCTGAAGGCAACCAATTTTTTTTTTTAATATTTTATTTTGTTGAAATTGATTTTTGGGTGAAATCAATCAAAAAGAAATAAATTAAAAAAACGTGATATCTTATTGCTACAGAATATTACATAAAATTATATGATTAAAATGTAAAAATGCATTTTTTTACCAAATAACTATTTTAGTAAACTATTTAATTACTAATCAAAGGCCTGTGTCCATTATGGGTAATGTATTTTTATTAATTTTGGAATTAAAATTTAAGAAATAATTTGAGGTATTCCATTGTAACCTTCTTATTCAGCAAAATCTAAAAAAAAAACTTGTTTTTGCTTGAAATTCATCGATAAAGAAACAGTATTGTTAATTTCCTTAGAATTTTCGATATGAAAGAAATTTTTGAAAATCTCGTGATATCGACAAAACTAGTAGCGCTTTTTCATTGATAAAGAAATTCCCAAATATAATATCGAACATAAATATGAAACCAATAAATTCATGAAAAATATTACATCTATGTATTTAAACATGAAAATAATAATAAAAAAACTTGTACCATTATTTTCCATTAAAGTGTGACTTTACGTTTTTTTTTTTCTTGTCTAAAGCTCATTATAAATTCAATACGTGAACTCAAAATTGTTGAGACATAAACGGAAAACACATATATAGTTTGTACGATGGTACTATGTGCTATGAAGGGGTCCATTCTATTCGCATTGTTACTTATCGTACGTGATATGTGAACGGGCGCGACAACGGTGCTCATACACACACAGATACACTTTAGGCGCTTACATTGTACCTAATAATATAAACTAAATTGTTCTACAAAACAAGGATGATGCTAACGACTTTCTATTGTATTGGATGATTTTTATAAGAGTCGCCATATGGCTGAAGCACGTATTCGAAAAGAAATTCTGTACATTTACTAAACACCGTACGATTCATAAATAAATTTTATGTATGAAGTAATTTTGTGCAAAAATACAAATTTAAGTGTTCGTAACGGTCAACACAAAATTAATTGTGATTATCTACACAAAATAAAGTGTTAGCTCCATTAAGTACTAACAGTTATTTGATTATAAGTGCCGACAACTCGTTTTGATTTGAAAGGACAGGAAACCGGCAAGGGTATTTACTTCCATTGTGGGTATATTTACTATAGTTTAAACAAAAGATCATACCAAAGTTGTAATACTCGGTTGATACTTTTTCTAGCTGAAAACTTTCTTTTAGATAAATTAGAAATTATTCTGATGGTGCTTATTTGCCTCCCCTTCATAAAAAAATTATGCAGTTAACGAGAGTTTGGCGTTTTTTTTTTAAGTAAATAGGTACAAATGCCATGCAAAATAATGTTCTTAAGAAACGTGAAATCGTAAATGTAATAAGCTTCCTAGCAAACATCCAAATCAGAAAGACTTCAAAAAAGGTCTTTCCTAAGATTTTTTTCTGACTTCGCAAGTCGGAAATACTATCTCTGTAAGAAGTTGGATAAATGAGCCCTTTATGATTAGATTTAATTTTTCTGATGTGCTGCATTTCACTGAATTTATATCTACTGTTTTCGAATAATAACTCACAATTTAATTAGTTTTTGTTTCATGCTCTTTCTGTTTTTTACTTTTTCATAAAACATAATTTGGTGGATTATTATAAACCAAAAAAAACTTATTTTTGAGATTCTGTTTAGATTCCCAAAATTATCTAGATAGGCGGTGTTATGCATATCCATTTAAAAAAATTAATATTTATCAATTCTTCTAAATCTAGAGTCTAATATTTGAATTTTAGATGAATGGTTATTCTGCTGTAAAGGATAGCGTAACTGAGGTGCAAGACATAGTAATACTATACGAGCCTAGGTGTATCCTAGATAATTTATTATTTTTTAACAAATATTTAGTTTTTTCTTAGTCTAAGAAACGATTTTATCTTGGTAGTCAGAAAAAAGAACTCTTAAAACATTCTTATTTTTGAAGTCTTAAAGTGTTTAATAAGTGGTGCATTCAACGTCTTAACGACTTCTTAAAGGGTTTGCTTTGATGATAATTCTGACGTCCAAATCATTAATAAGATTCTTTACAAATATGACACCCAGATCCAGATTCAAATGTGGAGAGCATATACAATTTGAGATTACGCTGCTGCACAAACTACAAAATACATTGAGTCAATTGAATGGAACGTCGATATACCTTATATGTATGTTACCGCTCTCCTGTCATGTTTGCTAGCTAGCAAACAAATCAACTGATACATGGAACCAATTAGAATTTGCATGAGAAGCTAGAATACAAATTTTGATAAATCATCCCGTATATAAAGTTATGTAATAATAATAATAGTAGTTATTGTGCTTTGTTGAAATTTATTTGCCCTGAACATCTTCCACATATATATACACTCTTCTAACTCTGTTTTAACAACAACATTCTTGTTCTACACTCACACAAATTTATGCAGTTTTCTAAAAAGTCATTCGGACATTTAAAATGTATTCGTGCTTTGCGTATAACGTATGTATTTTAAAAGTCATTATTAACATATGTATATGTATATAAGTAAATATTCACAATGCAGTGTATGAAGAAATAGCTTCTGCGTTAGTTTGTTTATTATACTGAGAAATACAAAGTTATAGTAGCGTAACTATTCTGTCTAACATCCATGACACAAAGATTACGAAAAGCTCAAGAAATATTTTTATTGTAAAATGAATTACTACTTATTGAGAATGAACTATATAACATACTCTGCTTCTTGAGTATATCAAATATTATGGATTCGGATGTAACCGGGTCAATTTTTGTTCAAATTATTGTTTGTTCTCCCACTTACATGGGATATATGCGAATCAAGAAGTATACGTCATCTTGTGTTTCCAAAGGCGATACGGACTGATAGGTGTTTTGTGGTAAAAAATAAAATATGCTATATTTTTTACCACAAAACACCTAATGCATGCAAATAAATAGTTTTAAATATATTTATCAACAAATACAAATTAACATCGATTATATGCAAAATTTGAAGTAGATTGGACCATAAAAACGTTACACCTCCCCCTCCCAAGGATTTTGGAAAATCCTTAATAGCGGGTGACCGGAATTTTGCCAGGCATCCGGTATTTGGTGTGGGAAACCCGTAACACGAAACTTTTATGTATACACACCCGATATTTGGTGTAGCTCGGAATATCTTTCGTATAGCTCGGAATGCGGTGCACCCGGAAATATACATATAGCTCGGTATGTGGTGCACCCGGTTTCTCGACCCCCTTAACCACCGGGCGAACTTGGCTTCATGTCACAGACATATAGATGTACCACACTTAGCTGTAACACCCGGTTCTTCGAAATGTGGTACTCATATACTTGATAAAAAGTATTTGGACCCACGAATGATTAGCCAGTATAGCTACATAAATTTAGTTTTGAATTTCAAATTTAGATTTTGGTTTCGATGGAAATGATGCTAATCGGATTTGTAACATACTTCAAGTGAGTACTTAATAAAAGAGTCGCCCCCGTCTTTCACCCCCTTAGAGCATAAAAAAGAGAGTAAAGGGATGAAAATTAATAAAATCCGTTGTTCGAAATAATATGACTCAAAAACCTATTTGTAAATGCATCATTGAGACTATATATTTTCATTTCCACATTGAGATGAAAATTTAATAAATTTTCTATTCCTAGAAGTATTATTGTAAATAAAATTTTTAATAACTTTATTATTTTCAAAAATATTAGACAACTACCTCTTCTAAAGTATTGTAAATATTTATTGTGTATATAAAATTGTTTATTTAATACAAAACGTCACAAAAGTACCATTAAAAATCACAAACACATAAACAACATCATAACTGTAATAAAACCATAATCACAAAACAATTTTACAAACTATTTTACTGTTTATTCAGTCATAATCACTATTATTCATCAGTTTTCTTGCTTTAAGCTAAAACTTTGGTTTATACAAAGCATTATACATAAATTACATAATGGATTCATTGTTTTTAGAGTTCCGTTGTGAAAAAAGAACCTTTTTAATTTAAAAAAAAAAACCCTCAAGTCTAGGCTTAAAATACCGAGGAGTCCATTTCAGCTAGACTTAGATTCTTGATCTTAAGACTCTTCTGCCCTTAAAATAATACAGGAACAAACACATAACACTTCAATCAATAAAGAGTAGGTACACAAACGAAAACATGTCACTTATATAGACTTTCCTTCAAAATTTAAAAAAATAATGTAAGTATGCAAAAATTGTGTTTTACGATTTTTCTATAGAAAATTATCGCGTATCGTAGGATCACCCATTAAACTTATTTTGGAAGAAACATATGGAAAGCAATCTTTAACAGCTTATAACTTATTTCTTTTTGAATCAATTTTAATTTAATGTTCTAATTTGGTTTGGTATTGATCTTTGTTTTATATTTTGAATAGTAAAATAACAAATTTATTTATTGCATCTTCCATATTTTAAGACTTCTAAACGTTCATCATCTTCCACAGTCTACTTCTTGCTTAAAGAACTCATTCACTTCATCAAATATTCTTGTCCGAAAATTCTGAATTAAATTTCCTTATCAAGCAGTTTTAAGCTGCAATTAAATATCCATATGCAGCCTCGGCAACAAAATGCATTCATACTTAACCTGTTTTGTCTACTTTATTTATCCAATTTTATTTATTCTCATCCTGAACTAAATAACAGTTTTATATATTTAAATTTTCTGATGAAAAGTTTTTGTTTTAATTCTGAAAATTGAAATATAAATATATGGTGTTAGTTTTTTAAGTATATAGTGCAGATTTAGATCAATTTATAGACATCTTTACTGAAGGTAAAATTTTATTTCACTGATAGATATCATAATTGTAAACCATATTCTTCCTTAGATAATCAGTATTCGCTTATATATTTAATCATCAACATGAAAAAGACAATATGTTGCAGCCGGGATTCGAAGCGCCCAAGCCGAAAAGCCGAACGTCTTAATTATTAGTCACTTATCTTATTTGTCATTGGACAAATTTGAGCTAAGTCACGACCCAACTGTTAAATTACACAGTAACCAATTTGTTGTATTTGCGCCAAAATCGGTCTGTGTTAAAAATTTGTCTGTTGACACATTTAATATGTTACTCATTTTTTAACATGAAAACAGATTTATTATTATATAGAATGTTTAAGCCTCAATGGCTAGCCTCACTTTTCACATAATAAGTTCGCTATAAAAAAAATGTCTACTTTTATAGAAATTTAAGACTGTTGGTACTGAAATTTAAATAAATTAAGTATACTTATTAAATATTTCTTTATTTTATAGGAAATACCCAAGCTCTGTATTGAAACTTTAATAATAATTGAGTTCGTAACACTTATTTTGTGTTACCATTTAAAAGTGTAAAGCTTTTTATTCCCGCTTTAATATTTTTTGTGTTGATTAAGAACAGTAAAATTTCTAAAATTGCAATTGTTCAAATTTTCAATATAAAAACTGTTTTTTTTTTTCGTTAGTTATGGGCACCGTGCATCAAAATGTGTTCATTCGTTTCTATGGCTACGAAATATTGCTGTATCAACTAAATGATATAAAGTCAATGATTTAACAATAGAAATTTCTCAAAATTTCTTTACAAATTTAAATGAATAATTTTTTATTTTTGTAATTAAAAAAAATTGCTAATGCATTTTATTCGATGATTCTTTCAACCCATAACTTCAATTAAATGTTATTTTTTTGTAATTATTTAATAATTTTTGTTTAACATTTGCTATTCAATTTGCGTACAAACAATTAAACAAATAATTATATTTTCTAGATTTTGAATATTTTATTACAAATTTTAGACACGCATCAATCGATTAAGAAGTCCTTTCACATACTATGCACGGTACGGATAATACACTTTATTTTCTATGCAAACGTTTCTGTAAGAAAGTTCATGGCACAACTTTGTACAGTCACATCAATTACGGCTTGTCTTATATATATATATATTATATATATATATATATATATGGATTACACTTGAATTTGTTCGTTGTTAAGTAAATATCCTAATGAATTTTATATGTGGTTATAGAATAGAATGTCAGTTAAACTATGTAAGTAACCTACTCTATGGTACATATATACATATATATATATATAATACAGATACTACTTTAGATAGATGATAATACGATGTACTTGAAAAACTTTATTATATGTATCATTAATATTTTAAAATGGAAAACAAGTTTTGTAAACAAGAAATGTCTAAGATTACTTAGGTACTTCGATTCGAATTTTCGTATGCGAGGAAAAGAAATTAGGATAGGATGGCATTTAATATATTACAAAACGAGTTTTATACTTGACATACATAATATGACAATATATATGGTTTAGTCATGTGTTTTAAACCATAGAAAATAATGATGCCACAAGGAAAATTTAGCTATTTGTATTGCAAAGGTTGAACAACTAATTGTTACTATTTTGTAATTTATTTTATTAAAAATATATTTCATAAAATCAAAATGGATATTGCAAATAATTTTTTGTAATTTATTTCTAATGGATATTCACAAATTATTACTCAACACAATTAAAAAATAGAGATATTGATATAAAAATTTGCTTTTCATAAGGAATTTTTTCTTTTTGTTACTTCAAAAAATCACTCTCAAGTAAACTGGTTCATTTCAAATATTTGCAAAGTGGTATTTGAAATTCATTGCAACCGATATCTTAGAAACAATTTTTTATAACAATCCTTGAATTTTGTTCCTTAAGAGTTTTGCTTCTCAATTCATTTTTTTAACTAATTATCAAACTTCTACCTTATATAGTTTTCCCACAAAGGATTATGTACTTTACAATGCAAGATTTCCTAATACAAGATCCTGTTAAGACAAATTATTTTTTCTTTAACTTTATTTCACATCCAAATCAACGGGAAATTTCGAAACTATATGTTTATAGAGTAATTATATACAAGTTGTGGGTCATTTTTATCAATTGTTTAACAACATGCAATAAACAAGTGAATATAACAACTAAAATAGTTAATTGTTTAGATACTCGATTTATAGTTTAATATCAGTGTTCAAGTATGTTTAATCCTTAGCATTCATGGAAATACTCTAAACATCCAATCTACATAGCTATAAATGAATATATTATAAAGATATGTATTGGATTTATACCGAAATTTGAGCTAAAATTGTGGCGAACCTAAACGCTGTATAAAAAAAATGTTTCAACCATCAGTTGTTTGGATTACAAAAAAAAAAATAAAAAAAAATATTTTTCTTCCATATTTTATGATTAAACAGTTGGGTCATGGATCGATTTGACGCAATGGAACGATTTGATTCTTTCACGAACATAAACTCAGTATTAGTCTAAAATAAGTCATTAAAATTTAACTCGCTATTTCGTTTTGGTTTTTAGTTATCTTAATGACTGATAGTCGGACGAATGGAGGGACAGGAGATTCTATGAACAGCTATACCAAAATTTGGTGTATATGGTCAATATTTTCTAGCGTTACAAACTTAATATACTCTGACATATTATATATATTATGTGCAGTATAAAAACTATCTCTCTTCGTTTTTGAATTATCTTCTTGATGAACAGCCTGTATCAAAATTTTGTTTATGCGGTTAATATTTTCTAGCGTTACAAGACTAAAATTAATATTCTCTGATATATACTATAAGAGTATATGTAAACGATCTGAATCTAAGACAGGTGACACACTGTACAAACGAAAAGAATGAAAATTATATAATGACTGAGTATACAAAACACTTAAGAATATTATATGTATACTATCCGGAATACTTGTCTGTATATATATATAGTGAAAACTACCCTTATGAAAAAGGTGGTTAATATATATAATTCTGAATTCTAGTTAGTAGGGTCTCGAACGCACACAGCTATTCAAAAAGTATTGTATATGATAATATTTCTAAAGTTATAAAACACTTCACTAAAAACTCTTTTATGGTGGTTATATTTTTAGTATTTATTTATGAACATATTATTTTTTAGGATCGGAAATATATTTTTTTTCAGTCAATTTCCTCTTCTAAACACGAGGCTATTGAGGTTATGAATATTGCAATTTTAGTAATTATTTTGCAACTTTATAATTGATTGGATGAGCATAAAATGAAGCGTGGAAAAAAGAAATCAAAACTAAAATTTGAAAATTATTGAATTACAGAGAAATTTCAAATAGGGAAGATGCTATAAAAAAAATTGCTATTTTACCAATCAAAATGTGAAAGAAGGCTCAATACCAAACAAAATTCGAACAATAAAATTAATTCAAAAACGAATAAGTTCAAAGCCTTTAAGGAAGTACGAGCGCCAGGCGGGTTGGGGATAGGTATCGACTCTAGCGCGGTAAGGGGAACGCAGTAACCATATGATTTTTTTCAATATATAGATATACATTTAACATTGGCTAGTGGCGGCATTTATTTTTCTTTTAATTAATACACTTTAATTAGTCGGGCAAGTGTAAATGTTTTTGAATTAAATTTATCACTAATATATTAACTTTCATCCATAAGTTTTTAAAAAATATTCACCGACAGTTTTACGAGAAAAATACAGAAATGTATCAATGTTTGAAGGTTACCCCATAAGACCAATGTTAAATTGCTCAACTTTAAAGTTAATTATTTATTAAAATGATCGGGCAATCTCCTTCAAATTTTTGGAATTTGTTTAGACATATTTAAACTTTGTATTAAAAAAAATCAAGCCTTTTATCAAAAGTTGCCTTGGTGCTCGTACTTCCTTAAACATTGGTTTCTATTCTCTTTCTCGCAAAAAATGTTTTATGGGTGGTCTTCGATACGCAGTCATTTTCTATAGAGTAGCATAACAACATTTATAAATATTATTGTAATTTAGATAACAGTTTTATTCACAATCAACTCATTTGTGCATACTATCATTTTTTATCTTCAATTTTGAAGGACCGTGTATATAAATTGAATGGTCATCGATAGGGCCTCTTATCGTAAAATGAGCCTTATGTATAATCACTATAAAGATGAATATGTATAATGTCATTTACGCAAATCTTCTTCTTTGCTTAAATTTTGAACTATATATAACTATATAGGCTATTTTTTTAAGATTTTTAAAAAATAACTTTAAATTAATGTCAGTAAAGACGCTACAATTGAACTGATTAAAAAATGTTGTGCATCTTCCCTATTTTAATGATTATATTTATCATGATAGTGCTGCAGTGATTAATATTCAATTCATTTTTAAAATAACAATTTAGTTTTAGTAGTTTAATTTTTTGTTAAGAAGAAATTCGTTTAGTTTATGCAGATTATGTGTGGTGAATTTTTCTTTTATATTCTATAGAAAGTTTTTATTATTATTGTAATGATTTATGGGATGATCAAATTTTAATTATATTTCGGTTTGGTTTTTTTTTTATGAAATAAATTTATATAAAACAAACTTTAACATATAATTTTGTTTTTACATTTTTGTGATGGTTTTACAGACATAACAATTTATGCCTGACCGGAAAAATGAGATATTATGTCTTAAATTTTTCTAAAAATGAATATCATTTACTAGTTTCCCAAAATTGTAATCCCTCTAAATGTTTAATCACCTTTCTATTTACAATATAAAAAACCGTACTAATCAGACGTTTTTTGGTTTAAAAAAAAATCGCAGATAAAAGCTATACAATGCTTTTAAAAGTTTAATATTTTTTAAGAATACCTAAAAAATACACCAGCTCAAGATTGCCCATCATCAAAAATTACAGTTTACCACTTAAAATAATCTATATAATAATACGTGAAGTAAAAACAATGTACCCCTTTTTACGAAAATTGGGCCGACGGAGGAACGTGGAATATGGCACACTTATAGTTTATATAGAGAAGAACTGGAGAATGGTAATTTTTTTTTTAATTATGCATAAAAATACATTAAATCAATAAAAAAAACATTATCCACATATATATAAGAGGTATTGCTTATATTACACACACTATCATATGCACACACATATATATATATATATATATATATATATATATATATTATATATATATATATATATATATATATATATATATATTGTATATATATATATATATATATATATACTCTGTAATATGTTTTGTTTAATGACTTATACTAATAACAAATAACTATAGAACGTAAAAATAAAAAGTCATCATCATCAGTCATATTTAATTGCAAGGACTTATAAAAAGACTGACATGTTTTGAAAACCATAATAAATTTTCCGAATTTGGAATAAAAATTTGGAATTACCACAAATTGTTTGGAAGAATAAGCAATAAATATTAATGTTTTATTTTATAAACTATTGAATGTGTATAGTTTTGTTATTTTTTTATGGCAACCAGCCAACTCTTGTATGCATACTTATTGTTAGATTAATTAGAAAATCACTGAAAGAAGCTCAAGATTCTGATCTAAATGTAGACTGATAAACACTAAACTGTGCTTTTAAGTCAAACAACTTTGGTTTCATTAAAAAATAGTGAAATGGTAATTTTCGTAATTCCGTAATTTAAAGAAAAATTAAATAATTTTGAAGAAATTTTAAAGAAAAGGAATATATTTTAAAATATTTTAGTAAATAATTTGAAGAGTTATCTAAATATACTAAACTTGTAATCAATATTCATGTTTCCTAGAAAATGTTATATATAAATCACTTCGTTTCTAATGAATAAATACCGGTACAATCCAGAAAAACATACATCGAATATATATATATATATATATATTTATTTATTTTTGGTATCTAATAACATTCAGTTTTTGTCGATTTACAATGTTCGATATAAGAAATCTGATATATTGTATTGATAAACACACAAATAATTTATTTAGTGAATTAATAATTCTAATTAAATCAAAACATCGATTCAGAATTTAATATCAAATTACATCTAATGATATTAAACTCTTCATATGATATTGGAGTACACAATTTGATGAAAACTAATATAGGAATCATTGTATTTTGTCAATGAATTAATTAATGTTTCAAAGAAAATGTATTATTTCCAAAAGCTGTAGTTCTGGCTAAGAAAAATACAGTAGCTTACAAACTAAATAATTTGACCGCCCACCGACGTAACGTAAATATTGATTGCAACAAATTACCAAAGTTAAGCAACATCAATACTTGAGAGGGTGACCACATAGGATTTCTGCGTGTTGTTATATAGAATATTCCCACTGTAGTCACTATGGGTAAAAAAATAAATTAAAAGAAAAAGACTAAGCATTTTTTTTTTATAATTATAAATAAAAAATCAGCAACATCCAAGATACTCTTTATAATATTATCTCTTTCAGGCTGTATTGGATCACAAAAATGATTCGATGATAAATTTTACTTATATTTCGAGTTTATAGATAATAATTCCATTTTTTCTTAATCACGAACTAAGTCTTGTAATATCAAAATCAGTCTAGAAATCAACATTCTGCTGCAGAGGTACCTCATTGAAATCGATAAAAAAGCGGATCAACTTTATGGTAATTGAAAACGTTGCCATGTAGCACATCTTAAAGCGCGACTAATGCATAAGGACTAATTACTGATATTTATAATTACCTGACTAATACAAGGTGTTGTAAAAAATAGTTTAAAATGGAAATACCAACCTGTAACAGAAAAGTAAAATTAATAAAATTAATTGAACCAATTCGAATATCTTGTGTTTTGATATTTAAAGCGTAATACTGAAAATTATAGTTTCTACCGTGGATGAAATCTCTGAATGGCTGTGTATAATTTTTGGATAAACAAATTTTTCTTAAATAGCAAATATATAAAATATAAATTTACGATTGAATAAATAATTTTAAACTAAATTAATTTTCCCCTTATTTCATATTATTTAAACGCACCGAATGTCTCTGATAAATTGACCTATCTAACATTTTTGTGAAGAAAAATATTTAAGATAAAGATTAAGTCTTTTTTTCAACAAAAAAAAACTATACAGATAACATAGGTATTACTTGTCTTTTTGAAAATTAAAATTGTTATTTTTGGAAGTTAACGACAATGTAAATTATCAGAGCAGGCTTAATGTTGTTTAAAATATAAGAGTTGATGTAAAAGGTATTAGAATTTAAAAAAACTGTCTTAAACACAGTTTATATATTTTTGTGGATATTTCTTTATTGTTATCGATAATTAGCATCCAAATACAATCAAGTTTTAAAGTAAACAAATTTTTAAAAAGGTGAAGGAACTATCAAAACGATTTTTCTTGAATTTTTAATGAAATAATAAAAGAAGTTGTGTTTCTGTAACTTGTTGAATTTGAAGTTACACCCAAAGCATGATTATTATGGAAACATTATATCGTAGTAATTTGTTTCGTATCTATACATATAAAATTCACGAATCTCAGTGTTTGGTAACCGATTTTTATGAAATATTTTGTGTGTATTCGGCATTAAACTTACAAATAACCCTTAATTAATAGCGATATTATTACTGTAATAATATTCAATTCTCAGTGGTCGATAACTGAATAATTATCAATCGTTCAGTTATCCCCACCAGGCATCTACCGGTATCACTTCCCACGTGGGTAAACCATCCAGTTTTTTTGTGTTGGCTAATGACGAACTAACCAAAAGTAACGTACACTCCATTTAGAGATATTGTTTTTTTCTAAATAGTCATAATAAGTAATACCAAATATGGGTAACATTATTATTATATATGTAACTTTTAAGAGTTGTAATTTTAAATTTAAGAGTTAAGTTATATTAAATAAAGTACAATGAATTTAAAAAATGAATAGTTTGACTTTTGTTATTTTATATAGATTGTCACTGTTCCTTTTTCAGTAATAGACCACATCCTTACAAACTTACAATAAGTTAAGTATTTTGTAACTTCTAACATATTCACAAGAAATAAATTGATATGGAATAACAACGTTGATCGGGTCAGCTAGTATAATAAATAAAAAAATTTTATAGTATATAATGTTCCATTTCAGTGCAGATGGCAAACACTGAGAAATGTATGAACTTATACATGTAAAATTAGGATAACTCAAAAACAAAAAGATAGCGAACTGAATTATATTGTAATAAAAAGTGAGTTTATAGTCATGAATGAGCAAAATCGATCCATTGGGTCCAACGGATCCTTGGCCCAACTTTTAAATTGTAAAAGATAGAAGAAAAGTTCAATTACAAAAAAATGTTTACAAACAACTTTTCGTAATTTTTTCGTAAAAAGTTCTTCACAATTTACGCTCAAATTTGGCTAATAAACACATATAGGAAATAACGATATATATTATTATACATGTATAAATATATAACTGTATAGACTGGATATTTATAGTATTTTAAGAATGCTTATTAAAAATAGTTAAAAAAATGATATTCAATCATATGTCGGGTATCTAAACAATTAACTCTTTAAGTTGTTACCTTCACTTGTTTTTAGTGATAAACTTTGTTATTAATAGTGATCGATTAAAATGATACACACAGTTAAACAATTTTCAAAACCATTTTCCTATTTATATTTCATATAAATTGCAATATAGATAGAAGAATCATGTCATATCAATTTACAACATTTAATTTAAAACAATTCATTCAATGCTTCTGAATATTTATGCATATATGTATATATTAAATGAACTACTACTCTATCTATTCCTTGTCATATTGAATATTCCCTAGGGATATTATATCTGTTAAACGAAAATATAATACGAATATATTATATTACAATCTTTATATTATTGTAAAAGAGTTATTAATTGTTTTTCTACTCATATTACATGAATAATTAATTAATAATCATATCATTGAAGAAGAATGATGAAAAATTATTTTAATTAATTAGTTAATTAAAATTAATATTTTCCGTACTATATGTTTGAAAATTGATACTTTTATTGTGTTAATTTTAAGGAAAATTTATAACCGACTTTAAAAAAACAGTTTTCTCAATTCGACAGCGTATATATTTTTAATGTTTTGCGGCGAATTTCGTCGTTTATGAAACCATTTTGATGATTCTTTTTTAGTTATGGAACCATACTAAGGATACCACGGTCTGTTTTCAAGGGACATGATTACTGATTACATTTCATTCAAATGAAAAATTTTTCGTGATTATACAACACTCAAAAGTAAAAGATTAAAAATTTAAAAAAAAAAGCCATTTGTTTTAATTGAACGCAAAAGTATTTTTTTATGTTACCTCAGAACTTTCGATTCGGTGAACCGATTTTGATGATTTTTTATTTGAAAATTAGTGATTTCCATGTGGTCCCATTGTAGTTTGGTCCAGATCTGATATCCCGAATGGGGGAGAAGGGGCCAAAGAGGTTCGTGGTTGTATACAACACTCAAAAGTAAAAAATAAAAAAAATAAGACTCGCTTTGAAATGATACGAAAACTGAAAAATAATTTAAAATTTGGTCTTCTGACCAATTACCTTTCGAAGTCAGAGTCAATCTTCTCCTTAGCTAAAAAATTGATTGGTTGGTAAAATTGGTCAAAAAGAAAAATTTAATAAATTATTTTTTACTTTTTAGTTCATTTTTAAGAAGGCGATTCTTTTGTTTTTTAGTTTTATGATATCAAGTTAATATTCAATACGAATATTCTTTAGCATAATTCTAATTTTTTGAATTTTTAACAAATTTTTTGTCCTTTCTGTTTTTTAGAAGTTTCATGACCATCAAACTATATCTATGGGTCAAAATTATATAGTAGTTAACTATTTTTTTGATTCATCAATGTCGGAGACAGAAAAATTAGTACTCCATGCTCCATGGAATTAGAAACAGTATTATAACAAATTTCGAAAATTAAATTATAATTGATTCGACAACGAAGAATTGATTAGGTCTTTAAGATTATTTTCCATCTCTTTCTTGCGAAACAAAGTTTTATTCATAATCCCTATGGAGAATTATATTAATGACATAATTTATTCATATCCTTGTCTTTGTTCAATTGAAAACTCTTAACGATCAAATTTTATTAAAGCTTGTAACAAAATTTTTTTTAATACTAAATAAGGAAAAAATTTAGTCCTAATGTCGAAGTTTTCGCAATTTATGTATGTAAATGTTGATTACAGAAATTCAAAAATTAATTAATTGAAGATTTACAAACCTTTTCCTATGGAATAGCTTTCGCTATGAATGCAATTCGTTAGAAATCTCAAAGTTATTTCAAGGAGAAATATTTAAAAAAAATTTCACTATGAATTCAATTCGTAAGAAATCTCAAAAAATCTCTAGGAGAAATATTAAAAAAATCAAAACTTTCTTTTATTTGATTTTAGTTTTGTCAATTCAGAATATATAATACGATTTTCAAAACAATACTTTCTTTCATGACCAATATTACGAAGAATAATTTCAATGTTGTTTTAATGAAAGCAGGACTGCGTTCACAATTCTTTTATCCACATTTTGTATCCAGTCATTATAACTAAATATATCCAGATTTTGTATACTTTTTTAGAGTGTAATCAAAATCCAGCGATTTGATATTTTATTTGAAATATAAATAAGAATATATTGAAAAAACTAGTTTCGATTTATAAAACCATTTAAAAAAAACGTTTTATGTTCTTATTAGTTTATATCCCCTTCAAATTTATGATAAAGTTTATTGGTGATAAATCTATAGTATTATTCAGTAATAAATATATGCATAGAAAGAAGGAAAACTGCCTTCAAAAATATTATCGCTTCTACATTTTATGTATACTCAAATAAATAAAAAACGGGACAACCTGATTCTTCGACGCTTAGTTAAATTTATAAAATACACTAATTTTATTGTTTATTTTATAACTTTTAGTCTGAAGTTTGTAAAGCTTTCTAATATTGAACGAACAAACAAAATTTTGTTATAGGTGTTCATAGAAACACCTAATTAGTCCATTTCCGGCTGTCCGCCCGTCATCACGATTACTCAAAAACAAAAAGAGATAGCGAGCTGAAATTTTGATGACGTTTTCTTAACATAAAAAGTGAGTTTATGTTCGTGAATGAGTAAAATCGGTCTATTAGGTCCTTTGGATAATTGACCTAACTTTTAAACTATAAAAGACAGAAAAAAGTGCAAATACAAAAATGTGCAAATTTTTAAAACAACAACTTTTGTTTGAATCATTTTTTCGTAAAATGTTTGAGTTCTGTATAATTTTAGCTCAAATTAAGCTAATAAACACATATAGGTAATGATAATACATATTATTATTATACATGTATATACATATATAACTGGATATTTATAGTATTTTATGAATGTTAATTAAAAATAGTCCAAACAATGAAATTCAATCATGTGTCGAGTTTCCAAACAATTAACTCTGTTACTGGTTATTTTCACTTTTTTTAGTTTAAAATGAATTTTTTAAATAGATAAACAAAATTAATTATGATAAACCACTCATCACAACATAACAATCGGTTATTGAATGTTTATTAAAAGGTATAAAACTTCAAGTGTCGCATTAAGACTTTTCTTGTGTATACATATAATAATATATTGATTGCCTGAATACATAACAATAAGTAGTGTATGTTTATGGAGTTTTGTGAAAAACATCAGATGTTATAAACAAAATCTTCATTACTTATTCAAATTTCTCATACAAAATTTAACAACAAAATAATACATTCTATCCTTTAACTAATTGTCTTTAACTTAATACCATAGGATAATCAGATGCTCTATCTAAAATGTATGCCTAGAAGATATAAGATAGGTTTGAAGAAAATCTCTTTCAATGATGTAACTCTTGATAAGGATTAAATTAAGTCTGTTTAATTGATAATGTTTTTATTGTATTCAAATATAGCATAAAAACTCGTAGGCCATTTGATTCGGGTCTTTATGTAAGACTGTAAATCATTTCAGTGATGATACATAGACTACAAGTGATCCGCGTATTTGCGTCAAAAAACGGTCTATGTTAAAAATTTGACTGTTATTGGTCGTTTATCTTAGATACTTTATTTTTAAAATGAAAAAAGAGTAATCGTTATTTAAAATGCTCAACTAACCTCACTTCTTTCACATACTAAGTTTGCTACATAAAAATTTCTGCTATTATTAAAGTTTAAGATTGTTGATAGTTAACATATTAAATATTTCTTTATTTTAAATTAATTACCTAATCTCTTTATTGAAACTCAAATAATAATTGAGTTAACAGTAATTTTGTGTTATAAATTCAATATATTTTGGTGTAGATAATCAATATTAACTTTGCAAGAATCGTTTTGATTTAAATTGTGTTGATTTAACATAAAACTTTTTACTGCGAGATAAGATTGTAGAGCATACAAATTTTTTTTATAATAATAATAATGGGGTTTTATTTCCCTTTTTCAAATATACAGGGTTATAACATAGGCCACCCGCACCATTATTTTTAATCTTTTTATTTTAACTACATCCAATTATGTTTATACAATTAAATTTATGATGAGGGTGGAACCGATCATTTCGCTCTAATCTAAGCAACGACAATGTGTTAAATTTTTGTAAATTGCTAAATAGCCGCAGCCTAGATTCAAGCAGGTAGCGAGCTCTGTAGTGAAGAGAATAATTGGTCTTGCTGTTGCAGCTTTGGTCTTGCTCTATTTATTTCAAGACCAAGATCAAAACTGCAATACCAAGACTTAGGCAGAAAAAGCAAGACCCAGTTCGAAATCAAGATCGAGCAGGCAAGATCAAGGATAAATGGGCAAGACTTAGCTAACAACAACAGCTTCCGGCAAGTGCATGAATTAAAATGTATTGAGCCACTTTAATATGTTTTTTTCATGGAACAAAACGTTTTTTGTATTTGAAAATTTTAGTTACAAATAATGAGTTAAATAACTTGAGTATTTTGTTGGATTTAATCCATCGCGTCAGTTTCAAATATGGTAAGTTGATTACGTATACATTTTACTAATCTGACGATTTGAGCGCAACGTAAGTGGAGTGTCTTTATTGCAAATGATCCTCCCATTCTCTTGCGTCACGCTCAAATAGTCAGATTAGTAAAATTTACAATTTTCGGCACGAAATCAACCTACCTTAACTTAATCTGAAGCACTCGATTAAATCCAACTCTCGATTTCTTTTTCTGGTCTGATCGGCTTACGCACCACATAAAAAGCTAAGAGTGCTCAGCAAGGAGTAAGGTCTACCTTATCTTACTCTGGTACGCTTCATACCATATTATTTCACTAAGATTTTCCAATAAAAATTTAAAATTCTTTAACGTCCCTTCAAAGACTTGACATAAACATGTAAAACTTAAAAAGTGTAATAAAAACAATGGTTTGTGTTGGAAGTTAAAATTGAGGAAAACGATTAGTGAGAACAACGAAAATTTAATAAAAGTTTTTCAACTTTTTATCTTAAAAATCATGTAAAAAATTAACTGTTTATCATCCAGACAAAAAGTAATCAAAATCTGTAGACACCCCATACTTATTTTAGACAGAATTAATAAGCTAAGGAAATATCACACAAAGTAGCTGCTCACCACATATTGCGAACAGAATGAAATGAATGTTCGTGAAGTTTTCTACACTCCATTCGTAAATTATCACCCTTTTTTTGTTAGCTTGTATACGAACCGTACGTAGCATCGTATAAGGTATATAAAATCTAAGAATATAATAATCTTTTGCTGTATGTACTCTGAAAAGTAGTGGCGGTAGAGTGTCGCTTTTTAGTATGTTGTGGTTTCGAGCCAAATGAGTGTTGTAAATATTGTCGAGACAATATTCCCCTCTTCTATTTTATCACATACTTATATATATATTGTCATACAAAATGAGTTTCTAACCACAGGATTTCTTTTTTGTTTATTTTTTACTACAATATGCTTCGGAATGTCAACATTCATGGTATCAAGATTGTTAGAAAATAATTATTATTGGTTACGTTCAGCAAATCAATCGTTGGAAATAAAATGAGATTTAATTATCTAAAAAATCGACTACATCACCTAGAAATATGTAAAAATTTTATATAGACTGCGAATGGAACAGACACTTTAAAAAAAGCTTTTTCAAATCTCTTTAAACATTTGCAATAATCTTTTCTCGGAGTACACCATCCTGAAGTTTCGTTGACTATTTGTTCATCGGTACTAAATATTTTTTTACCATCATTTACTAACAGTAGCTTAGATTACATGAAAATATTTTTTCTAGATGCTAATGAATTAACAAATTACTTTCTAAACGTAAAAGCTCTTAAACTTTATTTATATTGATCAAGTAATTTAGTAAAGTAGCAAGTAGTTTACTTACTTGACGTGTGTGAACATTTTAGTCAAGTGTTAAGTAAAGTTGTTTAGTCAAGTAGTTAAGCGAAATTCTATATTTTTTGTTCAAATAGTACATCCATCACTCTTGCATCACAAACATATAACAATAAACAAAAGAAGGAATCAGTTTGAAATTGAATTGTTGTTTCAGTCACATTCATATAATAAAAACAGGATCTATTTATATAGTTTTAATAATTACTCATTACTGGAGCAAATTACCAAATTATATTGTAAACGGTTTATAACCAAATGTTTAGTGTGTGTAGTACTAAACTACTTGCTACTTGACTAAATTACTTTATCAATGAGAACTAGGGTGTAGGTTTTAGGCTTGAATCTGAGAAGCGACATTGACTGAGTTCCTTTATATATTTTTCGTTATTTGAATTATACATTGAACGTTTCACAGAAAATTTTCTTTTATTCTCAGTTATTATTATAAATTAATAATTAAATCTCAAATTAAATTGAATGTGAAATTAAATCTGATAATATAACTATTTATATTTTATTTAAAAAAAAAAAAAAAATTAAATAACTATCTATAACATTATCCCTGCAATAATGTGGAAAAACTAATGTATCTGAATACTTTTTTGAAGTTTCCTATGCTGGAAAAATCTTGAGTGTGGTCTCCTCAAACGTATTTCGTGGATCACTTAGTATAATATTAAGTGATATAACCGCATTTATATGCACCTGACTATTTATATAAAGCGTATCGTCTCCATGTAATATACATATCTTTTATATATGAATGCAATTCACAATTTACAATAAATTTAGGCATTTTATAACAAAATATTATTTTTTGTTATCTATAATATTGGTAGTAAAAACGACTTATGATCGGTGGACGGTAAAAAAAATGGTAATAATGTTTTATGGCTAGCATATAAAATGATCATAAAATTTTTTCTAAACTTGTAGGTATTTTGATTTTTTTAAACTGGTTTTAAAATGTGAAAAAAGAACTTATTTTCCTGCAACAGAATGACTTTGTATTTAAGTTTATTTTAATGTACTCAAAAGAAAGTAAGAAATACATTTATTTCGTGACAGCGGTTAAGTTAAATGGAACTCAATTCTCAATTTCCGATTAAACTTTAATTCTGGATACGTATAAAGAGCGGATGACTATACAAAATGTAATTTTCCATGGGCTTCCACCATATTTTGAAAAAAACGATTTTTATATAGGGTAAGTCTGAGGAATATGGTCGTAGTTTTTAGGAGATGCTATAAAAATAAAATTGGTTTTTGCTGTTCTTTGATGTTATGTGCGTTTGAGAAGTTAAAATAATATCTAAACACTCTGTGACTATATAAGTTATTAGATCTATAACAGCCCTTGTCTCGAATTAAAATAAAACTATACTGAGCTTTGGTATACTGTTGGATTAAAAGTTATTTCTATCGAGCTGCTAAGAAAAGTTATTTCTATCGATATACAACTGGAACGATTAGAATTGATGATAATTTTGACATTGAAATACAACAATATCAATCAGGTATCAGGTATCAGGTAAACATAAAAGTATGAATTTCTATTCAAATTTTATCACTTTTTCCTTTGGAAGATCTATTAAAAAGTGTTTACTTACTTTTTAATTAAATTTCAATATCACTTAGCATGTGTTGCTAGTACTCTACGTTAATTGAAGTGAACTAAGCATAAAATATTTCCATACGGCCAATTCTCCCGGGCTTATCCTAAATAGTGCAAGAAAAATAATATTAAATAATCATCGTTTCTTTTAATGCCAAAGTTTGTATTTATGAAAAAGTTAACACCGATACATGATCGATTATAAAATATTAGTCACTTGTAACCAGTTAAAATCAATGTTAAGTTATTACTAAATGTGACCTATTTTTCAGATGAAATATCGCACAAAATATGCCAATATTCAAGCCTTAATAATAATTGTCTCATATGATGAAATAGAAGTCTCAGGTGTGTTTGTATTTAAAGTTATGACGTGGTATTAATTTGTTTAAAACATTTTAAATCTGTTTATAATCTTTTGGATAATATATGTGTTATAAATTTTAAAATAACATTTTAGAATGAATATATATTTATTAAAATGTAACAAATGTTTATACAAAACCGAAAGAAAACTTATGGAAGAACAAAGTAATTGATAAAAAAAATGTATTCTAAACATTTATTATACAACAAATGAAACGTATAATATAACAATTAAAGGTAACAACTAACAGAATTAATTGTTTAGATACTCGGTGTATTACTGAATATCATTGTTTGGATTATTTTTAATTAGCATCCATAAAATAGTATAAATATCCAGTCTATAAAGTTATATATACCTACTTCTAATAATATGAATTTTAATTAACAATATGTGATAATTTGCTAAATTTGAGCTTTAATTGTGGCGAAACCTAACATTAACCCTAAAAAATGTTTCAAACAAAAGTTGTTTGTTTCAAATACATAACCATTTTATTATTTAAATTTTTCTTCAATCTTTTATAATTTAAGAGTTGGTTGTACCAAACGGACCGATTTTGCTCATTCACGAACTTAAACTCACATTTCATGATTAGAATACGTCACTAAAATACCAACATTTTAGCTCTTTTGATTTTCAGTTATCGTGATGACGGACGGATGGACCGACGACAGATGACTAATCGGAAATGGACTATTTTTAGTTGGAATAGGTGTTTCGAAGATCCCATATACCAAAATTTTGTTTGTGCGGCCAATATTTCCTTGCGATACAAAATTTAGACTAAAATTAATATACTCGAGTATAATAAGTCATAATAATAAAACCATTTAAATAACAATAATATATTTTTCTGTTGTAAAATAAATACCAAAAAATGTACAAACAAGCTTTTTGTTTTTAAGATTTCTCATTTAACTTTGACATAAAAATTTCAAGAATGTAGACTGTATAATGATCAATAATAATTTTATTGATTGGGTGGTTAATATCACAAAATTACCTTTAAATATCCATTTTTTATACAAACCCTTTCGTTGATAATTTATTCTCAAAAAAATATCAATTTAACAAAAGAATGAATAAATCCAAAGTATGGCACGATAAAAATCAATTGATTGAAAAACGTAAAATCTTAAATGTAAGATATAATATTTATAAGATTAATTTTGACTTTTAGAATTCAAAAATTAATTGAAACATTGAAAATAATTTGGAATTTAAGTAGACTTCACTAAGCGTTATAGACTAGTGAATAAATCTCCATTATAGTTATTAATATTAATTCCACCTTCATTATGTTGCGAACTGTTCTTATATCATATAACCACATTGATTGAGATTATTATAAACAAAAATATTTGGACTATAAATTTCAAATTATACATTTAATGGATTAATATATAATTTAAAAATGCTGAATATTCTATGCATTAATTACGCACCTAATGTTTTTTTTTATAACATAGCTCACTTAAAGGTAAATAGAGAACACATTTATTGAAACAATCTTTGCAAGTGCGGTTGGATAAAATTTAAAATATCGACAGGCTGCGTGCACCATTTTCATACATATCTCAATATATTATAAATATAATAAGATATGCCACTAAACTATCCGATCCTGCAGCAACAAATTTTTGTGCCAAGGGCAGAAATCAAATCCACAACCTAGGTAAACTTCACACTTTACCGATACTGGCTTGTTTTAAGTTAAATTCATTTGTTTTCTTTTAATATTGAATTTTAATGATTTATAATTTAAAAAAATTATAATGAGTACCTAATTGCGTTTTATTTTTAATTGTAAATATTGCAAAATATTTTTATCCGGTCACGGATATTACATAATATATTTTTTTAGTACTAATAATTTCAATTTGTATATAATTAAAATAATTACCAAAGGTAATACTTAATATTTTGGCTTAGTAAATATTATGAATTTTTATTTTTATGTTCTACTTATAATATAATATTGGGCAGGAGGTGAACCTTGGTTTCATGAAAAAATATAATTGAAATTTTATTGAAAACTGTATTCTCTTATATAAATTACCTGAACAAAATTTATATATTAATACGTGAAGCAAAAACTTTGAAAATTGGGCGGACCGAGGCGAACGAAGTTTGGCACACTTATAGTTTATATACAGAAGGACTGGATAATGCTACTATTTTTTTTTTAATTATCCATAAAGAATACATTTAATCAATAAAATAAAAACATTGCACACACCATGGCACACAAAAAATAAGAGGTGTGACTTATATTACACACACTACCATATACACGCAAATATACTCTCTTGTTTAAAGGCCACGTATATATACTGTTTTGTTTAAAAGTAGTAAGATTCACTTTTGACAGATTATGGTCGAATTTCGATCGCTGTAACAGAACTCTGGTTCTAATAATTAATTCTATGCTGCACCTTATAATTTAAATGTTGTTTTTTCCTAGAATTTATAATATTTTATTTAATAGAAAAAAACCTGATGTTCTCGTAGGATTATGCAGTACTCAACATTTTTTTATTTAGTATAAATAAATTTCTCATAACACTTATGTTTCTAAGTTTATAAAAACAGTGTGCCTTTCAAAATCTTCAAAACTACTATGCTATATTAAAAAAAAAAAAAAAAAAAAAAAAAAAAAAAAAAAAAAACAGGTTTTACCCTGGATAATACTATTTAGGTGGGGAAGTATAGGATAACATCAGAGATATAGGATAACAAAGATGACATAAATAACAGCTGTATATCTCAAAACAATTTATCTTACTACTTACAATTGCGAAGAAAAGGATAAAAATTAAAACTTTTTAAATTTTTTTTTTTTTTATTTCAATAAAATGAATTATGCAAATTTTTGCATGCAAAATTGTTTACTTTGAAATTACTTTATGACTATTCTCTTCGAAAAATTAAGAGGTTGCAAGCTGAGAATAATAAACTGAAACCAAGAAAAATTTTGGAATAATCTAAAAATAGCAAAATGCTGATCCGCCAAAATAATGAAAATGTCATCCGAGACACTCAAAAAACAAAACAAGAAAGCATTTTGGGATAATCTCAGGAGTCAAGACATCAAAATGCTAGTCCCCCAAAATCATGGGTATTTCAGTCGAGGTGAATTTTCACTACACCACACACATAATGGTCCGTACTTTCGACAAATTATTCACCCGAATCGATCTGCCTCAATTAAACATAATGATTATTTTTTGCAAGAAATTATGGCAATTTCAAATACCTATATTTTATGTATCAGTCTCATTAACAAATAATAAAATAGCACTTATTTCAAGGACTATTTTAAAAGTACGAGAGAATAATCCAATAAATTTTATTGATCATATACCAAAATAATTTTGTTTTGCATATAAAGGCATTAAAATTCAAGTATTATTACATAAAGCCATTTAGTTTACTAGGTACACATTTTAGTATACACTTTTAGGAGTATAAAAGTGAGTTAACTGTGAAACAAATTAGGTGGAATATATAAATAATTATTATATTCCTTTAAGTGAAATAGTTATGTTATTAAGGCATAAAAGATTAGATGAAGGATGGATAAAATAAAATAAACCTTCCTTTATTTTATGATTTCATTTTCAGGTGATTTTAAAGTAACAAAACATGGTATAAAGGACCTTAAAATAAGTACAAAATACTCCCAAAAAGTATTTTCAAATCATAACTCTTTTGAAGAGAAAACTCTAGTATTAAAACATTTGACAAAGACAGCTTAATAATAAATGCATAATAGTATGAGACAAATTTTATAAAAACAAATTTTTCATACTTGTAAGGACTATTTTGTGTATTTCAATAATTTTAATAATTATAAATATTTTACTCAGCGTTATGCAGCGTAAAGACGTTTAAATTGAAGTAATGAAAAAAAATTTAGTCAAATACCCCATTGTACACATCTAAAATAGGGTAGTGAAAAATAAAGTATGAAATTTGATAAAAATTAAGATTTAAGTAGAAATATTCTTAAATATTCTAAATTTTATAATGTCATAAACTCACATGATTAATTAATTATCTTCAAATTAAAATTCGATATTTTTATCTTTATATCGCGTGACCAAAAACACCATGGTGTTAGATCATTTTGGTACAGATTATTAGTTGTCTTTGTCAGTTCAGTCTAAGTAGCAATCTTAATTAGTAAACAAATATTTGAAAGTTTTAGGTTAGGTTTTATTCTGAATGTGTTATACCAGTTATTCGCAATATTACATACCGATATTACGTCTTCAAAATGGCAGACAGCATTTTTACAGGAATCAAAAGGGTTTAAATTTTAATGGAATTTCATGGCAAGAAATCGTGTTTATTTTGAAAATCTATTTATTTTTTGTGACTTTTATTAAGAAATCAATAATTTGAAGTACGTTTTTAAACATGATCAACTACCCTATTCATACTTCTAAGACTCTGAATATAAGCACCTATAACAAAATGAAACGCTAATAAAATATGTATCTAATTTAAGCTATTTTCGATATGATTTCAGCTATAAAACTAATTTTAAAGTAACAACTTGTAAATAATATTATTTATTGAATAATATAAATCAATTCACAGTAGATGATTCAATTTAACCTAGTGCATTTCAAGGATATCAATTTCAATAGAAACCTTATCTGTTACATGTAAATTTGATATAGGAAATTATGGCCTTAATCATTTGATATGATAAGTGTTGCATAAATAAATCTTTTTTTTTTTTTTTTAATTTGAAATACAAAATCAATAATCACCTGTATATACAGCTGGCTTATTATTTTATCAATATTAATATAAGTACCAATATTAAGGTCTGTTTTACTTAAAATTGTAATGTTTTGTGAATTTTTAATACCATTATAAGCTTTTTTGAATTCATATGAATAATTATCCTAGTTAATTAAACATGAGTATTTAAAACTGTTGAAATAATTGCCTTAAAAAAACATAAAATTCCATAAAAAATTGTTTTCTCTGAAATTGACAAAAAATTTTATGGATACTGGCTACTAACCAAAGAAAATATAGCTTCGTAAATTACAATGCAGATTTATTATTATTGCTTCAAAATTGAGGACATGTATTAAATTACTCGCTTTCGGGGTAAAAGCAGTTGGAATTTCCCAAGAATTAATCAGTTTTTCAAATAATTAAACATATTACGTTTATAAATAAATCTTTAAAAAAATTTTAAGATGTCAAATTAATTTAGCGGCATTAATGAACTAGTAAACACATTTTTTCTAGGTTCATTGCAGTATTCTCTTTTATTTTCGAGAATAGAATCTAAAGTATTCATAAATAGACAAACAAAACCAGATGGTTTTGGTACCTTCCGTTTTTAGTTACTTCCTCTTTTTATGGATTCTACTTAGCAGTATCTTCGAATTCTTTTGTCAATTTTCATTAAGCGTCAAACTTTTCGATTTATTACAAGAGGTACTATTGTTACAAAAATGAACACTTCAAAGTTATTACCCGCTTAAGAGGTACAATAAATCGGAATTTTCCAAGACCGAAGCACTTTTTCAAATAATAAGAAGACATATTTATAAATAAATCTTACATAAGTTTTGTGATACGAGTTTTTGTATCTTCAATCTATCTATCTATCTATACATATTCACATTGTTTAACTACAAGAGTTAATACTACTTAAAATAACAAAAACATTTTATGTATAGGAATGGATGGAATGGATGATATAAAACAATGATATTATTAAATACTAAACTATATTAAAATTATTATATCGCCTTCATAATAACAACAAACATTATGATAAAACAAACACATGGGCATTGTATATTGTATGTATCTATGTGAAGCCAAAAGTACCCAAACAACCAAACCCGTATCATCTTCTTTCTTTCAAAATAATTTTATTATATTCTTGATTCAAAGATTTAAGTTTTTATCTCGAAAATCGAAATAAAAGAATGTTGAACGTATTGAAATGCTTTTTTATACGCGTCATATATGAGTTTATTTTCATGCGCTACTCCAGTAAGGTAATGACACTTCATATGGTTATCTATATTTAAAATACATTATTCATGTTTTCTCTTGTAACTTTCATCGCAATAAATACAATTAGGTTTTTTTTCTTATTTTTGATCATCAAAAGCTCAGAACTTTTCAATCCAGCATTTACAAATTTAAAGAACAAATAAATGATAAACCAAGTGAAGATAACAACTAAGAGAGTTAACTGCTTACATAGTTGAAATAAGGTTTAGTGTCATTATATAAATTATTATTAATCATTATAATTCACAAATCGCTCAGGCTATACAGTCATAAATACATAATATATAATAACGATTTGTATGGTTTGGAGATTTACTTTGTGAAACATTATAAAAAAATAAAAACTACTTTACGTTTTTCTGAAAATGATCATATAGACGGAAACATACATCATCATTAATTAATAAAAAATTGGTGAAACAAAAAATGCAAAGTAGTATATATTTTTTATATAATAATGATATATATTTATGTAAAGTATGTGTTTTAGCTAAACTTGTTCTAAAATAGTGAAGAATCAATATATTTTACGATAAAAATGTTCCAAACAAAAACTCATTAATTAAGATTAAAAAAACAAAAAAAAAACTGTTTTTGATTATGGATCCATTTTTCGTTTTATAGTTATTTTGAAGAAAAGAGGAAGAAACAACAGAAGTTGACTAGTTAGCTGATTCAATGAACATCTAATTTTGTTATTTTTGCATAAAATCATTTTTAATATCTAAAAAAAGACAATAAGAGACAGAATAATTCGACGATTCTGTGAACACCTATAGTAAGATTTTTGTAATACCTTCAATATTCTTATACATAAATAAATATGTCAAAAATAATTTATATATCGGATATAAAAACAGTTATTAATAAATTTAAGGGTATGATTCAATTAAAAATCCGAGTGCTTCAGGCAAATAAATTCTATATTAACACTAGAATTTTCTAGTCTTCTAGTTTTCATATTGATACTACAAAATTATGGTCATTAATAGTAACTATCAATAATACATTTTATGATCCATATTTAATGTAACACCGAAACGTGTAACAAGCTACCACCGTCGTACAACAAAAGTTGATACTCGACAATATTACAATACGTCCCACATATTCCCAGTAAATTTGAATCAAAAAATGTTGTTAGGAGGGGTTTCGAAGAGTGTGGACTCAAAAACGCAAAAAATGCAAAGACAAGACGTAAACATTATTCATTTTCATTTTAATTGTATTTTGATATGGAGTAGAACGAACATAAACAAGGAAATACAATTTATTGAAATTTATCCACATAAACAAATACTTAAAGTGCAAGTACTCTGCTTGGTAAACAGATAGAACGCTATGCACTGCATAGTACCATTGTAACATCGCACCAACTACAAACCATTGATCGTGTTACACGTAACAGTAATAAGCAACACGTAACAGTAATGCATTTACGATACGGTGCTGCGTTACGAGCGAATGTTGCACGTGTGTACGTTGCTTTACATTATCAGTATATTATTGACCTGCCCTCAAAAGTACATATTTATAACGATTTCTATTATTTGTATTTACATAGTACACTACACTTTTTATGTTATTGTTGAAGCTAATTAATTTTACAGAGAAAACGATGAAGAAGACTACTATGCGTTTGTTCTGTGTGTTTATGTATTCCTTAATAAATGACTTCATTTAAATATTCATATATTTACTTTAACAAAAACAACAACAAAATTGTGTATTTTATTTTTTTATGAATTCGAAATAACATCGTAATTTTTCTCTTTAGTAGTTTTTCATTTTGAAATAAGATGAGACACTTTATCTGTGTCACATTTTCTATAGGGGAGACAAAATAGTAATTCTATTATAGAAAATATGGAAATTTTAGTTTAGATTCGGTTTCTGGAAATATGAAAAATTCAAGTTTAAAACTTCTGAATGTTCTGATGGTAAACCCTCCATAAAAATGTGTTTTTTGACTACGAGAGTATAAATTTAATCATACCTTTTTTAAGAACGTATTCTCCTCGGCATCGATTACCACTTTTTCCCACCTTTTTTGATAATTTCATCGAATTTAAAAAGTCTTATAAGGTAATAGGCCAAAGTTTTTTTTATTTCTAGAACAGATTTGAACCAATGTCCTAGAAAATCTCGTTTGCTTTTGTATTTAAAGCTTCACTTAAGAACTATCGGAAATCTAAAGAACCGGTCGGAATAAGAACCGAATACGTCAACTAGAAACGAAAAGCAGAAGCATGAATGAATAATCGTATAACTTCTTTAACCATCCCAAATAATTTACGACTTCCAACCAAAATATATATCGTCTGTTTAGACAATGCATGTTAAGTTTTGATTAACAAGAAATAAAAATAAATTAAGCTTCCATTCGTCGAAACACCCAGTTAGTTGGCAGAGGCAATTTCCGAAAAATCTAGCGGTTGATGTAAACTTTCGTACACAATCGTTTCCAAATATTTTTAACGAATCTCGAAACATAAGATGAAACATTGTCACGTAGAAGAATCACTATGTTATAATTTTACTTGGCATGCTGTCCGTTTTTCTCGTAATACACGGCTCAAATCAATCTATTCTAGTTCAATTGCAGCCACGATTCAACTTGTCGGGATCTTATCTTATCGTTCAATACATGTAATTAACAAGCATTGCATTATCTGAATATTCTTAAGCCTTTTAGATTCTGATAAATTTAGCTTAGAATAAATATAATTAATAAGTAAAGCTAATAATTTCAGCTGATAACCGATAAAATAATGTAAGTTACACATATTTTAACTTCTTCCAATTATTACTTAATAAGATTTTCCGTTTTGATAGTGTTAGAGTATACTAAGAGGGGAACCGCGTTCCTTGCACCTAGACATTTTGCTCCTCTGTATCCTGTTTTTTAACAACACTCCATCACCTGAATTCAAAGGTTTCTTCTAGCACAAGGTGACAATTATTTTGATACTATGTTTTTGGTGATTCGAACCCACAACCTCCAGTCTAAATACTCATTTGGGTGAAGGTGTTATTGCCTTTACTCTTTAATAGGGTTAGTAAAATTTATGATGCCATCTTATCGCTAACGGTGATTCAGAGGAATGAATATTTATTGCACATTTCAAGCAAAAAGTGCTTGATTCTTTGAAAATTGTATTTTCATTGATGTTGTTTTTGGATACAAAACAAAAGTAATGTTACGTTGTTGCTACGAGACCGTTAATTAATAATTGACAACGTATGAAACACTATAGTTTCATTCTTTTATTAAAGCTAATTATTATGTTGTGTTTGAATAAATGATCATAGTTATTATCGTAACTGATATGAATTTAAAAAAGGAAAAAAAAACAATGCCATTGCTTTGGGCTTATCTGAAAGAATTTTTTGTTGATGTATTTATAATTAAATAATAAAGTGTTTATTAATGAACTTGCTTGAAATGGGAACTTTGTATTGTCTGATTATTTTATATATGTATATTTCAACAAATAAAAATCATTACGAAGAAATAATCGGTCATTGTTATTCCAGATAATTTTTATATCAAGCCACCATATATTTTTTCTTCTAAAAAAGGCCTCTTTGATATACAAGAATGAGTAAAATTAAAAAACCTTCCTTAAAATCATTGAAATTATTCCACCATTTTTCGATTGAAATTTAATCAAGAACTAAGCAATTATTAACAGGATGGGCGTTTTATCATTGCATTATCTTTCTCTACTAAGCCTCTTACAATCTTTTAGTTAACTCTTACGTTCAAACATTTGGGATGCGCAATTACAAAGCGACCTTTGTTAACCAACCTATAATGAAAATAATAACTTTGGAAATCCTTTGATTGAACTCCGACCATAACTTCTTTGCAATGTTTTTAACAACGTTTATTCCCGCTATGCATTGATTTTTCTAAAATTGATTTTATCAACTTTTTTGCAGAAACAAGGTATCTTCAAATGCCTCCTTTTTTAAAGAAGAGCTGTTTTGAACCCAACTTAATTTTCTCTTTACTTTTCTAGAACATTCAGTATCACACCGTAAAGGTATCATTTCGTAAACCTTATATTAAACCTTTCGTACTTACGTAAATCTTATAAAATTTTCTTCCCTTTCTTTCTCATGGACTCATGGAACCTACTAAATACACGAGAAATGTTTGCAGGACAAAAAGAAATCAAAGGAAGTGAAATAATAAATTTTCAATCCCTTAAATTTGCATGTAGTATGCAACGAACAAAATAGCACTCTTCTAATTCCAGTATTTACCTTTTAGAAGACAAAATTGAAGATGCAACAATAAAAATTTACTATTTTACCCATCAAAATGAGAAACTCAATATCAAACAACATTCGAAAATTGATTCAAAATTAAAATTGATTCAAAAACGAATAAGATCTTAAAAAATTGTTCATACAATTCCAATCTTTCGCCGAATGATAATTACTGTGATTGACCTGAGTTGCTTACCTTTGTCGTTTTGGCTTTCTACATTCCGTCTTCGGTAAAGTATCAAAAAATGAAACCATTTTTCGTACACTTCCCGTACGTGGAATTATATCAACCATTGTCGTTTTTTTCCTATTTTCGATTTAAAAAGATTCACAAACACTCACTCAAATAACACACTAATAACACAATAATTTCACACCAAATCACTAGCTTAAAACCAATAAATAATAAATCACTATCAACAGAACTAAATTACCGGCACTACAGAACACACACACCAAAAAACAATAAACACATTCATTCCACAATCAAATAAAGTAATCAACTAATTTAGATACCCGTATTATTATTATAAAATGATATTAATTCTCTCACATTTTAAATACATAATTTAAATGAAACCATTTTTACCCACACGTTAGTGTTAGTCGGAATAATAAAATGTTGACTTTTAAAAGTTACAGTAAATAATATAATTTTTATTTGTGATTATATTATTTATTTTATTGCAAAAGACAAACACACAGACACTATACATACACAAAACAACCTACATTTAAGAGTGTAGTAAAAATTAAATTAAATGAGAATGGTGATAAGGAAAAATATTTTACTTGCGCATATGTGACTTAAGTAATGAACTGAAATCTTAATATACTTTATATTGACAACTGAGTATTAGCGTAGCTACGATATATAATTATTTTGATATAGGATGTTTTTTAAATGAAATGTATTTGGTCATTGATCTTTCTAGATTACTGAACTAAAAAGTACATAATAACTTTTATTCTCCTTATCAAGATATAAAAAAACTTTAAAAAGATGTCTATTGTCTGAAACATTGCTATGAATCAGGAAGATGTTATTAATAAAATTTTATATTTTACCCATCAAAATGTGAAATTCAATACCAAACAAAATTTGAAAATAAATTAAAATTTGATTCAACATCGAATAAATTTTAAGCGCATAAAGATTGTTTTCCATCTCTTCCTTGTAAAAAAAAGGTTTATATTCTACTTTAAGGTTTACATTCTACAATAAGTGGTTATTTTCTATAGAAAATATTTAGGCAAATCAATTTTTAATGCTGTTTATAGATTATCTTGCTCGCAATGCAAACGGGCTTATGTTGGTCAGTCAGGTAGATCTAACCAGGTATAAAGAGCACATAAATAGTCATAAAACTTCTTCTAACTTCACAATTCATAGTACCAATACAGGTCATAAAATTGATAGTAAACACAAACCGGAGGTGTTACATATTTGTGACAAAAGTCGAAAATTATATTTGTTAGAAACCCTTGATAAATAAATTAAATAAGAACCCAAAATATACAATTTTCAATAATCCAATAAACCTTAATATGTCCCATTAATTAAATTTGAAATTATAAATATCGGCAAAATATTTATCAACTCCACCCACAGTTTCTTCATTCATAATAATTTTACCCGCTTTCCATATAAGATTCAAAAAAAAAAAAAAGAAAACAAAATTATTCATTACTTGATAATGATTATAAGTGGAAAGTGCATTCGTAATTTAAAAAATATTTTAAAGTGAAAATTATAGAAAAATTTAATTAATTTTTTAATAATACCTACTTCCGACATCGATTCCGAATTAAATCACTTCATTATCTCTTCAATTAAGCCAATTATATGGCTTGAAATAGTGTTAAAGTAATTATAACGTTGTATATACAATTTTCAAATCTGGTGTACCTTTATAAACATCACTGTATATATGTAAGTACAATTTATTGTGTGTTTTTAATTTCAATTTAAATACTTTGAAATATTCATAGTCATATGACTTAAATTTGTAATGTACTAAAAAAAAAATTGTCATTTATTATGTGTATGAATAATATTTTTTCCAGGTGATAGATACATACATAATTATTACTATTGATAATAAAATTTAACGATGCATTGAGTAATTTTCCATTTTGCAAACCTTGAAATTACTAATTAATATATTTGCAGTTAAATTGTAATATTCATTATTGAAAAAAAAAAATAAACTAACAATTAAAACTAAGCATTAAGCCTTAAATTAACAAATGTTAAATTGAAATTTTTTATAATTTTTTTTTGCATACTTTATTTGCAAGAGTATATTAATTTTAGTATAAAGTTTGTAACGCTAGCAAATTTTTAAGACACAAATAAAATTTTGGTATTGGTGTTCACAGAAATGCCTAAATAGTCCATATATATATGTCCCTCTATCCGTTTGCCTGTCTGTCCGTCATCAACATAACTCAAGAAAAGTGACTTTTGGTTGAAATAATTTTTCGTTAATTGTGTAGATAAGCCTTAATTTCAGCTACAAATTAGCTAATAAGTATGTATATTTGCAATATACTTAATTGATGTATAATTGATGTTATTTTTAAGTGTATGAACTGCATAATTAGGGTATTTTATTATTAATTTTTTAACATGCTAACAATAGTTCAAACATTGATAGTGGATAATCTGTCGCGAATCTAAACAATCAATTCTGATAGTTGTTATTTTTCAAATTTTGGAAGATCAAAAAAATAATTATCTTGTTAAAATTACGTGGAAAGTTAAAATTACGTGTAGCTATTGAATTTGGAAAACTTAAATTGAATTATATTTGTTATTAATTTGCGACATTTATGTTAATCTTTCATCATATAAACTATATTGCTGAAATCGAAATTAGGTAAGAAATACTTACTAACGTTGTGCGTTAATTATTCTTGAACGATTTAAACTGTGTGGTTAAATTTAATTTACACAAAATATTGCGGTCAACTATAACTAAAAAATAATTTATGTTATGGAAACAAAAATTATTATGAAATATAACATTTTGATACAATTAAAATTGAGAAGATGCTTACGTCAGACATACAAATCCAAATTATGAATAATCGAATTTAAAAACTATTACAATGGTGAATGGAGTACAAATTATATTTTGTTTAAAGCTTTTTTAAATACATTTTCATTGGTTTTGTTTCATTTTAGTAATTTATTTTACTGATAAAAATTGAGTTATATTATTCAATTCAATGTTTTTTATGAAACGTATTTTCAGCCGACTGCTTTTTAATTTTTACAAACTTTAGCTTTAGGAAGAATTTTTTCCGATTTCATAAAAATTCAAAATTGTGATTTTTTAAATAAGTCTTTTTTTCTAATTTTCGAAGAAAGTCGGAATTATGAGTCCAAAAAGAAACCTTTTTTTGTGTTCCGTATGAATTTGGATATATGAGCATTTTCAGAAATCTTTTTCCCAACTTCATAATAAGTAAAAATTTCGAGTTCTTTCAGAAGTCATTATTCTGATTTTTGTAAACAGTCAGAATTATGAGCCTGTAAGAAGTCTGTATTCCGGGTTTTGTAAGAAGTCAGATATATAAGGTCATTAACCAGTTAGATTTAATTTTTATTTATGTGCATTTGACTCAAATTATATTTACGTTTCCGAATGCTAACCTACAATTAGTTTTTGTTTCGCGGTCTTTGTTTTTTTGGTATTTTGTGTTTTATTAAAAATTAATTTGAAGTAATATCGTAAAACAAAATCAAAGATTAAGACAAGATAGTAACTGATTAGTTTTACCACAAATTCCTCTAAACCTTTGGTTGCAATTTATTTTTGAGATTCTGTTAAGTTCCCAAATTTATCTAGATACGAGGTCTTATGCATCTGTGATAAACCCTGAGTCTTAAAAAAACAAACACTTATGAATTCTTGTAACTAATATATATAATATTTACATATAAAGTATATGGTCCTTATGGTAAAATGGATTATTTGACGGACTCGTAAGTCAGATTATCAGTGTTCCAGTCAAGGTTTATCTGATGAAAATTATTTAATTTTTTAAATTATGATTATAAATAAAAAGTGCAGAAATTTTAAAAATGTTTCAATTGAAAAAATCAATAAACAATATTTGAAATATTTTATTAATACAAAACTCAATCAATTGAAACTAATTAATTTCAGACTAAATACAATTTATATCAATAAAAAATTACTATATAGTTAATATTAAAATATAAAATTGTACTGATTACAGACATTGATAAAAAAATAATTTTTTATATTACATAATATTTGATAGAATATGATTGGAGGAACCGACTTCATAAAGGTAATTGATCACAAGAGAATTATTTATAGAAGTATTTATTTTAAAATTATTTTATTCGAAACGTATAGTGTAACGCCATTTCCGCATTGCCACTCGTCAGTCTGACCGTTATCAAGAAAACATATATCGAGTTGTTAGTCACTTATTTTGGAAATGAGACATTAAATATAGAGGAAAAATCTAAAGAAGAAAAATGTTTGTTTATTTTAAACAAATAACTTTTGGATCTTGAGTATCTCATTCATTAACTCGGTTAGCTCTTACAATTTTTGTGTTTTTAGTTTTTTTTCTCGAACTTTTTATTTCTCAGTGTTATGGCCCCCTCCCCGCCTCTGATCCCTCAGGAATGCAATTTTAGATTTTTATCTTACAAAGTGGTATGTGTCCAAACAATACCTCTTTATTCTACTTAAATACTAGTTAGTAGAATGTAGAGACTGGTCTACACTCGAGAAATTTTCATTTCATCCGAGAATACCCTAATTCGTGAATACCAATATACTTGCAGGAAGTAACATCAAGGCATCCTTTGTTTGCAAATAAAAATTAGCACTGTTTTGAATTACCTTTGTTTGAACGTGTATTTCATCATTAGTTGTGTTTATTGTCTTTGATTAAGCTAATGAACTGATAATTTTTTGTTATCAATTTCATGTTAGGTGTTTCTTATCGGGACTGTTACAAATGACCTTATTTTGAATAGAATCAGTGCAAACTCAATGTTTTTTTATTTAAAATGAATTTCATAAGACCTCTTTGTTAGAGTATAATAGAGTCTATAACAATCAAATATTGAAGCGATTTTCCTGATTTAAGGCACGCACAAAAATAACTCAAAAAATGTTCAAATGTTATGAAATTTGCTATTTACAATATTAACATAAAAAAGGGGGGCTCATATGTAGAGTTTATGTCGAAAACGCATTTCTAAATATAAAATCGAAATTTTATTATACCCTAGAAATTTTTTTCTAGAAAAAATATTTGACAAGCCCTTTCATTTCATACATTGCATTTCTTTCAATTTTCACGCACAAGTAACAAAAAACATACTTATATAAATGTTATGAAATTTGATATTCATAACATTAAATATCAAATTTCATAGCATTTATATAAGTATGTTTTTTGTTACTTGTGCGTGAAAATTAAAAGAAATGCAATGTATATTACATATAATTCAAGCCAATACTGTTTGTTGACACTCCCACTCCATACATAAAGGAGTGTGCTTAATGTAAGGCGACAAATCCCTATCAATGACCTGGTCAATAAGCGGTTAGGCCAATCAATCAACTTTCAATTTTTCAGATATGCGACAAGAAAACAAGTAACATTAAAAACTTTATCCATTTAGTTTGGTGTCCTGGTGGGTTTCTCAGGTGGATCGTCATCAAGCTAAAAATATGTATGTCGCTTCAATAATACTGAGAAGTGAGCCATTGTCTTTTTGGATTGTAACCTTAAGCAATATTCAATTGTACCTACAAACTTGCAATTGCTGAATTTCGTTTTTTTTTTTATTGTAATAGGAATATCATCCAATAATTATTTCAAGAACCAGCTTACTCGACACGTAATAAAATAAAGTATTCATTGTACTCGAAATAAAAGAAAATATTCCTGGTTCCTGGACATTGGACACCGAGTTGTATTAGGTTTTGAACAAAATTATTTATGTATTAAATTTAATAGAAAATTTTACGGGCTACAAAAAAGAAAATGGCTTCATTTTCATGGAAAAGTAGTGACACTAAGGATAATTAAGTCCAAAACAAATGTTTAGATTGATGCTCATAAGATCCGTTGGGTTCACAAACTAATAGTCATAATACAAAAATAAAATACATAAATACTCATAAATAGTTAAATTATATTTAACGTCTAGTTTTATTTATTCGGCAAGAACATGACCAAGCACAATGAAGTATCAATTAACTAGTATTGTCAATAAAATGTTCAAACTTATAACTATATTTAAAACTAAAATACATTTAATAAACTAATGACCTAATTTGTAATTAAATAGATATTCTATCCATAGCAATAAATCTTTCGGAAAAATGTTTAGAAATACAATTTATAAATAGAATTATTAATGTCATTTATTTCTTATATTTAATAAATAATAAGTATATATTAATAATGGCAATTTATTTTATTATAAAAATTTTATAGTCCAATACAAACAAGTTTGCCTAGTACTTTTTTATTTTTTTAAGTCACATTTTAACTTTTTCAACTACTAAAGTTATATAGTGACTTCTGTAAGTGATATTCAATCTATACAACAACTGTACACAGCAATCATAGATTGTTCACCCATTCATGTTCTGAGTGTGTCTTTTGTTGCTTAACTTTGATGATCGGTAGGAAATAAGGTAGGAAATTTAATAATATTTAAAGATACTAATATGGTCTAAAACATTCAAAATAATTTCACCCCGTCACATGGACACAAAAAATAATAAACCTCATTGAATTTATTAAATATGTTATGCGAATAATTGACTTCAACCACAGATTTTAGCGTCAATCAATGATCAGGTACCCATTTTTATTGGCTAAAGAACTGTGGAAAATCATGATTAATATTCGTGAGATATTTACATGGTAAACATTTAAAAACTTCCGCCAGACTCCAAATCGAACTGAATCGAGAATTGTTTCATGCTAGACTATGTCTTATTATATAAACTATTCTTCAAGGTTGTATATTTAACTTATTTGCATTAATTAATTTATAAATATATTCTCTCATTATATGATTTACATTAATAATATTTTATTTATACATAAATATTGTAAAGCGATTTGATGTGAAATTTTATAATTTAGTTCCTTAGTACAAGTTGGTACGTTTTTATATTTATTCACAATTTGATACAACTGTATACCTTTTATTCCCGCTAATCGACAAAAAAATTTTTTTTCTTATATTTTCAATTTTATTTTGATTTGTCGCACCATTCAAAAAGATACGCTCATAGTGTCAACAATTTTGGGTAAAGTCAAGATAATTTAAATGTTACAAACAGTCCAGAAAAAAAATTAATACAAAAAATTGCTTCTCAAAGAGGGAGGTAAATGTCTTACACATTTAAACAGTAACACAAAATAAGTGTTAACTCAATTATTAGAGTTTCAATATAGAGATTTAGTAATTAATATGAAATAAAGAAATAGTTAATACTAGGAAAATTAGTGTGCGTCATTTATTTCAATGTTTGTTAAGCTCCAACAGCCTTAGGCCTAACGCCACATGCGTCGTGTTTGGGAACGCATATTGTCAAGAAGTTCTCTCGCCTAGTAGGCATGTATTTTTGTTAATTTTTCTTTTAAATGTAGTACATTCGACGCGCCGCGCGAGAAACTGTACCTCGAGCTTTTGTCTCGACAGTCGCGTTGCAGAGCGTCATGTCGTCAATTTGTACATCGCGCTGTGTCACACGCACCACAATATGAGCCAGACCTTAAACTTCAATAAAAGCCGATATTATTTTATGTGTAAAAGTGTGTTTAGATATAGGACCGTATTTGACGCAAAGTTGAAGCCAAAGAAAATCTTACAGACATTGTTAAATACAAAATTAAATATTAAATATGGTCGACAATTTTTATAGGATATAACGACCAATTAATTTTTTTAAATAAGATAATACAGTTACAATAAGTTTTAGAAAAAATGATTTAACAATAAATTTATCAACACAGCGAGTATGTTTTCTGTATGTTCCATAATTACAAAGATATGTCCGATTTTAATCAAAAACATTAAAAGTTCCATTATGTTGAACAATGTTTGCAATTTATAATATACATGAATTTTAATATCATTTATCACTGATTTGAATAGTTTATATAATCATAAACTTATTGGTCTTTCCTTTATAACTCCTATCTACCACGACTTGATTGAATTAACAGTGGAATTTTATTACATAATAAAATATAAAATTATTATTATAGGTCAGCAATTGAAAAACTGAAGAAAATTCTTTCGCAACTTTTCACCGTTCACGCAATTGTTTATGGTAACTTATGGCTCGATCAAAATGTTACATATTAATTTTTATTCATCATCCTCGTTTTTAATAAGCGATTTATTTTTCGACTAATTGAAGTGAGAAAATGTTTGTAAAATTTGTTTTATAATTAGATATATGGAAGGCTAAAGACTTTTAAAATATCAAAAACAAACATTTAAGACTATATCATTTAGCATATAATGAAAAGAAAAGTTTTTAATTATTGTAAGATATATCCATCCAGTTAATTACAACCGTTTACTTCTTTATATGAAACGATCCTGTGTGTTGCAATAACAATCTTAATTAACTTTAACACGCAACTAATAACATTCAATAAAAATTACTACACAAAACTTCTTTCATTTAATAGTGTGTGAAACTTAAACCTTTTATACGTTTTTTTGTTTCGCTTCTACCTCTATATTCTCAGTACAGATAATAAAAATCTACCCAAAAATTATTCTTTTTAATATCCTGATCAATTTCTCAATAATCTTCAGAAAATATACTCCAAGGAAGTGGAAACCATGAAAAATTGGATGTTTTTGCCAGAAATATCGCAGTTTGTAAATAAAAGGACAACAAAATTTTAGCCTTTGCAGATAAATTTACATCAAAAATCAATATGGCTTATTTATTGTTAGTGTGGTCCTGAAAGTCCAAGGCCTCCTCCCATTCTGAATACATGCCCAGACCATTTACACTACAAGTTTTTAATTTGTAGAGCTACATCTTTTATTCTTGTTCGGTTTCTTATATCCTCAGATGGAACTCTGGGATTTTTTACTGTTAAGCAAACCTTAAGTGCATATTGACATGAGTGGAGTTTTATATAAACTTTTTTTGCCAAGAACTGTGAGATGAACGTTAAAACGGGTAGCACACAGACTTCTATTACCTTCCATTTTAAACATCCAAGGACACTGTATGGACAATTTGGTAATTTTGACAAAATTGGTGTATTGAAGGCCCACCATAAAATTACCTAAAAAGCACCTAATTCTGGTACTTACATTATATTATACTAGTTATTTATTCAAATTGCTCTACCTGCGTGATTTCACCGCAGCAATAAATGCATCATAATGACTCAATTTCTTAATTCAGAATTTGAGCGACCAATTTAATTTTACAGCACCTAAAAAGCATCCAATTTTGAACATATTTAAATACAATTTTGAATCCATTGCTCTGCAAGCTTGACTAGTATGTGTACGATGTCCATATACAGAGGTAATGTGGCGATCACGTCTGAGTTTTACGTATGTTTTATATTACCCGAAACCAAAAAGATTTACTCGATTTATCATAGACACGCAGTTTTAACGGTGATACTCTGTCTATAAACTATCTGGTATCTAGTATACTGTGTTGTTATATGATTCTCTTCTATATGTGCTATAAAATAAGTTTGTATTTCTTCTCTATTTTTTTCTGCCTGCGGCTAAAAACATTTCCTAAATCAATTTGTCTCCCATTGGTGGTACGTAGAGATCTCTCTTGAGAATATAAACGCTCTTGTATTTTGTATTATATTGGCAGTAAGGTGGTATATTATAGATATCTCCAGAGTAAGATGTATGTATAGTGTGTAGTATATACAATGCAATTGTTACATTTTTTGTGTAACATCATTCTATTGTACACAGTGTGGCAGAAAAGTGTGTACACACTGTGGCAGATTAGTGATATACAAAAGCTATAAATGCGATATTTGCCCTATAAAGAAAGCTATATTTGCCCTTAATAACCACAGATGTTATTGATATTATATTTCTTTTAATATTCACGCCCAAAGAACTTAAAAAATACTTACCGATATGTTTTGAAATTTGGTATGAAAAATGTGAAAACGGAGGATTTGTCAAAGAGTTTTTCTGGGAAAAAAATTTTTAAGATAAATTATCGAAATTTGATTTCTTACTTAAAAATATATTTTTGAGAAAAAACCTTCGATAAACCATCCATTTTAATGTCAGTGTTGTGCATATCAAATTTCCAAACATTTAGATAATTATTTTTTTATTTTTTTTTGCGTGAAAATTGAAAGATTTTTGTAAAAATGGAGGGTGCTTCAATATCAATCCCCTTTATATCCTATCTGTCCCATTCAATCGCCCTGGATATATATTGATGCGGAAAATCGGTCTTGAGAACCTCCGGCCAATGTACGTATGCTACGCTCGGCTCTGACTTGACTAGCATACTGACGTTGTAATCTACTTAGAAAATCAGACAACGGAAAATCGAACTAATGTAAAGGACAGCAAAAAAAAAACATTTCTGTCGAATGATAGTTACATTAAATTCTGTCACGAACGTTTTTGATCGAACTCAGCTCAACAGCTCGATTCAAGTCGTTTCATTTAATGGCACATGTCTAGAGTATCGATTGTCTAATATATGGAGTACAGAATGCTTCCCATCCTGATGTGATCCTGATGAGCGTAATCTGAAGAGAACATAATAACTATTCAGACGACAGTGTAATCAATAAATCGTTAATTATCGATCACACTTCCACTGCCTTGATTCGAACCCGCAACCTCCTAGTTTAAGTACCCTAGCGTTTAGAGGTGTAATTGTATTTACTTTCTCGGTCACTGAACCGGTGAGAGATTACTCGGCATCAGAAACTCGGCAAAATAAGCAATAAGCCAAATATTTTGGTACTTAAACTTTTGTTATCATTTTTATTTAAACAAATTTATTATGGTTGGTTCTTAGATATTTGTGACCCAAATGAACGATTTTGTTGATTCACGTTCTTGAAGTTTGAAAATTTCAGCACGCTATTTCTTTTTGTACTTTAACCATAAAGTCGGTTTTAATATTTTCATATTACTTAACATTCTTAAGGCCTTGCAATTCTTGGACTAAATTAAACATATCCGCATCTTCAAAGGCTCTTACATTTTTATGGATCACAAAATACTCGTACCTAGTCACAAAAAAGTAAATATTCACCAGTATAGTTCCATTATACATGAATGTTTTTATACTCCTTGAACATTCTGTATGACCATCAACTTCATACACTTTTATGTACGTTATCTAAGCTATTAAGTGTGTACCTATGTATGTAATATAAGGGGTTGGATACCAACCGCAAAAAAGAGACATTAACGTTAATTTTTCAATGAAAAACCATTATTTTCACAAAACTTTCCGTACACAATATGCTCTATAAATAACATTTATTTAATTTACGGAACAAAAAAAAAAAAACTATTATTTATATCTATCTTAAAGTTTCATCACATGTTTGATTGCAATTTTATTTGGAAACATGAGGTAAAGTTTGAACTCCAATCTAATGTATATCAAATGAATCACCTTTGAAAATGGGGTGATTCTGGTATATCATATATTCATTGACCAATATAGCTTTTGTTCTGGTCAATGCTGATAACCATGTGCATACCACATTCATGAATGCACCTCTTATATTCTTCAAAGGCTTTTTTTTCCAATTAATCTCTAAAATTATGTATGCTGTTTCCCTAATATCTATTTGTTTTAACTTTTCCAAAGCGATAAAATTTTCCGGCACTATTGAAATAGTAACCGTTAAAGATAATTAAATATGAGGAGGACATACTATGAGTATAAGGCCAAGTGAGATACCAAATTTTGCTGATTATATCAGTTCATCACTGAATTCTGAAAAACTAACTACATTTTTCACAAAACCATTACCCTATCATACTTATAAGTTTAATATTATTATTTAAAATATTACAGATTAATATTTTTGTGGTCTCACTCTCACAACTAAATTTCATCACAACTAAACATTTGAAAATCGAACCCAAAACTCAGGGTTACTGTACTAATATCAAAATTTTTAGTGTTGAGTTTTTGCATTTGAACAAGATTTTTGACCCTAAAGACTTTCCGTAGAATGAGTAAGCCTCTAGGCCAATGATATGTCGATAATAAAATGTTTCAATCGAGAATACTGCCGCAGAATATATATCTAAATCAAAATGATATGTGGAAAGACCTTAATCGATTGTTTCGCTACGAGTGTCTAAAATTAGTAATTTAACATTCACATTCTAGAAAATATTTAATTTCTTTGATTGTTTGTATGGAAATTCTATAGCAAATGTCAGACAAAAATTATTGAATAATTACAAAAACGACTCCGGACTGACAGGCTTAGACCAATCAATAAAGTTAAGCAACAGCAGTCACAATCTGTATTTGGATGGCTGACCACATAGCAGTACTGTGTACTGTTGTTGTATAAAAATAATAATACCCTTTGGTTAATGGCTATTTAGCTAAAAGTAGCTAAAACCAGAAATTTAAAAAAAAAAAACAAAAAAAAAAAACATATGCTATAATATTGCTGATATTAGACCTAGAAAAGTATTGTATTTTTTTGGAGTCCACATTTTAAATATATTGGAGTCAATAAATTTTCTTACCACGAGTGGAGCACGATCTACAATTTACAAAATACATCTGTCCAATTAATTACCTTTGAAATATTATAAATGAATTAATTATATTTAAACAGTTGTTTAAAAAATTATTCTTAAGTGAAATAAGAAAAAAAATTGTATTTCTTTGAAGTATTTAATTAATTGAGTAAATATTATTTTCTCTAATAATATAAAGAAAAAAAAATGTCCTTTTTAGTGTAAACTGCACCTATCTATCTATCAATAAATTAATTTAATGCCTTTTTTCATCATCATCATCGTTATTATGATTAGTAAATGTGTCAAAAGAAAAATGTTTGAATGTAAGGAAGAAAGAAGGTGGAAAAATCTTTTGATGAAAATGAATGAAAAATAAACTGATGAAAAATGTATTAAATTATCCGTGAAAAAATTATTTTATATATAAAGACATGTTTACAATGGATGATCGTATAATAAAACATATTTTGCGACATAAGTTAGATTGTCTTAAATGATGTACTAGTTTTTGTGGTACATTTAAGTGCAATTTTAAATACATTTTTAAGAATCTGTAAAAACAGCTGAAAATTTTGCACCTCGGTTTTTTAAGGTTGCTGGTAACGAGTTTAGATTTGTATGCTTCTGGAAACCTGTTAAGTCTCATCAAAAAATTTAAAAAAATAGTTTGCTGTTTTTAGGTTCTAGGGTAATTAAGGATAAAAACTAAAAAATAAAACTGATTTAACTTATTTTTCTCCAAATATTGTTTAAAATTTTTCCGAAATATTACTTAAAAAATCACAAGAAGCTATTATATCTTTTTCGAAGAAGAAACACCGGTTCAATATCAGAACCCAAAAGTATTGTGTATTTATTTATTTGTCACAATATTTTCGTTCATAATACATTCTTGAATAACCATCAAGAATATTAAACATATTTTCATTAAAAAAAGTGTTTTTAAAGGTTTCAAAAGGTTAAATAAGATGAAAAATAGAATAACTATTCAATTACATCTATTCCAATTGAATTCAGGTTTTATATGAAAAGGACATTATGTAAGTACAAAGTGACTGAAAAATTGCAAGCTCTTTTGTTAAAATGCACAGAGAAAGTCAGTAAAGTCGATAAAATATTAGCGACAAAATAAAAGTTTTACATCAGTTATTTGCCCATCTTTCCCTTAAATCAATCATTATTATTACAACAGACTCAGGCTCAGATACTAATATTTGTTTCAAAGTTTTAAATTTGTAGTTTGCAATAAAATTTAAATCCAACCATTTCTAAATATTCCATTTTTTTCTACTAAGAAATTTTCGAAGATAATATTTCAAATGTGTGAATAGTATGAGAGCAGATGTTGAGGATCAGAAATTCCAGGCTTCCAAGTTTTTGTACAGTAGGTACAGATTTTAGTTAAAACATAAATTTTGTAGAACTCGTTGTAAAGTTGGCTAAATTGTGCTGATATTTAAATTAAATTTTTCAAAAGAAAAGTAAACCATAAATTTTGTAGAATCGGGTAATCCATACTATTTTAAGTGAGTGTATTTCCAAAAAGCTACCATTGAAATAGTTGCAAGGAGGAATTGTATGTCAATAATATAAAATTATCTAACAAAAATTTAATATTAAAATTGAATTTAATTTAAAGAAAGGTTTTGGTATTTAGAATACTTTATGGGTGAAAATGAAATAAAAGAATCCGACGTAATTTAATAAAATACTTTATATATAGTTTAATTTTTGGGTTTTCTATTAGATTTACTAGTAAAAAGAATCAAAAAGCCTACTTTACCTGTGAAAGTCAATAGGTGTAAGAGTATGTACAAGTAAATGGAGCTATTTGGGTACTTAAATTATGTTATATTTTTACATACCTCTACCTAATCTAATGATTCCATTTTCAAAGTTCAATACAATTCAATACTTTATTCAATCTTTTTTTTAAACAATACATAATTTTACAGAATAAGTCAAAAATAGGATGGGGCATATGAAGATAAGGGTAAGGTATGCAGCTATGGCTGACTTAATAAGGAACTATCCCAGTATTCACTTTGTGCAATATGGATTAATTATAATATGCCATTTGTAAGGATAGCCGACACCCGATACTAAAGTTAAATACTATACTATAGTTCAAAGTTTGAGCATTTTATTTTATTTTGCAGTACCTAAGAAGCACCCAAATAGCACCTGCTTTTGAGCATATTTAAATTCAATTTTGAATACTTTACTCTGCTAGCTCGACTATAAAATAAAATTTTATGACTATAAAAATGACCGGAGGTTTTATAGACCGTTTATAGTTTAAATATTTATCAATCACAACATACTGTAGATTCTATGATACTTTGATTTTATTGGGTAAGATAAAAAGAGGGGGAGACGAAAATGATATATTCTTGGTGAATACATCAAACAGCAAACATAAAACGTATAGATTTTTTTTGTGTGTTCAGGTTTTGTAAGATGTATTGATAGTAAATTTATTGATAATAGAATTTTTTGTAGTAAATTGATTTATTTCTGGGTAATATGTAAAGGATGGTTTTACTAAACGTTTCTTAAAACTCGAAAATTATTAGCTGCATAACATTTTAAAATACTGAAATTAAAAGAATACACAATTTGTTTACCAATTATTGATTTCGTTTAAAAATACGATTTGCAAAATTAGCAACGAGTAACATCACCCCGGTGAATTATTACTATTAGCTGGTTCATACTGATGATGACTACTTTGTTGTCGAAAGACGTATTTATTAAATACAAAATTTTTGTTCAAAAAAATTTGAGCAAAAAGTCGAAAGTTTAATCGGAAAAATCCTAGAGTTCGCTTTTTTAAAATATTCAAACACATATTGAATTCAATGTGAAATAATCAGGAAGAATGAGAAAACCGTAATTTTTGTATTGTTTCCTGTTTCGAAGAAATATCTACATTATTATTTTTCAAGACAGGAAGAATGAATATTTACAGACCATCATAAATAATGAGGAAACATTGAAAAACCCTGATTTTTTTAACTCTTTTGCACTGATCAAATGATGGTATATTTAATCACGTGATGATATTAAATGATGGTATATTTAAAGAGTTCTTAATTATGACTTTTTAGAAAAGAAGTCAATCACCACGTCATAATTGAGACATCTGAAAGACTTCCTCTGATTTGGATGTATGCTAGGTTTCTACTGTTTTTCTTAAGTTTACAAATTGAGTTCGATCAGAAAGATTTTTCAAATGAAAGTCCAAGAGAGAATTATTTTAAATTCGATGATATAACCTTGTATATCGGATACAGTGCTTCTGTGTAGAGAGATTGTGTTTAGCATAGAAAGACCATAAACCAATTTCTAGTCGAAGTAAATTTATTCAGCATATTAATAAATGGACTAAAAGGCATTAATATATTTTTTAACAGGATTATATGAACATTGGCTGGAAAAAAAATGGTATTAATTTTTCGCACATTATTTGTAATCTGCATCATGCTTTTAAAATAATATATTCTAAGAAAAAGCTATGTTGGATATAAAAGAAATGAACATATGGACCTTTTATTCCAGGGTAAATTAGTTTTACAAATAACACTTATTTTAGTATTGGAAGACTAGTTTTTGAGATTCGAAGTCAATTTAAGATATTGGCCTCTGGATAAGATTTCCGATTTACTTCGAAAACCTCACCTCCGATCATTAAAATTATTTAATTATAGAAATGGTTCAAAATTTACCGTATAAAATGTATTTTATTAATTCTTAGATAAAATACTTTATTTTGTCTGTAATTTCGATTTAGTTTACCTTTGAGATAATTTTTTATCAAAATTTTATAAAAATAACATTTGATTAATTATAAAATTATAGCAGTAATTAGTAAAAACTAGAACGGTTTCAGTGAAACAAACCATCCAATCGTAAAGTAAACCTTACTCTTTATTTTCTAAGACTATAATTATCCTAGAAAACTCAAAAAACCGAAATAAAAATTGTATTAATTACATTTTTTTTTGCGCATAAAGTTATAGGTAATTAAAAATAAATCGAAATTAATAAAAATAGGAGAAATATTTTATTATTATTTTCTTTATAAAGGGTACGTGTTTAAAAACTTTGGAGATCTCTGATAAACATATTAACCCTTCAAAAAATTGTTTATCTTATCTACACAATGTCCATGAATAGGTTTTCAGGATAAATATAATATCAACTATTATTCCCAGATATTTCCACTTATTAAACTCATATTTAATTTTTTATTTTCTCATATATATATATGGTACACACCATTCTTCATAAATAATATGTATGTGATAATTTATACACCCAATGTTAGTGATGAGGTCTGAAGATGATCCTTCAATAAATAAATAGTATCCAATCCCCCAGAGAATCCTTAAATAAAAACTATATATAATAGCGGTTACATATTGCTTGAGTGTAAGAAAAGAATATTAATATCTAAACAACATACATAGAGCTTTTGTTGCACTAAATAAAACTATAAGAAACATCAGACACCACCCTTCACGGCCGTCATCAAATAGGGCGGGAATTTTTGTCTTATAATGGCGAAAAGAAAAATCTCAACTCATAAATTTACTTATTTCCGTTTAGTAAAATATAACATTAGAAATTGTTTTATATACCACAGAGATTTTTTTCTGTTATGGACATTTTCAATTTATATTGGAAATATTCGAATTTGAACAATCCAGGTTTATCTCGAAACTTTTGTTTTGGTTCTCTTGTTCTCGAATCCAGGCAGCAGTAAGGGTTGGTTAATTGATCACACTGTCATCGCTTGGATAAGAACGTGTAACTAAGTAGCCTGCTCCGCCAACCACATAATAACATTACCTTCAGGTGATGGATTGTTCTAAAAAGGGTACAGAGGATCAAAAGGTCTAGGAACAAGGGACACGGTTGTGGATCTCCTCTTAATATACTCTACTAAGTGAAATACGAATCAACAAAGGAACGTCTATAATAAAGACAATCTCTAATGAGCTGTATTCCTATATGCATTAACTTCTTACAATTTTCTCGCAAAAGTAACTAAAAAATAATTGTCCAAATTTTATAATATTTTTCTTTTTCTTGGTACGTATTTTTCTTAAAATTACTTAAATAACGCATGGGTTTTTCTTAGTTAATGTTTTATTGCAAGCATCGATTCTTGCGAATTTTAATCCGAATAAATCAATTTTCTTAGCAGTTTAATATATTCAAATTTCATTCAAATTTGGGTTTAATATATTTATATTTGGATATTTTCAAAATATAGATGAAATAATATTTTGGCATTCGACAGCGAATCGAAAATACAAAAATTTATTTAACATATTTTGTTTAAATTATTTCCATTGATACATTATCGTTAAACAATTTACTGTGTTGGAAACAGTTTTCAAAATAATAATTTCTGGTTTGTACCTTAGTTTTATTTTAGACTCCAATAAGCCAAACGATTCAATTTATCGAAGTAAAATTACAATGTTTTTGCAAATTTATAGCATATCCATCTTAACAGAAGACAGTAAAGCATTGAAATTCTAAATTTGTCTAGTTGAATAAAATTGTTTCCCTCAACTAAAACCTTGATCTTCTATTAATTTCTTCTACTATTAATAATTAAAATTCGAGCTTAGTTACTGCTGACATACGAGTTAAATGCAGATATAATCAGAAAATAATGACCATCTGAGTAGAAACTGATCAAAAACAAAATGTGTTAATTGCTTTTTTAAATCTATTTATTCATTCTTTACATTTCATCTTGGAGCCAGAATTTAAAGAATTAATTTTTTATTATATTTATCACTTTATATCCAATAATAATTGTTCCATATTTCCTCAAAAAGTTTGTCCCATGAATTCTTTTTACCGCAAATACCACAATTAAAAATAATAGTAATTCACAATTCCACAAAACAATAGTAATTTTCAGTTTCAATTAAGACTGCATTGCACCGTTTCAGTATTGTATCTGATACGTTTCGTGCATTCACATATTGCCCAAACAGATTCTTCATTCATTTCATATGAGTATTTCATAGTAATCATAAAACAGTGTAAAAACATCTCAACCAACATCCAAGCTCTAAGCGTTGCTTTTTACTGACTGCTGTTACACCCTTGTTTCATTTCAATCTTCTTCCGCAATATTAGACGCACATACATGCTGACGGTGTATATCATTTACGTGCAGTCGTTTTGTTATTGTTGTTGTTTATAATTATTGTGCATGTATCATGCAACAATAATGAGTATACGTGGAGTCAACATTTTCATAAATATACCGAGTGCTCTGTTCACCGAAAATTTATATAACCTTAGTTTACAAATAATTCGATGTTATAGCACATGTTAGACTAAGGCACTATGAGTATTCTCACATAAAATTTCTGTGTTTACATAGTTCTTAAAAAAGAATCGCTATGGCAGAATAATACCTAGATATATAGAACACTAGTTAGACTTATGTATTGTGTGGGTTAACAATATTTGACACAGTACGAATAAATCAAATCAGAATACTATGGAGATAATGCCCAGAACAAAGTTATTTCGTTAAAAGACATTCAAATACTTTGATAAATACGCCATGCAAATCAATTTGGTGTGAAGTAAATTACAAAGTGTGATTACTGAATTGTTCGTCCCTTCAAATTGAAAGAAATTAAACTGCATCCTTAAAAATATTTTATTGAGTTTCGACATTGATTAAAATCAAATATCACTAGTTTAGTACGGTACAGATTAATGATTTCAACCTACTTTCAGTAAGTGTTCAACTCTCCTAAGAATATGTGTCACAATCAGAGTTACAAAAATTTCCGAAGGTGTTCACCAAATCACGTAAGTACTGATTATTATATTCTTTCTTTTTCGTGATGGGATAATCAACGTTACTGTCCAGATTGAACTGTCCAAGAAAAGCAATGGGAGGATCTCTACATTATTTTCAGACCTGAAAATAATAGGTCATATTATATCCTTGAAAGTTCCCAAACCATAGTACCAACTATAAGTAAGGCAATTATTTAAAACAATTAATTGAAATAGGGTTTTTGTTAGAAAAAATATATGATCTTAAATTTCCCAACTAAAACTAGACACGATACATGAGTGCCTTAATATTTAGATTTACTAAACAATACTGATTTATGTGCTGAAAGAATTCAATAAAAAATATTATTTTGCAAAGTTTACTATCATTACATAATGGAACAAACTGTTGAGGTAGTAAAAAAATCAACCTACACTATTATAGTGAAATTTTATTGTAAAATTACTAATAGAATTAATGAAAGTTTATAGGAATATAATCAACACCATTAAATAAAGAAAAGGCAGACAGGAATTACGAATAAATATACCGATCACAAACATCTACATTCTATCTTTCACTCGATAAAATCATTAACATCCTATCCAATCTATATATTCAAAAAATTGATGAATAGTTTAATGTCCTCGCCTTGTTCTTCTCCATCTCATCCAATGTGAATGTTAAATAGGTCAAATGAAAGGTCTTCAATCACTGAAAGTTTTAGAAAAACCGAACCCTGTATCTTCATTAGAACCGGATATATTGGGATACAAAACTATCACCACACTTGGAGAAAGCATATTATATAATTTTAAGAAACAAATTGAATGAGTTAACGATTGTTGAGAGCACAACACACACTCATCATCTTTTTTTTGTGTGATTTGAATGATTATTAGTATCAGGTCGCTTTGGAAAATGTCACAATTCTTTATAATTTAAGATTCAAATTTAAGCAATTAAAGTATTATTGGCAATTAATGCCCCCAGACTTGTCCGTTCACACCTTTCATTTTCCGCGGAAAAATCCATATAAATACAAATCTTAATACCTAATTAATTAAACACTCTATATTATTCTCTCCACTCTCATTCATTATTCAAATATAAAAACAACGTACAGTTTCATAGAGAAAATTCATTTTTCCTATATGCTGCAAACGATTTTCCTCACACATTCGTATAGTTTTGTTTTTATATTCGTACAAATGAAATGAATGTGCGTTTTATTTTATTATATTTCATATAAATTATATTATTTTATATATACAGTAAGTAAGTAAGTAGTACACACACTATTTGTATTCGTTCGTGTACGCTTAACTAAAATAAAATAAATGATATTCATTAAAGCATTTTATTACAATTTGTCCAAAATAATTGTATAAATACTAAAATATATTGCCGCTATATTATATACAATATAAATGTATATATGTTACGGGTGAAGTTAAATAGTTGACCAAATAGTGGTCAAGTTTGAGGAAATTAACTAAATAATCTTTAAATTTAGTGTTAAAATAATTTTCCTATTGCAAATAAATATAATTGTACATGCATAATGCCAGAGTATATTAATTTTAGTCTTAATGAAAGAAAATATTGACCGCAGAAACAAAATTTTGTTATAGATGTTCATAGAATTATTTAATTAGGCAATTTCTGTCCGTGAAGAAGAAAAGAGATAGCTAGTTGAAATTTTGGTGACGTACTTTAAGTATAAAAAGTAAGATCAAGTTCATGAAAGAGCAAAATCGGTCTATTGGATCCAATGGATCCATGATTGAAACATTTTTTCGTAAGCTGTTTAGATTTGCCACTATTTTAGTTCAAATTTAGTCAATAAGCACATATAAGATTGCAATACATATTATTATTATTATATGTGTGTTTATTGTATGGACCGCATATTTATAGTATTTTATGAATACGAATTATTAAAAATGGTTCAAACATTGAGACTAAATCATATATCGAGTATCTAAACAATTAACTCAATTTATTTTTATTTCACTTTTTTTTTTAGTTTAAGTTTGAGTGACTTTGTTATAAACATCGGCTATTCTACTAAATTTTGTTACCTCAATTGGAAAGTTTATGCTTCATAAACAAGGAACTGAAATTTAATTCTGCTATATCTTTAAAAATAAGCAAGAAATGAACGTTCAAAACTCTTGAATTAAAGAAGAGGGAGATAGTAAATGTATGAAGTCAGTATACTAGAATTTCCATATGTAAAACTACATATAAGACTATTTTTTCAAGAAAAGGTGGAAAATAACCATTGAGAGCTTTTAGAGGAGTCTATTTTCACATTTTTATGAAAATTAAAACAAATTCCAGAATATCTAATTTATAACTTTTTATATAGAATATTGATTGTGTGTGGGAAGCTATGATCTTGTTCGTATCAGAACTACCCTATTTTTCCAAAAAATGGTTTTGTGATTCTGTAAAAACTTTAAAAACCAGCAAAAAGTACTGTTTATATTACAATTAAGGTTTAAAAAATCTAAAAATAACGCTTATTTTACGATGGAATGGCTAATTTTTAAGATATCACTTGAAATATAGACATCCTGATTGGATTTCAGGCGATATCTCAAAAACTATGCATTAAATTGCTAAATGGTTGTTATTATTTGAAAGTTACAAGTCAAAATACTCGTATACACAATTTCATTGAAATCGGAGGAAAAAATGTCTCGAAGAGTTGAAAAAACGAAAAAATCGCTAAAAAATGTTTTTCTCTGATTTGAATAAAATTATGAATACAAGGGTAGTTTAACCTGTAGATTTCATCTATTCAACTAGGAGATGCTTAGTTTTTGAGATATCGCTTAAAATCGCTGAGGTAAATATTTCGATCAAATTCCAAGCGATATTTCGAAAAAAAAAACTATCTAATCGTTAAATCAGTATTATTTAGTATTTTTCGAGACCTTAATTACACAAGAAAATCTTGAAATATAAATTAACAATTTTTAATTTTTCGTAGATTTTAAAGGTTTTGTTAATGTATATATATTTCCTATAACATATACACATTTCCAGTAACATATATATTAAAATGAAAAACAAAATATATTCTTCAACTCTAAACGAATAAATTAATTATTCAAACGTTTATATGGTAGGTATTACATAAGTTTTTTTTTATGTGCATTATATAATTAAGGTTTGTTTTCACTTTTTTTGTTTTCTTATACATAAATAAACATTATAAATACATAAACCATATTTAATTATGGAATCATTGTTTGAGTGTCACAATAAAGTAAAATATAATATTGAACAATTTTACGAATAAATTCTGAACAACTGTAACATTTTCCAAACAGACCTGAAACTGTAAATCATTTAAATCACACAAAAAGATGATGAGTGTATGTTGTGCTGTCAACAATCTCCAACTCATCCAATTTGAGTGTTTAATAGCTCAAATGATTGAAGTATTGAGTAACAGAGTGTTCTCAAATTATATAATATGTATTTCTTATGGGTCGATTCTTTTCCCAAGTGCTGTTATAGTATTGTACCCAAATATCTCCAAGAACACTTAATGACCCCAGATCGTTCAGATATTAAACACTCAGATTAGTTGGAGCAGAGCTAGGCGCGGACATTCAACTGTTTATAGGATTTTCTCCACTCAAAGTTATATAGCTATGAAAGCCTTTTTTTCATATATAGATAGCAAACAAGAAATATAAAATTATTAAGTGAAAAAAATAAGAGTTATAGGATTAAATACATTTTATTTATTATGTTTTCGCTTTATCCTGATCGAAATATTGCATATTATTATCTCACTATGGCCGCAAGCAGGAATTTTTCATGCTCTATAACTTTTTTGTTCTTTTGCATATATAAAGTATAAAAAGCAGTCAATAGGAAAAAAAAATCAAGTTCAATAGAGAATTGATTCTTCAAAACAAATATAAATATTTCAAAAAAGAAAAAACAGGTAAAAAGAAATATAAAAAAAAAAAAAGAAAAATTTATACCAAACAACAAACCACAAAAAGGAAAAATACAAGAGAATCAATGTATAAAAATGACGCCCGTCCATAGTCCTTACCCAAAAAAAAAAACCATCTGAATAATTCAAGTATTGGTCATGTTTTATAGTGTACTTATATTGGATACATTACTATACCCTTGAGATTACTTCAAGGTACATATGTTACCACCATTAAGACTGGCCAAGATAGATAGATGTATACGCTGCTACCACAAACGAAACCATATCGAAAAATCATGGGTGTTAATGGTGTAGTCAAGTGTACATACATGTTCATAAAAATGTGTGTAACAAGAATATATTACTTCTTTATAATATACTACTTATAGAACATGACTAGCGGATGTCACACGGTTTCAGCCGGTGTAGTTCCCGTTTTCTTCAGAATACAGGGATAGAAAGTAGACTATGTCATTCAAGGATATTTGTTTTCCTAATTTTTCAAATCAGACCATTAATTTTTTTATTCGTTACATACAAAAATACAAATGCTTCCTCTTTCACTAAAGTAGTTTCCGTTCCCGTATCAGTGCAACAATAAAAAGTTGCCTATTTCACCCAAGAATAGTGTAGCTTCCTAACGGTGCAGTGAAAGAATATTTCAAATCAGTCCAGTAGATTTAAGTTTATTCGTTACATACAAAAAGCGTACAAAAATACAAATGTTTCCAAATTTAAGATTAAGAATACTTTTCGTTTGGGTAATGCCTCTTAAATAAATGCTACTTTTTACTAACAAATATTTTATCTGTTATAAAATTGGCTAATTAAATTAAAGACTTTTAACTTGTTAGGTAATCAATTTTTAAAGGAATACCACAAATTCATGACAGGATCTAAACTTTATTTGATGTTTCCAGTGTGCATCCACATCGACAAATTCTGACCATATTTTTTCACGGACTCAAAAAATGTTATCTATGCGATTCCGAAGTTGCAGAATTTTTAATCGTATAGATCCAGAGATAATCAAGCTCAAAGTTCACGATATCGAGGGTAACTTATCTTTGGAAGCTACGGTCTTCTCAACTATTTCTATTATATCACAAAAGAATCTGGACAGAATTGAAAGGACAGTATGAAGAAATGTTTTAAGAATAAGTAAACAAAAATAATACCTCACTATTTTGTCCTGAAGATATTAAAATAAAAAATAGTAATTTTATCATTTTATGGGCAAAATATATCAAATTATATGCAAAATGTATAACATAACACTCATGGTTTTGCCTATAAGCACCGTGTATCAAAATATTTTCTTTCATTACTGTGGTTATGAATACTAGTTTATTAATCAAATGATATATAACTCTGTGAATGGTGTATGATTTAACATTGGCTTAAAAATTATTGACTAATTTAAATGATTAATTATTTATAAATGCACATAAAAATAATTTTAATGCAGTTTCTTGAATCATTCTTACAATTTTCAACCCAATAACTTCAGTTAAATGTCTTTGTTTGCAATAATTCAATAATTTTTGTTTGGCATTTAATACACAATTTACATGTAAAAAATTATAAAAATAATTATATTTTCTAGAATGTGAATGTTTTATTACAAATTTTAAACACTCGTAGCGTAGCAGCCGTTTATGAAGTAAGTCGGTTATGCCATTGTATGCCAATGGTGTGTATGTATATTCTTACCATATTATATCAAGCTGGAACAACTTTAAATGCTCGAAATTACATAATAATCGTAATTTATCATGTTTTGAAAAGTATTCCAATTTTATAAATTTTTTTTCAGAAGTCGAACCAAGTAAATTATTCATTGGCTTGAGTTTCAATTTTATTAATTGTGGTAGTTTATTTGTTCCTACATTGGACAGTTTCCCATAAAAATAGATAACCATAAAACTATCACACCCATTTTCAATGTATTTATTTTGCAAATAACGTCTTTGATTTTTGTTTCTAATATCTATAGTATAAATTTTTTATAAATTTGTATTAGTTTTAATTTGAATAACTTTGTAAAATTGTCGAACAAACTTAAAAATATTTTGAGAATTTCCTGTATAAAATGGTTATATTACCTAAGAAAGGCTTTAGAAACTACTATTCTATCGCCATTTACAATCCTTTTAGGAATATGACCGTTATTTAGATTTAATATTGTATACTTAAATATTTTTTATAAAATTTTTATTCAAAAACAAACATAAAATGAACAAAATATTATCCTTTAACGTACAATACAAGATAATAAAATTTTTTAGGAATATAATTTTTGTTACACATAAAGTTTTACAATAATGGGTACAGTGAAAATAAACTGAAGCTAGATAGTAAATTTAGTCGTATTATAATCAGTCTAATAGGAAGGAGATTTGTACTCCTTGTTTTATAATTAAATAACTATTTTTGAACTATGTTTGAAAAAGTTTATGCTATAAGATGTAGCTCGAAATTTGAGTACCATTTCAGAAAAATTATAAATATATTTAAATTTTTCGTAAAAATAACTTGTAAATAAGTTTTAGCTGGAAATAAGCTAAAAATTCCTGTAGTAGTTCATAAAGGAATATCTGCATTGGTTATGAGTTTGACTTGCTAGCTCTATCCCCGTATGCTAGTCACACAGTTTTTCATAATTTTCTGCTTTCCCTCAGAGTTTTGAAACAGCTGGAAATTATTGCCAAGTAGCTTGAAATTAGTTCGAAATTATGGTGTGTACCACTTATATTTTATGTTTCATTTTCCGAAGTTAGCTTACTAGCTTACTTTACTGACCTATATTTTATATTTGAGGGGCTGTCAAAAGACCTCCAGTACTAAGTAGAACAGGACTCAAACTATTTTGAATATACAGCATTACTTGAACCCAATTATACGGTTTCAGAAACGACAAATGGTTTCTGAATTTTGTAAAATTACTTATTTTCTATTAATTACGAAGAAATTGTAAAATATAGAACACTTGTACGGGTTGTGAATAAATTTCCAGTTCGATTAAAATCAACCTTATGATATTATAATATACCTGAATTTACATTTTTGCGTGTAACATACATTGATATAAATACTATAAAAACATTGTGTTCTAAATTTTAGAGGGTCGATACCATATCCATAAACTCTTAATATCCACATAGACAATCTGACCGGGAACTAAAATACTATATAATAATATAAAGACACGAAAAAAAAAGTCACCTTAGATATATCAAACCTCAATTTTTTACCATTTTCTTTCTAGGGAGATATAATGTGTATATTATATGAACCTTAACGTCGTTGTCGAAGTAAAACATCTTTATTTATACTGACCATACAATATTTTATATGTGTAGTAAACAACAGGGGTTTTTATATCTATTGAAGATGGAAAAAAAGACATTAGAAAGTGGATGATTTTTTTAATTTCAAAAATATTAACTCTTTGTGAGAAACACAATCGTCTTACTACGTTGTATATAACTCGCATTCTCTGTGAGTCTGATTCAGTGGCACAAGCCTTTTTCCTCGGAAAGTTATAAGAAAAGTTTACTTGATGGCCACCTCGAGAGGTACATGTGTAAAAAATGACCAATTAACAACAATTTTAAATGTACGTTTAAAACAATTATTATATTTTTCTTATTAAGTTCACGTCAAAATAAAATTATTCAAGAGTAGCAAAAATTCTTTAAAATAAAAATCGGACCACCTCGAACTCAAGAATTCAGGTTTATAGAAAGTGCCTTTTTAAACAATGGAATTTGCCAGAAACGAATTATTTGAGAGTCCAGATTTTAGCTACCGGTTGACCTTTAGTAGCATCTTTTCGGACTTAAACTTTCAATCAATGATTTCAAAAGTTATTATTTATATTCGATCTGTTTGGCAAATCTTTAAAGTTTAAATTAAATTATAAGCTTTCAATATTATTGATTGAGCATTTATTTTAAATTTCAACAGAAAAATTCATTTTTCTACTTGTAACCATTTCAGATTTTTTTCGATAAAAGATATCATAAGCTTGATTTGAATTGAGAGGATTGTTCTAGCATCTAATTGGGCATATCATTTTGTAGATATTAGATGTATTGATTCCTCAATTCTACCGTCAGTGATTCTGCTACGCGATTATCAAGTTTCTTAAAAACATTTACAAGATATTTAAATTTTTAGTAACAATATAATATTTTCGAAAAGCACATAAGCGCTCAACGAACAATAAAAATACTGTTTAAAGTTCACATATGTAAAGCTGCTTACAAAAGAAAATAATTTATGATCTTTATAGAAAAATATGTGTACCATATATGACAGCAGTCAGCAGTAGTAAGGAGGAAGCAAATGTATATAAATATACAAAGAACATTCTCAAAAGAAGAAAAAAAGGGTAGTATTTGAGGGGGTAGGTTTTGTAATAATGTAAGCACATCATACAGAAACAATATAAATAAAATATACCCTTAACATTTTATCACCCTTCTTGTGATTTGTTATTGTTAAGATCGCTATGACAACATTGAACATATATTTTAATCCATATGACGACTGTTTAAGAACCATTTCTCTGACGAAAAATAAAAGTTTTTCTTATTACTGCATAAAATAAAAACTCAATGCAGTCATTGGTTACAAAAACTAGACAACTTTTAGGAAGTCATTATATTTAGTCGTAGTAGTAGTGGAGGCGAGGTTGATGCCTGATAACTTATAATAAATTCTTCCTCTTACCTTCTTCCATCTTCTATCAGACCTGGTGCATTCACATTAGGTCTATGGGCCATGGGCAACCTATCCGTATTTTTAACGAAAGACTATGCTATTTTACCCATCAAAATGGGAAAATTGGCGAAATACCAAACAAAAATCGAAAATTGAAAACAAATAAGTTATAAGCTATTAAAGATTGTATTCCATCTTTTTCTTGCAAAAAAAGTTTTATGGGTCATTCTACGGATAAGCGGGTATTTTCTATGGAAAAATCGCATGGCAAAATTTTTGAATATTAATGTAATTTATATAAAATTTTCACAATCAACTCATTTGTGCATACTAACATTATTTATCTTAAATTTTGACGGAAAGTGTATATAAGTGCCTTGGGCATCTATTGACCACTTACGGTAGAATGTTTCTTGTGTATAATCATCATAGAGATAGATGAACATGTATGACGTCATTCATACAAATTTTATTTGTTTAATTAAGAATTTTGAACGTCCATATTTTATGTTTTAAGATTTTTTAAAATTTACTTCAAATTTATGTTCGTGAAGTAAAAACGCTTTAATTGAAGTGATATAAACATTTTTAATCAAGGTGAAAGGGTTTACCATCTGCCTTTTCGCAATCCGAGCAGATCATATCATCCACCGGTCCAAATTTTTCTGCTTATCATTTATTTTGCGAGACTGATTGCACCTCTTTCATGAACATCTCATATATTACAGCCAGAGACACGCCAATTCAGAAATTGAAGTTAGCTTGCCAAACAAATACAAAATTTCTTAGAATCGGAAAACTAGTATGCTTGTTTAGATAAATGTCTCGTATTTTTTGCCTCTTGGTGTATATAAACTGTATTTTCAGTGTTGCATTTAGTGTTTATTGTTTATTAAGATTGAGAAAACCACTTCGTATATGGTTCGATATTATTCAATATCTTTGTGCCCGCTTACCTACTATCCATCAAGAAAACTCAAAAACAAAAAGAGATAGCGAGTTAAACTTTTGATGAAGGTGTTTTTTAATTTTTTGAAAATGAAATAGCAATAGAGTATGTATTCGATTCGAAAATATCCTTAAAAAAAATAATTGATGAATGAATATGTTAGTTAATCAAATAAGACAATCAACACCAAAATGCTTGTGTATTCGTAAAATATTTAATTTACAAATTTAATGACCATTATCTTATCAATAAACTTTGAATACAAACATTACCTGTATAAGTGTAATAAATACTAAACTGACTATAACATAAAGCATATTTTGCATATCACTCAGTGTTGGCAGACGTACAAAACTTATTATACAGAGGATATTAATTTTAGTCTAAAGTTTTTTAACGCTAGGAAATATTGACCCCACAAACAAAATTTCTGTATAATTTCCAAATGTCTGTCCGTTCGTCCTTCCGTCTACACAATAACTCAAAAACAAAAAGAGATAACAAGTTGAAATTTTGGTGTTTTTCCTCACATAAAAATGGGTCTGTGAATGAGCAAAATCGGTCGATTAGATCCAATTCGGATTTTTGACTTTTAAAATATAACAGATAGAAGAAAAATTAAAATTCTTATTCCTTTGAATCATACAACTTTTATTTCAAAAATTTGTCAAATGTTAGGATTGGTCATTAAATCTAAAATAAAATAAAACCATTTAATATAAACTCAGCTTTATTATTTTATTTGAGTATAATCCGTTGAATTTAAATAAAAAATGGAACAAATAAATAATTGTCAACATTTTTATAATTATAATATTTAAACTTCGATAATCCTCACATTGTTACTTCATTATACAATTCAAAAGAATAAATAAAAATTACCAATAAAATACCAACAATGTAATAATACTAAGTGAAATAATATTATTATTACTAAGTGAGTTTGAGTTCGTGAATAAGCAAAATCGGAAAACTGGGTCGTATGGGTCTTGACTCAGCTTTTAAACCATAAGAGATAGAAAGTTCAAAACCAAAAATTAAATAATACTTTATTTTGTTTATTTATTTATTGTAAAGTGAATATGTGTTTTAAGTTCTAGTGCATTTTATGTTGGGTATATAAATAATTGGGTCTATTAGTTTTAAAAACTAATCTGTAATTTATTTTTCTTTATATAATTATTTGTAGAAACTTTATAAGCAGACAAGGCTTTGCAAAATGGAAGATTTCTTGGCTAAAATAAAACGCATTCATATTATATACTACATAATGCGGTTTTTGTCATTCTGCAAAGACCTGAAAAAATCTTCAAAAGTCTAGGAAAATCAATAATAACACTTATTTTAAGATAGAAAGTCTAGTTTTCGAGGTATCGCTTGACACTTGTTAGAAGCATTGGCCTTCTTATTAGATTTCATGCAATATCTCAAAAACTACGAATCTAAACGGTTAATGGATGATTATTTTTAAAATCAACAGGTCAAACTACTGTTATAAGTTTAATTTTATTGAAATTGGAGACAAAATACCTTGACTTGTCAAAAATTATTTTACAAATCCAATTAAAACATTAAAAAATAAAATAATGGTTACAAGGGTAGTTGGACCTGATTTCAAAAATAACAAATATTTAACGATTTAAGGTTTTAAGATATCGCCTGAAATTCGATCTATAGGTCAATATTTCGGTCGGTTACATTTCAAGCGATATTTCGAAAACTGAATTACCCTAGGAAATCTCAAAATAGAAATTAAATTAATTTAGGTTTCTAAACGATTTTTTTCATTAAAATCCTTGTAATGTATAGCACTCTTTCGCTTAAAACACCACACCCCCTTAAACAAATTACAACAACGAATTGAGTACCTAAATTAGAAAATTGAAATTATGGTGCTGGCTCCTAAAATCTCATAAGAACTAAACCACAACAATCAGTGTAAAATCGTCTAATTGGAAAATCTCTGTATACAATAAAACAAACATTGAGAAAGAAAAGTTTATAAGACATAAATGAAAACTTTTGTATTTTATCATTCATGTACATTTATTTCAACATCAGTAAAGACAACCAAAAAACAATCCGCTTAGTATTTAATATCCATATATATAGTCTATGAGCCAGCTAAAAAAATGATTTAGCTTTACTAAAGATAGATCAGGGTAGAAGCTTTTAAAAATTGTAAAAAGTTAAAAAAAAATTATAGTAGGATGAAACCCATTTGAAATGGAAGAGAATATAACAAAAATAAAAGGAATAATAATTTCTGTGGTCGCGACGTAGGAGTCGGTGAGTTTTTAAAGGTACAACACGGTTTATCTCTATTTCCGGTAAAACTGCAAGTCCTATGGAAAAAATTAAAGATCTACATCTGTTGTAGTAACAATTTTTTCACATAACCTCAAAATTTATGTGAAAAATTGAAATAACCAATTTTTTGGTTTTTTTTTAATGAATTTACTAAACCTGACCAGCTCCGTTCTCACATTTAACTGACTGGTTGTATAACTGTTATTTATATGCAAAATACAATTTGTATAAAAATTTTCAGCTTGAAATTTTATTCCACGTCTCAATCATAACAGTTTTGATTGCATAAATGTGACATCTGTTCTACCATTCATTCGATTGACCGCAGCAAGTATGCGTACACAACTACTATGACAAATTGTCAAATGATCAGCTTTAGTGAAGCCAAAGGCTCTCCGACTACATATATATCGATAAGATTCCCTATTCGATAATAATACGCTTACTTTCCCTATGTTTCCGTATTGTTTTTTAATAAAACATTAAATAATGCTGATTATAAACATTTTCTTCATTAGATACAATCATATATAAGTAATGTTTACTTTTGGGATATTAAACAAATATTTATGTTAATAAATACATTGTTTTGGTAACTAAGTGCATTGACTTCTAGTTAAAGGAAATTGTAAATAATAAATTAATTTTTTGGGCTTTATATTCTTGTGATTTTGGGTCTACGGTTAAGTAGACGAAATAATTTTAAGTATTAAAAACTTTAGACTAAATTTAATATACATTAATATCTATTAAATATAAGGCTTACAAACAGTAACGGCCCTTCTCCCAAGTCGCTAAAACAATAATAAATTATTATAAAATTTCGTAAAACTTACTTACTAATTTCCCGCCCTTGGATCATATAAATGATCATTATTGTTACTCTTTTGGTTCAAAAGATATCTGGATTATAGGCAGAACGACAGACAGGCAGACCAAGTTCTACAAACTTTTTATTTTGTTAAGGGACCTCAAATCGTGTGTTTTCAGTAAAAACTTGACAAGGATAATATGAACGGAAAACATCACTTCCAATTTATATTGTATGGCAAAAGAAACTAATCAATTAATCATCTTTAAATTTGGCAGCGAATGTTAAATTGTCTGCTAGATGCTTAAACGTTAGTCAAATGTTAATGCTTAAACGTTACTTAAACTTAAAACTTATTGTTAAAGTATTCTCTGTTTATTTACTGAGTAGTTTTTATAAATGTATAATGCGGAAATTCAAAAATAGATTCGTTTCTACATGATATTTTAATGAAATATCTAGAATATGAGATCTTTTTCCTGTAAGAATTCCCGTAAGAATTTGCAAATATGAACACTTTACGAAGTGTTTTTATCGAGTTTTATAAGAAGTCAGAAATATGAGATGTCTTTTAGAAATCGATTAGATTTAATTTTAATGATGTGCATTTTCACTCAAATTATATCTACTGTTTTCGAATAATAACATACAATTTAATTAGTTTTTGTTTCATGGTCTTTTTTCTAATTTATAAAAATTAATTTCGATAATTATCATAAAGCAACAAAAATCGAATAGTATGGCAATAATTCTTCTAATAATACCACAAATTCCTCTAACGACTCCTTTGAAATCAATTTTTGAGATTCTGCTTTCAGTTTCCAAATTTATCTTGGTTGGCGATGTTTGTTTATATTCATAAAAATTAATATTTATCAATTTTTGGAAATAAAATATCTTATATTTGAGTACAATATGTGTGACCGTGATTCAATTGATAGAATTACGAAATCACAAGTGATATTATCAGTGTTCGAGCCTAGGTGTATCATTGATAATAGTCTTCATTTATTTTAAAATTTTTTTATTTATTGTAGTAGTCAGAATTCTTAAATCATTTCTATCTATTAAGTTTTTAGGTATTGAATATGTTACGCATTCGACATTTTAATGACTTAAAATTCCTTTAAAAGATAATTCTGACGTTCAAAACTTTAATAAGAATTCTTTACGAATTCTTCCAGAAGTCATCTTACTACACGATAATCGAATATTTTTATAGAATTTTATTCATTTTCAAATAACTTTTTTTCCCAAAATGATTTTTTCATTTGAAGACTAGAATAATAATAAAAAAAAAAAAAAAACAATTTTTATTTTAATCTACATATTAGGGCGAATAACTGAGCAACGGATTGATAAACGAAATGGAAATTTAGTTGACAGATTTACATATGTACACGTAGATTCTCTTCTAAATTTCTGTATATGTATTTTTGATTGTGCGAAGTGCCCTTTTAGTATATCTTCTATATATTGTGTTCAACATACCATCACAAATATAATCAGACTGTTAAAATTTCAAAAATAAATGTACAATATACTCTACACCATACGCAGCGATATCATGGTATAAATTGTACAGTAAAAACCGTAAATAAAATGTATATATGCAAAACCAGATAAGTGACTATGAAATTGATGTTTAAGAGATCGATTAAAAATCAAGAATATTTGTGTTGAAATCGGGTGTCATCCACAGCAATTGTGGAAATATTTGTAAAAATATTTCATATGTATTCCAATAATTTAAATAAATTATAACCACCATTTACTAATTGTTTCTTTTTATGTGGAATCACATGCAATTTGTCACCATTGCTGCGTGCCCAGCTTCACAGGTTTCCAACTTTAAACTCCCAAAAAAAGTATTTTTTCGAACTAGCCTTGTGGATGATCTTGCTTCCTAATTTCAACGTATGAAATCCAGTTTCAATTTGATAACTCAGCATTATACGATTTACGAAGAATACGTCCATTATATACAGGTGACAATATAGAACTATGTATTATCTCTATAGTGATTATCAAAAGTACTTATCGTTAAGGCTGTCTCCTCCGCAGCCAATTGAATTGATGGGGATTTTTGAAAGTCGTCTTCTGTATAACTGATATTGACTCATCACCAACCTAGGCATAGCACACCATTTCCTCCCAAACAGCAAAATAATAACTCCATTTTTACTATTTACGGTTATTTCAAAAACTCAAAACCAGTCCTGTGGTTCGTTTATTGAAATGACCTCTTACTATTATTAATTTCAGCTAAATTAAAATGATTTCTTACAACTCAGAACGTTATCCTTTGACATAAAAAGACTCTTCTATTTCATCAAGTTTATGGAAGCATAATTTTTTTGTTCTAAGATATAATGATATAAATAACAATTTTAACTGCTAGTTTTAGCTTTAATACAATAGTAAAAAATAACATTTTTATAATTGTCAATACTATTCCCACTTCAGGTACTACCAATTTTTATTAAGGGCTAGCATTTTTGCTTAGCTCCAGCAGTTAAGACAATAAATAAAATTTCTCACTGCTTGTAGCAAAAAGTATAACCAAAAGTGTGTCTTTAACTACTTCAAAAACAAGGACGAGGCACCAGGCTCTCAATTCGACAGTTTTTTTAAATTTCTTTACACGTATAATATATTACAACTAATAAACACTGTTTATTAGAAATTCAAATAAAAATTTCTATTATTTTAAATAGGTTTTACTGTACCTATAATATAACAAAACAGTAGATCATCACTATATAGAATATATATATATATATATATATATATGTATATATATATATATATATATATATATATATATATATATATATATATATATATATATATATATATATATATATATATATATATATATATATATATATATATATATATATATATATATATATATATAACATTTTGCAACATGTCACTCAATCATATAGGCATAGTAGTATAATTTCCACATTCTACCAAATACATTTATATATATACCATGTTGGTAGGTAGGTCTCATCTGTTATAGTTTGCATAGTCTCATCCGAGAATGAAATCAACCAGGAACAAAATGATGAAATATTACGAAAATAAATTTTGTCTTTACAAAAATAGCTATCTATGTGTTTTGAATTTTAAATGAATTTCATAAATATTTCGATATAAGTGAAAATGATTTAAAAAATATATTTTTTTGTTTTCAATTAAAAAATTTTAATACAAAATATTTTTCAACTATCGATAAATTTATCTTTTATTTTATTGTCATGTAGAAATATTTTTTTTAGTTTTAAATAGGATGGGACTGAGGGATTATTGTAGTAATGGAATGGAGGCATATAAGCCTGGAAACAAAGTATTTCTAGACGTTTTACAGACCGCTAAGCCGTTGATTGTTTCTATTAAATTTCGTTTTGAAGCTTTTTTTTTAGTTCCTACATAAATTCGGCACAATATAAATTCCAAATTCTAGATACTGATGAGCAAAGTAAGACCAAGTTCAACACTGGGACTGTCTGGGTATTGATTTTGGTGTTGCATATTCAGTCTTGGTTTTGGTATTATTCAAATATTTCGAGTCTGGTTTTGATCTTGGTATTACTCAAATACATCGATTCTGGTCTTTATCTTGGATTTGATAATAATGTCTTGCTAGATCATGCTTATCTGATCTTATACTTACGTTTTTTTTTAATTTTTTATGCTGTCTCATATACCTACTGCAAATTGTCTACCGGTCCTGACACTATTTATTTCTGAAAATATGTTCCAAGTAAAAAATGTTGAATGGTCTTCACCTCCAATCAATCGAGCTATTTGGATGGTCACACTTCTTCGAAAACTTGAAAGCATTATTAAAATGAGCAACATTTACGAAAACAATTGTCTTTGATCTGGTATGGCAAATATTTTCCACGATTATATTTTAGATGGGAACAAAAATCAAGTTAAAAAAAAAATTGAATGATTCAACCAGTTTTCGAACCTGGGCTTCTGGTTAATATACATTGTTTTAGAATTCCCTTTCTCTTAAAAACAAACATTAGTGATTTGTGACAGGGCCCAATCAAGACCTTCTTTTGAGGATTTTTTTAGATCTGATGTTTTATACCCTTCCTGAAAAGTTTTCAATAATTTTTTAACAGAATTAAATTAGCTACGATGCTTATGTTCAACTTTCGGATATATTAAGCTAAATGTTTATATGTTGCATTTACTTGAATCGTAAATACAATTTCATTTCGAATATTTTTTGAAGTATTTTTAAACAATTTAGATATTTTAAATCGTTAACTACGTCGTCATTAGAATAGCTTTTAATTTTTGATATCATAGTAGCATTATGCAATCATAAAATTTTATTTCCATCCATTATTTAAACTTCTATTTTATATATATATATATATATATATATATATATATATATATATATATATATATATATATATATATATATATATATATATATATATATATATATATATATAAAATAAAAGATAAAACCATTAAATTGATTTTATAAAACCGATTATTGTTTAAATACACCTGGTTTAGTTCACTCTAACTAGCCTCTGTCATCAACACAAAATTTTAATAAATATTTCGTCACAAACATAACAAACACATTTCCAAAAATAGCTAGATGATGATGATGGTGATGGTGATGATGATCATGGTTGGTCACCACCCATATCATTCAAAATAATAACAATATATATGATACAATATAATATGTATCAGTATCTCGTCGTCTGTGTCTATAACCATGTAGTTTAATACACTTTGTGTGATAGCGACCAGCTTGTTCACAATTTAGTACGATGATTTTACTGTCAAATATTAAATTTATTTTGTGGCATTGAAGTTTTCCAAATAAAATTATATTTAGGAAAATATATCTTGTCAGTTTTATACTATTTTTGGTTCCAATCCTGTTATGATATCCAAAAGTCCGGAATGGAGAACACATTTCGTTGAAAGGCATAGTTTATTTATAAACAAGCCTTATGAAATGCAATTACAAAATTTCATATTTTAAATAATGTTAAATTATTTTCACGTAGCAGGAAGTGGAAAACTCTACGGGCCCCGCAGCAAAAACGCTACAAACATTTCCACAAAATTTTCCTAACGTAATTATAAGAGTACATTACTGTACTTCAAATTGGAATGGAATTCTCAAGAGTTGTCAGTGACAAATGCTAAGTTACCTCAGATCAATACCTCAATACGGCAAAGTCAAAAAATTGATTAGCTCAGAACAAAATCTGCAATAGACTGTGAAAAATTGTAAGCGATATACAAAGATCAATTCAATGGATAACGTTTTAGAAAATCAAAAACTTCCGCAGCAAATTTAAAACTAAAGTATTTATTATCGTAATCTAAGTGCATGGAAGCTTACGTGCAAATAAGCCGAAAATTTGGTAGCTTTCGGAAATTAAAGTCTTAAAATAGCAACAAGAATTTTGAAAAGAATTTCAAATACCGTTATCTGTTTCACAAATGACGTGAAGGATAGTATGAGCAATGTACTTGTAGTTTGATCAACGTGGCTGATGATATGAACAGTAAAAATTTCAAGGCTCTAAAATATCTGTTGTTTTATAAACAACAAAATTATTGTACTGTGTATAATGTCGATAATATATTGAAAATAAAACGAGAGATCCTGAATGTTGACGAAAACTAGATTATTTCTTTACGAGACATGATGAAGTATATCCAGTGAAGCCTACAGCCCGTGCACAAATGAACTTCCTGTTTCAATATCATATTATATCATGATTAATTATTTCTCACCTATATTTAAAGATAATTAATGGATTAATAAAGTGTTTTTATAAAACTATTTGAAATATTTAGCACAAATATTAAGGTGGTTGATGCATTGAAAAATCTTTAATCAATTAATTAGTTCAAATACAGGGTTTTCAATGCATATCAGACCCTCTCCTCTCTCTCTGAGTTTCTCGAAAATATTCGATTTAGAAAAAATGATTTGAGACAAAAGTTAGAAGATTTTTAACTATCTGCCTCAGTGCCTCAAAAATATGCGATTTTGAAAAAATGATTTGAGACGGAAGTTAGTGAATTTTTAACGGGAAGTCATCAATACGTATGACATCTCCTCTCTCAGTTCCACGAAAATATCCGATTTAAAAAAAGGATTTGAGACGAAAATTAGTTTTAACGGGGAATTGAATGATGAACCTAGACAATGGCCTTTCGTGTTGGTTCAAGGTCATTGAAAATATTATTGGGAGTGGAATAATGAATTTATGAGTTTGGAGGAAGTGGATTCGAAGTTAATGAGGTTTGAAATAGAGGTTTGGGAATTTTTGGAAAGAGGTTTTCAGTTCGAATAAAAAAATTTGGCTTTGAAATAATGTTGAAGATCATTACGAAGGTCAAAATAAATTTTAGATATTGATTGTGTGAAATTCTTTAAAATTTCATTTTTTAATATTTTTGCTAATATCACGTAGCTGATAATTTGGGATGTTATGAATTATCGGCTATACTTTGTGTCTTGTCCAACAGACTCTCTTTGGATTTTTTACTTATAGCAATTTCTTCTAACGATATAGCATTATTTAAAGAGACCAAAAAATATTTGGCTTTTTCAAAAAATTAATAATTGGATAGCCGATCGATTAACAGTGTTATGGATTAGATATATGAACAATTTATTGTTTGCGCGTAGTACCTTGCACTTTTATTCCATTCGTGGAAGCTTTTTTTTTGACATAAATGTGGATCATATACCTTAAAAAGTAAGATGGAGCCATGCAAACAAAATAGGATAATTTTCCAGATGTCGATCTTTTTGACCTATAGTAATACTACGCAAACACCAAAAATTGCTCATATTTCGGAGTGATAGGATTTTTAATCGACACTCGAAACATAAATCTTTTTTTAGTACATAGTTTTTCATTTATTAATCTTTTCTTAATGTAACTATTTTCTAGATATTCTAAATTTAAAAAAATATATATTATGAAATGATGGAAAATATATTTTGCCAACAACCTTAAGAAAATTTTTTTAGAATGGAAAACCAGCTATATACATTAAAACTAATTCATTAGAAAATATTAAGCAGCCATGTTTAGGTTGTAACAATTATATTGTATTACATAATTTTTTTTTTTTTTTTTAATTAACAAACTTTTTTTTGAAAAAATGAATTTAATGTTGCCATTGTTTTTTCTGGAACTCAGTTTGAGTATTTCTCATGGAGCAAACATATTATTTATGGTAACGGCTACATCCTACAGTCATCAAATATATTTTCGACCAATTATATTGGAATTACTAAAACGCGATCACAATGTTACATATATTACAACAATACCAATCGAAAAATCAAATTATACAAATTTAAAACAAATTGATATCAGTGAAACATTTGATTTGGAAATGTTTAAAACACCAAAATCGGTTGATTTAGTAATTAATGAACGTTTCAATGATGAAGCATACGAAGAGTTTTTAAATACATGTCACATAATGGTGAAGCAAATTTTTCAACTGAAAAACATGAAAAATTTTGTTGAAAATCGTAAAAATTATGAATTTGATGTTGTTATTCTTGAATGGCATCGTGAAATTATGCCATTTATGCAACTTGGAATGAGTTTTGGATGTCCACTGATTGGAGTAGTTTCATTAGGGTACGCTTACACAATTGATTTTCAAATGGGGAATCCGCTACCGTTTTTGATGAGTTATGATTTTAATTTTGCATTTTCACATCCAATGACGTTTTGGGAAAGAATTGAACTAATAAGGTACAGAAAATTCAATTTTTATACTAATAGCTAAGATGAACAAAAAAATGTTTTGTGTCACTTCAATTGAAGCGCCCTTTCTTCAAATGAATTGAAAGTTATTTTTTTAAAATCTTAAAAAATAGCCAAAATATGGACGTTCAAAATTTTTAGTTAAACAAAGATTTTTTAATTAAACAAAAACATTTTTTGCACGATCAAAATGAATAAAAATGTTTAAGAATCATTTTTGAATTAATTTTATTTTAATTTTCGAATTTTTTTTTGGTATTGAGCCTAGTTTTACATTTTGATAAGTAAAATAGCCATTTTTTTTTGCATCTTCCCTATTGAAGTGTGTTCGGCTTCAAGTGTTTGTACCGTTGTATTTTGGAGTAGAAACTGTGACTCAAATAATTTAAACGCCCAAAGTGTATGACAAAACTATTGATAAAAACAACTAACAGTATAAATTGTGTTAAATAATCCGCCTATGGTTGAGAATTAGAACTATTTTCAATTATTTACATTCATAAAATACTAAGTCAATACAGTATAGGGTACATATGAATAATATGTATTCTAATTAAGTGTTTATTGGTAAAATTTTAGCTAAAATTGTGGTGAATTTAAACAATTTACGAAAACAAAATTCAATAAAAAGTTATTTATTTTGAAAAACAAACACTGGATCGATTTTACTAATTCATAAAGTAAAAGATACTTTTTCTAGAATACTCCATGAAAATTTATCTCTTTTGTTCTTTAGTTATATTAAGAACAGGTGAAAGTGGACTGATTAAGTGATTCTATGAATTATGTTCGTTAATTTTAATTTCAGATATTATTTTAAGGCGAGTCGAATACATGAACGATATTGCAAGTACAGCAACGAGTTTTGTCAAAAAACGTTCAATACTAGCTTACCAGATATTCGTGAAATTTCCAAAAAGGTTCATGTTATTCTATTAAATCAACATCCAGTATTTAACGGTGCATTTCCTACACTACCTGGAGTAGATAATATTGGAGGTATTTTTAAGTACAACCCAACACCATTACCAAAGGTATTATAAGCTTCAATCAAATAATTTTATATTTATTATAGCAGTGAAAAATTATCGAACGCAGTATAGTTAATTTTTATTAACACATTCAATTGTTCAAATTTTGTGTGCGATTGTCAGATTCCATAAATTTGATATTTTTACCAATTTTTTATGTATGAGCACATTATATCAGTCTTACAAAATTCGAAATGACATTTACACACCATTCCACATGGTACATGGAATAGAACTCGGAGTCTTTCAATTACTAGTCGAAAGTGCGACCACCTACACTACGAATGTTTGGTGGTTAACTACATATATATTTATTATTAAATAGTGCTGCCATAACATCTATTACTTACACACCAGCTTACGCGTTGCTGTGATAAATTTCACAGAAAATTATAATTTCTCCGTTTTCATTGACAGTTCGGTATACTGCTAGCGCGAAGAGATAAATGAATTGTATTTTGAATTTTAAATTTAAATTTTTGTTTCGATGGAAATCATGTAATTAAGATTTGTTACATTCTTCAAGTGAGAACTTGAAAAATTGCTCCCGTTTTTCACCATTCAGTAGTTTTTTTGTGAACAAACAAATATACATATAGAAATATTTTCGCGTTAATAATGTTCATAGGATTCAAATATTTTAGGATATAAAAGCCTTTATGGACAATGCCCAACATGGCGTTATATATTTTAGTCTCGGTTCAAATGTAAATTCTCAATCCATTAGTCAGGAAAAACTGCAAATATTTATTGATACGTTTCTGGAATTGCCGTATAAAATACTATGGAAATGGGATGATGATGATTTTCCGGTGAAAAATGATAAAATATTAACAAAAAAATGGTTTCCTCAGTCTGATATTCTTCGTACGTTATATTGGACGAGAGATAATATTGGATTTTTTATTGAAAAATATATGTTTTAGATCACCCGAATGTTAAATGTTTTATTTTCCAAGGTGGAATGCAATCTTTAGAGGAGGCTATACATGCCAAAGTACCATTGATTGGTATACCATTTTTTGGTGATCAATTTTATAGTGTGAATCGTATACATCGATTAAAAATTGGTATTCATCAACGTTATATGGAATTAACCAAAGCAAATCTGAAGAATTCGATAATATCCATAATTCAAAATCAGATGTAAGTTAACAATTTTTATTATTTTTCGATTTTCAGCATCGTTGTAGCTTTGCATAATTCATTTTTAAATCGTTTCTTAAAGGTGAGATAAAAGATGTTTTCCATCTCTTCCACTATTATTTAATGCTATATTCTGTTTAGTTCGTTGAATCATAAATGTCAAAGTTCACCACATCCGTCAATAATTAAGAAAATATTCATCAAAATTTATCGAATAAAGCGATAATTTTTAAAGCCATTAAAATTTTATTTCACTGGTTCATTTCAAAATTATCTGGACTATAAATAAGGGTTTTTAGTAAAAAGTTTAATTTTCCTCTGATTTAAAAATTGCTTTAAATCTATACTAATATTATAAAGAGGAAACATATGTATTTTTGTATGTAACGAATAAATATTCTTTCCCCGTTAGAAAAAGTATAGCTTCCTACTCTTGCTTCCCTAGGTAACATAGGCTACTTTTTATACCAACATTCCCACGGGAATGGGATCTACGCGAGATACAGAGGAAAAAATTGTACTTTTGTATGTAACGAATAATATTAAGGGATAATAAAAAGGTACGCACCGGAAGTCAAAACCCGGCCCGGAAGTCAAGGGGCCAAGGTACCAGGTGCCAACAAGAAATACCAGGATGCTCATAACGGATGTTTATATAAAAATTTCATGCCACGGTTTTCTAACATTTCTGTGACGCGAAGACAAGGCCAAAGGCTGGCTCACGGATACCGGGGATACCGGGGTTCCCACACCAAATACCGGGTGCCCCACAAACAAATACCGGCTGTCGCAAAATTGTCACAGCAACGCGTGATCAAATCTGCTAGTGTTCAATAAACATATTAAATTCGAAAAAAAATAATAAGATTCAAATTCATCACTCCATTTACTTTAAAAATTTTAATAAAATCCAAATTTGACTCCAACAAACCTGTAAACACAAATAAATCTCAGTTAGCTCTTTTATTTTAGGTACAAAAATAACATGATTAAATTATCAAACATTTATCAAGATCAGATGGTTCCACCAATACAGAAAGCCGTTTGGTGGATTGAACATGCAATACGACATGGAACAGATTATTTGCAAAATCCATTATTGGAATATTCATTTATGGAACTGTATATGCTAGATGTTATAGCATTTGTGGTATTAGGTGTTATTTTTACAGTATTAATTGCTTTTTATATTATAAAAATTATTTTTAAGCATTTACGCAACCATAGTAAAATTATTAGAGTAAAACATGATTAAATTATTGATTGTAACTTGAAATTTGGAAATTAATTATTTAACAATAGTAATTGGGTTTATTTTTACTAAACTTTTGAATATTTGATGATACACTAAAGTCATCTGAATGAAACCTAAATGATAAGTAACTTGATGATAAGTAAAAAATTTTTGAAGTCTTATATTATGATGCTTTATAATTGTAAAAAGTTCTTCAATTGACTTTAGCTGTAATTATAAGAGAAAACGTTTAGTAACGTCACGTACTGTCGATCAAATAGATCCCATTTAAGTGCTATACCATAACCTGTAAATTATATTACATTTATTAAAAAATCGTAAGTTAATAAGTAGCATAATACTGTTGCCATGGCAGTTTATAATATAATTGGCCTAAACTCGTTATATAGAGGTTTTTGAGGTCGCTGAACATGAATACGAAATCTGCGAAATCGTACGGAGTACCTGTTGTCTGTAGTGAGTGTTCTAAACCTCTTCTTCTGGAGTATTATGAGAATTTATCATATTATTGGCCCAAATCAGCTATTCGAGGGTTTTTAGTTCGCTGAACACGAATACGAGATCGGCGTAATCTCACGGAGTACCAAGTGTCAGTAGTGGGTGTTCTAAACGTCTTCCTCTGGAGTTATAGTAATTAGACTAGGTCACAAAGGTTCTAGAGATTCTCACGAATCCAAAGCTGCAAGCCGAGGTTTAAAGTCGAATACCTTCAAATTTATGACTTTATTTAACAACTGTAATATTACAACTGAAACCCACACTGAAAACGTGAATTTATTTATCGTTCTCACAATATACTCTGTAGACTAAGCGAATTCTTTCTGGATGATAAGAATCAAGCTAAAAATTTGTGTGTGACTTAATTTTAATTAGTGTAACAACTTTTACCTCTTCGAAAGTTCTAAAAAGTGTGGCGGTTTTGGATCTTGTAAAATTTACGATTTCACCCACAAGCTTCAAACTGAAGAATATTCATTTTGTTTGTAATTGTAATTGTAAACCATTTTTTGCGGTATCTGATAAAACTCGAAATTCATTGTTCGACATCATGAGAATTGCTTTTTACAGATTGTCGATCATATTATTCGTTTATTATTTTTATTTGGAAAATATTACTGTAACATAAAAATACAATATCAAATATTTTTTCTATTTTTGTTTTAAATGTGAAAAAAATAAATAAATAAAATAGGTAGGTAATTCATGGAGTGACATATTGTTTTATGTAATTTTATTTTTTCAATTTAGTTCTTTTTTTTTTTTAGAAAAACCCATCATAAAATCATAATAGCTTTTCGGTACCCACATTTGTGTACAGAAAAAAATCTATTATTTATTTAATATAAAAAATAATTGAAATAAAAACTAATAACTTTTCATGTCACAAAAGTATAATTGAAAATAAATCAAAAGTAAAACCTTTTTAAATTTAAAGCTTTTATTTAAATGATCTAAAAATAAAAAAATTAACTTTTACTTGAAAACTTTGACTATCAATTTAAAACGTCATTACGCAATTGATATGATTTAAAAGCTTGTGGCAAGATTTAAGTACTCGTATTTACTTAGTTAAAAAATTTAAACAATTAAAATAAATCACCTTTAGTTTGTTTAATTTACTTGTTTATGTTTATGTACAAGTAAATCACGCGACAAGCTTTTATATTATATCAAATGTGTAATGACGTTATAAGATATTATACGTTTTTTTTTTCGTTTTAGAGCATTTAAATTAAAGTTTTAAATTTAAAAAGATTTTTTACTTTTTATTTATTTTTTAGTTATCGCTGAAGTAAAAAACCAAAAATGTAAGTTATAGATCATTTTATTACATTTAGTTATAGTTGAAGATATCCTCATCAACTTTGAGTTTCAAGCTTAAGAAGTGCGCCACATTGGATTTCAAGTGAGGTCACTTTATTTTTCGAGCTATTCTTAGCAAGCTTTTTCATTTTATACCGTATTGAATGATTTCATTACGAATAACTAGTCCATCATCTTTGGTTTGTCGCCATATTGAATTTAGAATGACGTCATACAGTTAAGCACGCATTTTCATCCAAACTGAATTTATACACAAAATTGTAGCTCTATAGCTTGATGATATCTGCTTCAAAATTGAGTAGCGTACGATTTCATCCGAACAAACATACATTGCAAGTTAATACAAGCTTTATTACAATGGAATAAATTGATATTGAAAACCAAAAAATTCAATTTCAAAATCGTAAGTTACGAAATATTTGACTGCTTGTATTTGTTCAATATATTTTTTTCTAGGCTAGTTTAAATTCAAGTTTAGAATACGTCACCCAAATTTCAGTTCGCTATATGCTTTTGTTTTTGTGTGTATCGTGATGACGGACGGACGGATGGACAGTCGGAAATAGACTAATTAGATGTTTCTATGAACACCTATATCAAAATTTTGTTTATGCGGTCATTATTAGATAGTGTTAGAAAATTAAATCTAAAATTAATATACTTTTACATACTGTATATATGTCTATAAAAATATATATATAAATAATAATTATATCTAAATAACTGCTCCATAACATATCCGATATTAAAAAAAATTAATAGCCAATATAACCAATCTGTTCTCCATTCATTCCTACATAAAAAAACACTTTCTATATAGAGCAGCAATTCGTTAAAAATTATTATATTCATTTATTGACACTAACGACTTCGATTATTGTATAGAAAATACTTCGAATGTGTATGTAATATCGATATAAATTGTGTTATAAATTACAAACAAAAATAATAAATATTGCCTTAAGGTCCAATCACCTTGTTGATGTCAAAAACAAAAGGTTTGTGTGAAATAATACGCATAATAATTCGAATGTTGATAAAAGTGTCGATAAAAACAGTAAATAATATTTTAGGAATTTCATTGGTAGATTAAAGTATGTAAATTTGTTTTTATATTTTAACCAATACCAGCCTTGAAAAGCAATTATTATCTATAGATACATATAAAAGGCTTTGTACTGAAAAGAAAAGAAAAAATCAACGCTGAGCCAAAAGCGCTGAATGTAGAGGTCTGAAACTTGGAGAGGGTATTATTTGTATGACGTAGTCATCCGATAAGAAAATGCTATCCCTAAAGGGGTGAAAAAAAGAAAGTTCTTTGATTGCAAGTTCTCAATAGAAGTATATTGAAAATCCTATTTTAGCATCATTGCCATCGAAACCAAAATTAATATGAAATTCAAAATAAAATTTATTTATCTATTAATTTCATCGAGCGTTAAATTGTGGAAGTCCATTATAGTTTTTATTTATTATTTAGCAATAAAAACCACTAGTCGTTTTTCAATAAATTATTTATTTAAAATTTATCAAACATTGTTGATGATCGTTTCGGCTTGTTTAGCCATTTCCAAAACAATGTTATTTATTCATAATTTACAAAGAATTTATACTGAAGGTGACATAATTGTTGTAAGTCAATTTATTAAAAACACTTAAAAAAATATTTCAAATAACAAATAGAAAAATAGTTAAGGACAAATAAAAAATTTTTCTAATGACTAAAAATAATGTTAATGTTGTAATATTCCCCGACTCATGCATATTTTGTGTACCTCTAACACCTCCAAAACATTAGGCAAGAATTGGAGATTCATGTAGCAAACAACGGTTTCAAATTAAGAGTTTTGGACGCCTTAGTGGTACATAAAATGTGAAAGAGTCGAGGAATATTACTTATTAACCAAATTGAATTTTCTGGTCAATATTATTTTCAGTCATTTGAAAATAATAGAAAAATAAATTTTTTTTTATCCTTAACTATTTTTCTATTTGTTATTTAAAATATTTTTTAATGTGATGTTAATAATTGTGTAACCTACAGTATAAATTCTTTGTAAATTCTATTTTCATCAATAAAAAGGCGCATTCACCAATTAATGGAAAGCGTGGAAAATGTTAGGTATGCGGAAAGCGTAAGAACTTTTAGATGTTTAGAAAAAAAGAAAACATTTCCAGGCTAGTATGATAATATGCTTGTGTAAAACAAAAGCAGCCAAGTATTTCGAAAACTTCGATTAATTCTTCACAACGATATTTTTTAAAAAAGATATGATGAATTCACACAAAAATATCGCCTACCAAAGCATATACCTACAAAGAAAGAAATAAAAGTATAGTTTTTAAATTTTTTGAATGTCACAGTATTTAAGGTTTAAGGGTATGATGGAATCAAGTTGGCACAGCACCCGTTTTTACTACACCACAGGAAACATAACATTGATTGTTGATATTCTATATATTGTTTATGTATTTGTGTGAACATTGACTATAAACAAAACCACAAACATTAGACGACAGCGGAAATAGTAAGACACAATTCAGCCATAAACGAGACACAACAACAGCACACTGTGTTTGTTGCATGTTACATTGTAATTTCCACACACGAACAGATCGAAAATGACATATGCGATAGTTCAATATTATGTAGATGTAATAACAACAATGTTCTTAACATCCTAGAAAATAGCATTGCCATTTACTACAAAGTGTTGTTATATAATATCAAAAATGTTCTTTGTTGAAAAATGTACAATATATGAATGTTGCAACTTCATTCTTTATAAAAGGCTAGGGTTAGCGAATAAAGCAATCTGAATTAAAAATGTGTTACGATTTTATATATTTTTTATAAAAATAAAAGGTTTCTAATTTAAATAAAAAATATTACAAATCATTCATAGTCTTCTTTAAATGCAATAGTTTTTTAGTGTCTTCTTTATAATTCATAATTTAAGCGTGATTATACTCAATATGACATGCATACAATAGTCAGCTAAAATTCGAGATTATTTTTCGATTTCAAGATTATTTTTCTAGGTAAATATCAAAAAGGTGAATAAATAAATAAATAAAAAACAAAAACCAAAAACCAAAAACCAAAACTCTTTTTTGCGGCATATCTAAAAACTTTATTTGAAATTTGAGGAAATATTTGGAACACTCAAACTTTCAAATACTGACTGCACACAATTCCTTATAGTCTCTCGTTTTTGTTTGTCTAAGTTCCCTATAAATGCAAATTTTTTTTATTCAGCCGTGTTTTTATTTTATTTAAAATAATATTCATTCCAAAACCATACGAAAATTAAAAAATTTTGTTAAGTAGTGTATTTTTAAAGTAATACGTCATATTTAATTCGATATTAGTACACTTACTGATTAAGAATATAAGGAATGAAGGAATGAAGGAATATCAGTTTTATTGAATACTGAATTAACGTAAAAGTAATCGCTTGTCCAGTCCAGTTCAATACCTACTGACTGCACTGATAAATGTTTTGTACAACTAAAATATATCAAGAAAATTAATATTGTAAGTTGTAACATATATATTGTATGAATGTTGTATCCACTTTCATCCATGCTGTTGTTGACCTAAACGTGGCATGTACGTGCTAAATGGAAAAAAAATTGCTAGAGGTATACATAGATATTTAGACTGCATGTCTTGTCCCTTATGAAATAATGTTTCCTTAGAAATTCGTATTATATCTATGCCTGTTTCAACCTTTAAATAAATACCTATTTATACTGATAACACTTTTCAAGTATTCAATAATTTTCTGGATAGTTTCTAAGATAAAAATCATCACTTGGACCTTCTTTAGTACCAATAACCTGCCCGTCACCCTAAACAACAAGGCCAACTTTGTTTGTAATATGTATCATTTATAATGAAGAATATTCAAAAACGCATTTTGTGTGAAAGCTTCTTGTAATATATTAGCTTAAAATAAAACATCTGCATAGATCTCCTTGACTGAGAGAAAATTTCAACGACAAAAACATATGCGATGTGAATATAAATTAAATATCGTAAATAATCGTAAATTTCAAATTTAATTAATTTTTTGAAGAGTTATCAACGCTAAATTTTTATGTATTACAAACTAAAAGGTGACGTCAGTTAATCCAGTTAGAAAATTTACTGTAATTTTGTAAATTAACGACTAACAATCAACAGTGTCATGAATTCCACAGTGGACAAAAATAATCTGTGAGTTTATCTACACAAATTTTTACAAGATATAAAATAGAAATTCAAGGATATATAAATAACTTTCAAATTTTCTGACATGTAAGCCTGAACTCTGACCCAACTTTGTCCAAAACAAAACTGGAAATTTAGTCGAATATGTCAAGAAAAGAGTAAATGAGAAAAAGTTACAAACAAAAGATAATTGTTTAAAAAACTAAAAGAAAGAGTTAAAAGATTTTCTGAATTTCTTGTTGCTTAAGCGTTTTAGTTTTGGATTATTTTAATTACCCGATTCGATCCAGAATAATTTGTTATAATACAAAATATCTCAACGGCCATAATTTATAATATTTTTTTTCAATCATCAAATTTTCCCAGTTTAAAAGCTCCAACCCAAATTTATAATATTTTAATATTTTTTATTTATAAATATTAAAATATTTTCCAAAAATAAAACGTAGGAAAGTACTTATTTAGTAAACCAATCTCAAAGTTACAGATTAATCAAATTTGTTTCACGGGGACTTAACCCACAGTAACCCTCTAAAAAAAGCTTAAAAGGATTTCTTGAATTAAAAACCATAAATACTGGACAAAAACTCCTTATAGTTTATCTATTATAGGTACCATGTAAAGTAAAAGTGTATTGTGGAATTAAATTATTCGTGATTTTGGTACATCAAAACATAACATTTGATCGGAAAGACATTAAGGTAAAGAGAAAACGGTTCTATACATGTGGATAATGTTTTGAACCCTCAACAATTCTGTGAGTGACTGACGACTCCGACAACCACATCGATATCTATAGGTGTACATAAAACACACACACGGAACGATTACTTGCTGCTAACAAAGTTTCTACCTTCGATGGACGTGACATGAGTGTAATATTAGATAGAAATATATAGAAAATATGTAACATTATTCCACAATAGACCAGAATAAGTTCATTCCCTTTTCACTATAACAATTTTCATAGATAACTTAACTTGGTCAACTATATTTGTTAATGTAACGAACTATTTACCGAAAAGAGTTCGAACACTACTAACGGTGAAAATTTGCTATTCATCCTAATGTTTTTCTAAGGTTTTGATTATTATAAAATTAATTAAAATTTGAAGTTTTAAAAGTCATGAAACAATAAGGTAATTTCAATTTTAACACAATCGAATCTTGATTAAACCAGGATAAATATTTCGTATCTAAAATGTTGAAACATTATTTTCGTGTGCAAATGCTAGCTCTACAAAAATGAGTAGTTTTCATAGACTATAGAACTTTTGATAAATTAGAATTGTAGAAAGTTTTCTGAAAAATTCGTATTTCAAATCTGGATCACTTCCTCAGCCTTACAATACCCTGACCGAATGTTTAGCTGGACGATCAACTAAATAGCCAACCCTTATCAAACAGTTGATCGCTCCATACAAAATCATTATTTGTCGACATGTCTCAAAAACTTTGTTTGTTTTTATAAGGATTTTTTCCAGGGGGCTAAAGAAAAGCGCACACCTAAATAGAATAATAGTGGGCCCTGCCAATTTTTCTGGCTATATTAACTACCTACTTTTTTCAAAGTCTGTACGGGAGTATACGAACTCACCATTAATACAACGGTGTCTAATTTTAGTGTTATAAAATGTTTGTTTTCGAAATAACCACTTAAACAAAGGAACTCATTAATCAGAGAAAAGGCATTATTATTAGATTTATGCAGGAATAATTTTTCCAATATATTGAAAAAATTAAATACAAATTAATTATGTTTACATCTTGTCTTTGCAGATGTTGCGTTGTTGAGTCCACACTTTTCATAATCTCAACATGATGCAATTCAAATTTACCAACAATTTGTAGGACGCGATTTAACATCGTTGCATATCAACTATTGTTAAATGATGGTGTTACTCGTTCACGTCCACACAAAGGTTGCTGTTACTTGTCAAAGTTGCGTTACCGTGTTACGTTACACGTGTGTACACTGCTTTAGACACCACACTGTATCCAATTGCATAATTTTCATAACTACTTAGGCTCTTATCATGTATTTCTTATTCTCCAATCGAAATTAGTAATTTTGGTAGCTGTTGAAAAACAAACTCCCTATATAGGTAAATACAAAGTCTAGTGTGGAAACATTGTTTTTATGTTGGCATTGCTTGGTGTGAGTTACGTTGTTATTATGGCCTCGTTTACATGTGAGTTTTGTTGTTGTTGTCTACAATTACGATGTTTAAATATTAATCAACGTAAACTCAAAATAACCAAACTACGAAACAATTCAGCCTCATACCACTAGTTGTATATCAAAAAACCACCACAAAAACATATCATTTTAGTAACAAGTTGAATGAATGAATAATACCTGAGTACGAAAACGGTTGGAAAGATATTTTAAAATTATTTTATTGGTTGCATTGTGTTCCAAGACACATTTTGTGTTCCATTGCAAGATTGAAACCAGCAATGACCACGTAAGGAATTTATTGCATAGAAATCTGAAAATCAATTTTTTTTTAATTTAGCATAGTTTTCAATACAATCAAATTGAGAGAAATATTTAGTAAATCTAAGCTCATCTCGAATAGAATTTAAACTCATACCTGACCAGCCATTAGTTTATTAATTGGGGTTATTATTTTATGCTTGGTTTGCGCCAACATCTCAAATGTTAAATATTTTCTCACCACAATGGCACAAAATCATTTCCGTGTAGTCACATTGGTTTGTCATGAGCTACTATTTAAGTGAAAACAAGTGATTTTTGTAAAGATATTTTATGATAGTTATGAACTGACGGTGAGTCAAAATTATATAATTGCAGAAAATCATCTCTAAATATTCTATAATGGTCCGCCATTAGCTACTATCCAACTAAAAACAAATTATATAAATAAAAATATATTTTATGTTACTTGTAAGCCAATGGTGAGTGAAAATTCAATAATAGTACTGAATCCTCTCCAATAATTTAATATTAGCTCGCCATAGGCTACTATGTTACTAGAATCAAATGATATCTGTAAAAATTATTCTATGCCAGCTATAAGCTAAAATTTAATTATGGTACAAAATCTGTCTAATGACTATCCAGTTTTTTAATTAACAGTAGCAAATTCTAATTAACAGTAGCCAAAAATAATTATGATAAAAATACAAGTCAAATATGAACTCACTATGTCTTAAGGATTTTCCTAACTTATATTTCTAAGTCAGCTATCGGCCGTATCAGAAAAATTAGTCAAAATTCTATTTAGACAATGCAGCAATAAAAGAAGATACCTTTGAACACTCTCGTCATAAGTACATTATAGGTACAAATAAAATTAATAAGTTCCAAATAATCTTTTTTTTCTTAAATCGTTACTTTATAAATATCCGAAAAGCAACCAGATTACAATTGACGAATTTTTTAGAAATTTGGTTTCTTTATAAAGGAAGCTCATTTAACAAATTTTATTTTTATTTAAGGACCGCAAAAATGTAACAATTTAAAAATATTATTTAATGATTGAATAATCTGTTCAAATCTTAGTTAAACGATAGAATATATAAAATCAATTTATTATGTTTTTCGATATTAACACAGGCTTTACATTTAAGCCAAAAATAATATTCGGCTTGACTCACAAGTCTCTTTACAGAAGTATACCGAATGAAAAATTGAACTTTTGTACACGAAAACTTGATTGAACTTTGAATGTAAATAGTGGTCTTTATATTTATAGGCAGCCCTGGATTTCTAATAGGGGCAATCGGGGCTAGTGCCCATGGCTGCAAATTTTTAAGGGCGAAAAAATTCGTAGAGTGAGAAAAGAAATTTTCTCCGCGTTATGGAAAATGCTTTGAAAAGTGTCATCGTGTTAAAAACATCTTCAAATTATAATACATAAAATAATTTTTGTCAAAATTATAAATATTGTAGTTTCATCAAAAATTTGAGAAGTTTCAGTGAGAATTGGTTATTTAAGAATTATTTCAATTCATAATTTTTAAATTCCCGTTATCAAAATTAATAATTATAAAAAAATCCAATTTATTGATTTTTATCCAATTCGGGTTAAAGGGATTGTCATCAGATATCCGCGTTTTAAGGTCCTAGAACCCATTTCTAATAACCATGTAAGCCCCACATATCTTATGAACGGATAGATCGATCGGATTAGAGTTTGGAGCGTTCTAGAATATTCTTAAAGGTTTCAGCCGATTGCTGAAAGTCCTACTTAAAAATTGTATTATATAAAAAATGTATTCATTATATCTAATTCTCGATAGTGGGGCGATGTTTTGCAGAGTTTCTAGGGGCGGCACTAAAGTTAAATCTGGCTCTGTTTATAGGAACTAAATTCGATGCACTGCTAATTCACAGTCAACGTAGGAGTACATCGTATTGATGCTCCAATGAATCTTCCCAATTTTTAGTACTTTAACCAAAACCAATACTTTTTTTTTTCTGGCTTTAGCTATTTTCAGCTATATAGCCATTATCCAAAGGGGTTTATTATTATTATTAAACAACAACAGTACACAGTAATGCTAGGTGGTCACCCATCCAAATACATATTGTGACTGCTATTGCTTAACTTTATTAGTTGGTCTAAGCATGTCATTACGTTACGTCAGTCCGGGGTCAAACCAATACTTAAACACCTTGTAATTATAAAATAAAATACATTAGCATTGCTTACAGTTCCTCATTTATATATTTACTATTCTCTGTATTTGTATTTAAATGTAATATCCGTTTAAACAGGTATACTACAGTATTCAGTTTTGCTGTTTCAGTACAATTTAAACCAATTGTACAACAAATTGAAATCAAATTGAAACACAGTAAACTGATAATAAACAAAACTATGGTAATTTTTTAACTACAGCTTTTTAGGTTGGATCGTTTTATGATCACCATGCAGTATATATGCATAAAAATTTTCTATTTTGTTGAATATATATTTTTACCTTTAGTGAAATTAAAATACATGTTTTATTTTTGTTTCTTTCTTTTTTTTGTTTTGGTTGATATTTTTACAAAGGTAAACCAATGAACTCAGTAATTCATATTGCTTTTAATTAAACAAATTTTGCATACATACTTTTCAAAAATTTTTAATGAAAATATTTTGTTTTCAAATTAATTATTTTTATATGCAATGTATTATTGTTATATTACTTTGTACATCCACTGATATATGTAACAGGAGGGCAGTAGATAGTGTTTATAATTTATAACAAAAGTTTTAAAATTTGCATTCAAGTTTTTGTGAAGCTTTTTTTGTTGATGATGTCTCGGAATTGTGAATTCCAATGTACGTGGAAATGTTATACTGGACACACAAGAACAATAGATTAAAAAAATCCTTTTTGGTTTTTCGTTTTTTATTAATTTCCGAACATATTTGGGCGGACCTAGATCATGATGTAGTCTAATTATCATCAGTATGTGTGCAAAACTATCCTGTGCATGATGCAAACCAAGCTTTTTGCGCTTGATAATGACGATTGAGACGACATATTGAAATTTACAAATTTTTGTAGTTCTCAGTTCTCCGGTAATTGTTTGAGATACCACGAATAATAATACTACTTTATTTACCAATGGTTTGCACAAAGAAATTGTATGAAAATGTTCAAATCCTACTACCCGTGTTCAAGAAAGTACAGGAAATTCGTCAATGAAAAACAAAATTTATCTTATGCTCATAAATAATTGCATTCAGCCCCTTCTAAAACAGTTTACTTATGCCAACGAATAACCAAATCGTCTGAGTCTCAAAGTGATAATTTAAGGTTTTGAAAAAAAATGAGGGATCATATCAAGAGAATATAGTGACTATTAGATAAGATTTGTAGAGTTTTTGGACAGAAATTAATTCACAATGACAGTCTCGATAAATAGTGATTGACCGTGGTGCCAAATTGCTTTTCAATTTCATTGAATCATTTTCGAGCAAAAATTCTAAATTCAAAACAGCGAGGTAAGCAAAGGCAAACAAAAAACTAAAACTACAGGTCTTAACGAATACTTACGACTTTTTGTATAGGCAGTATATTTTACCTGTCTAACTTCTTGCAACTCCTTACGACATGACGTCTAAACGTCAAATGTATTAAGTCTGTTCTACATAGTCGGTAGTCGCTTGTCGTAGTCATGCGCAATAGATCAGTCGATAGATGGCAAAATGTGTGGAATGTAACGGTTGTACTTTTTATTAATGCTGCCTGAATTTGCATGAGAATTTCTAATCGGAAAATCTTACGATGTTGTCTGATGTAATCCATCGGTTAGTTAAAAAAGTAATTCATAAATTTAAAATATTTGAATGTTCATTGGTTCGTTGTAATTTCGGGGGTAGAATTTTTCATCGGGTATTATCCGATAATACCCGATGATATGCGTTTGCTTAAGATTTTTGTCTGATGTATTCTTATAAGAATTTCTTATAAGACTGTCCGATGGTGTGCGATGACTATCCGATTTTTTAACGTATAAGGGGTTTATGCTGGCTCTTAAATCAATGAGCATGACTACAACTTCCGACTATGTAGAACGGCCTTTACAAATGCTTACGTCTACCGACAAACGACAAGTCGACAATGTAGAACGGATCTTTGAGAAGAACATTGTTTTTATTATATAAAACGCAAATACAATAAAAAAAAAAAACAAATAGATATGTATACAAAATGTATTGTATGTACTATAAGCATGACAATGTTAATGAATCAAAATCTGACACGTCCTTAGGGATTCAATACACGTCACACATATTATGTAATGTAACAACAAACAATAATAATAATAATAGTAATAGTAATAGCAATAACATTGATTGTGTAATATGACTACTATAGGAGTGATCATCAGTTGTTCAGTAGACATTACGTAAACAGATACACTAATTGACCACTGATTTGTGCTCGAGTATAGATTGTGAGTGTTTACATACAGAATGTCACAACAGAATATACACTGCAACAAGTGATTAAAGACCAAGACCCAATACCTTCCAATAAATGTAACACATACGGAATAGAATGAAAAAATTTTACTTCTCACAATTTTAAAATGGAGAAGTTAAAAACGACTAAACAAACTTTAGATGTTATACTTCTTTAGGCGCATTATGGAAAATTGATGAGAGTGAAATTTTAAGATGTGCAATTTTGAAATTTTAAGATCACCGTCACACAAAATCCACTGGTTGAAGCTGTTGTTATGATTTATGTTACACCTAATGTAAGAAAATATATATTTATTAAAGTAATACTTCTTTAAGATGCGCGCGCGTCACCGTCAAACAGGTTGAAGCTGTTATGATTTATGTTATACTGTTAGAAAATATACTTATTTCTTTAATTTTTTAAATTTAAACTGAGATTTATTGACTCTGACTATACTGCTCCAGTCTTTTGAGTGCAATTAAAAATTATTTTTTAATGATGCCAAAGAAGTATAACTACTGACGCTCAAACTTAAGTACACGTATCCATTTTTTTAAACGGGTACGGTGGAATTCGATTTAGGTTGTTTTTCCCGAATTTTTGACCTCGGCATCTCCATCACTAAAAATTATCTAGTGTCGCAATGGACTGCGGACTATATGGTTTGGTAAAAACGGCCTAAAAAAGCTTATATACTGAATATATATCTTCCATCAATAATTTGCCACACCAAACCAAAATCTCGAAACGTTTATGAAATGCATTTCAATGATGTGACATGCTGTATATAAATAGTACTTATCCCTCTGTTTTCATGATGAATACATTTTGTACATACCAGAGGAGTGCTAGGATATTTGTATTTAGTTGTTAATACAGTCAATAAAATAATTTATACTGTTTATATCCTCTTCGAAAACAAAAATTATAAAAAATATTTTTTTTTTTCTATGTATAAAAAATTAGTACCAATTTCAATACATACAAGTAAAATCAGTAAATTTATTGTTTTTTTACTATAAGATTTTACTTAAAAGTATAGCATTTTAACTTACAAAGTTTTCGAGAATTATCGAACTCCCAAGATACGCAAAAACATTCGGTTTCGAAAAAAAGTTATAGGATATATATTTTGACCTAAAATATATAAATAAGGTTAAAATATTAGAATAAATATTACCATTGAGCTCCTACAACTATTGTCTAAATCATTTCTTTCCAAATAGCATATTTTTTTGCGAATCTGCGAGGCATAGGGAATGTGTGGTTCCGAGTTCCAAAAAACTCGAATTTCATAACCATATTTCCAACTTCTCAGTGGGTAGATGTTGTAATAGGACCCATTTTGAAAATCCTGAATTATTACATATCTTTACGTTTCGAAGTTACTAGATCCCAAATCCAACGTTTTTACGGAGATGCCTGTGTGTATACACTCGGAATTTTTTCGTCTAGATTATCTCAAGAACTAATAATTATATTGACATGGAATCAATGTCATTCTTCGAAAAATTACGTAACATAAAACTAAATGACGGCCCAGAAGTTTTCTCGAGGATGTAATACCTAAAAAAAAACATATTCGTAATAATAATATAATTATTGTTCGTTTATTCTGCCTATTAGGAAGTTCATCGTGTGGACCTTGTGAGTCACACCTAGACCATTTATTGGTTTAATTTCATTTTCATAGATAATCGCTGACAACAACCGCTTTAATAAATACTAAAAAAACTGTCCATCAATTATATACTTTTTTGTATAGTTTAGTATATCTTTTTATTACTTCTTTGCATTTGATCTTGGAAATTACAGGAAGATGAGAAACAACAGGTTAGAAGCTTAGGGTATTTATTAAGGCATACAAAAATAAGAATCATAAATTTCCGAAAATTTTCACAAAATTTACATTCCAAAATTTCCAATCAAGCAATTTATTATTAAATAATATCAACCACGAAAGAATTTAAATATTTAAATTCGACATTATATTAAAAGAAAACCTAAACAAAATTTTTATATTAAACACAAACAAAGAATAAATTTCCATATGAAAACAAAGATAATAAAAAGAAATTTTCATAAACAAAAAAATCTATTAGATTATTTGGGTGTGTAAAATGAAGGTGTCGAATACATAGAGAAAAATGCATAAGAGAAATATTTAATATATAAAAGAATAAATGATAATATTATGCATATATAAAAATATTTTTCTTGTATTTTTCTCAAATAAAAGAATATGTTAAAAAATAATATTATTTTGACAATGTAACAAAGGAAAATTCTATCACTTCAGCCAGTCTTATTCTTACTAATATAAATATAGTATGATTCAGAAGTTTCTATTGTGTAATTAGACATATGAAATACGTTGCGGTATGTAAAATTCAGTCGAAAATTCGAAAATCGTAAAAATATTGATCAATTATTGGTCTATTTTTAGTAAAATGTAGTATTCGATTTTTGTAAATTTTGGTTAAACAATACCTTACAAACGCAGTTTTATCGAATTCTAAAAACAAAATTGTTTCGGATTATATATAATATAGATAATTTTGAGTATTTTTTTTTGAAATAGATATATTATTTGAATATTAAAAAAATTTATATATATTGAAATTCTATACGGTCACCCATCCAAGTACTAGCTGTGTATAATTTTGCTTAATATTATTGATCGGTTCAGATCATTACGTAACACCCAGGGGGGGGGGTATATAATATTGATAATTTTGAGTATATTATTTGAAATAGATATATTATTTGAATATTAAAAAACAAAATTGTTTCGGATTTTTTTCAGTATTTAAACCCCTTCAAAAAATCTAGAAAAAATGTTTGTCCCAAATTTTGATAAAACTCGCATTTATTTTTTCAAAATTGTGTTTATTTAACAACTGAATGCGTTAACGATATCGACTTAAATCTTCTAAGATATCCAAGATTTTGGAAATATTTCATGCGATATTTCAGGAACTAATTGATAAATGGTAAAATACATATTAGTTTCATTATCTTAATTATCTTATAAAAATATAAAACATTGAAAATTATTATTTATGGACTGCTGAGTATTTCTACAGAAAAATTAATTGATGCAAGTGCATTCAATCAGTCGAAATCAATGAGAAATTTAAATAATCAGCACATGACGGTTTATAATGGGTAATTAAAAATGGATTAGATAAGTCTACTTGCCGTGCATATGCCCCCTTCCAAATGCTCAAGGCCAGAAAATTCGATAAATTTCCAGATTTTCATCTAAAGTTTTTGCCCATTTGACGCTTATTATATACAAAATTAATTATATTACAATACAAAATTCAAATTCCTTCTTGATTTTATTCACAAGATATTTATCAATATATTTTTATATATATATACGGTCACCCATCCAAGTACTAACTGTGTATAATGTTGCTTAACATTATTGATCGGTTGAGATCAGTAATTACGTTACCCCCAGGGGGGAGGGTGTATAATATAGATTATTTTGAGTATATTATTTGAAAAAGATATATATATATATATATATATATATCTATATATCTATATATCTATATATCTATATATCTATATATCTTTATATCTATATATATATATATATATATAAGGGTGTTAATATTTGATTAATAATAATAAACAAATTAGTTTCTCTGTAAAATAAAGTTTTAATTCATTACTATTTACAAGGGCTATTTACAATAATTACAAAATTTACCTGTAAAATAAAGAAACGACAATTACAGTTTATTATTATCAGTTCTTTAATTCACACACTCAATTTAACACTCTTAACAAAATCTATCAATTCAATATTTAATTATTATTCAACCTTTAAATATAGTTTATTGCAACTTTTCAATATTATGTTGAATAATACTGAACTGTCAAATTTGTTGTATGTTCAAAGAAAGTCAACTTTCTTTACATATATATATATATATATATATATATATATATATATATATATATATATATATATATATATATATATATATATATATATATATATATTTTATATATATATATATATATATATATTTAATATTTAATATATATTTAATATTCGAATAATATACTCAAATAATCTATATTATATACCCCCTTCGAGGTAACGTAACATTATACACAGTTAGTACATGGATGGGTGAGCGTACACCGGAAGTAAAATCACTATTAGTCCGCATGTTAAATCTCATGGAAAAATGCGCCAGAATCGGCCTTATTTACCTACTTTCGTTTAACTTAATTTTGAATTTTGTTTGGTATTAAATTTCGCATATTTATGGGTAAAATAGCAAATTATTCTGATTTTATGTTCCCTATTTTGTTTTAAGTGATAACTGAGTTTATAATCATTTATTTATTATATGAATAATAAAAATCTGTTTTCCCTTTTTCACAATAATAACAATAATATTAGACGATACAACAATTTTCTTTTATTTGGTGCGATCAAAAATTGTTGCATGTGAATAGAAGAATTTTCTTCAATTCCTTATTTTTTATACATATATACACATATACACATGTTTCTTTGTTGTGAAAATTCGTTTATATACATAGATACAATTTATGTATTATTTTTGAATGAAAATGCTACTATTTTTCCATACATATAACATTCTGATGACACCACCTTAAACCAATATATCTGGAAAAATACCATACATAACTTAACAAATATCAACACATGAAAGAAATCAAGGTATCTTTTGTTGTGAAAAAAATTTATTTTTACATTTTACTATTTTTACAATGTAGAATTTGCTTCAAAAAATATAATTTAACAGAAGTAGCTTCGATAATGCGTCGAAATTATCAGAAGGAAGGTAATAATAATAAATATATTTGTTTGTTCTTTTTTAGGAACAGATTATTACCTGGGTAAAATAATTTTACTCATATTTATTTTTAACTATTTTTACATCGTAGAATTCGCATCAAAAAATCTAATTTAATAGAAGATACTAAGATATAGCTTTAAAATTATCAGAAGGAAGGTAATAATAATATTATTAGTTCGTTCCTTTTTAAGAACAGATATTACCGTAGTAGTTACCTTGGTACACAACACAGTTTTGAAGTGAAAACTTCTTTAGTCGCGTTGAGCACTTTGTGACAGGAGAAAATCTTATTCGCGTCACCGACATGCTCATAACTGGCGTCTGATGCAGGCTTTAAACGTTGGATGCGTGAAATCACGTTCTTTCACGTCACCGACATGGTTATAGTAGTATTTCTGTAGGTATACAACTGACGTATGATTGTATATTAATTGTTATTTAAATTAAATTGTATTTATATTTTTTCATGATGTTGTACAGCCCGTAATATATTTGAATAATAAAAATCCAAATGAGCATGCATATAATTGTATCTCGGAGTGTCAATAGATGTGAAAACCAGATTGATATAAACATTATGAAATTTCATATTTTAATACAAAAAGTTCCCACTTCTATCGACAGTCTCTATAACTGCCAATATTTATTTTTATTTATACATAGAGGTTATAGCAGCTATAATCGATATATTTATTGAAGCTTAAAAATCATTTCAAATTGAATAAATTTTATTAAAAATTTTCTGTATGAATAACGATTATGAATAAATATATGACTCATAATTCGACAAAGAGAGGGAGAGTATTTGACTATTATTATACCTACGTTTGAATTTTATTGTGTGTGTTTGTGTGTATTGTGAAGCATCATGGTAATTCGATGAGTATTTTTTTTACTGTAAATGAAAATTTTGGTGTAATTGTGTAAGGGAAATAATATATGTATATTTATAAATATTTATTGGGTGATTCAGTCAATTTTATTGCAATATACTTGTGTCTATTTTGATATGGACTTGAAATTCCTGGCCAATAATTATATGTTTTAGTAATATTTCGTGTTCGTTAATCTATAGCATACGGCACTGATTCTAAATTTGCTATAATGAAAATGTGAAACTAGACTCAATACCATAACAACATTTGAAAATCAAATTAAAATTAATTAAAAAACAAAAAAATTATAAGCTGTCCAAGATAATTTTCTTTTTTATCTCTATCTCGAAATCAATGTTTTACATATAAATAATATGAATATACTAACAGTTGACGTCATACATAGGTATTTCTCTCTTTGTTGAAGATTTTCAATGTACATACATATCTTGATGATTTTTCAAGATTTTAAAAAAATTCATGTTCTTGTAGTAGGTACAGACGCTTCAATTGAAATTATACAAAAATATAGTCCGGTCCCCTATTAATCTTATTTATATTATTCATTATTCTTTCCCGAAAAATGCAAAAGCTCAGAAAATTATAATGATTGTATGTGACTATAACATTTAGTAATTAATCAATTATTAATACTAGTCTCCCGTTTCAGCGGTCAAAATTCGACCATTACCACTCAAACGTGAATCTTATTGCCTTTAAACAAACAATAGACACGCGTGCCTTTAAACAAAACAGTACATTAAACAAAAGCGTATATATGCGTATATTTGTTTAATGTATTTTTATGCATAATTTTAAAAAATATTAACATTCTACAGTCCTTTTCAATATAAACTATAAGTGTTCCAAATTTTATACTCTTCCGTATGCCCAATTTTCGTTAAAAGGGTTACGTACCAAATTTTCGCTTCATATTTTAATATATAAGCGTTATATTGGAAATACAATTATTTAATTGTGTTGGGTGTCTGTGCAATGCAAAATCGAAAATTGCACATACAGTTAGGTAAAAGCAAAACTATTATTTGACAACAAAAAATAGTTGAATTAAATTCACATTTTCTTGACTAGAAGTATACTCCGAGAATAATAATTTGGAACTGCAGTTCGATAAAATGATGTTCTACTTAAGGTGAAGAAAAAAATAGAATAATTTTTAGGTTGCTGTTACGCGTAAAAGTTGTGTTACGTAGTTACATTGTACTAGAATGTTGCCCATGTGTACGCGCCTTTATATTCATCCGTAACAAAAAGTTTTTTGGTGCCCTGATAAAAACAAATCACACTATAATAGCTTAAACGACTACACAAAGAAAGTCCAATATGGATATTTTGAGGAGGAGTTATGATGAATTCATGCGTTCACTAGTTATTGGTAAGAGTCATTTCAATTGCGATATGGATGAATTTTGTATGCGAATGAATCTTTTTTTTTCACCAGCTTAAGCATCTTAAAGAATGTCAGATACAGAGATGACACTGACTGCATATTTGAGGGGAGGACCGATATATATCCGTAATAGTCGTAACGGCACATGGTTGAGAGTGAAGTGAAAATCCCTACATCATATAAACATATTTAGGTGTATATATGAGATAAAATGGACAAAAGAATCATTCACTTTGAATGGCTCTATTCAAAATAATACTATATAAAGAAAAGAAAGATCCAGCGATAACGGATATTATCTCTTTAGATAAGATCAATAACTTTTTGATTAATATTTTTGTCGAAAAAAAAGGACATAGTTGATCACTTATAAATTAGTCAAATATTGTCAAATTGGAAATTTGAATTGAAATCTGAAAATTTTTTTGAGCTAATAACTACAAGTATGCTTAAATACCTACAAAAAGAGGTATTTTTCTATGGGTTTTCGAATTAATTTCGATCTATGCCCAATTTTTAGGGTCATATTTTTATAACGACGGATATTCTCCTCAGAGAATAATTGGGATTTTCTCATCAGAGCTAATTCAAACTAATGATGACTACTAGTTGAAATATGTATTGATAAAGTAAAAAAAAATTTTTAATTATCTGTCATGATCATAATCAAGGATGTTAATTTTCTGTCATTCTATTTACGCTATTCATAAATGATACGGTGGAGAATCTAGAAAACAAAAAATATATTTCACCATGACCAAGAATTTTAAAGAGAAAAAAGTTGTCATAATATCCAACTGTTGGACGATTAAGAAAAGCGATTAGACGACTGGAAAATATTGTAAAATATTGCAGAGTGAAATTAACGGTAAAACTGAATAAGGCGTACCAATAAACCTTCTAAACTACGCAACAGGAAAGAAAATTATACATGAAAAATTGTGAAGTTTGGTTGCAGCGTACATACTCACAGCAATAAACAGTAGATGTAGCTTTAATTAGAAGGATGAATGCTAATTTTAGAATATTTAAATTTAATTTTGAAATAGAAAGAATGGAATGGGAAGATTAAATGTTCTAAATAATAATGAATGCATTGAAAGTATCATCTGTTAGTTGAATGTCGAGGCACAGAAGGGGCTGAACGGGAAACAGATTTTAAGAATTGATAATCCCATCCAAAAATTAAGCTGTAGAAGTGCGGATAATATAATAACGATCTACATTTATTTAAATTATATTCTCAAAAAAAGAATAAAATTTGAAAAAATTCCAGTGCATGTCTCAAAAGAGTAGGATTTTGTATTATTTTTCTCTTTCTTTATATTTCATTTTGTGTCATAGAATAAATTTTAATTCCATGTGTGACAAATCGAAAAATGTTTATTATATTTAGAATATATTATGATTATTAAAATTATTGAATCGAATTTAATATAATGAATTTATTATAATTGTATTGTCTTTGCTCGTGTTCTATATTTGTTTTCTTTCTCTTTTTTGGACGCATTGAATACCAAATTTCTTGATTCTATCTACCGCGTCAAGAATCGTTTACAAGAAATTATATACTCAAAACCACATGGAACATCCAATCCTTACAGAATGGAAGATATATCGTTCTCAACGCAAATAGAAAAATTGTACTATTCAACGAGTTTTTTTTAATTCCTCTATAAATCTATTAATTATTTAAAATATAAACATATATTAGAAAATACAGATATATCAAATTTACACATCTTCGCCGACAGACAAAAATATTAAATTTTCGATTTTCTGATTAAAAACAATAACTTTCTGACAGAAAATTAAAAGGACGATGCGTCGTTTTGTATATTATTATTTTGTGTGTAAGGAAATTGTGTCTGAAGTCATAATAATAGTCATCGGAAGAACACATTATATAGTTATGGTGGTTGGTTTATAAGATTGCTCTGATCTCATTCAAAATGGTTGACAAAATGTGTAAGAATGAAGAAAATTGCCACTCACCTTTTTCTTTTTTGAATCGATTTATTTAAATATTTTCTGAAAACAAAATTGAATGGTTTTTGATTCCTTTATTCTTCCATAGAAACGAAACTCGGATAGTTATTTATTTCATAAAATTATATTTGGTTTTATTTATTTTAGTAGTTGGCTAAAACTTATTTTACTTAATTTACAAACTGTCTATAACTCAAATCAATAATTTGGGAATTTATCTCCGTAAAAAATGATCCTTAAACCTTACCACATTAATTATGCATCATCAAAAATTCTTAACTTAAGCGGAGGATAGGGTTTGAAATTTTGTTTTATTAAATTCATTATATCTCTAGTATATTTCATGTCGATCGAAGCAAAATTGACGACTTCAGGAGTGTTTAAGCATCCGTCTGCTGTTTAGATCTTGTAAAAGTCGAGCGGAGCAGGTAACTGGAAAATATACTAAAGAAGGTAGAATTCATCAAAAGGATGCTTTAGACATCATGGATGATAGCAACATTCTTCATGGGCTATGATTCAGCTTGAGGTATCTCGTTAATGAATGTTTTCGTTTACCCATACGTCACGTTTATTCTTCAAAATTTTATTTCTTATTTTACATTCACAAAGTACCCGATTTTCACATGAAAGTGTTCCCAAAATGTGAAAAATTAAAAATTCGAAAACTCTCCACAGTTTTCCCTGGAAAAAAAGATTATCCTACGAAATAACTTTGTTTTATTTCAGATGATTTAGATTTTTCTTTAGATTTTATTAATACCTAAAACAGATCGACACCATCATTCACTGATTAAAACTTTTCAAAATCCTTTCCAAAATTTCAGAAGCTGAAATTTGGTATGTCGGTCAGGTAAATTTCTTCCTAGAAAACGTTAGTCTATGGAAAAATTCTCCTCAGCATTATACCAAATGAACATGTCATATAGTAAACTCATGATATAGTGGTAAGCGTTGGTATGACATGTGACCTAGGCGTTCGAAGCTCGGAGCCGGTTTTAAAGGAGTTTTTAAGATACCATTTGCTTCAAGATACCATGAAGAGTTTTGTTGAAACAAATAATTTCGTGTACTACCGAAGCCTAAAAACGGACTTTAAGATAAATGAAGTCCCTTAAGCCGATCCTATAAGAGTTTCGGTTTTTTCATTTTCATCCTTAAGGAATCTATGTTGTATAAATAAATAAAAATATGCAACAAGAAATATTGGACAATACATTTTTTTATCCAAATATTGAAAGTTCGATACCTAAAAATTATGTAAATGGTTTTTATTTATTAAATTCAATATTTTTCCATTTTATTTTATGCGTAGGTATCGAAAAAAATATAAATATATAAAAAAATATATCTCACAAATCATTTTTATATGGAAAATCAAGTTCAGAAAACATAGATTTTTTTTGTGAAATACAATACGGAATTTTTATATGTTTACGTTATTTATGATCGGTAGAAAAAAGACAGCAATTTCTGTGCACTTTTCTCAAAGTATTTACTTTTTTTAAAAAATTTTGTAAATAACAATTTGATGTATTTCAGCAAATAACAATGAAATGATTTATTATTGGCTAAAGAAGACTCTAACTACCCATATAATAGGGAGAATGCAACAAAAATAATTTACCTATCAAAATGTAAAACTAGGCTCAATACCAAACAAAATTCGAAAATTAAATTAAAATTGATTCATAAATGAATAAGCTATAAGCTCTTAAAGATTGTTTTCCATCTCTATCTTGTTAAAAAGTTATATGGGTGACTATACGATAAGCGGTCCTTTTCAATAGAAAAATCGCCCAACAAAATTTTTGGCTATTAATGTAATTTATGTAACATTTTATTCACAATCAACTCATTAAACATACTAACATTATTTATCTTAAATTTTGAAGTATATTGTACATAAGTGCCATGGACATTGATATGACATCTTACCGTAGAATGACCGTTATGTATAATCATTATGTAGATGAGCATGTATAACGTCATTTATGCAAATGTTCTTTGTTTAACTAAGAATTTTAAACGTCCATTTTTTATCTATTTGATTTTTTAAAAATAAGTATTCAATTATATGAAGTAACGACGCTTCAAATGAAGTGATAAAAAAATTTATCTTCCCTAATATTTAATAACTATTATAATTTATTATAATAATTATTCACATTTTGGTAATCTATGGAAAATAATCAACTAAGTCTGTTATGATATTTTTTGTTTTTCATATTGAATTCCAGTTTGGCATAGAATCACTTAATTGTCCAATTTCGTATGTCTGTCTTTTATCCAGCAGCATCAAGATAACTCAAAAATGAGAAAAGATAGCGAATTAAAGTTTTGGTACCGTTTTCCAGATTTAAAAAGTCAGCTTAAGTTCGTGAATGAGACAAATCGTAACTATGAATACTAATTACTATGAATTCATGACCAAACTTTAAAACTATAAAACACAAAAGAAGAGATCAAATTCAAAAAATGTTTGTTTGCCAAAATAATGGAAGCTATAATTTGAAACATATTTTCATTAAATAACATTAAATTTAAATTGAACACAGCTCCACCTCGAGTATTTTTGAAACGAAATTCTAATTGTTTAGCATTACGATTCACGAGTTCCCTAAGTTGAAAAAAATCATGCCCTTTTTATTTGTTTGAATTTGAAAAATAATTAAGTAAAAATTCCGAATAAGTATTTGGCTTACAAAGTAAATGGTATGACCGATAAGTTCTCCTCCAAGAAGATGTCAAAATCGAACACGAATTTATTAGGATACGAATTTATTGGCATCAAGTTGATTTTTTTAAAATAAAAAATATTTATAAAATCAAAAAGTATCAATTTAATAAAATTTATGTGGATTTTTCTCCTGATATCGTCATGGTAATTCTGGACTGATGAACCAGACCAAAAGACTGTTCAAAAGGGTACCGGACTGACATTAAATTTGCTATATTTTTCATCGAAATATGAAACTAGACTGAATTTCATAACAAAAATTTATAATTAAGTAAAATTTAATTAAAAAACAAAGAAGTTATAAGCTATGAAATATTGTTTTTTTTTTATCTCTTTCTTGAAAACGATGTTAAACATGTAATTTATATCGAGATACTAATAGTTGACGTCATATGTAAGTATTTCTCTCTTTGTTTATTTATGAATTTAAAATGTCCTCCCATATCATGAGTAAGTATTTTTTTTTTAATTTTTAATAGTAAAATTAGATCCAGGTTAGTTAATTAAGGACGTCTCAATTGCACTAATAAAATAAAATTTAATCCGGTCCCATATTACCCCACTCTCCACTCAATAAGGAAATAAATGTTTTGTAATTTATAGTCTATTTGCTTTATTAAGAAAATAAATATTGCGTGTATTGAAAAAACGTTAAAAATTATTCCACATAAGTTTATTAACAATCAATGAACAAATTGTTCTCAAAAATAGAAAATTTTTGATCAAAGAAGGCCTTTATAAATTTTAACTTTTTTGAAATATAACTTTTTTGAAAAGTAAAAAAAAATTTTTTTTTTTTTTAAATACCCATTAAAAATTCAACAGATCTAGAGCTAAATGAGAGCAAGATTGAAAAATAGTTAAAACATTTATAATGAATCATATTTCAAGTATTTAATTTATTTTTATCGTCACTTATTTTTTACTCATATTGTTTTAATTGATTACAATATTTTGTTATTTTAATGCAATGACGAAGATTTAAGGTGTTCAATATTTTACGGGAATTTAAGCCTAATTTTTTAGATTTATATTATGGAAGATAAATAAAGAAAATATAGACAAAAATTATTTATTTTAAAAAATTTAAGCTTCCAGCGTGAAACTACTTTATGATAAATTTTGCATATTTCTTACTCCCGAATTTGCAGATTTTTTGTTCGTTTAAATTGCGAGAAAGTCAAGCACAAAGTTTTGAGAATTTTACAAATGCACTTTCCACTGCGTCTGTTGCCTATAGTTTGATGGATCTTACTGTGTGTAGAAGGACTATGCACTTACGTGTCAATAACTTCTAACTAGTTCGCCTCCAAAGGAGCGTGGCCTTCCCACCTTACAAAGTTCATCCACACTAAAACTGATCTTTAATTGTATAGTTTAAGCTCTTACTTTTCATATCTGAATAAAAAAAGTTCTTTTTAATAAATGTTCACAATCAAAGGTTTTAAAACCTGCATACAGATCTGGATCTATCGAGATCCAGATAGTTTCTAAGCAATTCCAAAATCACTTACTTTTTCTAATTACAAAAGTACCATTATGTATTTTTTTTTATTTTACGATTATTAAAATAATAAACTATAACTGTCAATCATTAAACCATGCGAATACGTATATAAATTATAAATACAAATCGCGAAACTTAAAACACAAATTGCAATTGAGTAAGAATGTTGAGTAAAATATGTATAACGATATTCATTTTACAATCATTGGAAAAATTTCAATGTCAAAGCAAAAATAAAATACTAATATTTCAAAATGGTACAACAAATTACAAGGTGATCAAGCAACTTGGAATTTACAAGGATATATACACTAAAACACTAATAACCCCTTTGTTTGGAGACATAGGAATTCTAAGAAAACGATTTGAGAACAATACATCCATTTGGCATATGGATAATGCAAGACTTCTGGATTTTGACGCACATTGGTGGCCAAATACCTTTAAAAATGGAATGTTTGTTTTCAATATAGATAGAATTAAACAAAGGCATGGTTGGTTACCATCACTTGATCGAAAACCCCTTGTTCATTTCATCTATATAACAAATCCATGGACATTCCAAAATTATTTCAAACAAAAATATTCAGTTTACTTGGACATAATTGTATTTTTGATCAAATGGGATGACATAGATAGAATGAGCAAGAAAGTAGCTGATCATGATTGTGAAATTTTGATCGATTTGATTAAAAAATATTCAGGAGTTGAATATGAACAAAAAATATTTAATCAAACATTTTGGACACAAACAGGAATAGAAAAGGCATCCGAGATTTTTATAGTTTATGGCCAGAATCTGTTTTATGTATGTAATTTTTGTGGAGATAAAACGGGAGACTTAACATATATCAGCGCTAAACAATTGACAAAATTACCAATGAATCATTTTGAAAACTTCAATGGACATACGTTAAATGTTGGTTATAATACAGCCAAGCCGTTTATTTGTGACAGATCGAGTCAATTTTGCGAGCTTAAGCACAGTATTGAATTTTTGGCATTAGAAGAACTAAGTAAACGCTTAAATTTTAAATTCAATTTAACTAATATTAATAAATATCAGACACTACATCTTACACCACTAACAATAAATACAACCATTAACCATAATTCATGGGTTCGTCCATGGACACTATTGTTAAATTTAACTAAGGCGAAAAAATTTGATATTGCAATTGGGGCGCTTTCATTAATCCAAGAGCGAAAAACAGACATTGATTATATTGGGTCATTTTCAAATGAAAAATATATTGCTATATTTCATACAACAAAAGAAAAAAATTGGGGATCGATTTGGACAATTTTACTACCATTTAATACATATCTATGGTTATTGTTAACATTTGCAACATTTGTAATTATTCTGATTATTTACTACTTAGAGCAATTATTTGATCCACATAATGATTACAAATTTTTGAATCTTGTAATGAATGTTTGGGAAGTTACATGCGAACAATCTGAAGGTTATTGGACTACTTATAACTTTCATTCAATAAGTGTACGAGTCATAATAATTTTATGGTTTTTATCACTTTTAATTTTGACCACTGGTTATAAAACAGAATTATTTGATATTATGTTAAATGGTATCCAAAAGGATCCAGATTTTATCGAAGATTTAATTCACAAAAATTACAAATTTGGATTTTTAAAAGATACATCAGTTGTGGAATCGGCCCCCTTTTATAAACAAATTTCCAACAGATCATTGTTATTTACAGATACGTGTAAAGCTCTTAAAGCAACATTTCAAGAAGATAAACTTGTAATTATGGGTGAAGAATCCATACTACTATATGATTTAATTTATGAATGTCGTCGCCGTAAATACGACTCCAGATATTATCATTTTGTTTATGACTATTTACGCAAAACACATGATCTGAGCTTTCTGCCTCAAACGTATGTATGGTTTTTACAATATGAAACACCATACAAAGATTATATGAATGATTTTTTAACTAAAATGTCCGATTTTGGCTTCTATGATAAATGGAAAAGAGATGCATTTACTGGTTTTCGTGGTAATTATTTGCAAGCAAGTAATATGGAAGAAATTGGAATGAATAATTTATCCATTAAAAATATTTATTCACCGTTACTTTTTTGGATATTGGGATTAATTGTATCCGTTTTTATATTTTTTATTGAATATTTTTGCAACATGACTTATTAAATCAATGATCTATCTATGTTTGTTCGGCTGTAACTTTCTATCTATCTTATATCGAAAATTTACTGTTAAGTGTTCTAAAAATGCTCTTTGGGAAAATATCAATCTTTTTTCTACAAATATGATAAAGTTGTGTTTTCCAATCGATTTGAAATAATATCACATTAATTTACGAGAAATAAGAAAACTACAATTTTGTATTTCATTCCTCTCTCTTTTGAGAAAAATTTCTAAAAATTCCAATTTTTTTCAATGAAAGCTGAGAAGATATGGTTTTTTTGCACTCATTGGTGTATTAATCGGGAAAAATAGAAAAATTATAATTTGTTAATGGAGTATACAATAATCCCTGATTGGAAAGAATGTCTAAAAATGTCATTTCTTTTCTATGCACGCTGCGAAAAGAAATGATCTGTGCAAAAAGGAAAAAAAAAATATGGTTTCTTTAACCGCCTTTTTTTGTAATCAGGAAAGATGTGATTTTTCATTAAAGACAACAACATTCTCTTTGTATCTCAAGTTTTTTGAGAAATCGAGAAATCGAAAAAAAATTTCCTTTCAAATAAATCAAACCAAAAAGTAAAAAATAATTTTAAATTTTTTCTTTAACCAATTACCTTTTAAAGTCGAGGTAATTCTAAATAAATTCTAGATATATTTTAAAACGTAGGTGAAAAAATATTATTTACTTTAAGTTATTTACTTTATTAAAATAATTATTATTGCATGTTTTAAAAATAGTTGCTAACAATTCTACAAAAGTATACAATTGTGTTTACTACCACATACCTGTAAAGAGCAGATTAAAGTAACGGCCACTTTAGAATTTAATTCGGACAGAAATTGTTAAAAATCCTTAAGACTCAATTTCATTCGACGGCATGAATAGATCTTTCAATAAAGAATTATGTGCACGATTCTTTTCCAATGATTAAAAATGGTGGTTCTTATGTTCAAGTTTGGTGCAAAATACCCTTGAAATCTTTCTAAAAAACATTTTACTTCAGTTTTGCTCTTTTTCATGAAGTATTAGAGTTGCGCAGAAATAATAAAACACACATATACAATGTTTAATAGAAATTAGATAATCTATAATAAATCAATCCCGTATTCTATATATGATCCTGATAAATCTTCCCCGCACTATACAAGAAAATTTGCTCTTGAAATCGTTCAAAAATAGTCTAATCACATCAAAATGTTTACTCAAACGCGCGGCTCAACTAGATTAACTTGGTACTACATTCGTTTACAACATACTCAACTATACTCTTCAACGAATTTTAACCTCAGCGTGGTTTTACTTTGTATCCGTTAAAAACCTTCTCACTCACATACAAATTTTGACTATCCAATATGGCTACTAGCAACCGGACCCCCTTGTTAACTAACTACCAAAACACTGACTTCAACATGACCACAGCCCTATAAACAACCAACACTCCTGTTAACTCACGTACTATACAAGCATTCAATAGTAGGTGAGCCTAGCTATACGATTAAAGTTCAACTAACTTCCAATCGCTATACCTGTTTATCACCTTTTTAAATTGACTCATTGACCAATTGAATAGTACTATTTCAATTTTTTTTTCAAATATAACACTAAAAATGTAAATAATAAACTAAAAACGTAAAGCATTACTCAGTCACGCAACAGGTTATATGTAAATATGGATAAAATATCGCTAAAAAATATTATTTTTTAAAACGCTTAAATTATTGCCGAAAAGTATTGTGAACGAACTCGGTACTTGGAAATGGATTGAATCGAAAAAACCAGCATTTTATGTCAATGGTTAACAAACAAGGTAAAAAGGCAAAGACACCAGATAGTTAATAATTATGTTTTGTAAAATATTTATCATACTATACGTTTTAAAATTATTATATTCAAACATTGATTGTCAATATAGCCTTGATGGTATTCGAAAAATGAATTTATACCAAGAAATCTATTCAAAGACATTAAGAACAACATTATTTAAGGATGTGAGTACATTCAGAGATAAAAAGTACATAAACAATACGTATGTCTGGCATCTGGATAATATAACATTCTTTGAGCTTGACTCACACTGGTGGCCAGATTCATTTAAAAATGGACTATTCATCTATAACATTGATACAATTCAACAAACAAATGATTGGGTACCATCAATTGAACGTAAACCATTGATTCGTTTTATCTATTTTACAAATCCATGGCGATTTCAAGAATATTTCAAACAAAATAATTCAGTTTATCTGGACATTGTTGTATTTATCATGTTCAATAATCAAAGCATTATCGATTTTCGTAAAGAAAGAGAAACCGGACTCTTTCTACAATTTGATTATATCGGATATGAATACGAACAAAATATGTTAAATTTAACATTTTGGACACAAACAGGTATGGAAAAAGCATCACGAGTTTTTGTAGTCCATGGTTACTTTACATTTTATACATGTTTTTTTTGTGGAAACAAGACCGGTGACTTAATACATATTATTTCCAAAAAATTGGAAAAATTACCAGAAAATAATTATGAAAACTTTCATGGACATACGTTAAATATTGGTTACAATACAGCAAAACCGTTTATTTGCGATGAGTCCGATAAATTTTGTGAATTTAAACAAAGTATTGAATTTCTGGCATTAGATGAAACAAGTAAACGTTTAAATTTTCAATATAAATTAAACAATATACAAAAATATCAACGATTTCAAAAAAGACCATTAACTGTGAATACAACGAATATCGATGATCCATGGATTCGTCCATGGTCGCTACTGTTAAATTTAACTAGAGCGAGAAAATATGATATTGCAATTGGAGCGCTTTCATTAATACAGGAACGTAAAATGGATATTGATTATATTGGATCATTTTCAAATGAGAAATATATTGCTATATTTTTTACAACAAAAGAACAACATTGGGGATCCGTTTGGACAATGTTACTACCATTTAATACATATCTATGGTTATTATTAACATTTGCAACACTTGTAATTATTCTGATTATTCACTACTTGGAGAAATTATTTGATCCACATAATAATTATAAATTTCAATATCTTGTAATGAATGTTTGGGAAGCTACATGGGAACAATCTGAAGGTTATTGGACTACTTATAACTTCCATTCAATAAGTGTTCGAGTCATTATAATTTTATGGTTTTTATCACTTTTAATTTTGACCACTGGTTATAAAACGGAATTATTTGATATTATGTTAAATGGCATCCAAAAGGATCCAGATTTCATTGAAGATTTAATTGATAAGAATTTTAGATTTGGTTTTTTAAAAGATACATCGGTTGTTGAATCTTCTCCATTTTATAAACAAATTGCTGACAGATCCGTATTATTTACAGACACGTGTGAAGCTTTTAATTCAACATTTCAAGAAGATAAACTTGTAATTATGGGTGAAGAATCCATACTGTTATTTGATTTAATTTATGAATGTCGTCGCCGTAAATATGATGCAAGTTATTATGACTTTATTTATAATTACTTACGACAAACACATGATTTAAATTTTCTGCCTCAAACGTATGTATGGTTTTTACAACATGAAACACCATACAAGGATAATATGAATGAATTTTTAACTAAAATGTCTGATTTTGGTCTTTATGATAAATGGAAAAGGGATGCATTTACTGGTTTTCGTGGTAATTATTTGCAAGCAAGTAATATGGAAGAAATTGGAATGAATATATTAACGATTAAAAATTTCTATTCACCGTTACTTTTTTGGGTATTGGGATTAATTGTATCAGTTTTGGTATTTTTAATTGAATATTTTTATCACAAGCATATGAATGTGTATTATGTTGAATCATCATAATATTTGTTTGTATTCAAGTTTGTGATACTCATTATTACAGTCTAAAATGAAAATGTAATTAAATAAAGTAATTATGTATATAGTTAATGTAACAAATTTGTCAGGTAATTGGAAAATAGAAATAAATCACACTTTAAGATTTAAAAAAATTTTTTTAATGAAAACATAAAAATTAAAAGTTTGTCTACAAGCTTCTACTTTTTTTTAGGAGATTACAAAAGGGAATTTTATTTCATTTTATTCCAGATAAAGCACACTCAAAATTTATATGTAAAGCCCCTCTATTCGTAAGTAGTAGTAGTCTTGCTTAGTGATAGTTTAGTACTTTTATTTATATTATTTTTATTTATTTATATATTTGTTAATGTAGGACTTATACTTTGTAATAAAAGAAGATTTGGCACGTCTTATGAATTGGCCTTTTACACCTTTGTAAGATACAATTTTTTATTCAACACTTCTTTAAAGATCCTTTGGAGGTTCTTTACACCCTCACAAGATAAGAATCGATTTTATACATTTAAAATTATTATTATTATTTGTTTAATTATAAATTCTAAAAAGACTGGAGCTTACATGATTTGATACGTTTTATGAAAGCCCCATACAATTGATAATATTAGAATTTTAACGTAAATTTTTTTGATTTCTACATTTACTAAGTATTTAATATTTTTTTACTTTTAACAGAAAAAACGAAAGAGCTCAATTTGTTAAATTGTAGCAATTTAATCTTTTAGATGCCTTGATGCCGTGAAAGTTCCTAAATTCTGTTTTTGTAGTCAACTCTCAACTCTGTGTTAAGCATTGAAATCTATTTCAATTGTAGAGATCCTTGTTCTTGTTTCATAAGTGTCTACACGATGAAAAAAATTTACTTGTTGACAAACTGAATGTACTTGTATCCATCAAAAAGAACAAAAAATAAATTTTTGGCTTTCTCAATACCTGACCATATTGTCATATATGGTGTTTTTAGGACAAATTCTAACTAAAGAATAAATGAAAAGTCTAGAATAGATGATGCACATGCTGTTGAACACTAAGAGTGTAGTATATTGCTGTTATTTTCTAATATTCTGGAAAACTAAATATCATTTATGAAACATCAATGTTTATATCATATTTTTGTGACATGGTGTTTATGTAACACATGTATAAAAGTTTAGTAGAAATTTGTTAATTATTGAAGAAGAAACCACCAAAAATTGTTCCATGATATATATATAAAAAAATTGATGAAAACTGTCAGAGTTCATCCGGCCATTATAGCCAACCAATTTGAATATCTTTTTTTAAGGAATTTGTATCCAGATGAAGCGACAATAATTCGATGACATCTATGTTTTGTCTTTCTCGAGCTATTCTCAAACGCGATGTTGTGATAGTTTTGTATCGCAATATCTCCACTCGGTGAATCAAGAACTGTCTTTTGAGCTCTAAAGCAATCAAATTGAATAAGATGGAGGACAGCAAAGCGGGGACATTCAACTTGATTTTCAACTCTTTATGCGATTTTCTCTACTCAAATTTAGACACTTATAATAGAATGTTCATTTTTATCAAAGAACACTCAATGGCCTATCATTTGACCTATTAAACCCTCAAAATGGGTGAGTTGCAGATTGTTGAGAGTACAACACACACTCATAACAATTTTTTGTGTAATTTGAATGATTAATAGTATCAGGTCTGTTTGGAAAATGTCACAGTTGTTTAGAATTTAAGATTACACTGAGATTCAAAATAATTTAATTTATCGAGGTATTGATTACGGAGTGTCGGGTACCTGCAGTGAAACTGCAATAAGTTATTGAATATTGGGTAATTTTATATTTGTCCATTTCTATTTAATATATATTTATACTAATACCTCACTCACATAAATATTCATTATTTCTCATTGGCTATTTAAAAAAACATGGCTGCTTTAAAATTAAATATTTATAGTTTAGATTCTTATTGATAGGTGTTAAAGTTATTATTAAATGACTTAGAAATTCGAAGAGATGGATATACAAAATTGTGCTATTTCTTGTAAATTCATCGATAGCTTTTGCATACCATGAAAAGTTTCACTTCTAACATCGTTGGTTTTTATCAGACAAATAACGTTTATTACATAAGAATTTCGATTCAAAAAATTAATCATTATTTTATATATAAACAAATTTTTCTTGGACGCAGAACTTGTCAGTTTCGGTAGATTAGTTGGCTCACAAACTGCATTATACGTACGTAGTTTATTGACGTTACTTGTCAGGTATATATGCCTTCCCTCCGCTACTATTACCAAATAGCGCAAAACTTGGGAGAATCAAATGTTAAAAATACAGCGGGGTACTAATTATCTTTCAAATTTAAAAAGTGAATCATTTTTAAATATGCAGAATTGTTTGAGTCTTAAAATATCACCCGATAAATAACTAGTTCAAACCTAGGCCTGGTACTTCTTTTTTTATTAAATTAGTCTTTTTTATGGGGAAAAAACGTATGCACTTCTAAAAATGGACACAAGAATGTAGCATTTTAGATCTTCGTATTTTAGAAATAGTTTTGGTCTTCCTCAGAAATCACATTGCTGGCAAGTTTAGGATACAGATTTTTTATTGAAAGGCAAACAAACTTATTGATTAATATATTAGCTCTTGTCTTCTTAGTGAAAAATTATCCCTAAAATTTTACGAACTTTCACTATATAACATTCATATATAAAATTATATATTATATATTTTTTATATATATATAATATTTGTTGGGCTGTAATATGAGTGTACTTTTTTTTTTATTTCTTTGTAAAATCTTTTATCAAAATTTACGCCTGTCTATCAACATTGTAGTCACTCAATAAGATTATTATTATTTTTCTCAAATTTTATTCTCAACAAACATATATATAAAATCCAAATATATAATATACCTAGTTCTCATGATGATATTTTACGTAAATAGAAATGTCCTCCACAAAAACATAAATGTCATAAAAACATGATCAAGTTTCTTGAATTCTAGTTCTTTCTTGAATTCTAGAATGTTGAGTTTTCGTTCAACAACTGTCTTAAAACGAATTTTAATATTACATCTTAGCACATTCGATAATTTTATATTTTAATCGTTAATTCAAAAGTCACACTCCTTCAATTTTTTGTATTTAAATATTAAATTTATTCTTATTGCATAAATCAAAACTTAATGTTTAATCAACTAAATGCAATGATTTTATTTTCAATTATTCTTTTAATGTTTTTAAGGAGAAATGACAAAAAAAATGAGACTTCTATAAAAAACCGATCTCTAATGTAATACACAATTTCCAAAAATTATTCAATTTTATGTAAGCACAATGTTGATATGAATTTGATTCCCAAAACGTGTGTTCGCAAAACTTCTCGGCACACTCTCTGTTCTTCAATATTGTGCATACCAAATTTCATAACACTGGAATAGTCTATTATTATAGAGGGCTAATTTATTGTGTCAATTCTCCTAAAATTAATTTTCAATTTTATTCAAATTCATATCATTTTGATATATTAAACTCATTCTTTACACTTATTTTTATCCAAATAGAGATGACTTATTCCGTGTACCTTATGCAACGAACACTTATGACTGCTAAATTGTAAAAGATACCGGTTTCTGTGTCATTTATTCGTGGATTACAAGTGCGGCTCCCTCCATCTCATTAAAAATACATTTAAGTAAAGTATTGGAGTATTTCGAATGAAAAATTTACTTAGTAGAATGTGTTATTAAAAAATTATTGATTATAAACTTGGAATTACTTGCAAAGTGGTTGACTATTAGCTAGTGCTCCAGAAAACTAATTTTTTTGTGTTTAAGCTTATATATCGCTTTACTGTTACTTGTGATTCTGAAGACCCAAATGGACGCAGCAAAATTTAGTATTGTATGAAAGCAACTGGAATGTTCTTTATAAATATGTGTAAAATACGAACTTTTAAACAACACATCTTTCCAACATACGTAATGTAAATGTTTTAGTTCTTTAGTAATAATATATTTCGCAGAAGGTATGGAATTTAATCCTAATATTCACTAAATAAAACATTAAACGTTATTTAAACAAATCCTCAAAATTGGTACTAATTACTCCATAATAAATCACTGTTTAAATTAAACGTGTGAGTAATTAAATATAAAATGTTAAACATTCGTCAGGTCACTGAAAGGTGGCGCCATATGATTCGTTACAAATTTAAGTTACTACTTCTTAATCAGCGTTAATTTTTATCAAAATAAATTACGTGAATTCCATCTCAGTACATCGCTAGAAACTTTCCATGTGAACTAAGCAAAATGGACAATATATAAATTCAACCGTAAGACAACAATACACAACATATTAGAAAATATGGTATTTATTTTTAAAATGTCTTTATTTTCTTTCTTTTTTCACAAAATGCTACACACACATATAATAACAGAATGTGTATCTCTTGTATAGCTTATACATGGAAATAAAAGAAATATGACACATATTATGTCCTTTTTGTAGCCTCATTTCAAGGTCTTCATTAAAATTGGTTGGTTTTTTTTTTTGGAGGGAATATGTTATTATTTAGTTTATATTTACGTTTTATTAGTATTCTTTACGGCAATAGTTACGGCATCAGAAGGGACAAAATGATAACAAAAGTAGAGCTCTTTTAGCTTTTTTATGATGATTGTACTTGTGATCAAGAGAATCACCAATCCCTGTGAAATTGGTCCTGTTATTATATAACTTTTATTTTTTATACGGAAAATTGTAAAAGTCATTATCGTCAAGAAAAAGAAATGCAATTACAGGATACATTTTGGTGAATTTAATAAAGTTATTACATTTTTCTTTAAGAATATTTTTTTTATTTCATATTTTATAGCACCAGATTGTAAACTAGGCTTAAATGAATCCTTCGGTAATTGCAACGTTGACAAATATATAAGTTGGGTTTTGTTTTCATTCTAACAGATAATTGAGGGTCCGCAATTTAAAACACTGGAAGATTAATTTCAGCTTGCATGTAAATGTTTAAGTATCAATTAAATTTCTTTGATTTTATTAAAGGAAAATTATTTGACAAAGTAATAGTCGTTACATTTCTAGCATTTACCGATATCAGATAAAGTACTTTATAACATCAGATAAAATACTTTATAAAAATTGTTAAATAAAAAAAGAAAATATTAGAATGTTTTAGTAGAGAAAACTATTCGGACTTGCCCAAACAATTAAACCCAAAAATAGTTAGTTAAAGAGAAAAAAGAAAATAAATTATTAAGTCGTTATATTTCTGTAAGTCATTATATTTTCTCTCCCTATCTTGACTATAAACATAATATCGCAGTTTCTGGTTGTCTATCTCTATGTTCGCGATCATTTCCAAAACCTTTACGAAACCACGCAGATATGGAGCGGATGTTACTGGTTACTTACACTAATTTTTTAAAATTCGAAACGTTTAAGCCCAATATAACGAAACTAAGTAAGTATGAACCACCTCCCCGGTCGTGATTAACTCGGACTACTTACAGTCCCATTCTTCCCCAAAAACTAGGAGAGGGGCTAAACTTTGATGGCACTAAGCTCCGAAACGACATATTTCAGTAAAATTCGGTAGAAATATAGAAGAAATGATCAAGAATGACTTACTATCTCCACTCACAAGTGAGAATAAGCATATAATGATAACATTTTAATCATTTTTAATTTAGCAAAAATGAAGAAGCGCTTGTCAAAATAACCTTTTCCAATCACGCCCTTTTACAAAACTGGATATCCCCATGTCCAGTTTTGTCAGTCCTAGAAAAGATAAAACCAATTTAAACTAAATTACAAGGATATGTAGGATATGTAACCTAAACGAATATTTTCAATCCAAGTTCGACGTGGACGAATTAGGGAATAAAGCTAGAAATACCGTAAATACCAAATACAGAAAGAAAGAAGAAATTTTAAACAATGATATAAAAACAAAATACAGAAATTAAACTACTTTAAAGTTTTCATAATGTTTTAAAATATTTTACGAATTAAATTGTTTAATAATATTCAGCGACTTAAACTATTTCTTAAATATTATATGTATAGATATAAATTCATGTACTAAAGATTGTAGAAAATTATAGTAACTTTATTGTAAATGTATGCTTTAGATGAGGAGCTGATGGCAATTGAAATAAGCGGTTTTAATGACAATAATAACTCAAATTGCGAATTTTTCTACTAATAATTGCTCATTATCTATACGTGTAAAATGCTTTATCCTAAATGACTCACCGTTGGATAAACGTACAGCCATGACCGCTGATCGCAAGGACCTGACACAGGGTGTGTTCTTTGTATGACATAGGCACCCGAAAAGAAAGGATTTTCTGAAATTCTACCTCTAAGGGGGTCAAAAACGGGGAAAATGATTTTATTGCAAGTTCTCACTTGAAGTAAGTTTACAAATCATATTAACATTATTTCCATGGAAACCAAAATCTAAATTTGACATTCAAAATAAAATGTATTTATCTCTTCTCACTAGCAGTATGTCTAACTGTCAACCACATAAAGTGTGCATATCACATCGTTCAAATATTACCGGAACTATTCGTGGTTCTGAAGGTCCATATACTTTCTATCAAGTATATGAGAACTACAGCACGTGACATCGGTTGCACATCACGAGGTATCGGGTGTCATACACGAAATGCCTAGAATACGATTAGAAATATTTTCCGAAATTCTACCACTATCGGTGTGAGAAACGGTGGCCAAGTTTGCAAGGGATAACGTGATTCTTTTGTCATATCTTAAAACTTAAAACATGTGTGCAGTTCGCACGCGACAAAGAATTTAGAGTTCCAGAAGTAGAATAATTATAGGATTTCTTTCTAATGATATTGATACCAAGTTTAAAATTATTTTGCATTTTGTTCAGAGTCCCAGTTTGAATTTTCGATAAATATTTTTATTTAAATAATGAAACATGTACATAAACAATACTCGTGTACACACTTCTAAATCATTCTCTTGCACTTTATATCAAATTGATCCTTCGCATAATGATTCAGTTTGAATGAATTGAATATAAGTATCATTTAAAAATACATTTTCCAAATTTACTATCAATCAGTTGCCGATCTATTTACACAATTCCAAATATGCCCTACAGAAAGCAATGTCTTATATAACTCTTAGGATTAATCAGAGTACTTGTATAAAGTTTTGCTACATATTATACTAGAATTAAAACAGAAAGTTCTGGGAAACATTTTAGTTAATATAAATAATAATTGAAACTCATTCATTATTTGATTTTATACACATCTCAATGCTGGAAAACCGAGGCATGCTATTTGGAAGAGAGTTATGTACTAATTTCGGGCCGGGTATTGGCATTATTAAGTGAAGGAGTAAAAATAAAAATTGCACATAAATTACATAAATTTCAAACATTATATTATAGTTCATCTAGGTATTTTGACCTCAAATTTCGTTATAAACCGTAGGTATATTGTGTAGTACAGTAAAAAACGAAATAATTTTTTTCTGAGAAAATCTAAAGAATGTTGGGATATTTTTGACAATTCTTAAAGCGGCTTCTGTCTTTTAATTTTTAAAGCATTTAATAGAAGAAAGAATTCAATAGATTAGAAAATAATAAGCCAAATCATTTATAGAATCTAAACTTTAGCTAGACAGCTTCAAATAACACTTTAGGAATATTTATCACCACTAGCCTTTGTCTCGCATTGAAATTGAGGAAATTAGGGTTTTCCTACCCCAAATTGTAACAGTGGTCGAATCTGAAAACAAAAAACAACTGACGATTGTTTCAGTCCCAATAAAATAATCATTAAAAGTGAGGGAAAAAAATCTAATTCAAAATTTCATCTGATAGTCGTTAATTAACGAATCATATGTGTAAAAGCATCCGTGGATGGTTGTAAGTTTGTTGGTTTTAAAGGGCCGCAGATACCAAACCCGAAAAACAACTGGTCGAAAGGTCAAAAAGTAATATAGGAAGGTTGTAACCCTATTAAAACTACCCCTAGAATTAACATTTCAATTATAAAATTTGCTTTTATCTGTGTCTATGGGTGATTTTTTTGGAGTTTTTGGATCTCTGATTTAAGGTGAAATTAGTAATTTTAAGAATTTTAAAAATCAGAGCAATTCTACCATTTTTCCACAATCTCCGGCTTACAATCTACTCTCTTTCAAGCTACATCAAATGCCTATTTAAAGTAGCTGTACAAGTTCACTCCCATTTTTATGGACTCGAATAAAAGCTTGGGAATAATTATTTTAGGAAAATATACATCACTTGTCAGCAAGAATGAGAACAAAGTAAAGCTAGAAAATCTCACACACGGACTGAAAACACCTGAATTTAAAATGTCTGTTTAATTATAGAGAGTAATATATTAATAACAGACGAATTATCCAGCATTATTATGAACTAATACGGGAAATCCTTTAAAAGCATTATACAGTCACTGTACGTTCAATCGCTGCTTACAGCTATACACAATACAATCATGTATAAAACTTTTTAATGCTGTAGGCCTTTAGTGCACTTTCACTCTTGACGCGAACGACCGTATATGCATCAACAGTTTTCAATTCACTATTTGATAGGGCAACAAACAGTTGGTAGCCTCTTCACATCTCTCTGGGTAACACCATAAACTAAATAAAATACATCTCCATCTCTCACACAGCTCTCTTAATGTTTAAAACCCCTTTCACATGCCAACCCTCTTTTTATAATGTCTCTATATTGCTGGCGTGTCAGCAGTCTTAAAACTGTTTAATGGTGACACAGTTTTATTCCAGAGTATAAATCATTGTTAGAGTTATTTATACCCATTTCAGATTTAAAACGTAAAAATGAGAAACACTAAATTTTAGAGACTCTTTCTCTCGTATCCCACTAGCCAACGATGCTACAGCCACTAGGCCTTGCGAATCCATCCCCTTTCTCGTTGCAAGACACAGTCAGATTCTGTGAGATTAGCATCCAACATACTGTGTGTTGAACTATACAAGCACCCGGATTACTCAACGGCTCATAAATGATGAGGATTTTATCGAGTTGTCCAGGTATATCATTACCGGCTGTCCTTCAAGAAATCCTTCACGAATCTCTCTATTTTTCATCCGGGTCTCACTCACTTGATGGCAGTCATGATTCTTCCTCAGAAGATAACCGGTGAACATAATTTTCAAAGGAAAAGCTTAAAGAAAAAGTTTTATTATGTCTGATTTTCAGAAAATTAACATTTAATATGACTGTTCTTTTCCTTCAATTAATATACACTAGTGTACAATTATACTTGACAAGTCTCAAGTCTATTCGATTCGATTCATCTGATTTCAACCGATTTGAGATTGGCTATTTCAGTAAACATAGAATTTTGAAACGATTTTTCTTTTGAGACGAGAGGAAAGGCTAGCCTTCAAAATAAGCCCGTAACGAATGCGTTAGATTTCATCGAAAACAAATTCTAAATTTGAAATTCAAAATAAAATTTATTTATTTCCTGTCAATAGTAGAATGTCGAACTGTTAATTATATAAATTGTATAGATCGCACCATTCAAGTATAACCGAAATCGTTCGTGCTTCTGGAGGTCCATATACTTTTCATCAAGTATAACAGTACCACAGCACGAAGTATCATATATGTATAATTCTGTGACGAAAAGAAAAAGTCGACGGCTGCGGTCAAGGGAGCTTAAAATTAATATTTATGTAATAAGGAACTTCGTTCGTATCTGGTGTCCCACGACATTAATCGTTTTTTTATCCTAACAATTACGTGAACGTTAATGAGTAAATAAACTCAAAAATGTTCAGAAACACTGCTTTGTTTCCTTCTCGTCTTTAAAATATGGCATTGTTACAATGATTTGCCTGTATAGTGTAACATTACACTTACAGTATACACACAATATTACCCCTTCATGTTTTGTTGAATTGTACATATTCCATTCTAGCCTAAAGCCAATATTCACACACAGAAACACCAAACTGACTTCGAAGAACTAGTAAATATTTAGTACCAAATGTTTCAAAACGTAAATTCAATAAACAAATAATATATGCGTAATATAGTCGCTAAATAATATAAAACAAAGATCGTAAAATATGGATCTTTTGTTTTACTTAAAATTTCTATTTGGCTGTTTTAGAATATTTATTATTTTTGATCTGTAGTTTAGATATTGGAAAGCTGATCAATAGAAATATTTTTTTTTATGGAGAGATTATCATAGCTGAAGACAAGCAACTATAGGCATAAACTTTTTCGAAACATTACTTATTTTTGATCAAATATCCAATTCGTTATCAGGTTTAAAAATTCAAAAATTGGATTTATGCTTGATAATAGAAAAAAACTTATTTTCCGAAGAGTATATCTTCAGAAATTTTTTTAAATACAATTTACAACACAACTTTGTAAGCACTACATTTCTGGTTAAAAATATATAATGGATATTATAAAAGCATATTCTAGGAACTATAGCATATTTCGTGAAACATCTAAATAATGTTTCTGTTTCTTTATATTAGTTGATAGAATTTTCTAGGTAGAAACAATATAGTAGTACTGTAACACAATCCAAAAAATGCTCTATAAATATAAAAAATTACAAAAACAACCTCTCCAGACCGTGTACAAACAGCACAGTTAATTCAAAATTGTCCATGTGATTGATTAATTTTGATCAGAAACAGAAATCTACCAAATTTTATTGAATCATATTCGAAAAATGATATCTACATATTAATACGTGAAGCAAAAACATTGTACCTCTTTTTACGAAAATTGGATGGACGGAGGATTCTGAAATTTGTCATACTTACAGTTTATATAGAGAAGAACTGGAGAATGCTTATATTCTTTTAAATTATTCATAAAAAATACATTAAATCAATTAAAAACACTCGCAATGACACACATATACATAATAGGTGTGGCTTAAATTATACACACTACCATACACACGCATATATACTCTTTTGTTTAATACTGTTTGGTTAAAACACAGTGGGATTCACTTTTGAGTGATTACGATCGAATTTCGACTGCAGTAACGGAACTCTAGTCTTCATAATTACTTAAATATACACATTTAAAAAAAAATTTTGAAAGTAAATTTCAGGAATCTGATATAGACTGGTGGCATCAACTTAATCGCCTTGTGACTTGAAATATGTGTAAGAAACTGTACTATTTAGTACAAATATACTACACTTTTCAAGGTACTTACTCCATATAAAATATATACTCGTACAACAAACTGACTGCAAGTAGACAATTCTATAAATTACCTTTCTACCTTTTACCTACACAAATAAAGCCAACCAATTGTAAGAAAGTACAACAAAACAAAAGATAGAGTACAATCTAACTAGAAAATATATATTTTATTAGGTATGTATGCAACTTTCAATACATTTATGTAATAGAATTGCATATAACGTATAACACTCACAACACAAAACAACATTTTTTTTTATTCAACATATAAAATTAAATTGGTTTATTAAATTTGTGTTTTTAAAAAGTGTTTTTTTTTATATTTATTTATACAATAATAAATAATAATAATAAATATTTTATAGAGATGAATATTTGTATGTTTATATATTTAGTTATAGTTGTTATCATCGTGTAAGAAAACTCATTTTGAAAATTGATAATGTCAGGGCTGGGCTGGAGAATCTAAGAAACACACGTACAAGTTGTTTTTTTTGTCTTAAAATATTTTAACAATAATTCACAATGATATCAACATTACTTATTATTCAATAAATTCATTTAAAACCTAAAATCTGTGACTATTTCTCTGTTTGTGATTTTGAGCGTTAGTATAAATTATGGCCTGTCCAAATAAGCTATGCACTCGGTTTATTGAAACCTTTATTTTGTAAAAATCATAAACAAAACACATATTATAAAAGCTACGGCAAACCTTAGAAAGATAAGGGACTCTCATTGTACTGGACAAAAATATCTCGTAGATGCCTCTGCATGGCAGTAACACTTAATGCCATCTGTCATCTTTTGTAGACTTTAGAAAAATAATTTAAACATTACTATAGCAATGATTAATTAATTTTATTTATATTATTCTTAAATTGAGAAATTTAATGTCATACGTAAAATTTTTCGTTCTATTTAAATCTTCTATATTAAAATTAATTGTATTTTCAATTATATTCTAGTGTTCATTTAATGTTATTATGTTTGTTAATATTGTTAGATCGATTTATCAAATAATTTATCAAGTAATTTCAGTGTTTGATGTTAATCGTATTAACTAAATAGTAATAATTCTCTAAATAGTAATAATACAAAATTATTGTCCAATGTTTAATTTTTCCCTTTATGTATATAATGTTTAACTGGTGATTTTATTTTAAAAATAAAAACCTTATAATAATAAAATTAAAAATTTACAATCAAATTGAATCATAATATAATATCTTGGGGGAGATTACGATATCCGTGGCACCTTGATTAATTATGATAAAACAAGATAAAATAAGATGAAAATGAAGGATACCAATTTTCGAGTTTTCGCCTATTTTTCGAATTATTGCCACTGTTTTTTAGAAATTATCGTGTTTATGTCACATAAATATCACAATTTAAAACATTTTACAAGATTTAATTATGTTTTTTGTTAAATGACCATAATTTAAACATAATTCGAGCACAAATAACCGAAAATTAATTCGTTTAAAAAAAATCAACATTTGTATATTTAATACAACTATTAAAAATACATGTACGCCATTTTTGACTATTATTAATCCATGGATTTGTGGGGTGTAGTTTGCACGGGTAGGGATGGTTTTTGGCCGCTACGTTCAGTCTGTGATTAAACTACCCCGGGATAACTCGAAAAATAGATGAAAAAGTTTTATTTTGGCTTGTTTTACCAAAATCCATCAAAGAATTGAGGCGCCACGGATATCGTAATCGAGACATATCTTCCAAAAATCCAAACCCATTTTTTTTTTTATTTTTTAATTTTATATTTGGTTTATTATTATCTATGCTGAAAAGAAAATTCGCCATAGCTAATTAATTGAAGCTGGTACTAAACATCAATAAATTTTTGCACACTTATAAAATATACCAATCTAATTTAATTAAGAATTTCTAAAGTCAAATCCGTTCCTGTTCAATAATATACATATACAATAAAAATAAAAGTATATATGGAACAGATTTATATGGTAAATATTTTTATTGAAAATATTTATTTACAACACGAAAATTCATCGTCTTATTTTGTGTACATAAAGAAACAAACTATTTTATTTATTAGTTTCAATTATGCTAAAATCTTTGTGAAGCACACAAACTATAAAAGTGTTTGTATATTTTCTATTTCTTCCAGAAAAAAAAATTCTTCTTATTTACATAAAATATTCGGTATTGATATATATATAATATATATATATATCAGGTGTTTGAAGTGTCTCACTTTAATCTGGAACCGTCTTGAAATCTACGAAGTTGAGATTAATACGGACGGTTGTAAGTCTTTCTGGCGTACACTTCTATATACTCAAAACGAATATTTATTGTTTGAAATTTTTTTAATTAGTTATTGTTCTTTGATAACAAAAATTTTTCAAAAAAAGAACCGCCTTCAAAAAAATAAACTAAAAATTCAGAAATTATTTTAAAATAAAAATTTCCATAAACAATTTCCCTGCGACCTTTCTAAGTCGCCGTCAACCACTCAATTTTTTTAATTAAGCAACCTTAAATCGCTTATAGCATAGCATTCGAAAAAATTACAGTTCAAAAATGTGATTATCGAATATACTCTGATGGTAAAAATACAGGTAAATCTTATTTTGAAATTATGTAATAATTTATTATTTGCAATTCGTAATAACATTATTGATTAAGAAAACCCGGTAATGTGAAATAATTCGAAAAATATTTACCGTATCGACTTGAAAAACTTTTTGGACTACAGTTAATAAGGACTTGAGGCTAAGACTCAGGAACGCTCTACAACACTTGTCCTTATTACCTTTATCATGAAAAATTGTGTTTTATTTTAAAGAAATTGATTTTATATTGTAAAGTACTCCACAAATTGTATTTATTTCTTCTTATTTTAATTCGCAAGCCTCTAATATTCTATCAAAATCTTTTTTTTTTTATTATTTCGACTTACAAAAGATATTTCAATTTCATTTGGAATCAGCTAATATTTTGAAAATTATAAAGTCATTTATCAAGTTATGAATAATTATTATATTATTTTGGAAATAAATAGGGAAAGTAGGTAAGATTATTGTGACTGAAGAAACTGTGGGTTGAGGCGATAAATATTTTAAATATTTATAATTTCAAATTTCATAAAGGGTCACAAATATGTGACACCTGTATTGGTAAGATGAATTGTGTTAAAAGTAGTTTTATGGCTGTTTTTTTTCATAAAAAATAGAAGAATTCTGAATGTGTTTGGACAACCCTATCACAGACATATTAGATAGTTAATATTCGAATATCTAGAAATAGAAAATATTTAATATTCATTGTAAAACTTCCACACTACTGCATTTTCAATTTATATATCTCTGCTACTACAAACTAACTTCTTTTTGTATGGTGTATATAAATATATGCAAACCAATATTGCATGCATACACTTGTGTAATACAAATTGCCTACAAAGCAAAAATATACATTTATTTTACTGACTACTATACCACAAAACTAGATGGAACAGTCAGTTAGTAATCGTCATATGCTGATTGTTGCATCTCTGTATATTTATTATGAATCTATGTATATAAAAGGCTATGATTACGTCAACAGTCAGCTAGTTTATTCTTCTATTCATATTCAAATGAAAAACATTGTTGCATCAAATGATTATTGAATAATATTTCAATACAATAGTTTTTAATCCAAGTTAATCAGCACTACAAATATATTTGCTATTGTTGATATATTTAGAACACTGGAATTATGTCTAAAAATGAGATATTTACAATTCATACAAATTTCACACAACTATTGTAAAAAATTTTTATTAGTCCAAAAAATTTGTAATAAAATTAACGTTCTTTCCGATGATATATACAGAGAAAAATCAATAGAAAGGTGTAAATCCAATTAAGGAATATAAGAGTCACATTATACAAAAATACGAGAATAATTTATCGTCCCAAACTTTTCTCTATACTAACATACATAGCTCGTTTAAGGAGATAGTTTATTACACTCGACATGCTTAATATGTCAGAGTATATTAATTTTAGTCTAAGGTTTGTAACGCTACCTAATTTTGACCGCACAAACAAAATGTTGGTATTGGTGTTCATAGAAACACCTAATTAGTACATTTCCGACTGTTCGTACGTCCGTGTGTCATCACGATAACTTAGAAACAAAAGAAGATAGCGAGATCAAATTTTAGTGACGTATTCTAGAAGAGAACTTCAAATACTAAGAATGTTAATTTTTTGGAAACTTTTGTTTGGTATATTTTTTCGTAAAATGTTCTCCAAAATTTTAGCTAAAATTTGGCTTATAAAACATATAGGTAATAACAATACATATTATTATTATGCAAGTATATATAAATGTATAGACTGGATATTTATAATACTTTATTTTATTAAAAATAGCCTAAACAATGAAATTGAATCATATGTCGAGTATCTAAACAATTACCTATGTTAGTTGTTAACTTCACTTGTTTTACTTTTAATTGACATTACCTATACCTGATACTCTAAAAAATAATTAATTATTATTTCCATGTGAAATTCCTCGGTTGAATTATAATTTCATTGCTAATCAATAATTTAATTACCTAAGTTATTTTTCGTATAATACTCTAATTAAACTCATAAACTAGCTCTATTAAACTTAAGCTCTATTAGGCTCTATAAAAATAAGTCTTAGCGTTTTTAGAAGTTAAAATTTATGCAGTTTTGAGCAAAGATCATGAATAACACTGGGACAGTCTTGGTATTGGTCATTGTGTTGCATATTCATCCTTGATCTTGATGTTGCTCAAATGCTTCGAGTCTTTACCTTCTCTTGGTCTTGCTCAAACAATTTTTCTATGCATTATCATTATTAAGACTAGTAAAGCTATGCATTATCAATAAGTCACAATTAATAATTAACTCTTAATTTTTTTTTGTATTTGTAACTAAAAATTTCAAATACAAAAAAACGTTTTGTTCCACGCTAAGAACATATTGCAGTTGCTACATATATTTTGACTCATGCATTTATCGGATGCTGTTATTTTTAGCTTAATCCATTGTCCATTTAGTCTTCGTCTTGCATATTATTGAAAAGACGTTGTTGGTAAAAGTAGACGAAAAAGCTGACAATAAAATTTACAGCTCTATCTTTCTTAAATATTTAAATCGAAAATTTGAGTTTACCTGTATTAAAAATTCTTTTTGATACATTTCGATATGCATATAAATTAACACTAAATGATTCTTAGAAGAAACTTCGAAGAAAATTACTTTGTAACCAAAATATTAAACTAATTGCATAAATTTGTCTAACAGAATCTTCCATTTTTATTTTTCTTGGTAAAAAACTGTACCTTAAATAGCTTAAAACCATTATAGAAGGGAATGAATAAATTAAAATTCGATCATTGTTACAAAACACTCAAAAACATGAACTTATTATTTGAAATGAAATCAATAAATTACAAATACTAATATGGTCATTGACCTCTGAACAAAAAAATATATTTTTTTTTTATTTACAATTGTGAAATATTTATAAATATATACGTGTAGGCAATAAAATGAAAAATACAGAGTGTAAAAGAACATTTAAATGGTATTTTTCTCCAATCCTTTCTTTATAAATTTGAAATCCATGGAGCTTTCTATGCCTAGAATAAAGAATTATAACCTTGCGAACAGGATAGCTAATTATTCTTAAAAGATAATAAACTTTTCTAAAATTATAGATAATTAAGTATACTTTTTGTAATAGTAGGGAAGGCCAAATGGGGATTTTTTTATTTACTCGAGCACGTCAGATTAAGAAATGGGACACACCTTACTCCTTGTTGAGTACCTCCATCAAATCATAGTTCTCTATATAGTGCCGCGCGTATTGGGTAGACGACCAGAAAATTAAAACCAAAATATCGATAGTTGGATTTAAGCAAGCGCATCAGATAAAGATATGATTACGTGTTGAAAACTATACATTTTACTAATCTGTCGATTTGAGCGTGACGCAAGAGAATGGGAGACTTATAAACTTGCAAAAAAGACCCGCCACCTGCGTCAAGCTCAAATCGTCAAATAAGTAAAATTAATCCTTTTCAGCACTTAATTAACGTACCATATCTTAATCTGACGCGCTCTATTAAACCCAACTCTAGCTCTATTAAACTCTAGTAAATCCAAAAATCCCCCATTGGGCACCCCTATCATTGGGGAGAATACTTTAATAAGTGAATATTTTTGTAACTGTATTTTTTTGAAAGACTTAATATATGCTATAATCCAAAACAACTTAATTTTTTAATGATTTCACCTTTAAAGATGGAATTGGTCCACAATTACCAGCAGAGATCCATGTTAGTGACCAAAAATTATTTACGTAGTTGTGTGAAGAAAAAAGACAAGAACATTCAGCAATTACTCCTTCAAACTAAATATTGCTTCTTGTAGAGAGATTTATTAATAAGATGATTTGCAATTTTTGAGGCAGTTTATGAATTTTTGGATGATAAAGATCAAGTTTTTGAATATGTATTTGAATGAAAACCATATATCAATCCAAATTGCTTTAAAATATACAACTTGTTTAGTCAAAGATTTTTACACATGTTTATATTTTGGTGATTATTTGTACATTTAATACCAGCTATTCTGGTTTGGTTGAATATTGATTTTCTATTATTTTACAAATATACATTAATTTTTGAACCAAAAATTTGAAGTTTAAGTTCCCAATCTGAATTTTCGTAATATAACTCCAAATCGTAAGTCTTCCAACTCTTCAACTTTTATACTAAACTTTTTTGTTTAAATTATTATTTTTCGAGTAATGAATATTTATATAAAAATTTAATTTAAACTTAAAACGGTCATTTTTACCACAGCGTAAAATTTTCTGCTCGATTTAATTCTGAAAAATCATTACACTTATTCAGTACACTTTTCTACTAATGTCACTTCTTGGTGAAATTGGCAAAATCTATTTTGAACATCCAGTATGAATTTCAAAAACAAAAATAATATTATTATGCAACGAAGTATATTCCTATATGTAAATGATATTAAAATGCATGGGTTTATGCTAGTTATATATTTTATAAACAAACAACCCATTCAACCAACCAACCAACCCAATGAAAACTTTTCGACATCCTTATGCGGTTAAGACAGAAATTTAGTAGGTTTTTGTGTTTATAATATAAATCTCCATCTAACATTCATATAACAACAAACCATCTCTAATGATATTAATAATACAAGGCATACGTATTTTGTAACATAATTTAAAACCGGAAATTAAATATTTGAATTATTACACCATAGTTTACCCATTTTAGATTAATTGTATGAACGGGATGGTTAATTTTTTTTGAAAATGTTTTTGTATTTTTTGGGAAACTCAAATAATTTTGTAGGTTTTTATAAAACCAGATTTGGTTACAAAACTTAAAATTGTTCAAAAGTGAAATCAGTTTTCGACAGATGTCATCATTTTTTCACGGCCGTTTAGATTGCGAGATAGTCAAACTCAAAGTTAGCGAATTCGAGGATCACTTTCCATTCGAATAATGTAAAACTTACTGCCCTTCGAACTATTTTCTATTATATTACAAAAAACTCTCGGCGAAATTTAAAAAAACAAGAAGATTATGAAGAAATGTTTTAAGAATAAGCACAAAAACAAATACTACCATACCGGTTTTGTTTTCGAGATATCAAAATTACAAATGTTATCACATAATATAGGCAAGATATATAACATAACACGTATGTGTTTGCCTAAAGTAAGTAACTTTATGCACAAAAATATATTAAGAGGGATTGGATAAAGTACACTCTTTTATTTTAGGAGCTTCTAACAAGCTGTTGACCAAAATTACTTGTAATATATATTAAATTTCTTCCAAATTTTCGGAATAAATAACTCAAAAAATACTCATGCGAATGTTATAAAATTTGGTATGCTCAATAATGAAAAAGTAGAGTTTTATCGAAAAGTTTTCTCAAAAAAAATATTCTAGGATGAAAATTTTACATAATGGAAGGTGCTTCAGTATTATGATTGAATCCCCCTTAAATAATAAATGAATTCTGAAGCAAGTTTAAGAGTAAAAATTTTGATGATTAATATTTAATAATGTAAAAATCAATTTTTTCAAAAAGCTGACAAATCAAATTGTAACTTTTACGACAGCCAGAAAAATGATATTTTCAGTCTTGTTATTAATAATTTTACAATGAGATTATGTACTATTGACTAAAAATTATATTCTTTCAAATACAACAGAGCTTTGAAGAAAAGAATACTACCAAATTGAGAATTTCCTCGTTTTTTTAATTTGTTAAAATCAAAATAATTATGTATTAACCTACCTTGTAAAAGTAGAATGTTCCCCGGAAAAACCTGGCGGTGATGCATCACATAAATTACTTAACATTAAATCCAAATCATGTGCTAACGTATTCAGCAACTATAAATCAAAAGAAAAACGAAATTAAATCAATATCAATAAATACGAGGGCAGATCATTAAGTTTTTACTAAAAGAATTTTTTTTTACTTTTCATAAATATCTTCTATTAAACACTGACAGACGTAACACCAACTTGTTTAAGCCTTCAGAAATGGTGGTTCTTCAAAATAAGCATTTGTGTGTGACATGACGATTTTATTTGATGTAAACCGTGATCCACTGAGCTTTTTTTTTAAATTTTGAAAATTTAAAAAAAAAAAAATACTGTCATGACCCGATCTGGTGAAAACGGTGGAAATTCTATCAATTCAAAGTTTTGATCTTCAATTTTAGCTATCGAAATATCGAGAGCGTTTGTTTTCAGCTGACAGCAATTGCGATATCTATTGCTAACATTTTTTTCATACCTTGTTTATTATTTTTTATTCAAAATTAGAAACAACAAGTTTTATTTTTCGATCACTTAGCACCGAATCATTGATTTTATCTATCATTTCTGGGGTACTCACCCCGACAAGTCGTCCTGAACGATTTTAATTTATTTATCTAACTATAAACTGTTGCAAAAACAGGAACAAATGTGCCATGAACTGAATCTAACTCAGCTGCCATTTCTTTTGCTGTTCAGCCTTCGAAATAGAATTGTTTAATCACCGTTATAAATATACACTTTTTTCCATTTTTTTTTAAATAAACTTTATTTGTTGACTTCAACTAGCGATAGAAACGAGATCACGTTATAAATATGTCTGCAACTTTTCCAGATACCAAATGAGGAATGGTGGTTTCTAAAAACAGATCTTTAGCCATAATACAAGCATCATCGCTTAGATTTTCTAAAGAAATATATAATATTGATCTAATCTAGTACATCAAAATTTTGTCATTTTATTTAAAATTGCATGTCTTTTTACATTCAAAAAGACATAAATAACATAACGGAAATAAAAACCGGATGTATCCAATGGTTAGAAAATTATTTATTAAGTATTATTTATAAATGAAATTTTTGTAAAGAAAAGAGAAGAAAATAGATATAAATATTTTCTATACTTTTTAACTGACGACTGAAAACATTAAAATAGTTATTATTTATACGTTGTTCTTTTTACATAGAAAATACAATGAAAAATTGTTGAAATGAAAATATATTTAAGAGATATTAAAAAGAAACGTTTTAATTCTGTGTGAAGTCAATTGATAGTGAAAGGTTTCGTAGTATTTTGAAGTTTAAACTAAATAGAAAATACAATGTCAATATTGGGTACAAACTTTCTTTCGATTTACGAATATTCTCACTTAAATGGACGGTATGTCTACAACATATGAGTTTCACACTTTGAATATGAGCTGAAAAATTGCAATTTCAATCGTATAAAATTTTTTGTACCATTAACATATCAATATCCAGAATAATTACAACAAAATTACTTCAAAAATATTTATTTAGAATTAGAGAATGAAGGATCGGTGAAAGGCATCAAGACAAAGATTTTACTTCGCAACGTTTCGTGTTCTTTATTAACAGTTCATCAGACGGTCTACAAATTAAATACATAAATATTTTAGATCGCCTGATGAAGTGTTAATAAAGAACATGAAACGTTGCGATGTAAAAGCTTTGATGCCTTTCACGGATCCTTCATCCTCTAGTTCTTACCAAATATTTCACACAGGATCTTATATAATTATACGTCCAAAATGTTATCAGAAAATCGAATGAATGCTTAACAGTATATGGGCATTTATGTGAAAATATCCGTTGTCGAATATGTTTACTTATCTATTGAATGGCTTAACCGATTTAGTAGCAATTTGGATATGAGGTTAAAAATACATTTTCTACATTAACACAATCTGTGTGCCAGTAAGCTGACTGAATGTTAAATTTCACATTTATTCGTTCTAATTTTCTATAATAACGATGTTCTAGAATAATCGATTATGACACAATTTAAACTGAAATCGAAAAATATAAAACAAACAAAAATTATATTACAGGGGACACCCGGGTTTGAACCGGGGACCTCTCGATCTGCAGTCGAATGCTCTACCACTGAGCTATATCCCCATATATTTTGCTTATATTAATATTTAATGGAATGGTTTGAATTTCAAAGTATATTTTACACCCACAGTGTAAATGATATCTTTGTTAAAAATGTTTACATAATCTACCCACTTTATAAAGGAAATACAAATTAAAATTATAAATAAAATGCTTAGTTGTGAAATGATCAAACTTAAAACAAAAATTTATCATACTATTGGCAAACGAAAATAGCAAATAAATTTTCCATACCGTATTAATACGGTTCATTGTTGAAAATTATGGCATCTATAAAATTTAAGTAAATTTTTTCAACAATTTTTATCAAATATTATTATTTTATATTTATTAATACTGCCTTTTTCTAATCAAACCTTTTATTTGGCTATATTTCGAACTGTGTGATACAAAGATGATGAACTTTGAAGGCTCAATAAACTCAGAAATAGTATATATTTTATAAGGACCCTATCTTCGCGAATAAATTTGTATATTTTATTCAAGGGTTATTAGGGCTGCTTTATTCCTGTTGTTTATTAAACACTCTTCGTCACGAGTTGCAAAAACTTACATGTTGTAAAACATGGCTCATTCTCATGATTAAAAATGTACTTTCCCGTGATAAATATTAATATTTACCCTTGGTATTACAACCTTTGATGAAAAGAGTCAGGTAATTTTTTGGATCGAGTCATTATAGACCTGCGAGATTTTGAGCCATATGTCTAACCTGTGATTAAACTACCTAAGTGCTATTTGGGGTTGAGTTAGTACAGTTCTGAGGGTTTTTGGCTCTTACGTACAAATTGTGATTAAACTGTCTTAGTGATAGCTGGGATCGAGTTTTTATGTGCTTGTTTGTTTTTGGGACTTATGTACAACCATGTGATTGAACTACTCACATTTTGTTTGGGGTCGCAGTATTATCTGCAGGTATTTTGGCCCTTACGTTTAAAATGTCATTTAACTATCCAAGTGATATTAGAGGTCATGTTTGTACGGATATGCGGATTTTTTGGCCCTAGCGTTTAACCTGGATTGAACTACTCAGTTGGTTTCATAATTCAAACACCGAGTTATTTTGTGACGAGTGGCTTTGAGCCGAGTGAGTTTAGCAGCAAGTGGTTTTGGGCCGGAGTGGGTAGAATTATTCTAATTCCAAAAAATAACTATCAAAATATATGTTAAGACGAAACAAGTGTGGAAATAGTTACTTTATTATTTATAGGTATATTATTACAGATATTACGGACCCTTAAAAGTTAATGATATTTATTGAATGGAGTTAGAAACAAACGCATCATAATAAAAAATTGAAAAGAATTTATGACCTAGAAAAAATTTGCTCGTGATAGTATATGTACCGGTTACTTTTTTTTGTTAGCATATTTGATATAATAGTATTACCACTTGCTGAGACTACAAAAAAGGGGGTGGGAACCTTCAAGAAATATGTGACCACCTCTTTCTTTCTCAGTGTTTGTTCACTAGCGAAGAGAAATATGAAATACCTTTGGCTTAAAAGTTCATTTTGCGACAAAAAATAGTCCTTCTCCAATCGATCTTTATTCTAAAATTTATCAAAATTGGTACCGTGGTTCAAAGGCAACGTATATTAAATAGTATAAAATAAATGCTCAGCTAGTTTTTCGCGATAAAAAGTCTTCATTGTCCTTCTTCTAGGTCCAATCTCTCTCGGTATTCATCAAAATTTTTCTACTTAGGTATGAAAAGTTAACAGGCAGAGTTTGGTATTTTGACATTTTAATTATTATTACGGATTATAAAAAATATTTTTTGTAGCGGTAAAATTTTTATCATTTTTAGTTCTTTTATAAACGGAATCCTAAGAAAATAATAAATAATAGAGTCTATAGATCTTTTCTTTTTGTTCATTGAAGAAAATCTACACAAGAGGAGACACACAACAAACACAAAACAATACACAAGAAAAAAAACCCTCATGGCAGCAGGGTAGTAAAGTCGTCGAATACAGAAAGCTTAATGCTGCTTTTAAAATAATATACATAGTATTAGTAAATCCTTATATACTTACATTAGAAAAATAATTGCTTAAGGATAATAGTGAAAGCAAATGATTATAATGATAATAATAATAGGAACAAAAGAAAATGAAAGAAAAATTATGATGATTATGGTTTGAGTGCAAATTATTAAGATAATACTGCAGTCTTTGTATATTTTTCACACTTTTGAAAAAGAAATAATTATTATTTTATTACACAAAATATTAATGAGATGAGGAGATGAAATGTGCTAAAAATTGAGACAATTTCTCTTCACTGTGTACAATTTTTTTAATTACTTTAAATTTTATTCGCTAAAAAAGTTAAAAAGCATTTAATTCTCAAACAACTGATAACAGATTTTTATAAACATGTAGTATCATTTTCCACACACCAATCGAAATTTGGCTGGATTATGATTGGTCTAAAAATTATCATGCGTATATTCCGAATGTATTTGAAATTCGTCTCTTTCGTTGCCTAGAAAATATTCAATTACGCACATAAGCTCAAGATTCATGAATATATATATTTTTCTTATCCGAATAGAATTACTCAATACCAAAATTTCAAGTATCGTGCAATTTGTTTCGTTATATGAATCCAGGTTTTGACCACTTGAGCTTATTTAGTAGCATATTATCTGAAATTATTAAAACTTTCAATCAATGATTACAAAAGTTATAACATTTTAAAAAATTGCCATATTTGAAAGCTTTTTTATTATTTTGGGGAAAACTTCTGAACCGATTTTTATTTTGCGTAGCATGTCATATTGTCTCATTTTGAAGACTTTTTAACACCTAGCAATTTTGTCTGAGGTATTCACTTAATAGTAAAATCAAATGTTTTAATTGTCGAATATTAAAATTGCTGTTAATTGATAAATTAAAACATGTGTACTCCACGATGAGGTGCCCTCTAGTAAATTTACTTCCTCTAAGGTGGACTTCTTCTAAAGAGGAGAACCCAAAAAAAAAAAAGAATTCAACTCATACTTATCGAATACCACATTCAGCCTTAGATTTACAATTGGGGCAATCGGAGCTGTTGCCCAGGGAAAAACAAATTTTCTTCGCGTTCTGGAAAATGATTTGAAATGGCACTTTTGTTAAAAACATCTTCAAATTACAATAAATAAAATAATTATTTTCATTATTAAGAGTTTTCGCTATGAAAATTAAAAATTTTCAAGAATTCCAATTTATTGATTTCCATCTAATTTGGGTTAAAGGGGTTGTCATCAGATATCGGCGTTTTAAGATCCTAGAACTCATTTCTAACAATCATTTAAGCCACACATAACTTTTGAACGCCTAAATCGATCGAATCGGGGGTTTATTCATTTTATGTAAAATTTCGGTTGTGTAGCGGAGTTTTGCATAGTACCCGGGGGCGTCACTAAGATTAAATCCGGCTCTGACCATATTTATTGAATTGTAAACAACAGTTGATTTTCAGGCAAACACATTTTAGCAACGATATGCTTCATGGGGTGGTTAAATAAGATAATAAAAAATTTAAAACGTCAGAATATAGTGCATTATTTTAATGTGAATTATAGTCATAAAAAAATAATAATTCTGCTAGCGTGTAAATAAGTACTGCACACACAAAAAAATATTATATTAACTCCAAAAAACTATACCATTCACTGACAAACCATAGTCGATTCTGAGAACAATAATAATTATAGAGAACTAACTACTGATATGAACAATAGCATCATTAAGATAGGAAGGACTGCCTCTCAAACTCTGTTCAATGAATAGTGCATTTACTAAATGGTTGTATGAATTAATAGTGACGGGGTTATTGAACGATTTCAGGACAAACATTTAATTCAAGTTGAGATTCTGAAGAGTAAAATAACTATGAATGTTCAAATTCTCGAAGAGTGTTTAATTATTGAATTGAAAAAGTGAATAAGAAATTTTTAGAAAATTTTATTTAAAAAAAACTATCCTTAGGTTAATTTTAAGAGCGATATTCCACAGCTGTTATTAACATAAAGGATTGTGCTTCTAACAAGCTGATGACTTGTAATATGCATTGTATTTATTTCAATTTTCGCGCTCATAGCACTCAAAAAATACATATCCAAATGTTTTTAAATTTGGTATGCACAATATTGACATGCGGGTTCATCGAGAGCCTCGAAAAAAGGTAAAAATCAAAATTCGATTTTAAATTTTAAAATCGTTTTTTCGATAAAAACTGCCCTCCGTTTTCATGTCAATATTATAAAAACCAAATTTCAAAACATTTGGATAATTATTTTGGAGTTATTTGGGCACAAAATTGAATTAATTTTACATAATGGAGGGTACTTCTGTATTATGTTTTAATCCCCCTTAAGAAAAACTTAAAAATTGGAAAAATTGAATATAAGTATATTGCATTAGAGATTGTGTTTACTGTAGATGTCTCTTTTTTGGTTCTTATTCTCCTTTAGAACTGTTGATAATATGTAAAGACAGTTGAAATAAATAATTTTGTGCCATGAAAACACAAAAACCAAGAAAAACCCAAACTGCTTTCACAAGAAACATGATCTATTTTCACCTTTTAAATGAATGTAACTGTTTTTTTCTCTGCCCTAGCTGCTATTTGATTTCAAATAGATTATAGATTATCGATACGAAATAATTATGTTGAAAATTTAGCATTCTATATTTCTTACAAGAAAATTAAAAATTCTAGAGGAATTCTAAGGCTCTCTAAGGATGGTCCTTTTAATTTACGATATTTGAGAAAGTAACTGTCATAGTTCAAGCGTATTTCATTCAATCCCTTAAAAATTTTTGTAATGATCCACTTTTTTTGACAATTTGAAACTTTTTATGGTTTCTAAGTTCTTCAAATTTACACCTCTGACTATCGCAAATTTTTTGAACAGCACTCTGATAGTATTTCGACAGTGGGTACCTTATTTAACTTACAAAAATTGAATCCGAAATTAATCCATTAACAATTTATGTCGGTAACAACCTAACTATAATGAATTGTTTAATATATACTATCATAAAACACCGTTAAAATGACTCAAACCCTCTGTACGTACATATCAAACTCATCTAACCCCATTGCTTAAAACACCCCCGAAAAACTATGATTCATGCTACAAACATTATTTTGTTGTAAATATAGTGAATATCAAAATGTTAGATTGTTGTTGTTTTTTTTTCTAAATAGAATTTTTCAAAGTGTTTGTTGTCATCCCCTCAATTAATCATATTTATTTAAACGTATGTATCAAACATTCCAATGTAAATATTAAATTGGTTTTTATTTTCATACCCTTCTGTAAAATAATATAGATAATCTAAAAAATGTCTAAACATGTGTATATTATTAATGTTGGTATTATAAAAGTTGGTCACTAGTGTTAATATTTGATTGTTGGTGTTTATAAGAAATGTACCTGTGAAAAAATTCTCAAAATGTACAGAAAAGTTTAATAAAGTTTATAGTCTTTCGATTAAAAAAGAAAATAATAATTAATGACAGAAGAATTACTCAACATTTGACTCGCTTCTTATATGCCAGGTTTTTCGGGAATCTTATGAAACATAGTGATATCCAAAATTTTTGGATTTAAATAGAAATAGCAGATTTTCGGAATTACTCAAGCCCATTAGATTAAGATATGAAAGGTACCTCTTATTCCTTCTTGAGTAACTTCACCAATTCTTAGCTCTCTAAATGGTCCCGCACTCATAGGGTAGCTGATGAGAACAATAATAATCGATAGTTCGATTTAATCGAGAGCGTCAAATTAACATAGGATATGGTGATTACGGGAGGGATACAAATTTGCAATAAAGCCACGCCAACTAGGTCACGCTCAAATCGTCAGATTAATAAAATGAATCATACGCGCGGTACTATTTAGAACATACAAGATTTGGTGGAAATACACAACAAAGGTATATTCCATGTCTTAATCTGACGCGAGTAAAGTCAAAAATGCCTGCTTAGGCTCCCTACCATGTGGCTCGCGTAACTCAGGCGAAGCTAACGACACGTCATATATTAAAATCCACCCAACTATTTATCACCTTAAACCGCCTGCCAAAAAACAGGCATTCATTCAAGACAGACATTATCATATAAACTCGAAAAATATTACCTTACTTCCGAGCAGTCGCATAAAACGGAATATTTTAGCATAAATAAAACCAAAGATTGGAGAAAGTTTGTTTATAATTGAAGATTTCTGCTCTTACGGAAGGTAATTTTTCTGGTATAATAATTAAAATTGCCGAGTATTGTACGAAAAATGAAAGAAGTGGACCAAATATAGATTACAAAAGAACTGATTTTTAACCACTTTTATCTGAAATGAAAATGACTAATTCACAAACATAGAACAAAAAAGAATAAATATACCGTTTGTTAGTTATAAAAACCAGCAACCAGTGAAAACTATATATAAAATAATGCATTGACAACTATCAAACCAACCATGTCCGAAGTAACATCGGGACATTATATAAACCACTAGCAAACATACATACATACATGGGTACAATAGACCAGACAGTGAAACAAGCGCCGTTTGTTGTCGTCGGAAAATTCACCCTCATCTTCCGTTATAAGCAACCAATATATAACACAAAATAATGTATTCAAATTGGTGATTTAAAAACCGATTACCGTTTTTTTTTTGTGAATAGATTGAATATATAATCATAATAAAAATAATAATGAAAGAACCTTAATTTTTGCATAAAAACGGAATACTTAGTGTGGGTTGGGGTTTTTATTGCTTACAGCTTTCACGTTTGAGGTTTTTTTGTAAAACACTTGTTTGATACAAAAAAAAACTTTAATTAAAACATTTAGTTTTTTTTTTATATATTTTATCTAAACCACAAATCACCCTTAATCAATTTGAGCTAATCAAATGAAAAAAAAAGAAAAATACATAACAATTACTGAAACGTATTGTTACTTTACAAAGTACGTAAAAAAAATAGAAAATTGTAAACGTCGAAAAGTAGCTTGAAGTAGATATTTTTTATAAAATCATCATTTTTTATTTTCCACCAAGAAAATTCCAATTTTTCGTATCTGTTTCTGCATAAATCAAAGCTTTAAAACAGACAGCATGTTTCAATGTGCTTTTTTTTTTATTTAAAAAGCCATTTCAATTGGGAAACGTGTTAACCTAATTATAAAGTTGGAAAGTTTAAATTTTGAAAAAAAGTGCTGTATGTTTTTCGTTTACAGGCCATTTTGTTTCTGGGTTCTTTTGAAATCAAGAGGGCTCAAACTATCAGGTTCTTTTTGTCGAAGTTTGCAAAAGAAACTAGAAATAGAGATATTGAAGGTTATCCAAAGAAATACAGATATCGAGAGATATCTACAGAAATAGAGGTTTCCGGTCTCGTATGCTAAATTAATGGAAAGGATCATAAAGAACAGCTTTCAAGAAAGGATTAGGAAAAAGAAAGAACAGCGGAATGACCAATCTTATCCAACAAGAATGTTACAGTAAAAAATAGCATCAAAATCACAGATAGATGGTGATGAGCTAGAGTGAGGATGTAACAAATAACAACTTCTGCAAGCAATGTGATAAAATAAGAAATAAAGATTTGGGTATCTTCAGTGTCGATGCAACGATTGGAAAATCATCGCTCTATAATTGCGAGGACAGGAAAGGAAAGATTAGTCACTGAGGCAACAATGCAAAAATTTGGCAAACCAATAAAGCTTAGACCTTCAACAAAGTATAAATTTTGTGGACCAAACTCTTCGAGCTATCCCATATTGTAGTACAGGTTTATAACAGGTTAAATTTTACATCATATGGTTGGTTTTGCTTTCGCAGCGTTCTCCAGTTTTTCGCAAGGGGTCTGCTTGTTGCAACAAAATCCAAAATTAAAAGACCAAGGTTGAATTTGCGCATCACTACTCTCACAATTCACTCCGATATTCTTTTGAACTTAAAATTTACTGATCATTCAAGAAACAAAATTTTATAAATTGAAAACCGCAAAGTCAATAAGTAAAATTTTAATTATTTGCTACATATACACTAAATCGAGCAACAAAAATTTACCCTTATTAAAATAATAATAACCAATCCCCTGTATTACGTTGCCTTGTTTAACTAACTAACCATAAAGATAATAAATTTCAAAACTATTTAACACGCAAATCGTATGTAACGAATCAAATTATCAAATTATAAAAATAATATGCACAAAACAAACAGAACAAAAGTATAATAGAAATTACCCCAAAATACGCCATATCGAATTTCACACATGCATTCAACAAAAATTAAAACTATTATGATTATTACAAAAACCAGCCAACTGTTTATAGTTTTTATTTCTATCACAATAATAATTTTACACAAAATTCATTTAGAATATTGTTCGTTTTTTTTAATATAAAAATGAAGTTGGTAACACGTGTTCACAATGTTAATTAAAATTAAATAATACACACAAAAAATTAACACTAAATTTTTATTTTTTTACAAATAAACACAATATTTTGTTAACATTTCTATTTGTTTATAGGCAATTTTATGACAGGCTAGTTTATAGAGTTGCATATGATGTAAAATGATTTTACACTAAAATTATTTACAGATATTTTTTTATACAATAAAATGATATTTTCAAATCAAAATCAGTAATTTTAAAAGTTTAAGTTTATGTTTTTGACTATTGCAACACTGTACGTCAAGTGTACATCAGAAAGTCAACAAATTTTTTTCTTAACGTATGTTTTAACAAAAGATTAGAATTATCACATAGGTATCAACGTTACAGTACGGCCGTTTATAGATTGCCGATTTTTGTGCCAATGAGCTATAAATTAGAGATCTATTTATGTAGATCTCAAAAGAGTTTCATTTAATATAGCATGGCAATTTCATAGTCTTTTGCATGATATATAAGTGTGAGCGCTTTAACGGTCTTGTGGCGCAACGGATAACGCGTCTGACTACGGATCAGAAGATTCCAGGTTCGAATCCTGGCAAGATCGAATTGTAACTTTTTGAATTTTTAAATATTAATTATCACCTATTTTTACTATATTGGATCCAATCTTTTTTAACATGAGGGTGTCATTTGAACATATTCGGAATTTGAATATTATTAAACTATAAAATTTGGTTTACAAGTTATGCCGCAGAAGATAAAAAATGATTGCCTTAAAACCGATGCAGAAAATTTTGTAGAAAAATTGCCAAAGAATAAATTATTTAAATTGTATATCAGTATAAATTCATTAATTAAAATTAATTATCAAATTTGGTATGGACACCAAATAATTATATTTTCTAGAATGCGAATGTATTATTAGAAATTTTAGTTACTCATGGCGTATCAATCGATTAAGAAATCCCTACCACGCTGCATGGTGGGTACAAATATAAAAATGACGATCTAGTCTAGTAGCTTACGTTACAGTTTGGGTCTGCTTACAAATTTGAAAAATTTACTTGGGTAGCGCAGTAAATTGAAATGTTATAAATGTTCCATGTATAAAAGTGGAATAAATACATTCAAATATTCCACGCGTATGAAATCATTTTTAACATGTTTACCATGTGCACAAAATTATTATCTATCCCCACCAAGTATCCTAATCGCTCATCTTAAAATATCATACAAATTTCTTAGTATTTCAATTGTATAGGCAATTTTTTAACATATCAGCATTTTAAGTTATATAAGATTTATTATACCAAGAAGAAATTTGCACTCTTAGTATAGGCTATTTAACAACATTACTGTAAAAGTAATTACAGAAGAAAAATAAAACTGAATTTACAAAAATTTTCAAATAAAATTTCACACTATTTTTATAAATAGAAAGTATTCAACACATAAAATCCACCACATTTCACTTCACCAAACAGAAAAAGTATTAATTTTAGCCACCACAAGGTATGCAAAAAATTCACCCTTATAATAATCACCGGAATAAAAAATAATACTTTTTTTTTCAATTTTCACCTGTCTGCGTTGTATTTTTTCTCTATTGTTGTTAGCAATTGTAGTATAGTGGATAATAATCCCACAAAAACTAAGTATGGTTTAATGAAAGTGCAGCCTAGAAAAAATGGCACCCTCTTATAATAATAATAACAAAAACCTCCCTTCGAATATAATGAATGTATGTAGGTACGTATGAATGTACCATTTTTATTAACATACGTGAATTAAGCAATACGACATATGTTCTATTTTACAATCAAGGGGAAGTTTGTTGATAGTGAATGATATACACGTCATATTGAAGATTTTATTATTGAGAATGGGAGGCTTTTCATTTTATGGTGTACAACATGACTCATCATCATATTATTGGTTTAATTTTAGGGATGTTCAACGGGAATTCCAATACATTATTCGAATATTTGTTTGTACAGATAAATTCCATAACTGATTAGAGAGTATAAGTGTATTAATTTGATTGACGGTCGTTAAATACGACGTACAACTGCATACCATACATTATAAGGTAGATGTTGACTCTGGGGTACGCACGCCATGGTTATCTTAAAAATGCTTTATTTTGTCTGGCATGCACAAAATTATAACTGAAAACAAAATTTGGTTGAAGCTAATATTATAGACTAGCGAAGTAGGTGCGTCAGCATTCATTGTTATTTTTCGTTTGTCAGAATTTCCGTTGTCCTTGTCTTACACATTGCTTTAATACA